>OY282497.1:8706591-9906591 GCA_958295605.1 Ajuga chamaepitys
CCCCTCTTCGATTGGTCTCGAACCCTAGTCGCCATGGATGTGCTCGCGCTCTGCACGAGTAGGGTTCTCGATGCCTCTGTGTGGGCTGTCGAACTCATGGCCAAGTTGGCTCTAGACTCTGCCATACTGTGGATCTGGGTGAGGTGGCTCTTCGGTAGGCAAAGCATCGGGCCTACTCTTTGGAGTACGAAAGGTGTAAGTACTCCATCGATCATTCTCGTGATCACGACTCTCATCTGGGCCAATTCTTCCCACCCAATAAGAAAGGCATCTGAAATGGGCTTATGGTTGTCCAAATTCACTCTAAAGTGCTCGAGGATGGGTGTAATCAGTGCTCCGTTTAGTAAAGGAGCCATGTGCTTCGGCTCCTTTTTTCTCTTCTTCTCCAAATCCTTCATTGTTTTCTGGAAGGACTCCACTATCATATCCTCATAGTTTATCTTCCTCCTATTGAGGATCGACCACATCACACTTAGTTCATCTATCCAGGAAGCTCCCGTCTCCTTTCTTCCAAAAATAGTTAGTGCTAGCTACTTTTGAATCACCCTAACCACCGGATTTCTAATCCAAGTGGTTTTTGAGCTCTTTGAGTCATATGCGTGTGCAGGCGTCAGCCCCTCAGCAACTGTCAACTCGGCCCAGAATTCTGCAACGTTGAACTGGGATCCGTAGGCATCCACCTCAGCTATATCTTCATCGTCACTATCCTTCGGCTCGGGCGGTTCTGGAAGTCCATAAATGTCCCTCAGGTCTCACATCCGAAGCTCTCTCCTTACATTTTCAAGGTTGAAGGAGATTGTGGCGTACCGACTGCCACATTTGTCATCGCTCGGAGTTACCTCAAAGGTACTAACAAATTCCACCACGAAGTCGAGGTAAGTGGGCCTTGGCTTGAGTAGTTCAGTGAGGCCTGATGCCTCCAGCAGCTCATCAACATTTTCTTTGACTCCCATGGCCATCAAACACTGAGGCTTGATGTAGCAAGAGGGCCCGATTTCATGTTTCATTAATGCCTTGAAACGGGCATAATGTTTCTGGTCTCTCTGGACTAAGTTATAATGGCCCGGCTCCACCCCTGTGTTTTGAGCCTCTTCCTGTCTTGGGCTCTCAGTGTGCGGATCTTCGTTGATTACCATTTTTCCTTTGCCCCGGCCCCGACTTGTAGTCGGAGCCTTGCTTGTGCTTGTTGCCTTCTCTGGTGCCTTTTTAGTTTGTTTCTTCCCCATTGGTGCCATTAATATCTGAAAAACACGCAAACACAAATCAAACGTGGTTTGATAACATATTTCAACTTAATTCAACAATCTAACCACGTATGATCCTCAAATCACATTCCAATCAAAACTAAGTAAATACAAGTTCATGCAAAAGTTGACTCAAGTACTCTACAAAATATGAACTTGACCTTGGACAATTGATTAAATTATAACCAAACAAGTATCAAGAACAAATGGTTTACAATTGAACTTAAATTGCATATCATTTCAACAAAAATAGGTACTAGTTCACTTCATCACATAAAACATAAAGAACAAATGCTTTACAATTAAACTTAAATTGCATATCATTTCAACAAAAATAGGTACTAGTTCACTTCATCACATAAAACATAAAATAACTAGTCCTAAAAATTCAAATGACAACAATTTGTCCATTAAAACCACAACAATCAACATATCATGCTTGAATGGCTACCTTAACCACAACTCAATCATTCCAATTCAACACTCTATATAAAATTTATCATTCCAATCACTATTCTAACCCTCAAGAGCATCACAAACATACACTCATCATCAATATGGTATCTATACATCATCATAATCGACTTCGAACAAGCAATACTCAAAGGGTTCAAAAGTTGACAGTTTATCAATTCTAAATCATGCATAAATACGAAATTGAAGGCCAAACAACTTCCTAACATCATAATATAATAGAAATATCAATAGGAAGCGAAAGAATTACATACCGCTTGGGTTTAATCGGAGAATATTTCAAAGTTGTTCTTCGCGCCCTTTTTTTTACCTGCTTCAATTTTCACCCCAAATCCGAAATTGTTCGGACAAAATGATGTATTGTGATGTGGGTGAGGTGTGTTGAGTGTTTGAGAGAGAAAGATTGAGTGTGAATAGAGTTTGAGTGTGTGTGTGTGTGTGTTTTTCGCACAGCTACGGTGAAGGAGGAAAGAATAAATTTGTGTGCCCTACTTCTGCGAATTTGAGATATTTATACCTGTTCAATCGCCGCGGTCGCGGGGTGATCCAGTGCCGCGGTCGTGGGCCCAAAATTTGACCTCCTCGGTCGAGAGGCTTGTACTGTCCTCGATCGAGAACCTTCTCTCAGAAAACTGACCTATTTTTAAGTGCCCCTCTCCTCGGTCGCGCAGAATAAACCCTTGGGCGCGAAGATTAGTATTCCTCGGATGCGTAAAACTGTGCCTCGACCGTGGAGATTCTGTCTAGTGAGCTGGGTAGTATTCTGTCCTGATTCTCCGTGGTCGTGGTGATTGACTCCTCGAGCGCAGAACAGTTTTCTCCACGGTCGCGTGAAAATGTGCCTCGACCGCGGAGATTTCGTCCAATGAGTTGGGCAATATTCTGTCCTGATTCTCCGCGGTCGTGGTGATTGACTCCTCGAGCGCGGAACAGCTTTCTCCACGGTCGCGCAAATATTATCCTCGCCCGCGGGAATCCGTCCAGAACATTTCCATGATTTTGGGCGATGGAGACCCGCGGTCGTGGCCTATGCTATCCCTCAACCGTGATGAGTCACTTGGCAGATTTTCACAATTTTGGGTGTCCTCACCCCCATTCCACACTATCTCTTGTCTTGATTGTTTAATACCTACACACATCTTAACAAAAACCTCAAAAAGCACAAAATAACACTAAACTACTATTCACTACGAATTTAAATGCGAAAATTTAAAGGTTACCGTCGGGTTGCCTCCTGACAAGCGCCTTTGTTTTACGTCGTTGGCTCAACAGGTTCCGTTTATGCTATGTGTGGATCTTCAAAGTCTTCCACTTGTTCTTCCCTCATGCAGTCTCCTTGTGAGTTGGCAAGATAGGGCTTGAGAAGATGCCCATTGACCTTGAAACTCTTTCCGGTCTTTCCACTTTCTATCTCCACCGCTTCATGTGGTGATATTCCTTTAACCACAAAGGGTCCAATCCAACGGGACCTCAGCTTACCCGGATACAGTTTAAGTCGGGAGTGGTACATGAGTACCTTGTCTCCCACTACAAATTCCTTTCTCGAGATTCTTGCATCGTGAAATTGCTTCGTCTTTTCCTTGTAAAACAAAGCATTTTTGAATGCTTCGTTTCTTATCTCCTCGAGCTCTTGCAACTGCAACTTCCTATGCACTCCAGCCTCATCCAAGTTCAGATTGCATTTTCGGATTGCCCAATAGGCTTTATGTGCAAGTTCCACAGGCAAGTAGCATGGTTTTCCATAAACGATGTGATATGGAGACATCCCTATCGGCATCTTGTACGCCGTCCTATAAGCCCACAGAGCATCTTCTAGATGCAAGCTCCAGTCCTTCCGGTTTGGCTGGACTGTTTTCTCCAGGATCTGCTTAATCTCTCGATTTGATGTCTCTGCCATACCGTTCGTTTGAGGGTGGTAGGCTGTGGAGACTTTGTGAACAACCCCATACCTTTTCAACAGTGATTCAAATGCTCGGTTGCAAAAGTGGGTTCCTCGGTCGCTAATGATGGCCTTTGGGATCCCGAATCTTGCAAATACGTTGGATTTCACAAAGTCCACAACCACCCTTGGATCGTTGGTTCGGGTGGCCTTGGCTTCCACCCACTTTGACACATATTCAACCGCAAGAAGAATATAGACATTGCCATAGGATGTAACAAATGGCCCCATAAAGTCCATACCCCACACGTCGAAGATCTCACAAACAACAATTGGTTGCTGGGGCATCTCGTTCCTCTATGACACATTTCCGGTCCTTTGACACCTCTCACAGGTTTTGCAAAATAAGAGGGCGTCCTTGAAAATGGTTGGCCAATATAGACCGCTTTCAAGTACTTTGTAGGCCGTCCCCTTCGACCTAAAATGGCCTCCACAAGCATATGAGTGGCAAAAATTAAGCACCGACTGTACTTCGTCTTTGGGGACGCATCTCCTAATTACTTGATCTGAACCATATTTCCAAAGGTAGGGATCATCCCAAACAAAATGCTTCGATTCACTCTTCAACCTGTCTCTCTGAGGCTTACTCATCCCACTAGGAAACCGCTTGGACACCAAGTAATTCACCATGTTGGCATACCAAGGAACCTTCGCATATGTCATTGCAAGTAGTTGTTCGTCCGGAAAGCTTTCCTGGAGAGGTAGGTTCGTCTCCTCTTGGGTTATCCTGCTGAAATGGTCTGCAACACTATTTTCTGCTCCTTTCTTATCCTTGATCTCTAGGTCAATTTCCTGGAGAAGTAATATCCAGCGAATAAGCCTAGGTTTCGCCTCCTTCTTAGCCATGAGATGCCTCAATGCTGCGTGGTCGGTATATACAATGATCCTTGTCCCAACAAGGTAAGACTGAAACTTCTCTAACGCAAACACAACATCTAGAAGCTCCTTTTTTGTGGTAGTGTAGTTCATCTGAGCTAGATTCAAAGTACGTGAGGCATAATAGTTGATATGGGCCATTTTCCCTCTTCTATGTCCCAAAATTGCCCCCAAAGCTTGTTCACTTGCATCGCACATTAGTTCAAAAGGCAATTCCCAATCTGGCGGCTGAATAATCGGAGGAGTGACCAATCTCTTTTTCAACTCATCAAATGCCAACTTGCATTCCTTGCTCATATCAAACTCCACATCTTTTTGTAGCAACCAGCACAACGGAGCAGCAATCTTTGAGAAATCTTTGATAAACCTCCTGTAAAATCCTGCATGACCAAGAAAGGAACGCACTTCCCGCACATTTGTAGGGTAAGGGAGAGAAGAAATAATATCAATTTTTTCCCTATCTACTTCTATTCCCTTACTAGAAACTACATGGCCAAGTACAATTCCTTGTTCCACCATAAAGTGGCATTTCTCCCAATTTAACAAAAGATTTTTCTCAATACATCGTTGCAAGATTTTTACCAAGTTATCAAGATAATTTTCAAAAGATGTACCGTGAACACTAAAGTCGTCCTTGAAGACCTCTATGAAATGGCCAATAAATTCAGAAAAGACACTAACCATGCATCTTTGAAATGTTACAGGGGCATTGCATAGTCCAAAGGGCATGCGCCTCCATGCGAATGTTCCGAACGGGCATGTGAAAGTTGTCTTTTCTTGATCTTTGGGTGCGATTGGTACTTGAAAATACCCCGAGAATCCATCCAAGAAGTAATAGAAATGATGCCCTGCTAGCCTCTCAAACATTTGATCGGTGAAGGGTAGTGGAAAATGATCTTTCCTTGTTACTGCGTTCAACTTCCTGTAGTCTATGCAAACCCTCCAACCTGTCTGTAGGCGCGTAGGCACCATTTCACCATCCTTCCCTTTTATCACTGTCACTCTAGACTTTTCGGAACCACCTGGGTCGGGCTCATAAACATACTGTCGGATATGGGGTAGATGATCCCCACATCCAACAGTTTGATCACTTCTTTCTTGACGACCTCCATCATTGGCGGGTTGAGTCATTGTTGAGGCTCCCAACTAGGCTTGGCGTCATCCTCAAGCAGTATTCGATGTATGCATAGGGTCGGACTAATGCCTTTGATATCGGCAATGGTCCACCCTATAGCTTCCTTGTTCATCTTGAGGACCCCGATCAATGCTTGTTCTTGAGTGGGTGTGAGCTTTGATGAGATCATCACCGGTAAGGTTTCTTCCTCCCCAAGATATGTGTATTTGAGATGGGAAGGGAGGGTCTTAAGCTCAAGATTTGGTGCTTTGATGGTAGAGGGCAACACTTTTTCTTGAGATTTCGATAATGGTATGAATTTGGGAATGGACTTGGTTCGGAATGGTTTTGAAGATTGTGATTGTTCCACTATCCCCACCAACTCTTCCTTGGTGTCCATTGGCTCTATCTCCTCTAGATCATTCGCCAATTCAATTGTCTCTTGGCCCCTGCAATAATACTCTAGCACTTCCTCAACAAAAGGGTCAATAGCATCAATAACATCAATAGAATACACACTATGCAAATCTTCGGGATACTTCATCGATTCAAAGATGTTGAATTGCACCACTTGGCCATCAAATTACATGCTAAGAGTTCCCTCTAGCATGTCAATCTTTGTTTGGGAGATGTTCAAGAACGGATTCCCAAGCAAGATTGGGTGGAATTTACGAATCTCCATGCGTATCCAGCACATAGAAATCCGCTGGAAATATGAGGTTATCCACCTCAACTAACACGTCCTCAATCACCCCGTCCAGAAACGAGGTGCTTCGGTCGGCTAATTGGATGACCACCCTCGTATCCTTCAGCGGCCCCAAGTTTAAGCTATCGAAAATAAAACGGGGCATCACATTGATGGATGCCTCTAGATCCAACATGGCTTTCTTTATTCTAGTGTTACCAATTTTACACGGGATGACGAACATTCCCGGATCCTTGCATTTCCGTGGCATCTTTTTCTAGAAAACCATCGAAACACTTTCCTCCATAAGGACTTTCTCATTCCCTAGTAGCCGCCTTTTGTTTGTGCACAAATCATTCAGAAACTTTGCATATCGAGGAATCTGTTTTACGACCTCCACTAAGGGAATACTGATTTCAACCTTCTTGAATACCTCCATTGTCTCCTTGTCTCTATTTTTGTCTGGAATCCTCTTCATTTGACTCGGAAATGGAAGTGGAGGGGTTGGGAAATTTGGTCTTAAATTTCCAGGTGCCGCGGTTGAGGTTGAACTAGGGGCCACGGGCATTGGATTTCCCGCGGTCGAGGCACGCAAGTCCGCGGTCGTGGAAAATGGAACAGAATGACCCCCTGTTTCTTACCGTTTCCTTCCGCGGTCGTGTTGTTCAGACTCCGCGGTCGTGGTGTTTTCCGCGGTCGAGGTTCTAATATCCGCGGGCGCGGAAGCTCTTCCAGTGCACTTTCCACCCAATCTGTCCCGCTCGCCACGGTCGAGGCAGGATGTTCCCTCGAGCGAAGCTTGAGGTTCCCCACGGTCGAGGGGTTTTCCTCCCGCAGTCGTGGTGTACTCTGTGTTGCCTTTTTCTTCATCTCTCATCTTCCCCTTTTCAAGTACCTTTCCGCTTCTCAAGACTCCCACGCTGACATTTTTAATTTCGTTTTGTGAAGAGTGTCTCTTGGTAGGAAATGGCAGTAAGTGATCAGGAAAACATGCAACTAATGCCTCATTTTGTCTTCTCAACTCCTTAGCAATCTTCCACTTCGGTGTTCTAACTTGAACTTCGGCCACATAGGGAGTTGGTATCTTTTCTATCCTTGGATTTTCAAGCAATTCTTCAGTCTTTTCCTGTGAAGTATACCGGGCTTTTCAGGCTCTCCAAGTAACTCTTCATTAACAACAACAATGGCACTCATATTTTTCGAATTGACTTCCGGTTGAGCCGGTAACTTCCCCCCTTGGGTGTTTTCTAGCCTTGACACGACAGAGGCTATTTGGCTCATTTGAGTTTCGAGATTGGTGAATCTCGAATTGTTGTCCTTCTGCAGCTGGATTGTACTATTCGCGAGGCTCTTAACAATATCTTAAAGGGATGGGTCCGAAGGATTTGAGTCGACTGGTGCTTTCTGTTGGTAAATTCCCTTTGGGAAGGGGGGGTCTATTTTGATGGCTCAGTTCTCCTGGTTTCTGAATATTCTAATTTTGTGGACCATAGCTGAAATTCGGATGATTCCGCCATCCCGGATTGTAGCTATTCAAGTACGGGTCATTTTTCCTTCTTTCCGGAGGTGACCTTGGCCTTTCGTACCAATTATGACAAGAATTTGCATGGGCCTCAATATCCTCTCCTAGAACCGGGCAATTGTCGGTGTTGTAATTTGTGACATGACACACTCTGCACGGTTTAAGGCTAGACATACTTCCAGTAGCTACTTTTCTCACAAGGGTTGTCAACTGATCCAGCCGGTCTTCTATATCGGATCCTTGGTTCCCTGACTTGACCTGACATTCTCTCTAGTCCCAAACTGCTGCGTGTTCGCAGCCATCTTCGAAATAAGGGCCCAAGCCTCAGTGGGGTTTTTGTCTGATAATGCCCCTCCACTCGCACTGTCGATCATATTTCTGTCAACTACACACAAGCCCTCATAAAAATATTGTTTTAACAGCTGCTTGGTTATTTGATGTTGAGGACAACTCGACACAAGCTTCTTAAATCTTTCCCAGTACTCATATAACGTCTCCCCTTGCATCTATAGGATACCGCTTATCCCCTTTCGAATGTTTGTGGCCCTTGATGCTGGGAAGTACTTTTCCAAAAAGAGAGATTCCATCTGATCCCACGTGGTAACCGAGCCGGACGAAAGATAGTAAAGCCAATCATGAGCCAAATCTTTGAGAGAAAATGGGAAGGCTCGAAGCTTAATTTGTTCATTGGTGACTCGTGCCGGTTTCATGGCAGAGCATACCACGTGAAATTCTTTTAGATGCTTATGTGGATCATCCCCAACCATGCCATGAAAGGAGGGTAGTAAGTTCACTACCCCTGTCTTCAGTTCGAATTGTGTATCAACTCCAATCTCGAAGAAAGTAATACACAAGGGTTCTGTGTTGGCCAGTTCTTTCAATGACTTCTCAGGTGCTCGTTCTGCTGCCACTGCTTCAGGTTCGCTTGATTCTCCGCTCTCAATGTCGAGGCTTTTAAAAGACTTTCGGATCTCGTCAAGCAATCAAGCTCGTCTTCTCAGTATTCTTTCTTTCTCAACAATATTCGGGTCAAACCAAAGCCCTTTGTCTCCTTGGGAGCGGGTGAACATGCACTACACAACCAAAATCACACAAACTAGTGAGTCTCAATTACTAGTTAAGCAATACAATAGATAATTAATATGCTAGAGATAGTGCTTGAAAAGGAAAATAACACTACACACACCGTTCCCCGACAGTGGCGCCAAAATTTGAAAGGTGCAAACGTGTCGTCGAACCGTTCGCCCTACTAAATTAGAATGATTAAATTGAGTTCCGAACTTTCCCGACTTTACTAGGTAAAGTGGTAAGTCCGAGTCGATCCCACGGAGAACGATTGAGTAGTGTTACTTCAAATATTTCAAGCAATTAGTGATTTAAGTTGAATTAGAAGCAATAAACATAAGCAAGTAAATGGGGGGGGGGGGATTGATTAAGTCTAACAACTAAAGTCTACCAAGTACCAATCTTGAAAAGCAATAGATGTTTTTGATATTTTAGATTAATCAAAGGATCAAAGAAAGACAACAAGCAAATATGATCGGTTTTTTTTTTTTTTTTAATATATTGAAAAGGTTTACCCTCGATCTAATATCCCCTTGAATCCGACTACCTATGGATTATTGTTGATGCCCCAATTCAATGCAATTTAAACCCTTATCCCACAATCTACAAGGTCCGCTTATGTAAATTGTGTTGTTCCTTAATTGTGGATAAATCGAAGGTCCGCTTATCGATTTATCCCTACCTAAATCAATTAGTGATCCAAACAAGCTCTTTTCACACTAATTGATATTGGATGATCACGAACTAGAACAACGGGATAAATAAGGCATAAACCTCGAATCGATCGGGTTTAGAGGCCAAACTCTATAATGCCACAAATGATATCAAGCATTGTTTACTACTAAGGGAGATTGAAGCTTCAACAATCACGGAAAGTGAATTCCAATCTCTAGAAACATACAATAAATGCTTCTAAAAGGGCGATCAATCCTAAAACAAGCATCTAGGCATGAGACAATCCAAACAAGCATTATAGAACATTTAAATTGCATAAAAAGGGTAACACCAAAAGTCAATATTCATATATTCATCTTCAATCAAGGTTCAACATGATCAAGGGTAGAAAATGGGGTGCTACTCACCCATTCTACCCAAAACTAATAGAAAATTAAAGAAAATACAAGAAATCATATAAATAGAATGATAAAACCCAAGGTTGATCAATGGGGAAGATGAGATGATTCCTTCTAGCCCTTCTCTCCTCCTTGGAAGTGATGGTGGCTGAAAAGTGCTCCAAATTCGTGCCAAAGATAGGGCAAATTCGAATGGGAGTATATATATATAAGAGAGAAAAGTGCTGGTAGGGGTTGCTCGCCGCGGTCGCGGCATGAAGATGGTCCGCGGCCGTGGCAATGGGTAAGGGTTTAGGGTTTTGGCAGATTTGGGGCCGCGGTCGCGACTTGGCTTCACTCCTCGACCGTGGAGTAGAATGCCACGGTCGAGGTCTTCATAGCTCCTCGG
The DNA here is from genome assembly GCA_958295605.1 of Ajuga chamaepitys. Lineage (NCBI taxonomy): Eukaryota > Viridiplantae > Streptophyta > Magnoliopsida > Lamiales > Lamiaceae > Ajuga > Ajuga chamaepitys. The sequence continues at coordinate 8,716,972 of OY282497.1, forward strand.
TCGTGGACTTGGATGCTTGATTTCTTCATAGTTTTCTGAGCCTTTGTCCACGGGCGCGGATTAAATCCTCCGCGGGCGCGGGCTTCAGATGTCCGCGGGCGCGGATTGAATCCGGCCCGCGGATTGAATCCTCCACGGGCGCGGCCTTTGGGGGTTGAAAATTAAGATCTATTATGTTCCCTTCCTCGCGGGCGCGGGTGAGATGCCCCGCGACCGTGTAGTTCTCCACGGGCGAGGACTGCTTTGACCAATGTATATATTTAAATGAATCTACTATTTACAATATAAATATATAATTTAATTGAAACCTTTCAACATATATATGATAGTATTAAGAAATATTGGAGCACTCACATATTTTATTTTGTTATTCCAACTATTGAAACAAAAGAAAAAAAGATGTTTTATTTTGTTATTCAACCTATTGAATCAAAAAGAAAAAAAAAAAGTTGTTTTATTTTGTTATTCCAACAATTGAATAACATTTGAATTTTATTTTGTTAATTTGTTATTCTTTGTATATTGGAAATACCAAGTATAGTACTAAAAATTGCAAACAAGATTTTTTAAAAGTAAATAGTTATAGTTAGAATTTAAAACTTTATTTAGATAAATATAAATATATAAAGTAAAATAAAAAAAAAATAAAGAAAAATAAATTTCTTATAACATTATCCATTTTATTTATTTAATAATATGAGGTCATAGTTAGAATGATGAACATTCGTAATTAATTAAGCTATCATGCATTAGGTGAAGAATGATGCAGACACACTAAATGTGCATTTGAATTTCAAAGATAAGAAATGAACATTTTGAAAAAGATTTTTTTCTATTTAATATTTATCTTAATGTTAATCTATAATATATATATATATATAAAGTAAGTTATATTAAATGCATATATGACGTGCAAGAAACTTATATTTACATTACTTATTATTTTATATATGTTTTATCCTATATTTTAAAAAATATATATTTTATTAGGAAAAAACGATCATATATTTAAATATTAGATTATATCATACTCAATTTTATTAAAATTATTACTTTTTAAATAAAATTCTATGCATCGCACGGGAATATTACTAGTATAATCAATTTCCTAATATGTCAATATCTAATGGGTATCATTCACTACAACATAAATGGCTTTATGTAACACTTCGTTTGTAACACTTTTAAAATTTTGACTTTTATGTAACACTTTTGTAACATCTGCGAATATGTAACAATTTCATGTAACACTTTTAGAATATGTAACGCTTTGAACGTAACACTTTTAAATTGTAACACATTTAGGTAACACTTTCAAATAAGTAACACTTTTTACGCAACACTTTTGAATAAGTAACACTTATAAATAAGTAACACTTGTAAATAATAAAATTATTTATTTTATTTTAAACTAATTAAATATTTGTGGATTATTTTTCTTATGTGACTTTAATTTTTATTTGTCTAATGTGTTACATTTTAATTATCACAACAGAATATCTGTAACATAAGTGGTGAAAGCGATCAACTCAGACCTACAAAAATAACAATTCATTAGAGCACCTAAAATTTACTTATTCGTTATCAAAAATAAATTAAATTTTATTTGTGACTTATTTGTGTGTATGTATATAGATATACACACATTATATTTTTTCTAAACAATTACAAAATAGACTTGTAGCTTTAGCCTTTAAGAATTTGAATACATTTTTTTAAGTGTGAGAGCCTAGACTTGGGACATTTGGTCATGTCTCTTCATATTTGTAAGTTTATTTTTTTATTTAAAATCTATGAAACACAACAATTAAGGTGTCTTAATACATAAAATTATGGTAATTAAAATTGATGATAATGTCTTAAGATTTATATACAATAACTAGATGTATAAAATTAATGTGATATAAAATAAGTTTTATATATATAAATATATATATGAGTGGATGAAAATGAAAAAAAAAATAGTGGAAATATTGTGTCAAATTGATATGAATAACGTAAATAAAATTAAGTTAGATTGTAGTTTGATGAAAACTTAATTTTGAGTGTATTTTATTGATGGTATAATAAAATCTTGTGTATATATTGTTTTTCTTAAAATAATAACTAAAAAAGTTATTGTAGCCTAGTGGTTAAGACTTTGCGCTTAAGCTCCTGCAATCTAGCAACCTGGGTTCGAAACCAACAATGACAAATTTTTAATTTTTTCTTTCAATTAAAAGTGTTACATAAAGGGGGTTATATGTAACATTTTTTAGTGTTACCATAAAGTGTTACAATTTAAAATCTAATGTAACACTTATTAAAAGTGTTACTAAAGATCATCAAAAGTGTTACATTAGACTTTAGGTAGCACCGGCAAATGTAACACCAATAAAGTGTTACCTAAAGTTTATAGTAACATATTTTAGTATATATGTAACACTTTTTGGGTGTTACATTAGCCCATTTATGTTGTAGTGATTCTATTGAATATATTATTTAATGCTCATATGAATAGGGGTATAATAGTAAATGAGTTAAATAAATGTTACAACAGATAGAAACTGAACTATATATTTGAGACATAAAAAAGGAACATTTGTCTATATAATTGAGACGGATGAAATATATAAAAAATGAATATGTAATGAAAAATTATTCGTATTTTAAGTTTTGCAAACTATTTTTTCTAATATATATATGCATATATATGTAGCATAGGTTGGCTCCTAAATTTTTTTTAAATGCATAGCAACTTGCCGAAAAAGTTATCTAAATTTGAAACTAATTTTTTCCATGATTCACTATTTATTTTAAACTACCTATTTGTAGCAAGTAAAATTGGCGAAAAAATGTTCTTGATTTCATTTTATATGTTGTATTGTATAGTGATGATTGTCTATTATTTTGTGGCTTAAAATTTGCGATTTATGCTACTGGAGAAATATGAACTTACACAATGGACATGAGCCTTATATATTAAATTTCTGACAAAATTATCAATATCCACACAATTATGTTCAATTCTGTAAATTAAAATTATTGAAAAACTTATTTTGTAAATTTTAATTTGTGTAAGACTTAAATTACAAACGATTAATTATAAAAAAGATTATTTTGCAATTTTCTTCAAACAGGAGTGATGGGTTTATAGATGAAGGATAGAAGGTGAATATTATTTTCATCTTGCATTTATACACCAATTCAATTATATATAATACATGCAGGTATATGTGCCCAACCGGTGCCCGATTTCAGTTTTAGTTCCAGTTACGGCACCGTGGGAATAGGAACCGGAACCGAATCGTCTATATTGACGATTTCGATGCTGGTTTGGAACCGGGAAAAAACGGCGGTCCGGTTCCATACCATCGGTTTCCAGCCAATTTTGTATTATTATTATTATTATTATTATTATTATTATTGTTATTATTATTATTATTATTATTATTGTTGTTGTTGTCGTTGTTGTTATTGTTATTATTGTTATTGTTATTGTTATTGTTATTGTTATTATTGTTATTATTATTATTATTGTTGTTGTTGTTGCTGTTGCTGTTGTTGTTGTTGTTGTTGTTGTTGTTGTTGTTGTTGTTATTATTATTATTAAATTTCATATTTTAGCATTCAAAAAAGGGTTAATTACAGCAACCACACTAAACTATCAGAAATTTTTGCACATAAATCACTGAACTTTTTTTTGTGGCACTTATACATACAAACTATAAGGGTTTTGGCATATACAACACCAAAATTATTCTTCAATCATTTTTCGCCGAAATTCCACATATAACTTGCGCGTTATAAATTTTTAAGGGCTTTTTTGTTCAAACACGCTATTTAGTAGGTAGAGGAGCCGCTCATCTTCAACAATGGATGTTCTAGATATTATGAGAGGAAAATATTGATGATTCAAAGAAATTGTATGGAAAAGAAAGGTGTGAAATAATTTTACACTTTTAACATGCTAAAAAAGTTGTTTGTACAAAAACAGCCATCAAAAGTTTATCACGCACAAGTCACGTGTGGATTTTCGAAAAAAAATTATCGTAAAATAAGTTTGGTGGTTTATCTGCAAAACTCTTATAGTTTATATGTATCTATGCAACAAAAAAAATAAAATTAGTGGTTTATGTGTAAAAACACTGATAATTTGGTGTGATTGCTGCAATTAACCCTTTAAAAACAGTAACTGTGAGTTATAAATTGAGAATTTAACCAAAAAAGTAATGATGCAAAAGATGAACCTTCATAACTTCATTTATTATGAAACTTAAACATTACAATTTACTTAATACAAATTACACTACTATAAATTTAAACTAGATATTAAAATACTCTTGAATAATTTAAATCTAAATAATTCATACTAACAATAAGTTACAATTCAATATTAAAATACGGGTGATTCTGCTATGCAATTGTTGCATAAATGCAACCATTGGCTATATTTGTCTTTTTACAAGTTCTAATGAGACTCCTACTTTCCTTTTATTGTTTTAATTGAGTTTGAATCCTCTGTACCATAAAAGTTGTCTCATTCTCTGTCCCATTAATAAAACATTACAAATCCTGTGTCTGCTTTATCGTTCTATTATTTTCCCCTTTCTCACCGCCCTCATACAATTCTATTTTGTTGTTATCCCTAATATTTATCTCCACAACTTGAAATTAGAGGTTCCTCCTGCTATATCATTTGTAATCTTCTATACAAAACCCGAACAAATCAAATGAAGTCGAAACAAATGGCAATACACATGACAACAAATTCAAGAAAATATTTTTTCCGGTAATCCTCTTTTGCTAAGTTGCTTTATAGCAATATCAATCATTTTACTCGGACCTTCCTCTTGCGTAGAATACCTCTAGACACATCTAATCACCAAAGAGCCAAACATTTTCCTCCTGCTATATCATTTGTAAATCCCCACTTCCAATTTTTTCTGGAGATATCTTGGTGAAGAAAAACCAGATTTCGAAAATTGGTTTAAGCTTTAGTTTATCAAGAATGAAAAATAAATTTTGCAGTGGCTCAAATGAGTAGATTAGAGTAGCTTAATTTTGCAAAAATGTGATAGCACAATGTCATTTAGAGGGAGACAAATGAGACAACATTTGCGGATAGTTGATCCGAAGTGTGGGGAGAGTGAGAGAGAGAGTGATAAAGCTAATTTTGAATTATATGTATTGGAACTTATGATTTAGTTGGGAAGAGTAGTGAGTGAAAAATAAATTTTACTTTTTTTAATCTCCTAAATGGATGAATGGTCAAGATGGTATATTAAAAGATCCAATGGCTGAAAACAGATGGTTGAACAGGTGCAACCGCTGCATAGAAGTAGAACTCTTAAAATACAATAATTTACAAACTTACAGTTTTCAACATTTAAATAATTCATGAAATTTAGAAAAGGAAAAGGGAAAAAAAGGTCTTGAGTTTTATTCTAAGTTAGAAATTAGGAATTGATTTTCAACTTAGAATAAGATTGTCCACGTATCATTCACCTCTTGGAGTTGAGGTGAATGAATCAAAGCCCACACAATTCTTCTTGCGTTGCTTACCTTTGGGAATTGAGGCCAGTTTGCTTGGATTGGTGATCAATCGGAAGGATGGTTGCCGACTTCGAGAATATTGGATTCGTCAGTCAAACAATCATAGAAAAGGAACTCGCCCTCTTCATCTTCTTCGAAATTGGGTTCTTGTTCTCTTTTGTCGGCCTTCGTCCAATCTTCAAGCAAGAGTTGATTTTCTAAATTCTCTACGGTCAATCTAGAGCTCCGATCATCCAAAGTGTAGCCCCCTAACTAAATGCTTGCTCGATGGAGACAGTTGAAGTGGGACAAGCAAGAATCTCATTTGCAATTATAGAAAATAATTGAAAATTGTCGTGTTCTTTTTGCCCACCACTTCAAGAGCGAGTTGGATTGATTGAGGTTGAGCTCTTCGAACACAGTGTTAAAATATCTTTCAATCTCTCCAAAGGGGTTGCTTGACGAAGAACCCCTTGCTTTCTTTTGCGACCTCTCTTCGTAAAAAAATTGAGACGTTGATTTGAAAAACTTTGGGAAGAAGTCCCTTGGTTAGAACTACTAAAATCCCTACATTCACTAGTGTCATCACCGCTGTGTAGGACTCTATACTCTCAAAATACATCGAACAAAATATCTTTAACATTAGCAACAACAAGTGTGGCATTTGGAGGATCAAACAAACATCCACAATACATTTTTAACAAATGAATTAAACCATCTTCTTTGGTTCTAGAATCTAGCATTTTAGCAATAAAAAATATTTCGGGCAATTTCATAAAATATTTAAGCCATTTTTTCCTCATCGATGCAATTGACTCTCTTAAAACCGGATCATCTCTATAATCAAGGAAAAACACCCGCAACTTGGCGACAATGATCAGTCACAATGAGTGAAGTCAGGTAATAGCAACCGAAAAGTGCTTCAGTTGCATCTTAAAAAAAAAAAAAATAGAAGTGTAATCAAATTGGTACATGCATCCCATTATTGAGGATATATGAGATTTTGGATCGTTGGGTTTTGTTGAGAAAATGTACATAAAACCTCTCTATAATTGTGAGAATCATTTTACATTTTGCAAGTAGAGTTCCAACATTGAAGCACGTCTGTTGAATTTTTTTTGGCTGGAAAACGCCGATTTTTGCAAAACTTTGCTCATTTTTTTGTTAAAGAAGAGTGTTGCGCCAAGCAAGAGATGACCTCCCTAATAGACGCAATATGTGTTTTAAAAGCATTTAAACCATCTTGTAGACACAAATTTAAACAACGACACATACATCTAATATGAAAAAACCTTCACCACTAGAAGGTTGACAAATGGTTTTGAGTTCGGGTAATAAAGCATTGTTAGCACTAGCATTGTCAAAAGAAATTGAAAATATTTTTTTAACTTGAAACAAAGGTTGTCAAACTCGTGATTTTAAGTAAAATCGGTGAAGTGTCTGTAAAATCGGATCGTAAAATCATAAGATTCTACTACCTATACAAAATCACCATATATATATATATTATTTTATATATATTTTAATTACAACAAGTTCTGAATAGATATTCCATATTAAAAAAAAAAAAAATACATATATTATTTACACAATTTATCAAAAAGGAAAAAAAATATACAATATGAAGAAATGTTTTAGACATCATGGTTCATATATACATTTAGTAAGACATTTCTAAATTATAATTATGAATACTTTAATTTTAAGATAAAACTAACAGATAGCCTTAGTGAAATTAAGAACTACATAGAAAAAAAAAAAATTTTTATGAAGCTTATATTTTAATTTAGAACTTGATTGTTAGGAAAAAAAGAGATTTTCAGCAAAATTGGCTGTCTTTGTATACAATTTGTTATAGAAAAGTCTTAAAATCTCAATATTAAGTTGGTATAAATTCTACAATTCGTATTGTATGTTTTTTTAATTGGTAAAATATAATAAAAAGTAATATGTTATAAAAATCTTAAACTCGTATACAAAATCGTAAAATCGCATGAGCAAACTCGAGACTTTAATCCGATTTCATCAGATCTTGATTTTATCACGAGTTAACTCGTTTAGAGAGAAATAACTCGTAAACTCGTAGAATCGTAAGAATTAACTCGAAATTTTGACAACATTGCTTAAAACATACTCTTGAATAATTGTGATAATTTTTTTGGCAAATATTTTGTGCATTGTGAACAGTGACAAATTCCCTATATGCAATTTAACGTTTTAGCATCGACCATGAATCATCAATCCAATGACAAAGAATGCCCATGTAATGATGAATTTGTCAATGATCCGACCAAACGTCTGAACATATTGAAACATTTTGAACTAGTGAAGCAAACATGTTTATCCAAATAATTTTGTACTCACCTACAATTTTAGCAATGTCTCGTGTTAGGGTACTTTGTGAAACTTTTCGAGCTTGAGGATTGTAACTCTATCTAGCAAAGTCATCGTAAAATTGATCATCGACAAACTTAAAGTGGAAATGTTTAAGACAAATAAATTTTGTCAATTGGTGACGTGTGTTTGCTTCGCTATAATAAAGAGTGAGTTAGGATCCGTAGCTTGCGAGGACCCGGATAGACCGGACATATGTCCTCAAATTTGAGTTTGTGAAGTTTCGATTCCGACTTTGTCATTGTGCTTTGAGTTGAGGTGTAAGGTATAGGTTCTATATCCACCACTAGGGATGTAAACGAATCGAATCGAACCGAATATTAAGAAATTCATTTCGAATTCGAAAATATAAACTCGAATTTGAATTCGAATCGAATATTAATCAAATTTAAATAGGTGATTCGAATTCGATTCATGAGAAATATTCGAATTATTCGATTTGATTCAATTTTTTAAAATATTCAATTTTTTTTTTCAATTACAAATTGTAATAATATATATTATATATAAATTAATTTAAATATATAGCTATATAAATATATTATATACATATATTTAACATTATATGTATTATTTAATTTTTAAAATATATTATATATAAACGAATTGAATATTCGAATTATTCGAATCACATGCAACTATATTCGAATTCGAATTCGATTTTTTCGAATCCGAATCATCTTAATCGAATTCGAATCACAAATCGAATAAAAAATATTTGATTTGTTTACAACTCTCTCCACCACCGTGTTGTATTGTGTAGGGCTTCTCACAATAGTTGCACACCACCTTGTAAAGTTATGGGTCTTGCGAATGCGTAATGTAGGTCCTCGTTGAGTGAAATTGAAAGATTGGGCTTTTGAATTCAAATTGACCAGTCGGAGATGGTCTTGGAGCTTTACCAACACCCCGGCGGGGTATGTCCTCGACTCTTTTGAGATGGACGATCATCACCAAGTTGTTCGGCGTAGGCGGCGGCACTAGCACCTTCAAATATTAATACACATTAATAATTAGAATTTAAATGGTAAAAGTGTTGCCCTATACTTAAATCATAATTAAAATGTAAACTTATTAAACTTGACTAATAATTCAACAAAATAAAAAATTTAAACTTGAATCAAAATAAAAAAATTGATTGATAGTTCAAAAGATATAAAACTTAACTTACAATTCAACAAAAAAAAAAAAAAAAAAAAAAAAAAAAAAAAAAAAACTAAAAACAAAATAAAATATACCTGGGGCATCGCTAGGTCCAAATCGATTGGGATGTTGGGATGTCCAAGTTGATTGTTCCTTCGTCATCAAGGTTGAAGAAGCTCGGAGGAGGAAGTAAAGAAGACGAACCACCAACTTGACTCTTCCCTTTATCGGATCCTAAGTGAGAAGAGTTTGATCCAGCCCACTTGACATTTTTTTTTTTTTGGGAATTTTTGAAGTAACAAATAACTAAAAATTGAAGTAGTGAACTAAAACTTGAAGTAAGCACAAAATGATTAGAATGCTAGATTGCAAGAGATTGAGAGTAGAGAGAAAGATGAGATTGAGGTGTGGAAAAAAAAAATTGGAGTGAGAATGAGTATTTATAGAGGTTTTTAGGTAATAAATAATAAAAAAAAAAAATTAACCCCCCCTCCCCCCTCCAACGGCCAGTTGATCGTGGGCGTTGATTTTCAAAGGCGACTTGGTCCTGGCCGTTAAATTTTTTTTTTTTAAAAAAAGAAAAAGTTGTCAGCCGATTCGAACCAGTGATTCCGGTCCGAACTGCCGGTTCCAGTCCAACGACTATATAATCTCGAGCGTTGATCTTCAACGCCCACATCATCCTGCCTGTCCACGTGTCCAATTTTAAAAAATAAAAAGATACTGTGAACTGTCAAATCGCCGTTTGAACCGGCGGTTCCCGATTCGGCATATGGGGGAACCAGACCCGCACCGCTCTATCTACGGGCTCGTTACGATTTGAAATCGGAACCGTGATCAACAGTTCTGGGACTGTTGACTGGTTAGAACCGACCTAGTTCTACGATTTTCGGTTCTGAATTCATATGAGCACCTCTACATGCGAATCATACCCACAATTGTAGAGTAGAAAAACCCTGAAGTTGAATTTCCGAAAGGAAGTTTTTATGATTAATTATTGGCCAAGACATGGATGTACAGAAATACAGATTGTCGAATTTTCATTTTTTAAAAGTATTTCTCATATTCTAATTACAATTTTCTATTATTTTAACGAGAAGTTCTTAGTAATTTTCAAACGTGATGCTAAAACTTAAAAGTGAAAATTGTAAAGTGTTGGGATTAAACTGTAGATTTATAAAAGAACTCGAGGGTTAATCTATTATGTTCTAGAATCACTGGTCCACAGTGAAAATAAACCCTTTTCTTTAGAGCATCCCCAATGGTTATACCCGAAAAGCAGGAATATGTTTGCCACATCAGCGCCACCTCAAAAGTTAAAATACCTATACCTCAAAACAAAACTCCTCCCCAACAATATACCCAAAAAGTAGGAATATGTGGGGGCCCCACTTAAATATCCTATTTATCTTTTTATTTATTAATTTATCAACTAAATTAATTATTTAATTTTCGGATAAATAATAAGTGATTAATATTCCGACTATTGGATTTTTTTATATTTAATTATATTTCGGAAAAAAAAAAAAGAAATCCCAAAAAATGATTAATAAATTTGCTATTCATATAAAACGTAAAAATACAAAACGAAGGCAAACACGGTACATTAAAAAATCCGAATACAACAAAGTAAATTTTGAGGGCTAACTTAATATTTTGCTAATTATTGCCGGATCGGTTCCAGACATGTTCAATTAAATCTTGGCGTAGCTGGTGATGTTTTTGCTTATCGCGTAGTTGAACACCTCTCCGGATGTAGTCATTGAATGCTCCGGTTGATCCTTGACTTACTTGTGGAGGTGGCGCAGCGTAATTGGGATCGTCGGACCAATCAGTCGCTGCATCTCCTTCATTTTCAACAATCATGCTGTGCAGTATAATACAAGCTAACATTATTTCCTTCAAGTTATTCTTGTACCAGAAACGACTTGGACCTTTAATCATTGCCCAACGAGCTTGAAGTACTCCAAATGCACGTTCGACATCCTTTCTAGCAGCCTCTTGCAGTACTTTGAAATGCTTTCGCTCCGGATCTTGTGGACATGGAAAGCTTTTCACAAAAGTAGCCCACTCTGGATAGATTCCATCTGTAAGATAGTATCCTTGATTATATTGCTTACAATTAATTGTAAAATTAACGGAAGGCGCGCAACCTTTCAGAGTATCCGTGAATAAAGGAGACTGGTTGAGCACGTTTATGTCGTTGTTAGATCCTACCACTCCAAAGTATGCATGCCATATCCACAAATCGGCAGAAGCAACCGCTTCGAGCATGATAGTTGGGACGCCATGATCACCGCGTGTGAATTGACCTTTCCAGGCAACTGGACAATTCTTCCGGTCCCAATGCATACAATCAAGGCTCCCTAGCATTTCGGGAAAGCCGTGTCTTTCCTCATGCATTTGTAACAGCCGTTGACAATCCCCTGCATTGGGTTTCCTCAAGTAGTATCCCCCAAATAATTCAATCACACCACGGCAAAAATTAAATAGACTTTCAATGGCGGTTGTTTCGGCAACGCGTAGGTACTTATCGTAATGGTCGGCTGGTCCACCATACGCCAGTTGACGAATAGCCACCGTGCACTTTTGAAGGGGGGAGAACCCTTTTTTACCAGCTGCATCGACCCTCCACTGGAAATAGTCATAGTTGGATTCCAATGCATTCACTATCCGCATGAACATATCTCTGGATATACGAAAACGCCGGCGGAATATATCGCTTCCGTATATCGGATCTTCAGCGACGTAATCAAGGAAGAGTCTTGCATGACCCGCCTCACGACCTCTATCAACGTACGTTCTACGCTTCCTGACCCTGCTAGTAGAACTCCCTGCACCACCAAGCATCTCCTGTTTCTTTTGAAGCAACGACTGTATCTCTATCTCAGTCGTATCATCAGTTAAGAATTCAATAAGGCTCTCACTATCACTTTCCCCGGATAACGAGTGAGAAGACGAAGACATTTTTGAGAGAAGAATATGAACTCAATGAAAGAAGCACTATTGAAGTAAAAAGATTTGAGATGAGAGCTACAACAATCCGAATGGTTGCTATTTATAGAAAACAAAAGCACACAACGACTAGTTTTACAACGGCTACTTTTACAACGGCTACTTTCACAACGGCTACTTTTTAACAACGAAACATAAGCAATAACGGTTGATTAATAACGGAAGCACACATCAAATATATTGAAAAACACAAATACAAAACAGAAAATTTTACAAATACTAGGCACACAACAGAGAACTAAAACTAAACTACATCCCCCAACTTTTCTTAATTTTTTCACACATGTGGAGATGGATACAGAGTTGTTCTTCAGTCATCTTCGAAGTATCGTTCATGAGTATTTTGTACTCACGCGTGGCGGCAAGACTCATTAGCCCTTCGAGTTTTTTCTTGTTTTGTTCTTCCAGGACCCAAAGCCTTTGCTCAATCTCGTCCTTGTTATCTTCAGAGGATGTGCTTGCTTTTCCTTTTCCCTTACTCAGCCTCTTTGCCGCTTTCTGGCCCATTGGGCGAGTGCGTTCCACTCTGAAATCCTCCCCCGCGCTTGAATCAGTGTTGGAAGACTTCACATACTCTCCAGAAGCAGAGATTTTTGTTTTTTTTTGGTCCACGAACTTCTCCGCCTGCATCGGCAAACTTCGGACTATCTTTCAAGATACGCCAAGCACCCATATGCCTAAACTCAGTCGGCTCGTTGGTTGCACTGTAATGGGCCTTCGCCTTCTCTATAATATCCGCATCATTACAACCACTTCCCCAGGCCTTCTTCGTCAGGTTGAAACTGCAACAGAACGCTTTCACCTGTTTATGTAGTGTGTAGTAATGTGTCTTCAACACATCATAACTCCTAAACGGCATGTTGTTGGTACGATTTCGGTTGTACGCTTCCCCGATTCGGACCCACATTTGTTCCAACTTTTGCGAGTTGCCTACCACAGAGTCTGTACTAATATCAAGCCAACAACTTGCAAGAAGAGAGTTTTTTGCATCAAAGTAAGTTTTCCTTTTTAGAGCTGGAACCTTTGGTGGTTCAGCCGTGGCTTCAAAGTTGGCAGAAAGATTAATCCTATCTAGTCCGATTGGAGAGAATTGAGACGAGAAGGGGGACGAACGTTGAGAAGTTGGAGTGTCTTTGTCTGTATCCGAGGAATCAGTGCTGGGTCTTCTTGATGAATTTGCGCCCACTATCGGACGAAAACCGTATTGCGGAACTGGCCTGTAGGGACTTTGATCTGGATGCCCGTAGTATGATGCACCGGATGAATTGAGCGGATTGAATTGAGTGTTTCCACCTTCCGAAAAATCTGGAAAATATGGAGTATGGGCTGGATAATTTTGGGGCTGAAAATTTGGATTTTCAGGACGGTAGCTGGTGTTTGGAGGACGAAAATTGATATTTGGAGGCGTTGCATTTTCTCCATAATTTGAAGAATTGTACCATTGATTCCATGAATCTTAGTCCATTTTTTCAGAGGAGAAATGTGAAATTTTGCTAGAAGAATGAAATTTTAAGAGTAGTAGAGGATGAAGAAAATGGTGATTGTTGAACATATATTTATAGGAAAAAATTATTTTTTTTTTCAAAAAAATTATGAAACTAATTGCTAGATGTTTAAAAATTATAATTAAAGAAAAAAAAAAGGAGAGAAAGCTGTTGCAAACGGCTATATTGTCTCCTAAAGTATATCCCAAAATTCAAAGGAATAAAAGAAAAACAAAAAAAAAAAAAAAAAGCAAAAAAAAACGAAAAAGAAAATAAAGTAAAAAGGGGGGGACAGCTTGCAGGGCGGGCCCCACACCGCGCGCCGCCCACGCGCCCTGCCAGCGCCAATCACGCGGCGCGTCCCCTCCCCTCCCCCCAGCCGCTTTCCTCACTCTCGCGGATTCCCCCTCTCCCTCAAATTCCTGGGTATTGATTTCAATACCTAGGAATAATACCTATATCCCCAAATCTTTTTTCCATTGGATAAATATCCAAAATCAGGTATTTACTCCTTGCCATGTCAACAATACTTAGAAAGTGCAAATAATTTTAATTGAAGGGTGAGAAATGCAATAACACCAGATTTAATTTTACAGCGGGCTGTGATCAGTAAACAGACCCATTCCATTTCCGATTACCAAAACAAGATTTTGAGGTTCTGGACGCCCCGTTATCCACAACATCAAACTCTAACTGCTCAAAACCCCATCTTTCCAGAGCTAAAATGGCCGCAGCAACAATGGCTGCCGCGTTTTCTTTTACATTGACGACTCTCTCTCCACGCCAAGCAATCCAATCAGCCAAAATTCCAGTTACGCCGTTAAAGTATAAGCCAACCTTGTCTTTCAATCTCCGTTCGGTGCGGTCTATTTGTGGATTCGGTCCCGTTGTTCTTAGCAAAACCTATACTGATGATACCCCAGTTCAGAGGAATTCGCAGCCGCTGACGGTTGAGTGTGCAAAGGGCTACAAAATGAAGACGCACAAGGTGATTCTTTGTATTTAATTTGAATTTTGTGTGTGTGTGAGTCTGTGCGTATCTGTTTATTTTGTGTTTTAGTGATGTTGTTTGGAAGGAAAATTTCAGGCTTCTGCGAAGCGGTTTAGGGTTTCGGGGAGTGGGAAGATCATGAGGAGAAGAGCTGGGAAACAGCATTTGCTCAGGAAGAAGAATACTAAGAGGAAATTGAGACTCTCTAAAATGGTTTGATTTTTGGGCCCACTTTACCTTGATTTTTTTATTTTTAGTTGTATGCGTTTTCTCAGAATACTTGATTTTGTCTTAGTTTGCTCTAGATTTCTAATGTAGTCATTGTCCAGTTCTTTTGAAGCAGTGTGGTGGTAATACTTGAAATCATTTGTAGCCAATGGATTAGATAGGACGAGTTCAGATTACATTAGTTTTTGTGGATAGGATCATACTGGTTTTGGTATCTTGATCGTGCGCGAAGTTCGATGCAAAGATATGATCCATATAGCCGAGCACACATGGTAGGGTAAAGTATAGGTTGTCGACATGGTGTAGGAAAAAAAAGGGGTTTTGGTGGGATAACGTGTGTTAGGGTCTGATAGTTAAAGATGATAGAAAGATAGGTGATTGGGAATTGGGAATTCTTAGAGATTTTTATTGATTATGAAGTTTAGAGTTGAGAATACATGAAATAGGTCCATACACTGTTATCAAAGTTATTGCAGGAAAGAAAGTAGTTGTTTTCGGACAGTCTTCAAGGATTTCTCGGAAAATATATATAGATGATGTCATGGCATACCACTGGTTTTTGCGACGGCCTGTATATTTAGGACATGTCTCATTTTGAGTTTGGAAGAAATCAGATTATAGGAAAATGAATCGAGTTCCATTGTCCAACACTACCGCAATGTCCATAAATTTCATATTTGTCTGCAGTATATGCTCGTGCTATCATCTTGCTGCTAATTGTGGACGTTTAGGTCATATGGTTCTGCAAAAATGGGATAGGGAGTATAGTTTCGAGAAACATGTTTGTAAGATGAATATGTGGCATCAGAAACTAACCACTTGGGGTTTCTGTAAAAGCCTCTGTTGGCTAAATTGAAATACTTTACCTGTAAACTTTCTGGATGTTTCTAAACCCAAGTGTGTTTTGGAGAAGAAACAGAACAATTGAGGCTTGTTTATGTTAAAAAAATTGAGATTAGAGAATTCGTATAAAATTTCTGAGTTATTCAACATCATAGTTGGCCCTGAACGTGAATTCTGCTTGCTTAATACGAGGACTATATTCGTGTTATTGTTGAAAGCAGACATTGTTTATTTGCTGCTGACGTCCTTTATTGTATTGAAGTATGTGTAAGAAATACTTTGCTTCCTTAAGTCGCCCCTTTAATTGGCATCTTCCGTAAGTATACTCGTGTTCAGAAAATTGCCTTCTTGAATAAAGCGTATGTGATTGAGAAAAAAAACATTCTTGATCCATGGTCGTTTGAAAACAATGTTGTACCTTTATGTGAACACAAAAACTGCTCTCTCATTTAACATCTTTGTTAACAGTTACAAGTTGATCGAAGCGACTACAACAATGTGATAGGTGCCTTGCCGTATCTGAAAGTAAACCGGTCGAACTAGAGTTGATGTATGTAGAGCCTGTTTGTTTCATTACAAGTCTATTGTCACTCTCTTTTTGGGATTGAAGTAGCCTCCACCTTTAGCTATCTTTGTATCATTCTTTCTTCCAAATGCATTATTGTTAATCTGTTAAGAGCGCTACTTTTTAGCTGCTTCAGATTTGATTATTTAACAAAGATTATTCCCTTGCTGCCAAGTTGTCTCATCAGTAAGTTTGTTGAGTGTATCTGATCTTGTTTAGATGTACCAGAACAAGTATCTTCTTTATATAAATACACAAAAGCAAAGAAAAGAAGAGAACGTTTATTTTTATTTACAAAAATGCTTGCTTAAAATTAGGAATTTGCCAGCCCGCAGATTAGGGGAAAATCCTAAGCAAATGTGAATTCATTTTCGGTAATTTGTGGAAGAAAATATTTCTCCTCGCCACAATTTATAAATCATCGAGGCATTCTTGATTTATAAGGCCCAAGCCCATGTATTTTGAATAATTGTTACGAGCTTTATTTAATACTTTATTTGGTTTTGGGGATTGTTTCGGTATTTTGCTATTAAGAGTAAACATAGTATAAATAGTTTCTTTATGGCACTGTACTGGATTGATTGAATTTTTTATCCAAAACAATTAGGTTTAATTCTGATTGTGCGCTCGCTCTGTAGTGTATGCAGTATCAACGTAGCATGCACCTATCCGTTTGTTAATAGCTTCCGCTACATCAGTTTGTATTACGATCCAGCGTACAATCCTTACTTATCGCCAACCTCTCAAACCTAATAAAGCACATTTTGAACAACATTTGGATCAGCTTATGCAACAACTGACGCGCCAAGGTGAGCTGTTGCAACAGATCATCAACATAGTTGTTCAAGGCGCTAGGCGCACCAAGGCGCCAGCCCCCTGGTAGCGCCCGAGGCGCTCGCCTTTGGGACGTCATAAAAAAATCCATAAAAAACTGCTCCTATGTCCCAAAACACAACTTATTATGATATTATTAGGTTAAATCAAGCATTAAAAAGAAAATAATTACACATATAATGACATAAACAAATCAAATATCAAACACACAAAGTGAAATAAAAAACAAGATCCAATTAAACAAGTAGACTAGTTCAATACTTCAATTCAACGATCAACAAAACATGCAATGATGCAAACATTAACTAAATTGCAAGTCCAAATTCAAATTTAAAACCAAGTGCCTAGTCCTAATCAATTCATCATCAATCATCACTCAAAATATCATCACCCTCCTCCTCATCATTATAGTCATAAAACCTTATATCATTCTCCCCAAATTCCTCTGGTCCTCCTTCACCTTCACTTTCCTATCCTCCCTCACATTCATCATCATCATCTCTAAGTCTTAAAAGAGACTTCAAACTATTGTTCAAAGTAGTTTTCTTGGGGTTGGGGGCCTTTTCCTTTCCTTTTCCTTTGTTCCCTTGTTTTGGTGGCGGCGGCCTAGAACTAGAACTTGGGGGCTACGGTCGATTTCCCCCCCTTTTCTCTAGTAACATATGCCGGCTCATCAACCCCCATAGCCCTACTGACTTGAGCCCACGTCAAGCTTTCACCTTCAAAGACAAAGTCATCTTCTCCTCCCTCATCTTCATCAGAATCATCATCCATTCTGCCCGTCAACCATTCACAACTTTCATTTATATCCTTCAAGCTAATGGGGTCAATGCTATCCCGCTCAAGATATCGGAGCTGAAGTGCACGGTTGTATTTGACGAACACAACCTCCTTCAATTTTTCTGGTTCAAAACTACTTCCTCTTTTGCTATGAATCTGCATCAATGAGGAAACAAAAAGTAATTATCCATGAAAAACCAAAAAATTGATAAAAGACTTAAAGTAATAAATAATAATGTAATATACTAGTTAACTTAAATGCTCAAAGACGCTCCAATTGCGCTCACAGCCTGATGAACTACATGTGAGGCTAAGTACTCTCATGGCCAACATTTGCAATTCTGGAGTACTTGAACCAAAGTTTTCCTACCAAAGAGCTAGAGGTATTGTTTATCTCTGTCAAATGGCCATTTCACGTGCAAATGAAGACTCGGCATTCCGATACTTGGAGAGTTGGATGCTTATTTTTTCTTGATCATTCAAGTTCGGGACCAATCTCTCCACAACACCAAAAAAATCGTCCATCACTTCTTGATCCATTGGACCCTTGTGTGTATAAAAGAATTGAGGATTTAAGAGATATCCGGCCGCATGTAAAGGTCGATGAAGTTGACAATTTCACCTATTGTCAATGATCTCAAACGACCTACCATACTTCTCCTCTTTTCCATTGAACGCTTTTATAATTGCCTCTTTTGCCCTGTCCATTGCCTCATAAATATATTCCATTGGCGGTTTTTTTCTCATCATTGACCAACCTCAAAACACCAACCAAAGGTGCATATATCTTCAAGATATATTGCACAGTCTTCCAAAACCTTACCGATAGTAAGGTTGTTGTCACCTCCTTACTCTCTACTTCCTTTGACCACTTACTTTCGAACCATTCTTCCGAAGTAAATATGTTTCTCAAATTGTACTTCAAGACGTGCAATTTTTCCAAGATAACACGTAGCAAATCTTGTCACACCCGCTCGAGAAAGCTCTCTTTGCCCCGTAAAGCTCCTCAACATGTTCACCATTCCCGGGCGATTATAAATGTATGAAGTGACCTTCATTGCCTTCTTGAATGTTCTTCTTATCTGGGGCAGTTTCCCAATGTCTTCTAGCATTAGATCGATGCAATGGGCAGCACAAGGTGTCCAATAAAGACGAGGCCTCCTAGCCTCCAACAACTTTCCTATAGAAAAAAAAAAAAAAAAAAACAATAACTAGATAAGTTAAACAGTTGAAGTTAAAAATTAAAATAATAACTATAAGAAAGTAAGAAACAAGAAACATATTAAATATTTCACCTGTTGCGACCATGTTGCGTACATTATCAGTGATAATTTGTATCACATTTTTTTCACCAATACGTTCGACAAAGGCATTTATCAGTTGAAAAAGCTTCTCTCCGGTCTTGGCGTAGTTAGAAGCATCTACAGAGCCAATGAAGACCGAGCCTTTGGGAGAATTGACTAAGAAATTTAGCAACGTTCTCTGTCTTCGGTCCGTTCAACCATTGACCATAAGGCTGCAACCATATTTTGCCCAACAATTGTAAACATTGTAAACATAAATATCATCAACTGGCCAGAATATCATATTGGAGATCATAAAATGGTCACATTTTCACATGCATACACAAATACAACAATCATATTAAATATTTAAATTTAACAAACTTGAAAAATAAACCTCACCTTAAACTTGAGTGCGTGAATAAAGTTGTCCTAAGTCTCGTAGCCTTAATTGTCCACTCCTACATTTTGGAATATTTGTGAGTTTATTAATAAAGTAAATACTACCTCCGTCCCAGCTTAACCTGCCTACTTGCCATTTTAGTTTGTCCCACCTTAACCTGCCTACCCCATAAATAGCAAATTTCTCTCCCAATCTCCACCCTCAAAATCTTCATTCTCAATCTCCACCTTTAAAAAAGTTAAAGATTCCACAAAATTTGCTTTTTCTTAATTCCCGTGCCCGGTCAACCTAGGCAGGTTAAGCCGGGACGGAGGAAGTAATTTATTTTGGAAAATGATGTTCATATTTAAAGTACTAAATAAAATATGAGTTTATATATATATGTGTGTGTGTACGTATATTTATATGTATGGTGATAGAAAACTTAAAGGAATCAAATGAGAATTATTCCAGAACCTTGATCTCTTATTCTTTTTATATTTATATATATAGATATTAACAGAAATATATACAAGAAACTATATTCTAATATAAGATTAAAATAAGAAATGGTGAGCTTATTTGAAAGAGTATTAGGAATTGGAGAAATAAATCCAAATCAAATCAGAAGACGGTCTGTCTTCTTCTCCAACTCTCTTCTCTTATTCCTTTTTCCATTTTCTCAAAACACATACATACGCTAAAATTAAGTCAGAGAGGGATTAATAAATCGAAATAAAATATTCGGCGAGCAGCGATAGAGGCGGTGATCGGCGGCACGAAGGCAGCGCCGGGTCCCGCACACCAGCAGCGCCAATACTCTATCTCAGTTTTTTTTTTAATTTTATTTTTTTAAATCTCATGTATGTGCGTGACAGTGAATCTAATAGAGAGTGAAACTTAAAACAAAGAAGAATAAATGACTAGAAGACTCGCGGGGAAAATAGGTCATTAACCATGAATACAGAAAGAAAAGAAAATTTGAAGAGCACCATTTCTTTTATATCTTAAATCTGAAATTCCTTTGGTTTGTGTGAGATGAAGATTATTGTATGTTGAATTTATAGATGTTTTGATATTGGTATTGAGGGAAATAGGCTGATTTTTTTCCAAATAGAGCTTAAGTTGGAGCAAAACTTACTCCTTCTTCCATGAATGAAAGTAGTGAAAAGAAGGAAGAAGGACATCCGTTAATCAACACTAATTCTGTTTTCTTCCCTTTTTTTTATATTTATTTATTAGTATATTAATTAAAAGATGTTTGGGCTAATATATGTATATATATTGGGCTTATCCAAGAAAAATTCCCTCTACTTAGACCAAAACTCAATTTGGACTATAATATTTAAAACTTTGGACTTTAACAAATTTCAATTAAAATTGTCTATTTCCTAAAAAAAAAAATATATAAGAACAAGACTTATAGAATATTAATTTTTAATAAAGTTAAAATTGTATAATATAAACAATCCTTATTAATATGTATATATATTTCCTAATAAAAAAAATTGGGCCTTCAAGACAATTACTAAGTTGAGCCTTTTAAACAAAAGACTTATAAATTATTGATTAGGCTTATAAACTACGACACTTAGCCCAATATAAACCAGGCTTATCTAAAATGCATGAAAATTAAATAATTTAATATCTAAAATGCCACTTAAATTTCGGGGTGTTACAAAAGGTTTCAATTTGTTCGAATGTTTGGTCAGTTCATTGGCAAAGTCATCATTACATAGGCATTACTTGTCATTGGATTAATGATTCGTGGTCGATGCAAAAACGTTTAATCGCATATAGGGAGTTTGATACCGTGCACAATGCACAAAACATTTGCCATAAAATTATCACAATTTTACAAGAGTATGTTTAGTTCAAAAAATATTTTCCAATTCTTTTGACAATGCTAGTTCTAACAATGCTTCATTACCCGAACTAAAAAACATTTGTCAACCTTCTAGTAGTGTTAGTTTTTTCATATTAGATGCATGTGTCATTGTTTAAACTTGTGTGTACAAGATGTTTAAACATTTTTAAAACACACATTGCGCCTATTCAGGAGGTCATTTCTTGCTTGACCCGATATTCTTCTTCGACAAAATAATGGGCAAAATTTTGCAAAAACCGGTGTTTGTCGGCCAAAAAAATTTCAATGGATGTGTCTCATCGTTGGAACTCTACTTATAAAATGTTAAGTGATTCTTACAATTTTAAAGAGGCTTTATATACTTTTTTTCCGACAAAACCCAACAAACAATATTCTCATATATCCTGAACAATGGGATGCATGTACAAATTTATTTTACTTCTAAAAAATTTTGAAGATGCAACTAAAGAACTATCCGGTTGCTATTACCCGACTTCACTTCTTGTCATTGATCATTGTTGCCAAGTTGCGGGTGTTTTTCTTGATAATAGAGAGGATCCGGTTGTAAGCTCATCAATTGCATTGATGAGGCAAAAATGACTTAAATATTTTATCAAAATACTCGATTTTTTTTTTTTTTTTTTTTTCTAAAATGCTAGATCCTAGGATTAAAGAAGATGGTTTAATTGAGTTGCTTAAAATGTATTATGGTTGTTTGTTTCCCACTACCGATGATCCTCCAAAACACCACACCTATTGTTTCTAATATTAAAGATGTTTTGTATGATTTATTTCGAGAGTATAAAGCCCTTCACGGCGATGATGATGGTAGTGAATCTAGTGATTTTAGTTCTACTAACTAAGGTAGTTCTTCCCAGAGTTTTTCCAATCCTTCTCTTGCTCGTCTCAAAAAAATTTACGAGGAAATGTCTCAAAAGAAAGCAAGAGGTTCGTCAAGCAACCCCTTTGGAGAAATCGAAAGATATTTCAACACTGTGTTCGAAGAGCTCGACCTTAAAAATTCAACCTCCCTCTTGAAGTGGTGGGCAAAAAAGGACATGACAATTTCCAATCCTTTCAATAATTGCAAAGGAGATTCTAGTTTGCCCCGCTTCAACCATCTCCGTCGAGCAAGCATTTAGTATGGGGGTATACTTTGGACAACTGAAGATCTAGATTGACCGTCGAAAATCTAGAAAACCAACTCTTGCTTGAAGATTGGACGAAGACCGACAAAAAAGAACAAGAACTCGACTTCAAAGAAGGTGTAGAGGGCGATCTCCTTTCCTATGATTGTTCAACCGACAAATTCGGGGCGACCGACGTCGGCAACAATCCTTCCGATTGATCAACACTCCACGCAAATCGGCCTCAATTCCCAAAGGTAAGCAAGGTAAGAGAACTAGGTGGGCTTTGTTCATTCACGCTAACACCGAAGGGTGAATGATATGTAGACAATTTTATTCTAAGTGAATGATTTGTAAAAGTATAATTTTTAACTTAGAATAGAATTCAAGCTCTTTCTTTTTTTTTTTCCTTTTCCTTTTCCGTATTTCATATATTACTTGTAGAGCGAGTCTTATGTGTGACGATCTCACGTATGACGGAATACACTTTTACAAAAAAGATTGATACTTTTACAGGAAAAAAGTAATACTTTTGCAGATAAAAGTGATACTTTTCTACAAAAAGTGATACTTTTTTTGTTAGAAAAAATGATACTTTTACAGATAAACGTGATATTTTTACTACAAAAAATGATATTTTCTTCCCGTCACACTGTGTGACGGTCTCATATAAGTTTTTGTCTTACTTATATATGTTGAAAAATATAATTTTGTAACTTAGTTATTTTAATATTTAATTGTAACTTATTGTAAGTTTGAACTTTGAAAGTTACATTTGAAAGATGTAATCATGTAAGTTTGTAATTTGACTTAATTTATTTTAATTTCTAGTTTATATTTTTAGTAGTATATATTTTTAGTTTCTAATTTAAATTTTTAGTAGTGTAATTTGTATTTTTATATGAAGTCATTGTAAATGTAATGTATAAATTTCTCAATAAATGAAGATTCATCTTTTACATCCTCACATTTTGGTTAAATTCTTACTTTATAACTCATTTTTATTAGTGAAAATGTGTAATTCATATTCATAATTTTTAGTTAAAATTTTTTGTAGTGTAATTTGTATTTTCCCGGAAAAATGTCCTTTTTTCTCTGTCACAAATACTCCCCTCGTTTCAAAATAAATGATGTTTTAGAAAAATTTGGAAGAATTAAGAAATAAATATATTGACAAATATACTCCCTAAATTTTGTGGCGATAAGATTAAATAAAATCAAATGTGAGTGGGAGATTAAAAAGTCGAAGATATTTTTGGATTTATATAGGGATAAAATAGAGAGAAATGATAAAAAGAACCTACATTATCAACTATTTTGAAAAATAATTAAGAAGCTAAAACTAAATTCAACTCCATTCCATTCATAAAATAAAAAACTTGGGTATCTACCAAACCCGCAGCAAAATTCATCATAACCAGAGTAACATCATAAAAACTTGTGGCAAAGAAAAAATATCGACAGATTTACTCAAAATGCCACGTTTGATTACATAAAAAGATATAAATTAATGATTATTTCAGACTATACAGGAGGAAACCAAGCCACTAAACAGCATCCAATGTTTATTAACATACCTCAGCATCATATATTTACACTTGGTCCCTTCCATCACATCTACCAATATTAAGATCAGGAAGCACCACCGATGTCTGGTAACATGGCTACCGTCACCACAAAGTATTCGCATCCGGCCGGAAGACCGTAAGGATTTGAAGTCGACCCTCCATTCTTGGCTTGGTATAATGCTGATCGATATGTCTTCACTAACCCTCGTTCAATATGCACCACCTGTCCTATTATGTACATCGGATGGTTAGGGAGATTTTCGGAAAATAATGCTACGGATTCTGCTGAAAGGTAATAATGAGGGCAGGTACGGTTGATGGCTTCGTAGTGCCCCGATGAGTTGAGGACAAATGCAGCAATTTCATGGACTTCCAACCGATTAAACGAAATCTTGTCCTTGCTTGCCTGTAACAAGAAAATTATTTCGCCAAAAGTGCAGAAATTTTGGTTCAGCTGTTCTATGAGAGCAAAAATTTTGTGGCCATCTAAGGAATAGCATATGATGAGAGAGAGAGAGTTGGCATTTTGAAAGACTAGGATACCCTATCTATCTTACCTGCTTTTCAAGTTGATGCTTTGCCTGAAGAGTATTGACCAATTCTTTTTTCTCTTCAAATTCCTGGTTAAGTAGCTCATTTGCCGCTTCAGCTTTTGAAGATCTTTCAAGTAAATCTGTACGTTCCCTTGACAGAAGGCCAACTTTATCGGCAAGTGTCCGAATAAATTCACAGAATTCAGCAGTGGTTTCATCATTGCTCTCACTGGAGGAACTATTTACAAATAATTGACGAACATTAATATACATTTAAAAAAGAAAACAAGAACAAGGGATATGAAGGAGAGGGATTCAGATAGTGTATTGCTGGACTTAATGATGATATGAAGTATAGAAAGAGTTAGAAACAAAGAGTGATCGAAGTGTCCTTTTAGTATTCGTTTCAGCTTGCACTACTCTGGAAAATACTTTCTTCGACCCATTCCATTAGAAGCATTAACATTACAATTATAATACAGTTTTTTTCTTCAGAAACACCATATATATAAAACATTGTCTCAATGCTGAAAGCAATTAACATAGAGCGACTCATGTGAATATCAGATCATTATATAAAGGGAGCACTTACCTAGCTAATGACTTAGCAAAAGCACATAAAGAGTCGGAAAATGCAGTCACCCCTACAGATGAAACACAGCTTTTCAATCTCTCGAAAAGTCCACGCATCTTTATGACAGAAACACGCAATGCATTGTACTCAGTGACCCTGCGCTCGGCTGCACAAAGATGTGTTTGGGCTTCCTCTCGGGCCTCATGAAGACAATTCTCTAAGTGAGCACAATTCATCTGAAACACAAGAAATATATCATGACGAATGATTCATGCAATGAAAAATTTTGTACACGAAAAATAGTTAGGCCTAAGGTTGTTAATAAACCAAGCCGAATCGAGCTTTGGGTCGTTCGAGTAATGTTTGCTAAGTTTTGAAGCGAACTGAGCTCGAACTGAACCTGTTTGGTGTTTGTTAATGTTTGCGAAAAGTTCACAAACATTACCAACACCAAATTTGTTAACATTTTGCTTTCGCGAACACAAAAAATAAAATATTTTTCTAGTGTTACAAAAAAGTCTTGGGTTTTATTCTTTCAACAATAAAATCATAGATATTTTAAAATAAACGAGTTACATGAATAATAATAATAATAATAATAATAATAATAATAATATTTATTTTTTTAAAAACGAGCCCTTCAATGTTCAAGCTTTGTTCGTTTTACTACACAAACAGAAATAACCGAGCTCGAACAAGTGCTAACAGAGCTCGAACGAGTGCTTTTACGAACGCTCTGTTTGCTAACAGCCCTAATTAAACCACACGCTTACAGAGGATTTTCCACTTTAGAGTTAGTAATACCTGAGATTTTAGAGTTAGTAATACCTGAGATTCATCAAGTAGCTTTCGCTTGACATCCAACTCCTTTCCAAGATTGGAAACTTCATCATTTAATTCTTGAATCCTGGTTTCTGCATTGTCTAACTGACTTGATTTCTCAGCTAGTGCATTTTGTAGTTCCAGCACAAGTCTATCAACATCTGGCAATGATGTTGTCTTCTTAACTTCATCGCAAAGATTCCCTTTATCAACGTGTAGATCTGGCATTGATGAATCCAACTGAGGATTTAGTATACTAGAGGAATCCGTCATATTATCATCCAAACCTTCTGGGGTCTTATCTTGTTCAGCCGGAATCCCAGATTTTAGCTGGCCTGATGCACAAACTACCTCCTCCATTGTGTGGTGCATGTGACCTTCTCCAATTTCCGACACTTCTGACTTGCCACCATCACCGGTTGAAAGCTCACAAACTTGCATATAATGGTCCGACAGCCTCTGCTCCAATTCATGAATCCGTTTCTCATAAGATTCACACTGCATCTGCTTCACTTTTAACATTGATTCGAGGTGCTTTTGGTACTCATCTTTCAGATGTAAAGCTTCAGTGGTCTTATCTGCTGCATTCTTCAGTAGACCATCGAGTTCACTTTCATCAAGTGACTCATAATCAAACTCAGCGCTCATTGAACATATTAAGGCAATCTTAGAAGCGAGTTCAGCTTTCAGTTTTGCATTCTCAACTTCCATATTGCTGGAAATCTCCCTCAACTCCACTTCCCCTTCTACCTCAGACATAGATGACGAACTCCTCGACATTCCATGCTTCTCACTCTTTGAAGAGAGACCCAAGATTGATTCAGGAGCATAACGCTCTAAATCTGAAAGCCCGATATCAAGAAGATTAGAGTCAAAAGGAGCCACATAAACATCACAAGGATTTGGGACATCATACAATCCCATGGATGCTAAAATATCCTGAGGAATGTAAGCACAGTGCACTTTAAGGAAATCCTCACGTCTCCTAACTTCGACATCCCTCTCCATTGCCAGTTTGTCAGCCAATTGACCAGCCTTACCCATGTAGATTTGCTTTGCTGCCTTTCGTCTAACTACTTCTGCAAGGCATGCCCTGTATGATAGCCCAATCCGACGTACTACTTTTAATTGCTCAAACTGATCGTTCTGGCGCTTCAGAGCCTCCTGGAATACAGAAAACTTGTAGCGCACACCTTTAATGGTACACTGAATATATGCAATCTTTTGCATAAATTTGTGAATAAAGGAATTCATCTCATTCTTTTTATCCCTCCAACAATCAAGCAAAGTGGAAATTTCACGCTCACATGACTGCATCCTTGGGATGTAGATTTTGTCATGACTATCGTACATGGGACCCAACGCTGAAACGGCATCATGCGGACGTAGAGAAGATGACATCAGGCAGGAAAGACAGTCGTCAACAAGCATCTTCACAGTATTAACGTCATTACTGCATTAAGAGAGTATATTTCATGAGATGATTAGTCATCAAGAGAACTGCAAATAAAGAGAACAATCGATATTGCACAACATGGAGAATAGCCTTGGGTATGACGTATTGAGAAATAATGCGAACGAAATCCCTTATGATCGAAACAAAGCAATAATAAACCACAATAAAGTTTTGAATGTAGAGAAATGTGACTACCATTTGGTGCCCTATTTCAGCTTCAAAGTCTTGATAAGCTGAACTAGGGTTGTTTCCAGGCAGAACTGCATGTTCTGGATTCAACACTCCCAAAGCCAAAGAAAGTTTCTAACCATCACAATGCTTCCAAAAAGTTAGTTTTTTTCTATATGTTTAATGAATAATCCAATTTAGACAACATTTATCCATTAGACAACAAAAGATAATAAAATAACAATGTAATTCTTTATAATTACTTTCTGGAAACATAATTACTACTCCCTCCGTCCCGGCTTATCTTGCACAGGGGGGTCGGCACAGATATTAAGAAAAGTTGCTTTTTGGTTGTTTGTTGACTTTTCAAAGGTGATTTGAAGGTGGAGATTGAAACTGAAGATTTTGAGGGTGGAGATTATGTTATAACTTTCCTTTTTTAGGCTGTGCAAGATAAGGTGGGACGGCCGTTTAAGGAAAGTGTGCAAGATAAGGTGGGACGGAGGGAGTATTCTATTTCAAAACTGATCCTTCTGAGGGTGTGCCCCGTCCTGTAATTTTATGCTTGAACAACAAGTTTCCATATTTAAAGTTTATATCAACAAAATAATATTACGTGTAAGAAAGGTCGCAGATCAACATATGTGAAGCCGATCAGATACATTTATAAACACACAGAAAGATGAATGATTATATCAGGTCCAAACATTTTTTAATAGTAATTATCAAAAAGCAACAAAGAGGATATATATACTTCATCACCATCGTTTTCACAGGAACCAAGGTGAACTGGAAATAGTCCTGGCTTATCATAGTACAAGATTGAAATAACCAGAAGTCTTCAGCAACATCTTCAAGATTAATATTCCAATTCCCTGGACCTGGGGATCACATTTTTCTTTTTATCCTCAATTTTTTCTACAGTAAACACCGTAACACTTAAAGCCTGAGGTTGATATACATAAATCGCTACTGTTATACCTACTTGATATATTTGCTGAATATAACAGAAAACCTAATTTCTCTGCATCACAGGAAAATTCATGCGGTTCTGCAGAATTAACTTTTGACAGAAGCCAAAGTTGAAATTCCTTCTCTGGCATTTTCCATATTATAATAGCTAAAACGTATAACTCAGCTTTAAATGCAACTGATTCAGACATGGTACTGTTTTTGAGTTTCTTCCCTATTTTACGTTTGCAATGTCTTCCACTAATATGGGAAAGCAAAAGGTCAAACAAGACAAGATCACGCTAGAAACAAAGCGGCCCCACCCACGGTCGGCGCCGCTTTCCACTTTTACTTACTCTCACAAGGGATTAGAAATTACGTCAGCTTTAAGGTCAACGTGTATTAATCACCACGAGGTTCACGACAAAGATTCCCGATAGATACAAGTTTGTTCCGGATATCCAGGTGACTCTTCTAGACAATGCTATCGAGAAAATCCAATCAAGACAGCGACACGCCGATACGATGACACCTGATGATGTAAAGACAAACCACACAATGTAGTATCTAATTGTCGGTAATAACGACAAATGGAAAACATCAAGTGCGTGAATGGCTATGAACATTTGATCAAGTGTACAAAAGGTGACTGAAGGCACAAATGGAATGTTCTACCATTACTAGTAGATGCAACTAGACCACCAAAAAACGTAAAGTTTGACATAATTTATTACCCAACGGTAAGTTATAAAGACAGATTGTGAGCGTAGAGTGGGTGAACGCCTATCGACATTGTAATTAAGCACACAGCATGCACAAAAGGAACCCACCATTGATAAACTGCAAGTAGACCCCCAAAATGCATAGGCTTCACGTAAAATCACATGCAAATATAAAACGTGAGTTAGAAGATTGGATGATGGTTATATGACGAACAATGTGAATCATGAACACAGGATCGGGAAATGGAGAGAAGGGTACCTCAAAGCCTGTATTATGCTCTTCTGCTCATTGATAAACCGCTGGTGGTTTTTCATTGACGACTCCAAGTCATTGACAAGAAATGAAACTTTGTCCGACAATATATGTTCTGCATTGCTCTTAAGCTCTCCAAACTCCACTTTAAATGCTGAAACTTTATTAGCAAACTGCTCGTGTGAGCTGCTGCACTCTTCCCACGACTTTTGCAAGTTTTCTTCCTTCACAAAATCCAGTAAGCACTTGCAATGAGCACTCTGTAAAGGAGGCAGAATCTTTATAGATCTCAATTTCTCTTTATCCCTCGCAAAGTTGGCTAGAAGATTGGAGTGGCTTCGGTGCATCTGAGAATAGCACTTGACAAAATCTGCGTAGTTTTGGTGAATAATCTTATAGAAATGGTCTAAATTACCCCTAGCAATCTCTAACGCCTTCTCTTGAACCTTTTGCTCTTTCAACAGACTCTCACATGCCCCAAATTTTGCCAATGTACGCCTGAAAATAGCATCTCCCAGTTCAAAATGATACCTAAATTGTCTCTCATATGAAGGCAGTGCCTTCAATGCCGGATCTGAAGCATCATCCAAGGGGTGAGGCTGGCTAGACGACAACGGCAATGTGGGATCGGCAATATCGAAACCTTCGACCTGTTCTGGCGCAGGATCTGGTGAATTACTCCTCATCCTTGCTTTATTAAAACAAAACACTTCTCTTTCATCGGACGGAAGTTTATAAACCGAGAGCGGGCACTGGGATTCCAGTTTCATGTCCAAACACAAGAGAAGCTGATCATTGCATGCTATTCCACACTCCGATTCTAGAAACTTCTGCACAACCTCAACTAGAGTACACTCATTATACTCGAGCTTATACGAGTGTCCATTCTCAACTATATTAACCACAAGCTTCCCCATTTGAAGACCAGCCTCTAAACTGATTTTCTTGAACCCCACAAAAGAATCAACAACTATCCCCTTTCAGTAAAAACCAAAAGAACCCCCTCAATTTTCCCCCAACGCACCTTTCAGTAAAAACTAAAAGAAGTCAAATCTCCCCAACACAAAGATTCACCAACTATTATGCATTCATGATCAATAACACCACAATTCGAATTGGCAAAACTCCGAATAAAGATTTGATCAGAAAATCACTCAATTATCATCACACTCTTCACCAATTCACTTGAGAAATGTATAGATAAACCTGAATTGAACTGAACGCACAAAATATATAACCGAAGAAAAAGTCCAATTGCCACCGACTAACGAAAATCACAGAATTTATGGAACCCACCTAACATGCCCTCAGCAAAACCCAACTTTATTCACAATTGCAATGCACCACCGCACGGGGAAAACACCAACAGCAGCCCACAGAAGAATTATTAAACACCCTAACTACCTAAAAAATCACAACTAAAAGACAAGAGAATTTAGAGATATGGATATCAACATAGACGAGAATTTCGCCCAAAATAATCAGAAGATAACAAGTCTGGCACGAAACTCATGCAGCTTTCATTCTCTTTCCTGCGAGTTTCATGCCTGCGTCTGCGTCAATACATACTTATACACATACCTATGTGTATATCTCTACTTTAGTGTCGCAATGGTGCGGAGACTCGTCCAGTGATAAGTGATTGATTATGGCATAGCGAATCTTTCTTTATAGATGTAGATATAGATAGATACATATATATCTATATAAATATTCTCTCTCAGCACTGCTGGTTTGAGATTTTACAAAGAGAAAGCTTCACAAAGAAGCATAAGCGGCAAAAGCGGGATATAGGAAGCAGCAGAATCTGGTGTTGTTTACTGCGTGTACGACTCTGTAGTTCGTAATATTTGCGCCAGAGAGTAATTCGGAACAACAGGTAAAAGGGGTTTAGCTGATTCTATTATATACAAATATATTTATTATTAAGGTTAATTACAACAATTCCACCAATCTAGTGTTTTTGCATATAAATTATTAAATCTTTTTTTATAATATTGATACGTATAAATTATACGAGTTTGACAGATAAATCACAAAATTTATTTTGCGATCGTAAATCATTAAACTTATTTTTCATTATTTTTCCTCGAAATTCCGCACGTGACTTGCGTGTGATAAATTTTAATGACTTTTTGTACAAACAACCTTTTTAGTATGCCAAAAACGTAAAACTCTTTCACATATATCTTTTCCATAGCAATTTATTTGAATCATCAATAGTTCTCTCTCCAATATCTAGAATCTTTATTGTTGAAGATGAACGACTCTTCTACCTACTAAAAAAACATGTTTGGACAAGAAAAACCCTTAAATTTTATAACGCGCAAGTCACATGTAAAATTTTGGCTAAAAACGATTGAAATATAAGGTTGATGGTTTATCTGTCAAAACCCATATAGTTATATGTATGAGTGTCACAAAAAAAAAGTTAGTGATTTATGTGCAAAAACGTTGATAGGTTGGTGGGTTTAATATAATTAAGCCTTATTATTATAATTATAATTATTAGTAGGGGTATTCATGGTTCGGTTTGGTCAGTTTTGACTAAAATTCTATAGCCAAATCTTAACCAACAAAGTCGTTTTCTAAATATCTCAAACTTTAATTAAATCAATTAAAAGAAATATCAAAACCAAAATTATCGGGTTCGATTCGGATTGAGTCCGTTTGGTTGGTTTAACTAATAAATAAAATTAATAATTGATAATAAAATAATAACGTAAATATTCTTAAATCAATTATTTGGTGGCAAAAAAATATAAAAGTCATCCAAAATATAGACAAATAATTTATAATTACTACTAAATCATAAAATAAAAAATAATTGCATAATAATAAAATAGGTTTTTTCGTAAACATGGAGCCCCGAGATACCTTCGACTAAAGATTTTATGCATTGATGGTAGTTGTTTACTGTCTTCGACTATGATTTTTGTGCATTAACTATAGGGTTCAATATTAAATAATGAATATTAACTTAATATTTTGAATTAAATGAAGAAAAAAATTGATGGTAGTTGTTTACTGTCTTCGACTATGATTTTTGTACATCAATTATAGGGTTCAATATTAAATAATGAATATTAACTTAATATTTTGAATTAAATGAAGAAAAAAAAATTCTAGCATAATCAAAGTCTATATCTTTTCTTTTAGATAAAGGATGGTAGTATCATTTATTTATATATATTCATTTATTTATTTATTTATAATTATAATTTATAAATAAATCTATATCTATAATTATACAATATAAATATAGACACATATTATATCGATTTGGATGGGTTTTAGTTAATTTTTATTTTTATTTTCATAATTCATAACCAAACTAATTATTCAGTTTGTAAAATATTGTAATTCATAACTATCTATAAACTAATACGAACCATGATTATTGGATTGGGTTGGATTAATTTGGTTTGATCGGTTTGGTACATTTTGAATAATCCTAATTATTAAGGTAGGACTATTGGTATCCATTGTTCTAAAATTTTCCTCTAACTTAGAGTAGAATCTTCCTCTAGCTTAGACTAGAACTCATCTACACGTTTGTTCTCGACCATCTATATTCTCTCTCACCTCCTTCCTTTATAATTTCGTCTTGCGTAACAAATTCTAAGTCATTTAAGTATGTCTAAATCCTAACTAAATTTAGGGTCTGCTTAGTTGGGGAATTAGAGTAGGTAAATGAAATATGACATATTTCCCTTTGAGTGAGTCTTGTGTGTGAACGGTCACACGTGTGACGGATTGCACTTTTACAGGAAAAAGTGATACTTTTACTACATTAATACTTTTACCAATAAATGTGATACTTTTGCTACAAAAAGTGATACTTTTTTTGTTAAAAAAAAAGTGATACTTTTACAGATAAATGTGATACTTTTACCACAAAAAGTTATACTTTTTTCCGTCACACTGTGTGACGGCCGTGTGACGGTCACATACGAGTTTTTGCCTTTCCCTTTACAATGTTTGGTACATAATGAAAAAGTTAATCATTATTCTATTTTATTAACAATTTTCTCTCATATAAATTTACAGTATGATTAACTCCTTATCCATACTCATTATCATTGACATTCCTAATTTGTGAAAACCCCCAAATCCATCACCTTTTGTAATAAACATATAAAATGTATCAGCTTTACAAAAATATATTAAATATATCACTTTTTGTCTTGTAGTGCCCATTTCACTCTCACCCCACTCCCACCCCCTGCAAATCCATCTTTTCGTTCTTTTTTCTCATTCTCTCTCCTCTTTAATTACTTGTACTTTTCTGCTTTCTCTCTCCTCCTCTCATTTTTGCAGACTTTATTTCAAGCTTTCTCTCTCCTTTGTCTTCAATTTACAGAGACGCCATTATTGTCATCTTCAAGCTTTCATTTTTTTTCTTCAACATGGCACGATCAGCACGAAGTCGGAATATTATATTACTAGATATTAGTGGCACATGTAGGAATGATATTACGTACTTCTGCCATTACTAATATACTTCGTGCCATAAAAAATATATGTCGTGCCATGATATATCTCATCGCCGGCTGGACAAATCTTCAGCGACACGACATCAAAACATTATATTATTACTCGTGCCATGACTAATAGACTTTGTGCCATAAAAATATATATTTTGTGCCATGATATATCTCGTCGCCAGCTGGACAGATCTTTTATTAAAGATACAGATAGAAAGGGAAAGAGAAAAACGAAATAGAAAAAAATCCCATGTGTGTCATGCATCTTCAGAAAAAATGGTGAAATTTTGAAATGGAGAAGAGGGAGAAACAATAGGAGTTCCGAAAAATAGAATAGGAGGAGAGAAAAGAGGAGAGAGGAAAGAGAATATACAGAGGAGAGAGGAGAGAGAAAAGGAGAGTGGCGTGAATAGTGAGAAAGTGATAATTTTGATATTAATTTAAAAGTTTGTTACATTTTATATATTCTTTCCCAAATGTGATAGATAAAATCTTTTTCCATCCTAATTTTGTAACAAGCGACATTTATCTAGTCCTTGGTCCAACTAGCTCCTGACATTATTTAGGTTTTCTCTCAGTTTCTACTCCGTTTTGCTTTGTCAAAGTTTTTAATTTCCATCTACTTTGTCAAAATTGTTCATTCAGCCTTACATCCTTATAAGATCCTTAATCTAGTGGCCACTAGCGCCTAACGTAGCATAACTTGCTTTACTTAGTAGTAGTAGTAGTAGTAGTACTTGCCATTATTTATTTATTTATTATTAAGTGAATTTATAATTGAAAAGTTAAAAAGTAGTTTCTCCTTCTCAGTCCCCTGCGCCAACCTTGTCCCTCCGGAGAAGAAAGGCGAAAGGCTGATGTGAGAAGGTCGTCAGTGAAGCTCATGAGCTAGATCAGGATGTGGAGGATTGGGAATTAGGGTTCGGATTTTTTATATTTGTCAAATAAAAATCATAAAAAAATAGTTATTATAACTAGTCATTTATTATGCTAAAGCCTGCTTTTCTTTCAAATACATGTCAGATGCACGCTGATTTATTTAAAAAGTAATAATTTTAATTAAAATAATATAGTATAATTTAATATTTAAAAATGTGATTGTTTTATCCTAATAAAATAAATATTTAGAAATTTAGGATTAAACATAAATGAAATTATGAGTAATGTATATATGAGTTTCTCTCACATTATATGTGAATTTAATATAACTCCCTATATATTCAATAGATTAAACATTAAGATAAAATATTAAATATAAAAAAATAAAGTATATTTATTTTCAAAATGATAATTTCTTATTCTTGAACCTCAACACACTCATTTACTGCATATGTATCATTCTTGACCTACATGCATAAACAAATAGCTTAATTAATTGTGGACATTCAAACAAAAAGAAATATTTAAATATCAACTCATATTATTAAACAAAATAAATTAAATAATATTATAAGAAATTAGTTTTTCTTTTATTTTTTCCATTTTCATTTTAAATATTTATTTTATCTAAATAAAGTTTCAAATTCTAATTATAATTATTTAACTTAAAAACTCATTTTTAATTTTTAATACTTTACTTGGTGATTTCAGTTATACTAAGTTTTAGTTTAGGATTCAGTTTTAGTTGTACTAAACTAAACATGAAAATATTTTTTTATCTAACTACAAATAATTAAAAATAATCATGACATATGTAATAAAAGAAACACTAATATATTATTTGGATATTCAGATGTAAATGTAAAGTTTTATATTTTTTTTCTTTATGTTCTTGCTTGTGTTTTATATTTTTTAATATCAAAATAAAATTTCAAGTTCTAAATATAAATATTTAATTTTTTCTTACTAAAGTTATATTCTTGTTTGCAACTTTTAACATTTTAATTGGTGATTTCAAATATACTTAAATACTTCTTACTTTTCAATAAATACTTACTTTAACAAAATAAAACCTAAAAGTTATTTAATCATCCGAATAACAAACTAAAGTTTCTGAGCTCTTCAAAAGTTATTTGGTGTAGTCATTTATTTATGTAAATGTTAAATTTTACTTGTGAATAGTTTATTTATTTAAGGGTTAAATATTCAAATCAACCTGTAGTTTACGAATTTTTATACTTATGTACCTAAACTTTATTTTTTTACCAATTGCAGCCTGCCCACGAAGGTCACAAGTTGCAACCTCCGTCGAATTTTCCGGCCAAATATCAATTACGTGATAATTATATGCCAAATTAGGAGGATTTTTTGC
Source organism: Ajuga chamaepitys (assembly GCA_958295605.1). Lineage (NCBI taxonomy): Eukaryota > Viridiplantae > Streptophyta > Magnoliopsida > Lamiales > Lamiaceae > Ajuga > Ajuga chamaepitys. The sequence goes on from OY282497.1 coordinate 8,753,207, forward strand.
TATTTCCATGATTTGTTGTCAAACACATAACAATCACTTTACTATTGCCAAGTTGCAACCTCCATAGATTGTGAATCAGCGTCAACAAAGCATGGAAATAGAAAAAAAATAAAATAAAAATCCCAATTTGGCATATAATTGTCACGTGTTTGATATTTGGCCAGAAAAATTCGACAAAAGGTTGTAAATAGTACAATTCGTGGACTTCATGTTGCAATCAACGAAAAAATAAAGTTTAGGTACTGAAGTGTAAAAACTCGCAAAGTACAGATTAAACTAAGTATTTAACCCTTTATATAAAGATAAAAATTGACTAATGCGAGCAAAGTTACTTAGGTTGTTAAGAGTAAAAAATACATAGTTGATGTTAGTTAGTACGATAAAGTATTGTTTAGGTTACGAAGTGTAATGAATATACATGAGGTTTAATTAACGTAAAAAAAACAAAAAGATTGCAAATTATAACAAATGTCATAATTTCGGTTGCAAAGAGTAAATTTCCTTAAAAAATAATTTTAACAAAATATATATAATAAAAAAAATATAAATAAGTAATTAAAAATAATTTCAATAATAATTTTAATACATAATTATACATATGCTCAAAGCCTCCGTACTCTCATGATAAAAGGAAAAAAGGTATTAGAGATGATTTAATAGATTCATTACAAAATAGATGTTAATTTTTTGCCTTTAATTTAATAAAGTGAAATTTCATTGTTTAAACAATGGTTTTTATCCTTGTGTAAGTTAAATAACGAAAATATTTGAAAATTTATGTCAAACAAAATAAATTAATTAGTTGTATTTTTATAATATTTTACTAGGGAATTACTTTACTAATTTTTGTTGTATCCAATTTATAATAAACACTCAAATTTAGTATAAATAATTAATCAACAAACAATTAACCTTTTCAGATCAAATATTTTATTATAATATATGTAATTAGATGTCAAACTAAAAATCATAAAAAGATGAATAATCTGATATGTTATGCATAAAAAATGGATTAGAAATAAAAAAATTATTTGCATTTGGAAAAAAATGAAAAAAATTATCAACTTACCAAAAGTAAAAGAAATATTAATTATAGTGTAAATATTTAGCCGGAAAAGTTGAAATTACATATATACCCTTTATTTGGCTTTTATATATACTAGTATCACTCCCGTGTGATGCACGGAAAGTTATTTAAACAAATAATAATTTAATTAAACTAAATATTATATAATTTAATATTAAAAAATGGTGCTGATGTATTCTAAACCAAATAAATATTTGAATAATTTTGATTAAATATATAAAAAAATATAACTAATGTAATAATAAGTTTCCATGTGATATATGAATTTAATATAACGTATAATTTTTAAATATATTAATTATCATACATAAATATGTAAAAGTCGTAGTCCCTGTGATAAACCAAACAAAAAATATTATCAAAAAAAATTAATATTTACAAATATAATAATTTAATAAGTCGATTATGAAATTATACATTAAATTTTATTTTTAATTTAATAAAGTACATATTTAATTATTTGAATAATGAATTTTATCTCGACACCATAAATGAAGAAAGCTTTAGGTCAATAAAATAAACTGATTAGTTTTGCTTTTGATAAGATAATCAAGACAATTACTTTTTATTAGAGAACTATTTAATTAATTTTAGTATTCTTACCCCAGGCTACAGTACAACCCACACTAAACTCTCAAATCTTATTCAAATAATCAACAAACAAACAATAGAAATTTTAAATTAAATATCTAATTATAATATATGTGTAATGGATGTGAAATTAATGATCTTCAAAAGAGCTTTAATTTGATATATTATACATAAAAAAATAGATTAGAAATAAAAAAAAAATTATTTGCGGTTTAAAAGATTAAAATAAAGTTTGATTTTTACTAAATGTGACAGTAATATACTATCTCCATTGTTTTTATATGTAGTCTTACTTTTGAATAAGAGAATTAGATAACATGGGAAAATGACAAAGAAATAGCTCTAAACCAAATTCACATTCTCCCTACAAAACCCTTAATTTATTTTAGCTGAATTTCAGTTGAAGGTTTGAATTTTGGAAAAGTTCCTCAATTAGGGGCCTGAATATTGGAGGTTAATTCATGACCTGAGTTTTGAGTTTTTCTCAATATAATGGCGAGATTTTAAATTTTATCCTTAATTTAGGTCTTACGTCTTTAAAAAAATAAAATATTATTCAATGTAAGATTCAGTATGGAGTAGATTGAAATTTTCGATATATACTACTGAACCTTCCATGTATCAGATAACATGTCTTATTTTTCAATACGTAAGTCCTAACGTGAGAATAAAATTCAAGATCTAGACTTCTAGATTCAGGTACCGAATTAAAAACTCCTAAAATTCAGGCCTCGAATTGAGACATTTTCTAAAAATTTAGGCCTTCTAGTGGAATTTCCCAATCTATTCTCACATTTTCTTAATATTATCTTTCTTTCCATTTATATATGATACTAGATATGATAAGTTAGAAAATTAGAGATAGAGATAGTAATTCGAACAGTGTTGAAAAAATTAGGAAAAGAAAAAACTGAAAAGACATTTATTTAAAAACAATTCACAAAAACTAAACCTACATCTAATAAGAATGGAAACAGTACTAATTATGGTCCAAACTTCTTGACGTAAAAGTATAAAAATAAATTATTACTCTCACTGTGACATATACATATAGATGCAGTAGGAAATTCCATATTAAAAAATATATATAATGTAAAATGAAATAAGCTAATTGTATTTTATAAATAAATCAATTTATATATTTTTTACATAAAACTTGTTTAACTAATTTAATTTTACAGATCAATACACAATATTTAATACATATAATTAGCCAAAAAATTATATTACTTTTGAATTTATTATAATATATATGATATGAATATTAAATCAAAGCTCGTGAAAAGACCATTGAAATGATATATCTTGCATAAAAAACGGATTAGAAATGAAAAAGTTATTAGAATTTAAAAAAATTAAAACAAAATAAAATACTTACCAAAGATACAACTTAATTACCAAATTATAATGTAAAATTTAGGCAGGAAAGTTGAAATTACAAATGTAACCTCCATTTTACTTTTATATATATAGAGATATAGATATGTGGATTACATAAAAATATTTTGTCATTTTGATCAAACCAATATAATTGTGTTTGAGGTATGTGTAGAAAAATTGAGGGTTTTAATAGTTCCACCTATATTTGAAAGTGTTAAATACTTAAATCAATATGTACTTTGCGAGTTTTTACACGTCAGTACCTAAATTTTGTTTTTTTGACCGATTGCAACATGGAGTCCATGAATTGCACAAGTTGTCACATGCTAAATTGGGAAGGTTTTTATTATTTATATAATTTGTTGATGCAGGTTCACATGTCAAACACTTAACAATCACTTTTTCATTGCAAAGTTGCAACTTCTGTTGAATTTTGAATCCGCTTCAACAAATAATGGCAATAATAATTCTCTTAATTTGGCTTGTAATTGTCACGTGAAGTTGCAACTTGTACATTTCGTGAACTATTAAAGTGTAAAAATTCGCAAAGTACAAATTAATTTAAATATTTAACCCTATTTGAAACTGGTAGAATTCCGTTCTTATAAGACTAATGCACTAAAACGTGTTTATAAGTTTCAATTAAACATAATAAAAAAAAATTGACTTTTTCTATAAAGTATGTTTAGATAAATTGAGGATTTTAATAGTCCAACCTATATTTAAAAGTGTTAATTAAGTGCAATTTACGATATTTTAGTTAATTATCATTTATAATATGACTTTTCAATTATAACGTAAAATGCACGATCTTTATAATTTTTTCAATGTAATGCACTCAAGTAAATTTTCGACTCTATTATTAAATTTAATTATGTTCTAACATAAATAAGATTAAGTATTTATTATTCAATATATACAACTACTAATTTTATTATAAGTATAACTACGTACAAAAAAAAAAAAAAGAGAGAGAGAGAAATAAGAAGAATGAAAATAATGTATAGAAAAAGAAACAAGTAGTGTAAATGATAGGGGGAGTGGGGCCAAGGGGTAGAGGGTTGGGACATGGGGTGGGGCGGGATGCTGGTTGGGTGGGGGGGGGGGGGGGGGGGGGGGCGGGCAAGGCCTCCCCTCGGGGCATAGGCTAGTTCCGCCCCTGCAGTTACAGATGTGCAATCATATGATATTTATAAATTTCTAATTAATATTTAACTATTAGGTTTATTGATATACTAATATCGTTTTTATTTTATTAAAGGGTTAAAAGAATTTGTACAATTATACGTATGTAATTGAGTGGGCCAAAATCTAAATTTCATGCTTCACGTCAGCAATTGGAGCAAAAAATTTACCTTGGTACATCGAATTGAAGAAGATTATAAAAATTGTACATTTCTACGTTACAAAATATTATGTTGCAAATAATAATTGACCAAAAGTCGAGGAATTTTTAAAAAAAAATTCTCCTAAATTTTTAATTTGTTCTAAATATTAAAATAATTCATTCCCATCCCTACTACACTACATATTAAAGGAGGCGCGGAGAAAACAGGGGTCTTGACAAGAAAATTTGGGATAGTTTTACATTAATTTTAGAAGCTGCTCCATAACGTATTTATATAGAAAAAAATGTCTAGAAATAGTATTATATTACCGTGAAAACAGCTGCTAGCAACAATCTGAATATCTGCTGATTGGAGTCGTATTTTGTTTGGTTTAAGGTAAATTAAGTTGATTATGTTGTGAGGATGATAAAGTTAATTAAGTTGATTTGTTGGAGGGTTCATAAAGGGACTAATCTGCTACCCTTTGCCCTTCCCTCTATTGCATAAATTGCTATGTTGATTTTTCATATTTACAGGAAGGTCCCTACAGAAGGCCAAATTATGTAAACAAAAAAAAGTGTGCTGTTTTGACCACTATGTTATATAATCACTACAATGTCAGCCGAAATATAATACTTTTTCTTATTGTTATTTTATTGTGCAAGAGTTAGATACACAAGTTTGGGATAGGTAACATATACGACACTTTACGTGTGAAATTTGTTAAAAGAATTATTTATATAGTATAATAAACATTAATTATATTTGTATTTAGTTTTACAATTAAAATAATTTATACTTATTATTCAATTAGGAACTTCCTTACCATTTTCATTACTTATTTATTATGCTTGCATTGAATCTTAATATACATGTACATAGACTGATATAAAAGTGTCTTAAGTTTCAGCTAATTTCGTTTGGTCTATTTTATTCCTTTAAAAAGTGTGAAAAAGGGAGAAACCTGAGTCCAATGCTCAAGGTGAGTCACTTACTCAAAATGATGTGCATGATGGATTTAAGGTACGCACCGCTCACCCTCTTTGTGTAGGGTGTCAAAGTGTTATTGACCACTCGTGTGCTAGAAATTCCTCTAGAAGGACGGAACCTCGTGTTGAATTGCTCAATAGTAGCTCTAGTGAGGATGAGTTCGATGAGGTCTCCACTAGAGAACAAATTCATAGCTTAGTGGGAATATTGTTCGGAAGAGTAGTATTAAGGAGAAAGATTGTGCCCTTGCATTAGAAAACCTTTGTAATATTCTTAGTGATATTGATAGGAATGTGTTCATTCCTCAAGTTAACTCTTGTTCTACTCCTTTGAAAAGCAGCAATGTCGTAGCTCTAAGAAGTGGAAGGTCTCTTAGAGAGCTTGAGCGGGGATCTCTGGAAAGATTTCTAATGACAAGGGCAAGGAAAAAGTAAATGACGAACCATTTTTGGGAGAAAGAGATGACCCTCCTACTTTTGGAAGTCAACCTCCCCCAACTAATACTTCACCTCGATTACCTTTTTCCCATACGCAAAAAGGGGCGTAGAGTTGATAAAAAATTTAAATTTTTTCTTGATGTTATAAATCAATCAACTCTAACGGTACCTTTGCCGAGACGGTTGCCACCGTTTCCCGATTTGATTTTTTTTTTTAAGGATATTATAAATAACAAGAAGGATTGTGGACAAGCGGAGAAGGTTTATCTAACCGAGGACATTAGTGTCATTATTCAAAACAAGCCTTATTCTAAGCTTAAGGACCCCGATGGTTTCACTATGGGGTGTTCTATTTATGATATTAAAGTAGATAGGGCTTTACTTGGCCTTGGTGCTAGCGTCAATTTATTACCTTCATCTATAATGAGACAACTCAAAGATTATGATCTCAAAATAACTTCCATTTCACTTCAATTGGCCGATAGATCTATCAAGAAGCCTATGAGAGTTCTTGAAGATGTTCCCGTCCGCATCAACGGAGTTGACATTCTGGTTGATTTTGTCGTTCTCGACATGGACGAGGACCCCAAGAACCCCATAATTCTTGGTCGACCTTTCATGGAGACTGCCGGTGCCATAATTGATGTGAAAGACGGGAGTGTTTCCCTTGAACTTGGTGACCAAAGGGTTGAATTCAACCTTAAAGGTTACATTAACCAACCCTCTCCCAAAGAACAATGTTTGAAGATAGATGTGATTCGAGAGGAGATTGAAGAGGTACAGGAGAAAATTCCTGAGAAGATGGCTTGGGAAAGGATACAAGAACACATGGGTTGAGACGATGAGTCTCTCCCTAAAAATTGCCTCTGAATAATGTGCAAACCACTCACCAAAGAAGATCTTAACATTCAAGAGGTAGAACTCGAATCATTCACTCCATTCATGAGGTATGATTCTTTGGACTCCACTCCTTGGAATGATGAGAAATTTAAGAAAATGTTTGAAGTTGTTGATGGGTTTAAGAGTGAAGTTAAGGATGACGAAAATGGTCTTAGTGAAGGTTTTGACATAGAGTACAATGTGGAATATGTTTGCTTTGATGACTTCTTGGTGGATGACTTTTTCTTTCAAATTTTCCAATTGAAACTTTTTCCCTTGATGCATTAAGCGTTGATGAGGGTGAACCCTTCATTTGTGCTTTAGAAAATGATGACGTCTTATTTTGGGAGGATTTTCAAACTAAGAACATTCTTGATGCATTGAGCATTGATTTGAGTGGATCATTCGGTTTTACTTTAGAAAAGAATGATGTCATCTTTTGGAATAAATTTCAAATCTTGAGCGTTCCTCATTTCCAAAAAAATTTGGATGAAACACTCTCCACCCACGTTGTTCTTCAAGTTTGTGGGGGACCACTCCCGTTTGAGAGTGATAATTTTTTTTTCAAAAAAAGGTGGAACCCCTAGACTTGACAACATGTCTTCTAGGCATTTCAATTAAATGCCTATTTCTTCATATTTACCACAAGATTCCACGAAAGAGTTTTTAGACATTGCCAAGCATGATTTTGTTGGGACGGAAAATTTTTCCTCACCAACTAACTTAGCTTTCTTTGAAAACGGCATAGTTTTAAAAATTCTTCCAAATTGGAAGGAAAATCTTGTGGTGAATTTGGAAGAACCCTTTGTTGCAAAAAGGTATCAAGAGAATTTAAGCATATTGGTTAGATTTGTCATATTTTTATTATCTATGCTTAAACACTTTGGTCTTGTTGAGAAACTTTTTTGTAAGGTAGGAAGGAAGCCAAAGAAACGACCGATGGAGGAGAACATATGGGAATGATGGGATGGAAATCCAAAGGATCAGGAAAAGCGACTCGTTGGAGATTCGCTCAAGGAGAAGAGTAAGGATTAAAATTCTTACTTCGAAGCACCTTGACAAGCAAGGTGACGATATGGTCAAGCTAATGACCTTAAAGAAACGCACTTGGGAGGCATCCCAATCACCTTTTATTGCATCCCAGGAGTATGTAAGGGTTGAGGATCCTCCCCCTATGGGTTAGTCATCTCTCTTACCTTTTTATTGCTTTGATTGAGTAGGATAAAATTTTGTGCTTTTAATAAATGATTTTGGGATGGAAATGAAATATAGAACAAGCTTTTTTCGTTGGCATAAATCTGGAGATGATAACCTTTTTGATGTGTTTGATTTGTAAACTCACTATTTACTACTCTTTGTTGAGTTTGCACATTTTTTCCACCTCTCTAATAAATTGGGCTTGAGAAGTTCGCCCAAGTTTGTGGGGGGGAGGAAAAAATTGTCATTTCTATTTAAGTTTTGATTGAGACATGAATTTCAACCTCTTCGCTACTTGGGCTCGAGAATTTTGCCCAAGTTTGTAGGGGGATGGAAGGATTGTTATTCTTATGTGCTTTTGAGGATGCTCCTCTTGTCATATGGAACTTTCTATAATTCTTGATCTATGCCATTCCACCACTTTGTTGTTTATGTTTTAATTGCTTTTGTGAATAACACACTTGTGGATTGGTTATTGAGTTGATTTACCTTGTGATGGAAAAGGAAGAAGGATTGGAATCCGATGTTGTGTTCCAAATTTTTTGAAATCTCTATAAATTGAGTACGTAACACTAGAGGGTTCCTTGCCTAAAAATCAAATTGTGATTAATCGGTTGATGAGTTTTAAGGGTAGGTGAATACTTAGATATAGTGAGGAAGATTGCATGAGTTCATAAAATAACTTATCCCGAAAGTTATGCTGCTTGTTGGCATTTCTTCAATCCTAAGACAAACACTACACGACTAAGGACGAACTCGTGAAGAATAAAATAAATCGACTTTAGGTGGTAGAAAAATTAAGGAGATGTAGGAGGAGTTATAAGGTGGTATAGGTCCCTGGGTCGAGTCATTGCATTTCATAGTTGTGTAAATTCTAGTGATAATTATATACTCTAATTGTTGAGCTAAGTATGTAAAAAATAAAAAATAAAAAATCCACGTTGTATGAAACGTATGAGAAAAAAAGAGAGAGAAAAGCTCAAGTGAAAATTCGAGTGTTGTATTCATTGAAAATATCATGTAACTCGAAAAGAGTATTGTAATGTAAAGACAAAAGCTAGAATTATCATCTTTATTCTTTTAGACAAAACCCGGTGAAAAAAGGAGAAATAAAAAGATAAAAAAAAAAAAAAAAATCAGTTGGCTTGAGGGAGAAAAGAGCCGCATCGCCTACACCGAGTGAGTGCGTGGCGTCTTCCTAAAAAAGAACCGAGTTGAATCACTTAGGGTCGAAGATTTTGAAGGATAATGAGTCCAAAGTCACCGCACAATTGCATATTTTAGGGTTGAAAGTAGGGCTCTTAGCATGTGATCTAGGATACTAAGTGAAATAAAAATATTATGTGCCTTTCCAAATTTTTATACCTTTATATTCCCCTACTCGTTTATCAAATCCTGAAAACAAACCAATTTAGGCAATAATGGTGAACCAGAAAAGTGAAAAAGTACTCAATAAAAAGAGAAATTCATATAAAGGGAATTTCAGTACCTTCCTAACTCTCATTTTCTTATGTGCCTAATTATTTAATTTGCTCGGGGACGAGCAAGACTTAAGTTTGTGGGGATGATGAACGTAAAAGTTACCATTTTTCTTGTACTTTTCACATTCATATTTTGTGAAAAATTATGTGTAATTATTATGTTCACGTGCAATTTTAGATTTTATTGTAATTCCGGGTTGAATTTTCTTTTTAATATGATTTGATGCGCTTTATTGAAGGTTAGGAAACTCGGAGGAATTTAGAAGATTGTTCAAGTCCATTTTCACACTCCGGCCTGCATTCCGAGGCCCAAAAAGGCCCAAAATGGTCGAGGTCAGCCCGAATTGAAGAACATCAAGTCACGAGTAAAAGTCGTGAAGGAGTTGGGCCGAGAAAAAGGATGAAAATGCCTCAAATTGGAGAAAAAAAGAAGAAGAGGTAGATCGCACATATGCCACATGCTAGCCTACAAATCGAGGTTTAAACAAACCCGAATCAGATCCAACTAGAGCACAAATCTAAGTTCGTCGAGTCGCGAATAAAAACCGTGAAGGGGTCGAGTCGAGAAAACAAGAGAAAAAGATCCGAAACAGCGGCGGAAGATGGAGGTGCAAAACAGGGGCAAGACTGAACCAACCCGCCGCAGCACCTACCAGACCGGAAGGACCGCAGGTAGTTGGTCCAGCACTGACCCAGGATCTCAGCTGCCAACTACCGGCCTGGCTGCCGGTTCGGCAGCGGTTCCAGCGGTTCGCACGCGCCCATTTTTTCAGCATGCTACTTTTGTATTTCAGCAGTAACTTCCTCGTTCAAGCTCTGATTTGAGTGATTCAAGCAGTCACGTGTAGCCAAGATGAAGACCTACAACTTTCATGTTTGAACCATGAGCCAATTCAAAGCTAATTCTTCCCAGAATTCGCATGAAGATTGAGTCGAGTGCACGAAAGGGGGTTCGACCAACAACTTATAATCCCTTGTGTTTTAAATTTCTTTTGACTATGTTACCCTTACTTTTGAGGGACTTTTCAGCATATTTTTAGTGAGGAGTGTGGGAGAAGTCCCTATATGTTCATTCCCGACCTCCTATTTTGAGAGAGCACCTCATTTTGTAAACATACACAACTCTATTTACTCTCTCTCTAGGATTTCTCTCTCCCTTCTCTCTAGAATAGAACTAGGGTTCTTCATTTTGTTCTTGAGAATACATTAGGGTTCTTAAGTATTCTTGAAGGATTTTTGGGACTTTTGCTAGAGAATCGGAATTGGAGTAAGTACAAGCATGAATTGAAAATTTTCATCATCATTCTAAATCAAGACTAAGCTTTCCTCTCTCATACTTATTATTTCTCTTTGCATTTATTGCTCTTTAATTGCTCCTTCATTAAATGCTTGGGTCTTGTATTTATCGTGGTTGTTGAGTGATTTTCATGGATTGTAAGTAGTTTTTTGGGAGTAGCCCAACCATAGGATTTATTGCTTTTATTGATCGTTGATTGGATTTTTGGGGATTATTTGTGATTGGAATCGATATTGCAGGTTTGTATGACTTATATTCTAGGAGTAGCTAACCTCGGGTATATTGGATCTCCTCGAGCACCCATGGGGACGACGGGAGAACCCGAATCGTATATATTGTTCTCGTTGGATGTCCTAGGGCCTCGCCCTCTAGGCAATATCCACTTGGGGAGAGATTTTAGGATTAATTAGGTTATCTTCATAATTTACTTACCCTTGGGTCGTAATAATTCCGTTATTGTCTTTAATAATTGGAATTAGAGTGAATTAGGCGATAACTTATTAATTTGGCGAGTCTCTTCTGTTACCTATTTGGATTTCTAAATTGGAACAAAACCTTCCATCACAATCCCTTAGTTTAACCGGTGATTACTAGGTGTAACCCTAGGTAAGGTGAAACCATGCCTTAGAAGCCCACTTTCTAGTTGAGAGTATCTTTTATTTAGTTTGTTGTTTGATTGATGTTTGAATAGTAATTAGTCAATCTCTACATTTCCAATTAGCCTAACTGTTAATCGATAGACCTTCGGTGTGCTCCACGAGAGTATCCCCTCAGTGATTCGACAATCTTTTATACTACCACTGTCACAAGCCGTACGCTTGCGGATTGAGAAAGCTGTTCGAATCGGAATGATTTAGATCGCTTTTCGGAACAAGTTCAGAGACAAGTGTCCGTTCAAACATTAACATATAGGGCATGTTTGGTTGAGGTGGGCCCAACCTCTCATCAGTTTGGCCAACCCAACCTCATGTTTCTTTGGGCTGGTTTGGCCAAGCCGGAGTATTAGGGTTTGGTGGGGGGACATCAATCACAAATTCAAACACAACTTTAGTCATTCTCCTAATCATTAATAACTATCTCTTACCCATATCACATCACATTTTACAATTAATAATTAAATTTCACACTCCAACCACAACCCCAACCACCCAACCAAACATCACTCTCTAACACCCCCAGCCACTTCCCCTAGCCCAGCCACCCCAGCCCCAACCAAACATTGCCATAGTATCATCTTCTATTATTTTCATACAAATAATATTGTTGGGTTTGTGCTCAATTTCATTGATTTCTCCATATAATATTTTCCAAAATCCCAACAAAATTTTCTTTCAGACAACAAATTATTGCAATCTCATTGTGACCATATATAATTAATTATTCATAATTCAAAAGTAAGTGACATTGTTAATCTACTAAAATAAGGACTGTCAGAGTAAAGTAATTGTGGGCTTATGCTTGAATTTTAAAATTGAACAATTAATTTTAGCATCTGTAATTCTTATTTTAGCTTGGAGAGAAAAAGGGGCCAAAAGGCCTATGCTTGGACGAACCCTGTATCCATTCGAACCAGCCTCAGTCTTCAAGTAGAATTTAGTAGTAATCTTTTCTTAAATACTGAGAAAACTTGATATGCAATTCACCTGCATTGACCAGAAAGGCAGGTGATGAAGTTCTAAACCAGAAAATTGCAGAGAATTTGCTTAGCAACTGCTTAAGATATGTATATGTTCATGTCCGTGCAATCTAGCAACCTGGGTTCGAAATCCACCAATGACAAATATTCAACATTTCCCCCCTTTTCTTCTCACCAGGGATTCTCCTTAGATCCGTCGTCAATGGTCGGCGGCTCTGTTGCTCTCCTACCGTTGGGTAGCTAGCTAGCTTTTCACCGATGACAATACCATCCGACTTCTCATATGACAGTAGTACTGTCCTCGTTTTGCCGATGGCAATGCCATCCAGCTTCTCATTTGACGGAATTTGTTGGGAAAGAACAAACACAAACGAACGATAAATTAGAAGAACGACAATGCAAAACAGACCGAAATTAACGTAGTTCGCTAACAAGTTGTTAGCTACGTCCACGACCAAATGAGAGAGATTCAATTCAATATCAAAGAGTGTTACAATATAGGACTGAGACATATTTGACCCTAGGTCAACTATCAAACTCTCCATCCTAACAAATGTAGACAAAACTGAGTACCAAACCAATGGATACTCAACTAAACAAACTCTCCACACTCTATTGACCAAACAACTCTAAACCCGAAAATATTGTCCTAAAAGCAAACTGAATATTTTAGACCAAACGAGTACCAAATACTCAACAAATATCAACTCTAGAATATCCCAAACTGACAACTTCTCTATGTCTATCTATCTAATTCCCAAAGACAATAGGACTATTTATAAGTCCCCAAACCTAGCTAGACACAAAACAGATCAAACTAGCCTAAACATGCTTAAGCCTATCGTCTGCGCTTCCTAGGCCTGTCGCGGTCGCGACAAGTAAATCAAGTCCACTTTTTCGCGACCGCGATATGCATCTGTCGCAGTCGCGACGGCGCTTTAGCTTCAAAATCATCAATCGGCCACAATTTGTCGTGGCTGTGTTGCTTCCAACGTCCTTTAAATTCAAACCTCCACTTTGACACGAACGTCGGCCCAAATTGAACTAGATTCAAGGCACAATTCCTAACAGAAGTAACGTCCTCGCTTCGCCGATTACAATCCAATCCGGCTTCTCATATGATAACAATACTGTCCTCGCTTCGCTAATGGAAATCCCATTTGTCTTCTTATTTTATCGCAGTATAGTCCTCGTTTTGCAATGGCAATCTCATTCGGCTTCTCATTTGACGGCAGTACTGTCCTCGTTTCGTTGATGGCAATTCCATTCGACTTCTCATTTAACGGCACTACCGTCCACTTTCTTTGGCTATTGCTGAACCACTATTGACTATACTGATTTCTCATGACAATTTTAATTTTATATAGTATTATGTTACAGTTTTCTATTTGTTTTCCCTTACCTATCCGCCTGTGGCTTAGAAAGATTTTATTTACTTGTTTTTTCCGATTTTGTGAGAGGTCGGATTATGGTTTCCATTTTTTCTTTTTCTTTGCTTTTTCTTTGCTTGTTTTCGTTTTTTTTTTCATTTATAATAGAATCTATATATGTTGATGTTCGTATGCGTATGATGAGACATACTCATTTACTAGAACTATGATTTGAAGGTGTGGATAAAAATGTTACGTGAGCTTAATGGATCTTTGAGTTCTACACTTCTCTTAAAAACCTCATCCATGATCTCTCCAGTAGATCGTGTCATGTTATTTTTGGGTGCTGGAGTGGTAGCAAAATCTTTAACAGTAAGAAAAGTGGGAGTACTAGTTTCTTATTTTACTAAACTTGTTGTGATTAGGCTTATTTGAAGTTCAAGGCATGGGTGACGAAGCAAGGCTCATACGCAAACTCAATAGGAACAGAAGACGGAAATCTATTTCAGTTGCCAAGATAGATGCATGTATTAAAACATTGAATTACATACTTCTAACTATACCAAAATATTTCATTATATATATATACTGGCCACAGCCAGAAATAATTGTCTTATTTTAATTTTTTCTTTCTGCGATCAACCCTTTTTGAATTACTTTTAAAACCCTTGGCCTATTTTATACCCTTAATCTCAACAATATTAAATTTTTAACTACCTGCTTCACATTTAATTTAACATTAACATTTTTACATATATTGACAAACTTAAAAAAATATTTAAGTACTGGGGCTAGCCATAATTTTCCATATATAAAATATTTACAAACTATCACAATGATTTGCAGATGTCATGATTTATGATGAAGTGAAAAGACAGTTAAATACAATAATTTATATTGAGGTCTTTGAAAATCATAGGGTGCGTTTGTTTAAAAAGAATGAGGAGTGATGAGACAAACTTAATTAAGGAATTAATGAATATGTTTTATTGAGATTTGATCCCCTCAATTTACTTAGGGAAACCATAAACAAACACATGTAAAATATTACATTCAGTTGTAATTTGTATTCACTACATACTTTGATGCAAATGTATCCAAAAGTAAAATATGCAATTAAATTTTACTCACAAAATTTCAAGTGCAAATTTAATTTTAAATACATTGATCATTTTTTCGCAAAAAACTCTAAACCGTGCATAGCACAGGTGCACAACTAGCATATTTAAAAAATCAAGAATAATATTAATAGAGTTCACTGAAATCATTAAAGAAAGTAAGGAATAAGATATCAAAGTCTACAAAATAGCATAATAAATCTACCCGTTATTAAAATAATTTTAGACTTGCTAAAAAATTCTAATTTGTTTAATTTAACTATTGAATGACTTTTTAATTTTATTTTTTATAATTTACTAGTATTATCCTCGTGCATCACACGATTTGTATATTTGACATAAATATATAATAAGAGTTGATATATTTATATTATTCTAATATAGTAAAATATTATAATCAACATATAATAAGTGATGAAAAATTAGATGAATGTTAATAAAAGAAAAGATCAATAAAAAATATTAAAAAAAAAGTTATGAAATATTTATGTTCATTTATTTAAGATATCGATAGTTCGTTCATGCGTACATAAATACATATGATATATTCATACAATATGAATTAGGCGGCGATTATTTGCAACTCACAAAATTTCTCAATGCAACCCATTAATTTAATAAACTAAAACGTTATTAGTAAAAGACTACAACACCCTTAATGAAAAATTAACATAATCAACTAATATATATATATATATATATATATATAAAATTCAAGAAAATAAGAAACATAAAAAATTCTTTTATATGTGTCATCTTCAATCAGACCATAAATAGTTCCGCAAGGTTCATCAACGACGGACATAATAACTGCAATCATTGACGAATCTTCTTTCATCAGTAATAAAGTCCACGCTCCACGATCCAAATTTCTCTCTTACCTCTATCGCGTATTCTAAAACATCAAATTATTGTCGAACCTCAACAATTGTAAAGTTGTGTCTTAAGACCGGCCTGTTTCAAAAGAAACTCACTGATGAAGAAAAGAAAATTCTTGATTAGACTATGTGTTTTCTGTTGCACCCACGATCGCAAAGAGAAGATTAGAGAATTCATACCCTCACATTGAAATTTTCTTTTCTTATTTGTTCTTTTTTTATTTTTGTCAAACAAAAGATAAAAAAATTTCATGCTAAGCAGTTCCTCTTCAATCAAATAAGTTTGCCGGCCAAAAACCAAGACTATCTTATAAACTTACCGGCGGCAAACCGCCAGTTAGTCGGAGAAAGGCAGCGTGAAAGTAATCTGCCCCATTATTTTCTTTCTTTTTCATATTTCTTTTCTTTTTTCCTTTTAATGTTTTAATTTTTATTTATAGTATTTGACTTAAATAATTTAATCTAATAAAGAAAATGGTACAATTGGTATATAGTGGGTTGTATTAAGAATTTTATATTAAATTTAAATAAAAAATGGGCTACATTAAGAAGTAAGTTGCGTTGAGAAATTTATGGCCTGCGAAGAATCGTTGCCTATGAATTATTCATCATTATAAAAATTATTTAAAAAACTATGAATTATTCATCATTATAAAATTTATTTAAAAAAGTTCGTCATTTTTTTGTTGCTCCTAGGACATGGAAAAACAGGACTAATCATTTTAACAAGTAAAAAATTAGGTGCATCTTGTCATTGTAGTACCTTCGTATCTCACTTTTTAACTTTATGAATATAAGGGGAATCAAGTGAAGTTCTATTGGTTGAGTCCTAAGAAGTTTAGCCCAATGACTTGAAACTGATTCTCACCAATTATTCTCTTTTAAAATAATACGAAAACTGGGAAGGATAAAAAATCCAAGGTACTTTGTATACGTAATAAAATAATGATTCAAATTCATTTAAGTAGTTTGAGAATTTACTCTAATCGATTAAAAATTGGTACTCATCTATTACAATCATCTGATTTACTCTATTTGCTTGATTAACTCGTTTGATAAATGTGAGCAACATGAAAAATTTGACTGATAAATCCGATGCTGAGGAGTTCGACGGATGTTTATAGATCGAAAGTTCGTTATTTCTCTCAATTTTCTAACTGAGTAATTAAATGTTATTTGAACTCTCCTAAAAATAAATGGCAGAATATGACGTTTTCATTTGCAGGTAATATATGTTTTTTATGTATACAAATGAAACAAAATAAAAAAACTCCATTAACATGTATGATTTGAACTCTGTCACAACAAATGTCAGCAACATGTATGGTTAGAATTTTGCAGAATATCATTGCAAATCTTACTTATTAATGATTGAATATTTTTCCTTTAATATGGCAGTAGATTTTGACATATTATGGTGATTTTATATGATTGAAGATCTTTCCATAATATGGTTGAGTAATTATTGGCAGAATATAATTACAAATATAACTAAAATATAATTGGAGATTTTTCCTTAAATATGAGAGTAATTTTGTCAGATTATGACTGAGTCAGTTTTCGAAGAATATCAATATAAATGTAGCTAATATATGATTAATATTTTTTCCCTCATTATAAAAGATATTACCTTAATCTGATTTCTAGATTTAATAGTGACATTTGGGCGGGAAAATATAGAAGATGCTACTTATAGACGTTTTCATTATTATAAAAAGTAAGATTGTCTTGCCAAGTAATTATGCATGGTTTGAACTCTCCCAAAAATAAATGGCAGAATATGGCGTTTTCATTTATAGGTAATATATTATTGGATGTATACAAATGCGAAAAAAATAATAATAATAAAAAACAACAACAAAAAAAATTCAATAATATGTATGATTTGAAATCTCCACAAGAAATGTCAGCAACATTTACAGTTAAAATTTAGAAGAATGTCGTCACAAATATTACTTAATTATAATTGGAGATTTTTCCTTCAATATGAAAGTAGATTTGGTAGGTTATCGCGAGCCACTTTTGTATGATTGGAGATCTTTCCTTAATATAGACGAGTAATTATTGGCTGGATTTCATTGCAAATATACCTAATATATGATTGAAGGATTTTCCTTAAATATGAGAGTAATTTTTTATAGATTATTGGTACAGGCGTTTATGAATGCATATTAGGTCGATTTAAGTGTCTATTTAATGATATTTGCATGCATAATTGATGTGATTGACTATGTTTCATATTATTGGACTATTTGACGTTGTGGACTTGATTTTGAGATTATTGAGATTATTTAAGGTCAAAATTGTGCATTTGGCTAAGGATGAATGAAGGAACGAGTCCCGGGAAGTCCAAAATGAAGGAAAGTCGAGCTAAGTACAAAGAAGTCAGTCGCGGTCGCGACCTACATACGTAGCCTTGACAAAAGTGCCCTGGAAACTCTCCGCGGCCGCAACCCTTGTGCGCAGCCGCGACCAGCCATTTGAAAACGAGCGCGACCGCAGCAGTTAAAAAATGGAATTAAATCCTTGGGCTACAAGAATTCCTAATTCAAGTCCATATCAACCCCAACTCGGCCCCAATTATAAATAGGAGTCCTTAGGTCCGAAAATAGGGAGTTGAACTGAGCTTTGGGAGGATTCCGGAAAAAGACGAGCAAACGAATATCGGCACTTTTAGGGTTTTTCTTTCTAATTTGTTAATTCAACTATGTCTTTTGTCGCCATGAGCGACTAGTCGTTTATTTCAGTCATTACTCGATGTCAAACCCTAGTTCGAATATCTTGTAATTCTTACAGCAACTATTTGAAGGTTTAAGTTTTGAAACGTTTTATGTTATTCGGGCGTATTTACATTTTTATGTGCATTGTTGCTTAAATTGATCACCTAGGTAGTTAATCATATTTTTATCACTAGGTAATTGTCGTAATACGTAATCGTTACGAACGTATGACATTAGTAGCAAATAGTGATTTAATCACTAGGATAGTATAAGTCACAGTCCCTCTTACCGAGCTTGCGAGTCCAACACCGTGTCTATCCCGTTACCTTAGTACTCTATGTAATGAGGTCTAGCGAGCTTATCCTAAGATCACTCAATCGAATAGACTAACTAAAGAACTTATTTGGTTAGTTAAACATAAGAAGTAACAAGGTTAGCAGACCTTGTTGTTAATCATGGGATATGAGTTTCATAACTAAAACTGGATAACAATTGCATGAATTATAAGGGTAATTCGACTAGGGGCAGACTAGATTTAGGGCTGTGATTCCTTTATTATTTGGGTTTAAATCAATTCTTGTGTTATTTATTTAATTCGTGTGTTTAGGTTAATTAATTCAACAAATCAATTAAATCACCATTCTATAATTATATATATATATATAGTTATTATTATTATTTGGTTATTATATAGAATACTTTAAATATGTTTGCTCTCTGTGGGTTCGACCCTGTCTTGCCACTTCTACAAATTAGAATAAGAAAGTTAGGAATTCTTAATTTTACAACACCTCGACAGTGTGGTCAAATTTTGGCGCCGTTGTCGGGGAGCGGTGCTAGATTTATTGTGTTCTAGTTTTAAGCATAGTTATTTTTATCATATTTGCGAATTTCTTTAGTTTTAATTCTCTGAACACTTGTGGTTTTCTCTAATTTTATTTCAGTTATGAATGATCTCCCGTTCACTCGGAAACAAAAATTTGTTGTTTGACCCCGAGATAATCTGAAGGGACAGAATTCTGATAAAGCAAGCAAGGAAAACTTGATAGAAGTTTGAAGCGTTACCATTTGCTACTGAAAATCTGTTTGAATAAGAAACTGAACCAGAACACATGGCAGCAGAAAAAACTATGAAGTAGCTGACCAATACTGGCGTCACACATCAGCTTCTCTGCATCACCTTTCCGGAACTGGGAGAGGATACTACTTTCGAGCTCAGATCCAGACTGATCCATCTTTTTCCTTCATTCCACAGACTCTCAGGTGAAGACCCTTATAAGTATCTGAAGGAATTTCACATTGTATATTCGAGCATGAAATCGACCCGAGTCACTAAAGAGCAAATCAAGCTGCTGGTCTTTCACTTCTCCTTGAAGGATTTGGCCAAAGATTGACTCTACTATCTTCCTCCGGTATCCATTAATACATCGGAGGAAATGTAGACTCAGTTTCTAGAGAAGTACTTTCCAGCATCTAGAGCAACGAACATATGGAAAGAGATAAGTGGGGCTATAAAATTGCCTGGTGAGACTTTGTACGGATACTGGGAACGATTCAAGAAACTAGTAGTAAGCTATTCAAAGCATCATATAACTGAACACCTATTAATCCAGTACTTTTACGAAGGACTATCAGTGTCGGATCAAAACATGATTAATTCGGCCATCGGGGGAGCTTTAGTGGATAAGACCCCAACTGCAGCTAAGGCACTTAGATCGAAGATGGTAGCAAACTCGCAGCAATTCGGGTCCCGAGAAAGATCTTTTAGAAAAGTGAGAGAGGTGAGCGATTCCTCCCTTGAAGAGAAGCTTGAGAAGTTAACGACCTTAGTCACAAAGGTCACTATAGGGGGTAATCAGTCTGTGAAGCCATGCCGCATTTGTGATACTACTGATCATACGACATATGATTGTGAGATTCTGGGGAATGAGATCGACGCACATGCTAATGCAGTTAGCATGGAAAACTCCCAAGGTAGAAGGTATGATCCCTACTCCCAATTATACAATCCAGTATAGAGGGATCTTCCCAACATTAGATATGGGAATCAGCAGGCACAATCGGGAGAGCAAAATAGACCTCCACCACAAAGAGGTATGTACTACACAAAGTAACCCACCGAGCAAGCACCCAGTCAATCCTTGGAAGATATTGTCAAAACCTTGGCAACAACACTGTCCAATTTCAAAAGGACATTGTCCAATTTTAGAGGGACTCACAGTCGAGCATCAAGATTCTCGAGACTCAAGTGAGCCAGTTAGCTATGGTCGTGAATCGACTGGAGAACATAAACAGTGAAAAATTACCAGCTCAGCCGAAAATTAATCCAAGGAACGTAAGTGCCATTATATTGAGGAGTGGAACTCAACTTGGAGAGCCTAAGAAGCCCGGGCAACTTTTGGAAGATGATACGGAAGAGAAAACTGAAGAGGAGTTCGGTAGACAGGGCACGGCCGCGACATATGTACGCGGCTGCAACCAAAGTTCCACAGAAAATCCAAAACCCGCTGGAGACTCAGCGTGGCCGCTACCCCTGCTTCAACCGAAAAGCAGGCTTTCGCTCCTGTTCCGATGCATCCACTCCTCTTTCCAAGTTGAATTGGAAAGACGGTGAAGGAAAATAAGGAAAAGAAAATTTTGGAAGTATTTCAAAAAGTCGAGATTAGTATACCACTAATCAACCCAACAAACGCAAGCTGAAAGGAGATGCGAAAGTGATAATGGGTGAAAATGTCTCAGCTATCTTCCAAAAGAAGATCCCTCCGAAATGCAAGGACCCAGGTATGTTTGTCATCCCTTGTAAGATAGGTGATCGAAATATTGATAGGGCCATGTTAGATTTAGGTGCATCTTTCATTCTCTAAATCTAGGACTATTAAAAGAAATTAGGATAGTTATATTGTTAGTTGACTGTAGTAACATATATTCTAATGGGTTAATAGAAGATGTCCTAGTTGAGGTAGATGAACTGGTATTTCTAGCTGATTTTATGTGTTAGATATGCATGGTGACTCATCCACTTCTCCACCGATCTTGTTAGGGCGGCCGTTCTTGAATACCGCCCAAACAAAGATTGATGTCAGTGAGGGCACTCTCACAATGAAGTTTGATGGACGTATTGTGAGATTTAATATATATGATGCTATGAGATTTTTCGAGGACGTACATTCTGTATTTTCTATTAGTGTCATTGACCCTTTTGTAGAGGAAGTGTTTCAGCTGAATTATAGGGATCTATTGGAAATAGTGCTAAAAAAAATCTAGAGAAGGAACGACATGAGATTTGGGAAACCAATAAGGAATTGGTTGAGCTAGTGGCGACTCTACAGCTTTCAAAGCCTGCCAGACTCAGGTATGAGTATAAGTTTATCGAATTACCCGATTCTGACCAAAAGTTGCTTCGACCAAAAGTTGCTTCCGTCCGTAGTCCAGGCACCCATTCTAGAACTAAAGTCCTTGTTGGACCATTTGAAGTATGCGTACTTGGGGACAGGTGAAACATTACCTGTGATAATTTCAGCGAAGTTGTCCCTATGCCAAGAGTTCTCACTGATTGAAGTACTCAAAGAGTACTAGAAAGCGATCGGATGGATGATAGCCGACATAAAAGGAATCAGCCCCTCACTTTGTATGCATCGGATACTCCTTAAAGATGACACTAACCCGAGAAGAAAATCATAAAGGCGATTGAACCCGCCAATGATGGAGGTAGTAAAGAATGAGGTAATCAAATTACTCGATGCTGGCATCATCTACCCAATCTCTGACCATAAGTATGTGAGCCCCACCGAGGTTGTTCCAAAGAAATCGGGGATCACAATCATGGAAAACAAAGAGGGTGAGTTGGTTCCCACCCGCTTACAAACCGGGTGGCGAGTTTGCATCGACTATCGCAAGTTGCATGCAATAACTCGAGAGGACCATTTTCCTTTACCTTTTATTGATCAAATTCTTGAGCGTTTAGCAGGACACTCCTTCTACTGTTTTGTAGATGGCTTTTCATAGCACCAGAGGATTAAGAGAAGACAACATTCACATGTCCTTTTGGGACGTTCGCTTGGAGGATAATGTAATTTGGTTTGTGCAATGCCCCAGCGACCTTTCAACGGTGTATGGTAAGTATATTCTCTGAATATGTGGGTCATATCATAGAAGTGTTCATGGATGACTTAAGTATTTATGGAGAGTCTTTTGATAAATGTCTTGAAAATCTTGTCCATATTTTAAAAAGGTGTGTCGAAACTAATCTTGTGCTTAATTGGAAAAAATGCCATTTTATGGTAGAACAAGGGATAGTTTTAGGACATACAGAGGTGGATAAATCAAAGGTCGATATCATTACTGCTTTTCTTTACCCCGCAAGTGTGCGAGAGGTTCGTTCTTTTCTTGGTCATGCAGGTTTTTACAAGAGGTTCAACAAGGATTTCTCCAAGATATGAACTCCTTTATGTAAGTTGTTGCAAAAGGATGTGGAGTTCGAGATCCACTGAACGCAAGGCTGCATTTGATAAGCTAAAAGAAGAACTCACAACACTGCCTATCATCCAACTGCCGAATTGGGACTTACCGTTTGAACTCATGTGTGATGCAAGTGATTATGCAGTGGGGGCCATGTTGGGACAAAGAATGGGAAAGGTATCACATGTCATATACTATGCCTCAAGGACCTTGGACCCATCTCAAGCAAACTACACCACGACTGAAAAAGAGCTGCTAGCGATTGTATTTGCATTAGAAAAATTTCGCTCTTATTTACTAGGTACTAAAATAATTGTCTACTCTGATCATGCAACTCTTAGATTATTATTGTCAAATAAGGAGGCAAAACCAAGGCTAATACGGTGGATATTCCTACTTCAAGAATTTGATTTGGAGATAAGAGACAAGAAAGGAGCTGAAAACTCAGTCGCCTACCACTTGAGCCGGTTGACCCAGGGTGAAAACGATGCACCGCTTTTAGAGAAGTTCATTGACAAGCAATTGCTCGATATTTTACAGCAACAAAATCCAATGCCATCTTCCAACGTACCATGGTATGCTGATTTAGTTAACTTTCTTGTAACACGTGTTTTCACTCCTGGGATTAGAGATTCCCAACTGGTTCTTGGAACCAGGGAACCAAACTGGTTCGAATAGGCGGTCAACGATTCCAAAATCGTTGACCACGGTTCCTGGTTCCGAACCGGAATCAAAACCGATTAACAAGAATCGAATAAGGTTCTACCTATTAGCTAACCGAGCTAACCGCCGATTTTCGGTTATTATTAATTTTTTTTTACATTTAAAATTAGTGGCCCAGATTAATTGGCCGTTGGATGATGCAACGGCCCAAATTAAATGTCCGTTGGGTGAGGCTCCGATTAGGAACCAGAACCGGCAGTTCTAATGTCTTCTTTTTTATTTTTTTAAATTTCGACGGTCGAGATCAAGTGGCCGTTTGAAATCAACGGCCACGACCTCAAGACCGTTATAATAAAAAAGTGGCGGCTATTTTACCCTTTTTTTTCGTTTATTTATTTATTTTTTATTTTTTACCCCCAAAATCACCTATAAATACCCTTTCTCCTTCCACATTTTTCCTACACCTCTCAATCTCATATATTTCTCTATAATCTCTATTATTGCCTCATTCTCTTGCAAATTGCAAATTTAGTTTGATTGTTCAATTCAATCATATTTGTATTTCTATTCAAGTTCAAAAAAAAAAAAAAAAAAAGAGTATTCTCAATTTACATTTCTAGTTCATGCTATTTCTCTACCAATATTTAAATTTCAACTTCTACTTCAACTCCAAAAAAAAAAAATGAATATGTCTAGTGGTCGAGGATCATCAACATCATCCGGCCGATTCTCCAACAAACGAGGGTCATCATCTTCTTCATGCCCACCACCACCACCTCAACTTCTCCATAACCTTAATGAGGAAGATTCTCTCAATTTGGACGACATCCAAATTGATCTCGGCATTGGCGATACTCCAGGTAAATATTTATCTCCATTTTTTTTGTTTTTTAATTTTTTTAATTTTTTTTGTTATTTCCACTTTTTTCGTTATTTTTTTCCATTATTAAGAATTATCTTTTAAGAAAGATTACTAATTTACTTTTTTTAGTTTGAAGGAGATAACGCCACTGCCCACTTTGCCTTCTTTTGAAGAACTTCCGAACATTCCTACTCAAGAAAGTGGAGGACTGAACGCAAATCCAAGTGAAAGTTGAGCTCCGAAAGAAACAAAGGAGTCAAATAGTGCATTGTTCTGCTATCATATGACTAGGACCGAACATCCCAAAGAAAAGGGAATGCCCCAATTGTACTCGGTGCGATGCAACTATTGCCCAAAAGAGTACATCATGACGAAAGGTGGAGGATACAGTTCATACACCAAGCATATCGAAGGTCACCAACCCGACAAACTCGGCATTGATCCGGCACAAACTCAAACTCGAGCTACAACTGGTAGCTCGCAAGGTATGGATTCTACTCCCCTCTTTCGTTATAGTGAAGCAAACGCCCGACGCCACTTGGCAAAGTATGATTGTGCAACACACCAACCATTCAACTTTATCGATAATGAATTTTATAACGATTTTAAA
Organism: Ajuga chamaepitys; assembly: GCA_958295605.1. Taxonomy (NCBI): domain Eukaryota; kingdom Viridiplantae; phylum Streptophyta; class Magnoliopsida; order Lamiales; family Lamiaceae; genus Ajuga; species Ajuga chamaepitys. The sequence goes on from OY282497.1 coordinate 8,778,189, forward strand.
AAATTAGCTTTTAATCGGGCGGCTAGAAAAGTTGCACGAGCACACTTACACGAGATATTGCAAAAGTTGTTAGAGAGTATAAACTTGTTTTAATAAACACGTTTGCTTCACTACAACAAGAAGTTTCAATATGTGAGAACATTTGGACCGATAACTACCAAACCAATTCTTATTATGCATGTTACTTCGCATTGGATTGATGATATGTGGATAACGCAAAAACGTTTGATTGCATATAGGAATTTAACACTACCACATTCCGCACAAGACATTGCACTTAAAATTATGACGATTCTTCAAGATTATAATTAGCAACAAAAAAAATTCTCAATTTCGTTTGATAATGCTAGTGCCAATACAGCATCCTTGCCCACTTTGATCAACTATTGTCAACTAACTTGTGAAGGAAGATTTTTTCATGTTCGGTGCCTATGTCATTGTCTAAATCTTTGTGTTCAAGATGATTTAGAATGTTTTAGTGATCACATCAACCCCATTCGTATGGGAATAAAAATGAATATGAAGTACCAAGCTTTGATAAAAAAAAAAAATGGTCCAAATTTTGCAAAAACCAAGAAATGCATCCGAAAAAATTTGTTTGGGATGTCCCCCACCGTTGGAACTCTACTTACAAAATGTTGAGTGATTCTTATGAATACAAAGAGGCTTTACGTGATTTTTTTGTGCAAAACTCAATGAACGATATTCATTTGTTTGCACAAGCTTGGGATACTTGTTCAAACTTGATTACACTTTTAAAAAAGTTTCGAAGAGGCAAAAAAAAGAACTTTCCGACTGCTATTACCCCACTTCGCCCCTTGTATTTGATCATTGTGTCGCGATTGCACTAGCATTTTTATTACAAAAATGACCCAATTTTAAGTGAACCTATTTCCAAAATGAGAAGAAAATGGGTCAAATATTTTATGGAAATCCTGGACGTATTTTTAATTGCTAAAATGTTAGATCCTAGAATTAAAGAGGATGGTTTAATTGAACTTTTAAAAATGTATTATGAAGCCTTGTTCTCAGATCATGAAGATCATCCAAGTGCCACACAAGTTTTGGCTAAGGCGAAAGAGGTTTTTTATACAACATTTCGAGAATATAGAATTCAATATGGTGGCGATGACTCTAGTGAGTTTCGTGATTTTGTTCCCTCTAACCCAACTGCTTCTTCCCAAAGTGTTTGCGTGAACCCTAACCAGGAAAGATTACGACGTTTGTACGCGGAGCGGTCCTTAAAAAGGAATGTGGGTCTTCGGCAAGCAACCCATTTGGCGAGATTGATCGATATTTTCACACCACCTTCGAAGAAATGGATTTCAGTAACACCAACTCTCTTTTTGAAGTGGTGGTATAGGAAATTCAAGGCATTTTCGATCCTTTTCCTCATTGCAAAAGAGATTCTTGCCACACCGGCATCAACCGTCTTCGTCGAGTCGGCTTTTAGTACCGGAGGCAATATTTTGGACGATCGAAGAACAAGATTGACGGTTGAAAATATTGAAAATCAATGTTTGCTTGAAGATTGAACAAAGGCCGAAAAAAGGCAACAAGCGGAAGACTTCGACTTCGACGAAGAGGGAGATTACGTCCCGTGGGAAACTTCAACCGGTTCATCCGATGAAGGAGGCAATGCTTGAGCTTCAACCGACCACAACCAAGATCATATTCGAAAGGTAAGCAAGGTAAGAAGAACTATGTGGGCTTTGATTCATTCACTAAATGCCGGACGGTAAATGATTCGTAGGCATTTTTATTTTAAGTTAAAATTTAATTACTAATTTTTTTACTTAAAATAAAACTCAAGCCCAATTTTTTTTTTCCTTTTCCTTTTCCAACGTTCCTTGTAACTTGTAAGATTTAGATTTTAGCTTGTAATACAAAAATTGTAATTTGAATCATCGAATGTGATTGTATTTTATTACCGAATCCAAATTTGTATTGTTTAAATTTGTTAATAATAAAAATTTATTGTCTATTGTTCAATATTTTTAAAGTTTGTCCGTTTTGATTTTTTAAAAATTGGAGAAATAAATTTATTCATAATATATTAAAAAAATAAAAATAAACTAGACGATTAGGACCGGGAACCGGAACCGGGGAACCGAAACCGTGTAGCTTCACGGTTCGAATACAGTTCCCCTAGCCCGTGTTTCCGAAACTGCCGGTTCTGAACCAGGAACCGGAACCGGATGGGCACCTCTACCCGGGATGTCCAAAGCAAAAAAGAGATAAATTAAAAAGCGAGGCTAATCACTACATCTGGGATGACCCCTATCTACGGAAATATTGCACATATCAGGTAATTAGAAGATGTGTTTCGGAATCCGAATTTCATTCTATACTATCATTTTGTCATTTTTATGCATGTGGGGGGGCATTTTGGGTAGAACTGCACATAAGTTTTTAAAGACTGGATTTTACTGGCCTACTATATTTGGAGATGCACATATATTTTGCAAAACGTGTGATAATTGTCAGAGAACCGGTAATAATTTCCAACGTAATGAAATTCCTCAAAACCCAATAATGATTTGTGAAGTTTTTGACAATTAGGGCATGGATTTCATGGGTCCTTTTCCTTCGTCTTTTGGAAACATTTATATTTTACTTGTTGATTATGTTTCTAAATGGGTGGAGGCAAAGTCACTCGGACTAACGATTCTAAAGTTGTTGTAGATTTCGTGAAATCTAACAATTTTTTCTAGGTTCGGGATTCCGAAGGCCATAATCAGCGGTAGGGGGATGCACTTCTGCAACAGGACTATCGAAGCCTTGCTAAGGAAATATTGTGTCATACACAAGGTTTCCACAGCATATCATCCCTAGACGAGTGGCCAAGCTGAGACTTCCAACAGAGAAGTCAAGTCCATTCTCGAGAAAACTGTTCAGCATAACAGGAAGGACTGGAGTTTAAGGCTCGAAGATACATTATGGGCATACCGAAATGCATACAAGACACTCATCGACATGTCACCCTACACACTGGTCTACGAAAAACCGTGTCATTTACCGATCGACCTTGAGCACCGTGCCTATTGGGCAATCAAACGAGCAACATGGATTTTGATGCAGCTGGCACACACCAGAAATTGCAACTTCAAGAACTTGAGAAAATATAGAATGAAGCATTCGGGAACGCACTTATCTAAAGAAAAGACGAAAGCCTTCCACAACTCGCGAATCATTCGGAAGAATTTTGCGATTGGTGAAAAGTGCTGCTATACCATTCCAGCCTCAAGTTATTTCCTAGTAAGTTGCACTCCCGCTGGATAGGTCATTTGGTTATCATTAATGTATTTCCTCATGGTACAGTCAAGATAAAAAACGAAAAGACGGGGAAAATATTTAAGGTAAATGGGCACCTTCTCAAGCCATACTTCAAGAACTTCCAACAAGCTCCCGAGGAATATATACTAGTTGAGGACCCAAAAATAAGTTGAGCACTGAATTGGTCTAGCCAACAATGTACAACAAAGGCGCTTGTCGGGAGGCAACCCGACGTTTATCTTTTTTTTTTTTTTTTTAAATTTTGCATTGTTTTCTTATTTCATGTATTTCTCTTAATTTTTTTTTAGTTTTTAGGAACTAACATGACCAGGGATCAACAAACAAAAAGTGGAAAAGATATAGCACGAAATAGGGGTCGAGAAGTCGAAAAACTGGAAAAACCATGTAGAGTCGACCACGACCTTAATGTGCGACCGCGACAAAAGTGGCCCAGAAAGTGCTAATTTGCACGATGCACTTTCTGTGACTACGACCCTTGTGCGCGACTGCAGCAGTTAAGTCGAACGCGGCCGCGACTTATCTGCGCGACCGCGACCATCGAGATTTCAGAATATAACCCTGGCCCAGCAAAAGGTACCCCTTTTTACTTTCCTCTTCCTAAACTCGCGAGCACACACACACAAAAAGCACACAAAACTTTGATTTTCATCACTAAACACCCAAATTCAAGCAATAAATCACACACCCACGTCCATACATAACCCGGACGAGGCACGAATCGTTCAACTTGAATTTTTCTCGTCTAAACTCTTCCGGTAAGTGAAGCTAACCATTCCCCTTAGTCTATTATTGTTAATTTTGGTTGATCATGTGGGTTAGGGGGATAATTTTACATTGGAATGCTTGATTGCGATTTATAGTTGTATGAACACTTGTAGTGTTAATTTTTTGCTAAAATTATTTCAATTGATGTGTTCTACTTAGGGTTAGTCATGAATTTGATTTACCTTTGATGTGGGTTAGTTGATTTGAGCATGAATTGTGAGTTTAGGATCTTTGTGTCATTGAGGCAATATGTCGAACACCTTATATGCGTTAAATTAAATAGCCTAGACTAGCTTGTTTTCAATTCTTAATCCATTTTTTGAGTACAGTAGGTAATGCTAGTAATAATGCATCGTTCGTAGCAATATGGGCCATGCTTGTTAATGATTCTTCTATTAATTGCTCTAATTGAGCATGTTTGATTGGGTGAAAATTGCTTGTTATAGGTATTATACGATCATATTGGGTGTTCTTGGTTCTAAACTTTGCAAAGTGTGTGATTTTTTTGTAAGTCATAGATAATGCCTCCAAGAGCGAGCAAGGGAAAGGGTAAGGGCAAGCAACCCGTGATTGAGGAGGATCCCATTCAAGCTGTTACTTAGGCTCCGACATTCGATCCTTCGGATAACAGACACTTTGGTTTTGTTCTAGAGAAGAATACTCATCAGGAGCGATTTTGAAAGCTTTATTACCGCGCGATCATGTCCACTAGATACGGGCAAGACCAACTGCTTAAAGATATTGGGAATATACGACAATGTGTATGCCCTACTAAAGGAAGCACAACTGAGGGGGTTGATGAAACCCTAACTGGCATATAAGCGGTTAACTTCGGAGTTCCTGAGCACCCTAGAGATCAAAGTAGACCCGAACAAGTGTGGGAACAAATCAGAGAGTATCAGTTTCCATCTTTTGGGTGAGTTGTGCACATTGACTATGAAGGAATTGGCCGAGATATACGACATGCCTTTGAAGACATCCACTACATTTATAAGGAATTCGATGTCAACTCTTTTTTTTTTTTTTTTTTTTTTGAGGGGGAGGGGGGGGGGGGGCGGGGGTTGCAAATCATTGTTGCCCCTAGGCTCGTGGACCCGCAGGTTTATTCAGCCTAGAACTCTTGGATTCGGAATCCGGTGGTTAGATACCTCCAGAAGCTCCTCGGCCTGACCATTTATGCAAGAAAAAACCGAAGCAGCCCGGTATAATGAGTTGCAGTTGTTGTGGCATATTCTGCATGGCCACAAAATGGATGTAGCGGAGATGATGATTGAACAGATTGAAAATGTTGTTCACTGACAAAAGGACAACATATATAAGTGTGGGCTCATTACCCCGATCGCTGCTCATTTCGGGGTTCCGTCGGTTGATATGGAGCCAGTGACCGCTCAATTTTTACTCGACTGGGATGATCTTGAGAAGATGCGCATAGTCACTTTGGGCTATAAAGAAGGGCTACCTCGGACACCGACCAATAAGAAGGTTCCATAATTCACAACGTGGAACCCTTTCTTAGGTTGCCCAACCCCCAGCTCACCAAGGTCATAGAGCTAGGGGATAGCTGAAACATAGCCTTAGCCTCACTTGCCCACTTGGCAGCATCCCGAGAGCTCGATGTTCATGAACTGCAAAGATACAAAATAGGGCGAGCTCAAGTTGCACCTCAGCCGGAAGAAGAGGCTGAGCCAGCTCGCTGTTACTGTCCAGTCACAGTGGGAATTTCAGGAGCATATGGAAGGGCTTGTCACTTCTATGTAGGACAACAATGATTTATATCGGGGAGAAGTCTAGTCTAGCCAGCAGGAGATAATGGCAGCTCTGAATGCTAGGCATGAGCGAGAGGATGCGTGGCATCATAGAGTCGAGCAGTTTTGGCAGTTTGAGGACACTAGGTGGAATCAGGTGGAATCCTGGCACACGCAGCATCTTGCAGCAGCGGGGGGATACCCGCTGGACTTAGGTTGAGACTTGGCAGAGGCAACAATATGAATGGTAACAGCAGTAAGAGGAGTAGTGGAAGCAAATGTAGTCCTATTGGGGACAAGGGGGTCACCCACCCCCACCACCAACGCAGTAATATCATTGTAAGTAAGTACCAAGCTGTACCATTTTTTTCCCCACAAACTTTGGTTTTTAACCAAGTTTGGGGGAGGGGGTGTAAGTGGGACGACTTGGCCGCTTTTGAGATTTATTTTCTTGTAGTTTTGCTTTATGCTAGCTGCTAGTTTCTTGTTGATTAGTTTTTGTTGGCCTGTGAGCCGTTGGTTGTATGGCCCGTGAGCCAATTGATTGGTTGATTGTCTGGCCTGTGAGCCATAAATTGTGTCTGCAGTCATATTTAGTTCAATTTAGTTCTTGTTTTATGTTTTGCATTTTGTTTAGGAGTCTTGTATTTTTATATCTTTTAGTTTGTTGAGTTTAGGATTGAGTTGTAAAAGAGAAAACAGAAGTGTTGATATGGAAAAAGAAAGAAGATAAGGAAACGATAAGTTGGCAATGAGTTAATGATGATTTTTGTTAAAATGATGAAAAATGACACATGATAGAGCATGGCAAGTGATTGAGACAAAATTGAGTTTGGACTTAAAACTTTGATCACAAATTGCCCTGTGAGATATTTGAGCTTATTTGTGTACTCCTAACCTTGGAGTAATTTATATATTCTTTCGGTGTGAATTTCATTGTTTATATATAATTGACTCTAGAACTTGCCTTAAATCTTTATTAAGAATGTATCAGTACATGTTGTGGCTTAGAAGATGATCTTAGGCATTTCTTGATTTATAGCCTGTTTTTTAGCTTTAAAAGTATTAACCTTTTCGACCAAAAGTTGAAAATTGCCCTTAGTTAGCCCACTTGAGTTGTTAGCTTTTTGTTAGATAGCCCGACATTACAAGCCGAATACCCTTCGATTTGATCTTTGGCCTTATTCGGACTAACTAAGTAAGGGGGAGGAGGATTGGAAGGTAGGTCGGGTAACATTTTGGGAATAAAGTGGGTTAGTTGATGGAATTTATGATGGGTGAAAGGAATATTTGATAGGAAAATAAGTGGGAAAGATTAGCCTCTCCTAAAATTTTCGTTGAATTCATAGTTGTGTTTTGGAAAAAAGAAAAGAAAAAGAAAAGAAAAAAATCGAAAAAGAACAGAAAAAAGTCGGATGTACATATGTTTTCTTGTTGAGGAGAGGCTACAAATTCAAGTGCTTAATTGATAAATTGTTTCGGAAAAAATCGGGTAGTCCCACAAATGTGGTATCCAAGTAAGAATATGAAAAACACTTAGGTTGTAAAAACTTTTATGGGGTGAAGAAGTCATTCTTTGGGATGATTCACTAAGAATCGAAGAGTGGAGAGTGAGTGATTGTATGAGGGGTAGTTGAGTTAGGAATAACTTGGTTAGTCCAATTTTCAGTCCCTTTTACCTAAATTTATCCACCTTACCTGAAGCCTATATTACAACCGAAAATAAAGACCTTTTTTAATTCTTTGCTATACATGTCGAATACGAGTCTAATTTAGATAATTGGCAAGCATATGGTAGTCGTTGCATATAAGTCAATGTGAGTGAAAATGGAGCTTACTTTATACACTTGAGAGATGAGTGATACACTTTTCTGGTGAGGATCAATTGTTGAAAGCCGAAAGTCTCGAGAGTAGTTGATGTTGTTGTGTTATATATGCTCGTTTTTATCATGTTGCCTTGCTTTTGTGAAAACTGGTTTGAAACTAGAATCACCACCTAAATCGCCTTAATACGTGTCTTGTTGTTTGCTTTGTTTTGTTTGGATTTGTTTGAGACGAACAAAGGTTTAAGTTTGGGGGATTTTGGTACACATGTTTATGCATACATATTAGGTCAATTTTAAGTGTCTAGTTAATGGCATTTGCATGCATAATTTCCTGTGATTGACTTAGTTTCATATTATTGGACTATTTGACGTTGTGGACTTGTTTTTAAGATTATTCAGGTTATTTAAGGCCACAATTGTACATTTGGCTAAGGATGGACGAAGGAACGAGTATCGGAAAGTCCAAAATGGAGAAAAATTGAGCCAAGAAAGAAGCAGTCAGTCACGACCGCGACCTACATGCGAGGAGGCCGCAACAAAAGTGTGCTAGAAGGGAATAAAAGGCCCGGGAAACTCCCCACAGACGCAACCCTTGTGCGCGGTCGCGACTAGCCATTTGAAGACGAGCACGGTTGCGGCATCTCTGCACGGCCGCGACAGTTAAAAAACGGAATTAAATCCTTGGGTTACACAAATTCCTAATTCAAGCTCAATTCAGTAGGAGTTCATAGGTCCAAAAATAGGAACTTTGGTAGGAGCAAAAGTGTCGTTGAACCGTTTGCCCTACCAAATTAGAATATTAATTAATTTTCAAACTTTCCCGACGTTACTAGGTAAAGTGGTAAGTCTGAGTCGATCCCACGGAGAACGATGGAGTAGTGTTGATTCAAATACTTCAAGCAATTAATGATTTAAGTTGGAATAAAAGTAATAAACATAAACAAGTAAATTGGGGGGGGGGGGTTGATTGAGTATAACAACTAAATTCTACCAAGTAACCAACTACCAATCTAGAAAAGCAATAGATGTTTTTGATGTTTTATATTAATCAAAGGATCAAAGAAAAACAACAAGTAAATATTTTCGAGTTTTGAATATATTAAAAAGGCCTACCCTTGATCTAGTATCCCCTTGAATCCGACTACCTATGGATTATTGTTTATGCCCCAATTTACTGCAATTTAAATCCTTATCCCACAATCTACAAGGTCCGCTTATGTAAATTGTGTTGTTCCTTAATTGTGGATAAATCATAGGTCCGCTTATCGATTTATCCCTACCCAAATCAATTAGCGATCCAAACAAGCTCTTTTCACACTAATTGATATTGGATGATCACGAACTATAACAACGGGACAAATAAGGCATAAACCTCGAATCGATCGGGTTTAGAGGCCAATCTCTATAATGCCACCAATGATATCAAGCATTGTTTACTATTAAGTGTGAGGTGGTGTTCGATCTCATCAAGTGAGCTATACTTTGTAATATGGTGTGTTGGGAATGTGGAACCGGGATCAGGAAGTGAAGAACCGGAGGTTTGAACCGGGTTTGAGCATCAAGAAGTCAAGCTGTTTAGAATGAGCCGGGTTCGTGGCAGTTGAGGATAACCGTCATTTGTGACGGATTAGTTTCAGAGTTTGTGACAAAGAAAACCGTCGTTTTTGTCCGGTAGCTGAGCTCAACTTGATTCAGTTAGAACTTTCTATACGGTTACATTCGAGCTCCAATTCTTATATCATTGAAAAGCTCTCATCAAGGAGCAGGTCACTACGTCGAGCAATTTCCTTGTTTCTTAGATTAGAGAGAGTATTTTGAGATAGAATGTTTCTGCCCTAATTTGTAACCAGAATTGGGCATTTCGTTTATTGGGTGTATTCTCTGTAATTGATTGGACTTCTTAGTGGATTGGGGTGTGTCTTGCCTCCGTGGATGTAGTTCATCTTGAACGAGCCACGTAAAAGCTGTGTGTGATTTAATTTCAGTTCCTGTGTTGCGTAAGTTCAATTCGACCATAACTTTGGCCGAACTGAGTGTGTGTTTTCAGATTGATCTTTGTGCGAATTCCATATTCTGTCTAGTTGTGTGTTTAGGAGTTGAGTTCACTAACAAGTGGCGCCGTCTGTGGGAATCAACTCTCACAGCTTGAAGAAGAGAAGGAATGGCTGGTATGAAGATGGATTTTGAGAAGTTTACAGGAAGGAATGATTTCACACTGTGGAAGATCAAGATGAATGCAGTATTGGTTCACAATGGCCTTGATCTTGCATTGATACCTCTGGATTCGTGGGAAGAAAATGAGAAACCCAAGTTTGCATCAGTGGATAAGAAGGCCCTCAGTTTTATCTTTCTGTGTTTGGGTGATAAACCTTTGACAGAGGTCTCAAGATGCAAGAGTTCCTCAGAAGCATGGAAGAGATTGGAAGATCTGTATCAATCTAAGTCAGTTTCCAACAAGCTGTTCTTGAAGCAGAAGATGTTGGCCTTCAAGATCACTGAAGATAAGGTAATTTCTGATCAGCTTGATGAGTTCATTAAGATGGTTGAAAAATTGGAAGACCTGGATGTGAAATTGGAGGAGGATGACAAAGCATTGATGGTGTTAAACATTCTTCCAAAATCCATGGAAAGCTTTAAGGATGCCTTGATGTATGGGAGAGATGAGCAGCTATCTTATGATGGGATAGTGAAGGCTCTGAGGTCTAAATGTTTCCAGACTCAAGGTGATAAAGGCGTGATGCAATCAGGAGAAGGTTTGAATGTCAAATTCAAGAAACCTTGGCAAGGCAAGAAGGGACAGAATGCTAAGGATCCAAAGGCAGGAGACTCTAATCCTAAGAAGGGGAATGAATGGGTTGAGAAGAGGAAATGCTTCAAGTGCAAGCAGCCTGGTCACCTGAAGAAGGACTGTCCTAAGAGAAATAAGAAAGGTGGAAATCAAGGGGCAGAATCTGCTGCCATTGATCATCAAGAAGATCCTCCAGAGGTATTAAATGTTACTGAATCAAGAATGGAAAAGGAATGGGTCTTGGACACAGGCTGCTCCTTTCATCTGTGTCCACACCAGTCATGGTTTGATGAACTGAAAAGAGAAGATGGTGAAAATGTTCTCCTGGGAAATGACCAATCATGTAAGGTCAAAGGAGTTGGATCAGTGAGCATAAGGATGTTTGATGGTGTGGTCAGAGTCATCTCAAATGTAAGATATGTTCCTGGCCTTAAAAGAAATCTTCTATCTCTTGGTTCTTTAGTAACTAGTGGGTGTCAGTTTAGATCAGTAGATGGCTTCTTGTATATCACAAAACATGGAAAAATGGTGATAAAAGGTAGACAACATAATGGGTTGTTTATCTTGATTGGTTCACCTGTTGTTGGGAGTGTAGATATGGTCTTGAGCAGTTCTGAGCTTGTTAAATGGCACAAGAGACTTGGACACATAGGAGAGAAAGGGTTGAAGGAACTGTCAAGAAGTGGAGTAATTGGAAATATGGGAAATCAAGATCTGGAGTTCTGTGATCAGTGTGCTTTGGGCAAATCCAAGAAGCTGCCCTATGGAAAGGGTGTTCACACAACTCAAGAGCCATTAGATTATGTTCACTCTGACATATGGGGTCCTGCAAGGACAGAGTCTCATGGTGGTGCAAGGTATTTCATGTCCTTAATTGATGATTACAGCAGAAAGGTGTGGATCATGTTGATGAAGAATAAGAGTGATGCTTTTCATAAGTTCAAAACATGGTTGATTCAACTGGAAAATGTCAAAGGGAAGAAGCTGAAGCACCTTAGGACTGATAATGGACTGGAATATCTCTCTACTGAGTTTACAAACTTCTGTGAAGAAAGAGGAATCAAGAGACACAGGACTGTACCAATGAATCCTCAACAGAATGGAGTTGCTGAGAGGTTTAATAGGACTCTCCTTGAAAGAGTTAGGTGTATGCTGTTGGATGCTGGGTTGCCAAAGGTATTTTGGGGTGAAACCATTGCTACAGCATGTTATCTCATTAATAGGTCACCCTCATCAGTGATTGGGTTCAAAACACCTGAAGAGGTGTGGAGTGGACAGAAACCAAGTTATGAAGGTTTAAGGGTGTTTGGTTGTCTTGCTTTTGTCCATGTCAAGCAAGACAAGTTAGATGCAAGAGCTCTAAGATGTGTATTTCTTGGATATCCGGATGGAATAAAGGGCTACAGATTGTGGTGTTTAGAGAAGGGAAATCAGAAGGTAATCACAAGTAGAGATGTAAAGTTTAATGAGAATGTGATGGCTTACACTTCTACAGGCTCTAAGGAAGAATTTGATGGTGCTAAAGAGACAGAAGAGATATCAATTCAGGTGGAGCATCCTGCTGAAGATAATCACACACCTCAACCACAAGAAAATCTACAAGATAGTGATTCATCATCTGAAGAAGAAGAACAAACTGGACCTTCACAAAATGTCAGAGAATACAGCATTGGAAGGGACAGGCCTAGAAGAACAATCAACAGACCTGATTTCTATGGTCAAGCAGGGAGTGTTTACTATGCCTTGAGTGTTGCTGAAGACCTGGAACCACAAGAGCCTAGTAGTTTTAAAGAAGCACTAGACTGTGAAGAAGGTGAACACTGGATACAGGCAATGATTGAAGAGATGGAGTCCCTGGAAAAGAATGAGACCTGGATATTGGTGGATAAACCAAGAGGTCAGAAACTTGTAAGCTCTAAATGGATATACAAGAAGAAACTAGAGACAGCAGGATCCAAACAGGTGAGGTTTAAAGCAAGATTGGTGGCTAGGGGATTTACACAAAGAGAAGGAATTGATTTTAATGAAGTTTTCTCTCCAGTGGTAAAGCATTGCTCAATCAGGTTGCTTTTATCAAAAGTTACACAAGAGGACATGGAATTACAACAACTGGATGTAAATACAGCATTCTTACATGGAGAACTAAATGAGAAGATATATATGAAACAGCCAGAAGGCTTTGTTGTTCCTGAACAAGAAGACAAAGTTTGTTTGCTGAAGAAGTCACTATATGGACTCAAACAAAGTCTAAGACAGTGGAATAAGAGGTTCAATGACTTCATGATCAGTGTTGGCTTTGTAAGAAGCCTTTATGATAGTTGTGTTTACTTCAACAAAGGTTCAAAGCAAGATAAAGTCTTCCTTCTATTGTATGTGGATGATATGCTAATTGCCAGCAGGAACAAGAAGAGGGTACAATGGTTGAAGGATAAACTTAACACTGAATTTGACATGAAAGGTCTGGGAGAGGCCAAGAAGATTTTGGGCATGAACATTCTAAGAAACAGAGAAGCTGGAGTGCTTTGGTTATCTCAGAGGCAATATCTACAGAAGGTGTTGGAGAGGTTTCATATGCATGAAGCCAAACCTCTCTCCACTCCAGTTAATCTACAGAAGAAACTCTCCAAAGAACAATGCCCAAAGACTGAAGAGGAAATCATACATATGAGCAATATCCCTTATGCAAGTGGAGTTGGAAGTCTTATGTATGGAATGATTTGTAGCAGGCCTGACTTGGCCTATGCTGTGTCTTTAGTAAGCAGGTTCATGTCAAACCCAGGAGTTGAGCATTGGGAAGCTTTGAAACATGTGATGATGTATTTGAAAGGATCAGTGAACTTGTCACTGAAGTTTGAAAAGAGAGTGGATGGAAGTACTGTTGCATTGGAGGGGTTTGCTGATTCTGATTTTGCAGCAAACATAGACACAAGGAAATCGATTTCTGGATTTGTGTTTACCTTATTTGGAACAGTCATCAGCTGGAGAAGTGTACAACAATCAGTTGTAGCACTGTCAACAACAGAAGCAGAATATATCTCCTTAACTGAAGCTATCAAAGAAGCAATCTGGCTGAAAGGAATTTTGAGAGATTTGGATATCAAGCAGAAGTGTGTGGCAATCTACTGTGATAATCAAAGTGCTCTACACCTTGTGAAACACCAAGCATTTCATGAAAGGTCAAAACACATTGATGTTAGGTTGCATTTTGCTAGAGATATCATTGATTCTGGTTCTGTGGAGGTAAAGAAGGTACACACATTGCATAACCCTGCTGATTTTCTTACTAAGGGTGTACCTGGGAACAAAGTGGACCATTGTTCGAGCTTGCTGCAGCTTGAGCAATGTCATGAAGAGCAGTAACAGAAAGGCAGTGATGAGGCAGGAAGAGGCACACTTGATTCATTGAGGTGGAGATTTGTGAGGTGGTGTTCGATCTCATCAAGTGAGCTATACTTTGTAATATGGTGTGTTGGGAATGTGGAACCGGGATCAGGAAGTGAAGAACCGGAGGTTTGAACCGGGTTTGAGCATCAAGAAGTCAAGCTGTTTAGAATGAGCCGGGTTCGTGGCAGTTGAGGATAACCGTCATTTGTGACGGATTAGTTTCAGAGTTTGTGACGAAGAAAACCGTCATTTTTGTCCGGTAGCTGAGCTCAACTTGATTCAGTTAGAACTTTCTGTACGGTTACATTCGAGCTCCAATTCTTATATCATTGAAAAGCTCTCATCAAGGAGCAGGTCACTACGTCGAGCAATTTCCTTGTTTCTTAGATTAGAGAGAGTATTTTGAGATAGAACGTTTCTGCCCTAATTTGTAACCAGAATTGGGCATTTCGTTTATTGGGTGTATTCTCTGTAATTGATTGGATTTCTTAGTGGATTGGAGTGTGTCTTGCCTCCGTGGATGTAGTTCATCTTGAACGAGCCACGTAAAAGCTGTGTGTGATTTAATTTCAGTTCCTGTGTTGCGTAAGTTCAATTCGACCATAACTTTGGCCGAACTGAGTGTGTATTTTCAGATTGATCTTTGTGCGAATTCCATATTCTGTCTAGTTGTGTGTTTAGGAGTTGAGTTCACTAACATTAAGAGAGGTTGAAGCTTCAACAATCACGGAAAGTGAATTCCAATCTCTAGCAACATACAATAAATGCTTCCTAAAGGGTGATCAATCCTAAAACAAGCATCTAGGCATGAGACAATTCAAACAAGTATTATAGAATATTTAAATTGCATAAAAAAGGTAACACCAAAAGTCAATAATCACATATTAATCTTCAATCAAGGTTCAACATGATCAAGGGTAGAAAATGGGGTGCTACTCACCCATTCTACCCAAAACTAACAGAAATTTAAAGGAAATACAAGAAATCATGAAAATAAAATGACTCCTTCTTGGCCTTCTCTACTCCTTGGAAGTGATGGTGGCTAAAAAATGCTCCAAATATTCAAATGGGAGGACATATATATATATAAATATAAGAGAAAAGTGCTGGTAAAAAATAGGCAAAATCGTGTTTGCTAAAGAAAACAAGGGTTGCTTGCCGCGGTCGCGGCATGAAGATGGTCCGCGGCCGTGGCAATGGGTAAGGGTTTAGGCAGGTTTGGGGCCGCAATCGCGGCTTGGCTTCACTCCTCGACCGTAGAGTAGAATGCCACGGTCGAGGTCTTCACAGCTCCTCGGTCGTGGACTTGGATGCTTGAGTTCTTCATAACCTTCTGAGCCTTTGTCCACAAGCGCGGATTGAATCCTCCGCAGGCGCAGGCTTCAGATGTCCGCGGGCGTGGGCTTTTGATTGTACGGGCGCGGCCTTTGGGGGTTGAAAATTGAGATTTGTTTTGCTCCCTTCCCCGCGGGTGCGGGTGAGATGCCCCACGATCGTGGAATTCTCCACGGGCGAGGACTGCCTTGCATGGCCAAGTCCTGCCTCTTCCTTTGTTGTTTCACCCCTCTTGGTCCGGTTTCCCTGTTTTTGGTCTAATTGAACCTGTTTTAGAAAATAAATAACACAAACACATTATTTTGCCCATGAGAATACAAAAGAACTAAATACCTACACATTAATGACATTAAAATGGCACTAAAAGCGCCCTAAAGTACGTGCACAGGACACGTGTACCAAATCTCCACAAACTTAGAACTTATTTGTCCCGAACAATAAAGAGAAAGACAAAAAGACACGTGTTGAGGGCAGATTTTAGTGGCGTTTGATTTCAGAGAGTTTCCATAAAAAGATGAAGCAAGCATGATAATAGTAAACATATGTGATAGACTAGATCCACTACTCTCAAGACATAACACTCTTAACTTAAGATCCTCACGGGGTGACCGCACTATCGCGATGCGGTAAAATTAATTAAACCTAGCTACCCTTCTAGCTCGTAGAAGTGGTAAGTAGGGTCGATCCCACAGGGAGCAGGAAGACTATTAGTGTTTTAATTAGATCCTAATACTAGCAACGTATATGAGTATATAAATATTGGGGGTTTGTAAATTGATGTATATTAACTAAGGAACTAAAACAGAAATTAAGCAAATTAATTATGAACTGTTCTACTTATGAAATAACGAATCCCAGCCCTTAATCTTATCTCCCCCTAGTTATTACTACCCTGTGATAGATGCAATTATTAACCAATTTTAACCTTAAAACTCCTACCCCGAGATTAGCAACAAGCTCTGCTAACCTCGTTATCCCTTATGTTTAACTAACCAAAACAAGCTCTTTGGTTAGTCTATCCAGTTGAGTGACCTCAGAATAAGCTCTCTGGATCTCATTAACCGGACGCCTAGAGTACTAGGATAACGGGATAGACACGGTGTGGACCTCGTAAGCTCGGACCCATTCAGACCGAGCTAGATACTACCCTAGCGATATCACTCGCTATTTGCTACTAATTGGTTATAGGTTCGTAACAATTACGGATTACGATTATAACCTAGCGTTACTTATGCAATTATAATCCTAGGTGATCAATCTAGCACATAAGCACACAAGCATTGAAGGATAAACAAATAGTATAACAACGTTTTAAGGAATCAACCGATTAATAATCACTGTAAATATCACAAAATAGTAAAACTAGGGTTCGACTCGACTAAGGACTGAAATAACCTACTAGCCGCTCATGGTAGTGACAAAAGACAAATTAAAAGGAAAATACATAATTAAAAGAATTAAGGACTAGAAAACCCGAGTACTGCCGATCTTGATTGCTCGTCCCCTTCGAAATCTCCCAATCTTGCTCTCTCGTAATGTTCAAGTCTCTCTTTTTTCGAGTATAAGGGTCCCCTTTTATAGAGGAAGTCAAATTGGGTTAATTTTGGGCTCTAATTTGGAATTCTTGTGGCCCAAGGATTAGCCAACCGCCTTATTGGGCCGCGACCGCGCCCGCGCCCGCCTTGGTCCAGCAACACGCCGCGGCCGCACAAGTATACCTCGGCCGCGCCACTTGTCCAGAATTTTTCTCTGATTTCTTCACTTTGACCGCGGTCGCGCCATTGTGCCGCGGTCACGGTGCTCTGTTCGCATTTTTCGGCGATTTTTTCCATCCTTTTGACATCCGGACTTTATTCCCTCGTTGTGCAACCGACCGAGTATGAATACTTAGCCTTAAATCACCTATTTAGCTCAAAACGAAAGAACAAACGTCAACTAGTCCAAAGATATCAAAATAAGCTAAATACTCTCCATTATACACGCAAACATCACAATTCATCACTCTAACAGGCTTAAAGTGCAAAAATAAACGCGTGTACCAAAATCCCCCAAACTTAACCCTTTGTTCGTCCCGAACAAATCTAAATCAAACAATAATCAAGACACGGGTTATGAGGCACTTTAAGTGGAAATTACGAGTTTCAGAAAAGTTTTCCAATAAAAACACAGCAACATGATGTCAACGAGCATATTTGACAGGACAACTTCAACTACTTTCATTGCTTATGATTTTCAACAATTGACCCTCACCGGAATTGTGTATCACTCTTCTCTAAAGTGTTTAAGGTATGCAAAGTATTACACCCACACTGACTTATATGCAACGACCACCATATGCTTGCTAATTATTTAAGTCGGACCTAGTGCTCAGCATGTGTGGCAAAGAATAAAAAAGGTCTTTAATTCGGTTGTAATTTAGGCTTAGGTAGGGTAGGATAAAATTTGGATGAAAGTGACTAAAACGTGGACTAACCGAGTTATTCCTACTCAACCACCCGTCAAAACAATCACTCACATCTCACTCTTCAAATCTCAGTAAATCACCCCAAGGAATGACTTCTTCCCCCCACGAAAGAATCTTTACAACCAAGTGCTTTTCTTTTTCTTACTACTTTTCTTCTCTTCTTGTTTTTCTTTTCTCTTCTTTTTTTTTTCCTTTTTTTTTTCTTTCACTTGGGTACCACATTTTCTGGGACTACCCGAATTCCTGCTCTTTTTTTTTTTTTTTTTTTTTTTTCAATAAGCACTTTTCTTACTCCCCTCCTCAAATCATGCTTCATATGTACCCACTCATTTCTTTTCTTACTTTTACATTGTACAAATCAACAAGTCTAAACTTTTTAGCACATAGGAGGATAAACCTTCTTGAATTCTCTATCACCAATTCCCTTTTCATTTCTCATTTTATTCCCCTTTTTCAGCCCATAGGAATCCCAAATAACATCCCCGACTACCTTTCCTTTCGCCTCCCTCTTAACTAGATTAGTCCAATAAGGTCAAAGGCCAATTTGAAAGATATTCGGCTTGTAATATTCAGCTAACAAATGACAGGCTCACGGCTCAAATGGGCTAACTAAGGAAAATTTTTTTTTCAAGTTTGCGGTCAAAAAGGGTAATTATGTTGAGTGTCTGAAATAGGCTAAAATCAAGAAATGCCTAAGATCACTTTCTAAGCCACAACACACATTGACTTATTCACGACAGACATTCAAGGCAAGTTCTAGGGTCTATGTATACATAATCAATGAAAATCACACCGAAAGAATTTATACAAATTACTCCAAGACTGGAGATACAAAATAGGCTCAAAGTCCTCACAGGGCAATTTTACTGATCAACGTTGCAAATTACAGCTCAATTTCATATCCATTACCCGTCATGCTCTATCATATGCTATTGTAAACAAATTTTAACAAAAATCATCATGAACTCATTGCCAACTTATCATCACCTTAATATGTTCATTTTTTTCTTAACAGCACAATTCAGTTTTCTTTTCCCTTTCTAGACTCGATCTAGACTCTACCAAAATAAACACAATAAAACATAAAGACTTCACAAAACAAAATAATGAAACAAAAACTACGGCTCACAGGCCCAACACACTATCAATGGCACACAGGCCCAATCCTCAACTAATTGGCTCACAGGCCCAACAGCAATGCATAATAAAACAACTAAAAATTGACAGCATACAAAATAAAAACGGGCAACATACTAGAAACGCGGCCATGTCGCCCCACGTCACACCCCCTCCCCCAAACTTGGTTGAAAACTAAAGTTTGAGGGAAGAAAAAGTGGTGCGGCATGGTACGTACTTACAGTGTTTTACTGAGGCGGCGGCGGAGGTGGATGACCCCGTTGTCCCCAAAAGGACTGCATGTGTCTCCACTGAGCTTCTTGCTGCCTCTGCCATTCTTGCTATTGCTCCTGAAATGTCTGCTGCTGCTGCTGAAATGCCTGTTGCTGCTGCTGCTGCCATAATTGCATTTGGTCCCAACGAGTATCCTCCACACCCCAACGATTTTCCACGGCCGTCCAACGATCATCTTCCACCTGCCAACGCTGCTCCATAGTATGGTGCCATGCAGTCTCACGTTCTTGACTTGCTTGAAAAGCTGCCATAATCTCCTGATGGCCCGACTGGCTCTCTCCTCTGTAAAGGGCTAAATCGTCCCTGAGTGAGGTAACGAGCCCTTCCATGTGCTCCTGAAATTCCCACTGGGACTGAATGGCAGCAGCGGACCTCTTCTGCCTGGGCTGGCGGTGGTGACTGCTTCCTTCCCCCGGGTCTTCGTGACCTGGAGCGGGGTCCTCGTCCGGCTGAGGTATAATCGGGACTCGTCCCAACTGGTACCGCTGCAATTCGGTGTCATCAGGCTGTCGAGAGGCGGCCAAGTGGGCAGGTGAAGCCAAGGATATGTTTCGGGTATCATAGATACTGGGCACCTCCGTGAGCCTCGGATTTGATAGGCGAAGGAATGGTCCCACATTTTGTATAACATATGGGACGGTCTTGTTGGATGGCTTTCGGGCCACCCCTTCTTTGTAACCCAAGGTCACGACTCTCATTTTCTCCAAATCCTCCCAAGTGAGAAGGAACTGAGTGGTCACAGGTGTCAGATCGACCAACGGAACGCCACAATCAGCTGCGATCGGAGTAATCAGCCTTCCCACGTATATGTTATCCCTCTGTTTGAGCACCACGTGTTCAAAGTGCTCGAGCATCAACTCAGCTACCATCACCTGCTTCTTGGTCAGTATATGCCACAATAATTTTAACTCGTTATGGCGCGCGGCTCCTGTTTCTTTCCTTGCAAAGATGGTGAGGCTAAGGAGCTTTTGAATGTACCGGATCACGGGGCTACGAATCCAAGAGTTTTTCGATGTCTTAGTGGAGAAGGGTTGAGCCTCAACAAGTCCTGGTGCGGCTGTGAGTTGCCCCCAAAAAGCTTGCACATTAAACAGCTCGTAGCAGTTGGTGACCTCTGTATATGGCATGTCATAAATCTTGGAGAGTGCTGTCAAGGTCCTAGTGAAGGTCTGCCCCCCTAATTGAAATGTGATGCTTTCAGGCACATCCCCGCACTGGTTGGGGTCCATGATGATCTCGAGAGTGCTTAAAAATTCAAGTGTCAGCCCCTTGTATGTCAGTTGGGGTTGCATGACCCCCCGAAGTCCGGCTAAATCCAAAAGGGAGGTCACATTATCATATATGCCCATGTCCTTGAGGAGCTAGTCGCGACCATACCGAGTAGCCATGATCGGTCTGTTGCACAGCTTCTTGAAGCGCTCCTTGTGGGAGTCCTTGGTCAAAACAAAGCCGAAGTGCCGGCTGTCAGTGGGGTCAGACGGTAGCTCCGGAGGTGGGGTTTCCACTGGTGGCTCTTCAACCACCGGCTGCTTGCCCTTGGCCTGTCTACGACTAGGACGGGGAGGCATGATTATAGGTGCCTATACCAATAATAACATAAGTATCCAAGTGGTATGAAAAACACCTAAAAATGTGAATATATAGCTTAACATACTATGATTTGATTCAAAGTGGCATGCACGAACATGATACAACTAAGATGAGCATATGAAAAGTACGATGCACTCGTAAGTATGTGATGACTTATCCTAAATTCATGCATAATTCGGAATAAGACTTCAAACGGTTGTAGTTCAAGCTATATAAAGTGATGCAAGCAAGGTGTTCGACAAAATGTCACAAAGAAGGACCACTCCTAATTGAGCCATCTTGACCACACTAAATCAGCCACAAAAATAACACACGACCCTACGATTAACCCTATGAATTATTCGTCTAGAATCCTCAATAGGAGCTAATTTATCAACACAATGCATAATCATATATTTTCAACTCCTACTAGCAATAACAAATGAACTTCACCCCCCTTGTATTCACAATATTACGAAATTGAAGATGAAATACAAAGGAGAAGGGTTAGCATCACGTACGGGATGAGTTTAGTCGAGGAAAATTCGAATTTGTGTTTTGCGCCCAAATCGACTTGCCCAAAAATGTGATGAAAATCCGAAAGTAATCGGACTAGTTTGTGTTTAGAGGTGTGTGTGTGTGTGGATTAGTGCTGAATTCTAGTGGTTTTTGGGTAGAAAAATGATATTGTGTGTGCAAAGTGTGTGTTTTTCGCGAGGGGGGAAGGAAAAGAATGAAAAAGGAACCTGGCCGCGGCCAGGGTTTTAACCTGTTGTCCTTCAGGCCGCGGCCGCGCTCGATTAAGCTGCCGCGGTCGCCCTCTTAAGTCGCGGTCGCGCAAAGTGTCCAGCCTTTTTTGTGTTTCTGGAGCATTTTGGCCGCGGCCGCGCATAATTGCCGCGGCCGAGGGCCCTGTTTCGAGCCTTAGACTCAATTTCTCCATTTTCTGATCCCCGTCTCGCTTTTATGGCATTCCCGGTCCTCTGAACCTCATGAAATACAAGAAAAACATGAAAATAAAAACGCTCTAACATAGAAATAATAAAATTAAAAGACAAAAAGAACAAAAATAACCATAAACATCGGGTTGCCTCCCGACAAGCGCTGTTGGTTAACGTCGTTGGTTCGACGGGTGTACTGCTCTTAGCGTTTGTGCCAAGGTGGTTTCCACATGGGCCCAGACCAATTCAGGCACTTTACCCCATTTCGCCTTTCATCTTCCTTTTTACGATGCCGCACCAATGCGGACCAATTCAGCTTACTCCTGCACCTATTCTCACAATCTTTCTCAACAATAGGATTAGTCGCATCAGGTAAGAAAACAGAATTGGCATCTTCAGGATGTCCGATAGCATCATAAATATTCAACTTAACAATATGGCCATCAAATTCCATACTTGGAGTCCCCTTACCTACATCAATCTTTGTTTGAGCGGTGTTCAAGAACGGCCGCCCTAACAAAATTGGAGAAGATGTAGAGGAATCTCCTTGCATGTCTAAAACATAAAAGTCAGCAGGAAATACTAGTTCACCTACTTCAACTAAGACATCTTCAATTAGACCATCGGGGTATGTATTACTACGATCTGCTAACTGAATTACTATCCTAGTTTCTTTCAGCGGTCCTAGTTTTAATGCATGAAATATCGCTCTTGGCATTACATTAATGGATGCTCCTAGGTCTAGCATGGCACGTTCAATGTTTTCGCCTTCTATTCTACATGGGATGACGAACATACATGGATCCTTACATTTAGGTGGCATCTTCTTTTGGAAGATTGCTGAGACATTTTCTCCCATCAGGACCTTTTCGTCCCCCTTTAGTTTACGCTTGTTGGTACATAGCTCCTTTAAGAACTTGGCGTATCTGGGGATTTGCTTGATAGCATCGATCAAGGGAATGTTGATGTCAACCTTGCGAAACACCTCCAATATCTCCTTCTCTTTGTCAGGTCGTGCCGGTCTGATCATACGACTAGGGAAAGGGAGTGGTTGAGACGGAATGGATGCAGAATCCGCTGATTTTGGCTGAACAGGGGCCGCGGCCGTGCTGGTTTGCCGCGGTCGCGCTATGTCTACAAAAATTTCACCTTCAGGACCGTGAGGTTGGGCGCGGCCGCGCAAGGCTCTGTCTTCTGCAGCTTCCTTCGAAATTTCGTTGATATCATCTTCCAATGGTTGCCCGGGCTTCTTAAGCTCTCCAAGCTAATTACCACTCCTCAATGTGATGGCACTGACATTTCTTGGGTTCATTTCAGGTTGTGATGGCAGTTTTCCACTCTGCATGTTCTCTAGTCGACTTATAGCAGTTGCCATCTGGCTCATCTGTGTCTCGAGATTCTTGATGCTTGATGTTGCATCATTTTGAAACTGCACAGTGTTTGTTGCTAAAGTCTTCACAACATCCGCCAAGGATGAGTCAGGTGCTTGTTCGGCTGGCTGCTTCGTGTAATACATACCTCTAGGTGGTGGAGGTCTGTTTTGCCCACTTGACTGGCCTTGCTGATTACCATAGCTGAAATTCGGATGTTCCCTCCATCCTGGGTTGTACGACTGGGAATATGGGTCGTACTTCCTGCCTTGGAAGTTTCCAGTTCCGACAGCATTAGCGTGTGCTTCTAGCTCATTACCCAGAACTTCGCAATTATCGGTTGTGTGATCTGTGGTATCACATATTCGGCAAGGTCGGGTATTTGAGCACCCCTCCCCCCCCAAAACAGCCTTCTGAACCATTTTGGTAAGCTGATCAATCTTCGTATCCATTTGAGAATCGTTCACCTCCCTCACTATCCGTGTAGAGGCATCCCTTGTCCCGAATTGTTGAGTCTTAGCAGCCATTTTCGAAATGAGTGCTCTAGCAGCTGTCGGGGTTTTGTCACATAGGTCTCCCCCACTGGCAGAGTCTAACATGTTCCGGTTTGACTGCGTCAGCCCTTCATAAAAGTACTGGATGAGTAGCTGTTCTGTGATCTGATGTTGGGGACATCTGGCCACCAGCTTTTCAAAGCGTTCCCAATACTCGTACAAAGTTTCTCCGGGCAGTTGTATAGCTCCACTGATTTCCTTCCGGATGTTCGTGGCCTTAGATGCCGGAAAGTACTTCTCCAAGAACTGGGCCTCCATTTCCTCCCAAGTTTTTATAGATGCTGAGGGCAGGTAGTAGAGCCAATCCTTGGCAATATCCTTCAGAGAAAAAGGAAATGCACGCAGCTTCATCTGTTCCTCTGTGACTTTGGTCTGCTTCATACTTGAACAGACGATGTGAAACTCCTTCAGATGTTTGTGCGGGTCTTCTCCTGCTAACCCATGGAAAGAGGGTAACAGGTGAATTAACCCTGACCGGAGTTCGAAAGTGGTGTCCTCCCCTAGGTCAGGGAAGGTGATGCATAGAGGCTGGTGAGTAGTGCCAGTGGTGGCCAATTCCCGCATAGTCCTTTCGGCTGCCATTGATTCTAGCTCAGTTTCAGACTCGGAAGAATTCTCGGTGGCAAAAGGTAAGGCTTCAAATTCCTCTAGATTCTCTCTTGGTTGTCTTCTCAGAATGCGGTCTCTACGAGTTATTTCAGGATCGAAAAGCAGTTCTTTATTTTGGCGTGAACGAGTGATCATTCACTGTGAAAACAAAAAGAAACTTAGCTGAGTTCAAGTGTATTGTAGATATTATATACGAGACTCAATATAGAAATAATAAAACTAAACACTTAAAACCTTGCACCGCTCCCCGACAGAGGCGCCAAAATTTGACCGCACTATCGCGATGCGGTAAAATTAATTAAACCTAGCTACCCTTCTAGCTCGTAGAAGTGGTAAGTAGGGTCGATCCCACAGGGAGCAGAAAGACTATTAGTGTTTTAATTAGATCCTAATACTAGCAACGTATATGAGTATATAAATATTGGGGGTTTGTAAATTGATGTATATTAACTAAGGAACTAAAACAGAAACTAAGCAAATTAATTATGAACTGTATCTCAGCCCTTAATCTTATCTCCCCCTAGTTATTACTACCCTGTGATAGATGCAATTATTAACCAATTTTAACCTTAAAACTCCTACCCCGAGATTAGCAACAAGCTCTGCTAACCTCATTATCCCTTATGTTTAACTAACCAAAACAAGCTCTTTGGTTAGTCTATCCAGTTGAGTGTCCTCAGAATAAGCTCTCTGGATCTCATTAACCGGACGCCTAGAGTACTAGGATAACGGGATAGACACGGTGTGGACCTCGTAAGCTCGGACCCATTCAGACCGAGCTAGATACTACCCTAGCGATATCACTCGCTATTTGCTACTAATTGGTTATAGATTCGTAACAATTACGGATTACGATTATAACCTAGCGTTACTTATGCAATAATAATCCTAGGTGATCAATCTAGCACATAAGCACACAAGCATTGAAGGATAAACAAATAGTATAACAACGTTTTAAGGAATCAACCGATTAATAATCACTGTAAATATCACAAAATAGTAAAACTAGGGTTCGACTCGACTAAGGACTAAAATAACCTACTAGCCGCTCATGGCGGTGACAAAAGACAAATTAAAAGGAAAATACATAATTAAAAGAATTAAGGACTAGAAAACGCGAGTACTGCCGATCTTGATTGCTCGTCCCCTTCGGAATCTCCTAATCTTGCTCTCTCGTAATGTTCAAGTCTCTCTTTTTTCGAGTATAAGGGTCCCCTTTTATAGAGGAAGTCAAATTGGGTTGATTTTGGGCTCTAATTCGGAATTCTTGTGGCCCAAGGATTAGCCAACCGCCTTATTGGGCCGCGACCGCGCATGTGGGCCGCGCCCGCGCCCGCCTTGGTCCAGCAACACGCCGCGGCCGCGCAAGTATGCCTCGGCCGCGCCACTTGTCCAGAATTTTTCTCTGATTTCTTCACTTTGACCGCGGCCGCGCCATTGTGCCGCGGTCGCGGTGCTCTGTTCTTATTTTTCGGTGGTTTTTTCCATCCTTTTGACATCCGGACTTTATTCCCTCGTTGTGCAACCGGCCGAGTATGAATACTTAGCCTTAAATCACCTATTTAGCTCAAAACGAAAGAACAAACGTCAACTAGTCCAAAGATATCAAAATAAGCTAAATACTCTCCATTATACACGCAAACATCACAATTCATCACTCTAACAGACTTAAAGTGCATAAATAAACGCGTGTACCACGAGGTGAGTGTATCTCTATCTCTCTCTCTCTCGTGCATTAAAAGGGGTAGTTTTTACACTCACATTGAAATGCATACAACGCCTACCATAGGTTTGCCAATCATCTAAACCCGAAATTGTACTTGACATGTGTGACAATGAATCAATTAGGTCTTTATATAGGTTGTAATGTTGGCTTGGGGTAAGGTGGGACAAAATTTAGGTAAAAGTGACTATAAAACGGACTAAATAAGTCGTGCACTACCCATCTACCCCTCAAACAATGGTCACTCAACCTCACTCTTTCAATTCCCAATTGAGTCGACGTTAACATTCTACTTCTTCACCTTATTCCTGCCTACATCTCCCATATTTATCAATCCTCACATGAAATGTGTTTCTTAATACTTTTCTAACCAAGGGATTGTGATCACAAAATGATGTGATTTTCACTAACCTTTCCAATTCTAAAGAAAATACTAAAAATGGTATATACACTTCCTCTTTCTTTTGTTATTTTGGGTTTTTCGACTTTTTCTCTTTTTTTTATATCATGACTAATTACAAATTATGGAGAGGTTAATGTTCTCGATTCTAGCCTATTTCATGTGTTTCCTTTCACCCTTCTTTGTTTTCCACTAGTTTACCCAAATTCGATCCCAATTTCCTAACCAACTACCTTCCAACCGCCTCCCTCATACTCAATAGTTCATTTGGGTTCAAAGGCTAAATGAAAGGGAAGTTGGCTTGTAGTGTTGGGTATCAAACAAAAAGGCTTAAGTTCAAAGGGCTAACTAGGGGCAATTTGTATATTTTTTGTCAAAAGGAATTGTTTTCAAGCTTTTGAAAAGGGCTTAAATCAAGAAATGCCTAAAATCATTTTCATTGTCACCACACATACCGACTTATTCAAAGGTAGAGAATTAAGGCAAGTTCTAGAGGAAATTGCATACATTCAAAGAATTTT
Source organism: Ajuga chamaepitys (assembly GCA_958295605.1). Lineage (NCBI taxonomy): Eukaryota > Viridiplantae > Streptophyta > Magnoliopsida > Lamiales > Lamiaceae > Ajuga > Ajuga chamaepitys. The sequence goes on from OY282497.1 coordinate 8,804,890, forward strand.
CGCATCGAAAGAAAATTTGATTTTACTCCAAAAATGGGAGTATACTTTAGGCTCAAAGACTCACTTGGTTGCAATTTTTTTTGATCAAAAGTTGAGTGTATGCTCAATTTGGTTTCAAAAAGCCTATCATGCTCTACCATGTGCTTATTTCCAAAAATATTAGTTCGAATTTTTATTTCTTTTCATCATTAATCAACGCCACAATTTTTCTTCCTAAACTAGTCCAATCATTTTCTCGAGCTGCCAAATTGTACGAATCCCACCCCCTTCCCAAACTTAGTTTCAAACTAAGTTTGTGGAAAAGAGGGGTACAAGTTGGTGCTCGCCGAATTTAACCATATTATTCACCATTTTTCATAGCTACTAACTAACTAATTAATAATCTATTAAAAGTCATACTCCTAAAATGTGTGTGAGGTATCAACATAATCAATTTAATCAATAGAGGCACCAATCAATCAAACAAATTGGCTCAAAGACCACCAATAAATCATCAACAAGCCAAGATATAACACCAATAAATCACCAACAAGTCAAGATATAACACCAATAAATCACCAACAAGCAAGGTATCCAAATGTCACCATCAAGCAGGGGAAAAATAATATCAAGTGCAATGTTGGGGGGGCTCACAGGCCAAAACAGTAGAAATTCAAATAACCAAAGCAGCTAAAAGGGGCGCATAGGTCAACCAAAAATTCAAATGCATTAATAAAAGAAAAGCAGGACGAAATGGGAAAATATGAGCGGCCGGGAATGTCTTTCCCCCGAGTGTCTCCCCAAACTTAGTTGAAGACTAAGTTTGTAAAGAAGGGGAAGGGCATTTCCGGTGCTCCGCTCACATAGATCATCAAGATTGGCAGCTCGAGCTTGTGAAGCATTCTTTGATGTTGTTGAGCAGCTGGATGATCTTGTTGTGACCCTTCCTCATTTCCTTTTTCACATCCTGGAGTTCTACCTTGAGCTCCTGATGCATTTCCTCTATGCTACTTAACCGGGTGTTCACTTGCTCCCGAAACTCTGCATCTGACTCTGTGGCCGCTGCGGGCCTTTTTTTTTTTACGGCTGCTGGCTTCTACTTGTACCCTCTTCGACTAGTCTCAAACCCTGGTCACCATGGATGTGCTCGCGCTCTGGAGTAGCGTTCTCAAATGCCTCTGTGTGAGCTGTCGAACTCATGGCCAAGTTGACTCTGGACTCTGTCATATTGTGGATCTGGGTGAGGTGACTGTTTGGTAGGCGAAGCATCGGTCGGGCCTACTCTTTGGAGTACGAAAGGTGTACGTACTCCATCGATCATTCTCGTGATCATGACTCTCATCTAGGCCAATTCTTCCCACCCAATAAGAAAGGCATCCGAAATGGGCTTGTGGTTGTCCAAATTCACTCTAAAGTGCTCGAGGATGGGTGTAATCACTGCTCCGTTTAGTACAGGAGCCAGGTGCTCCGGCTCCTTTTTTCTCTTCTTCTCCAAATCCTTCACTGTTTTGTGGAAGGACTCCACTATCATATCCTCATAGTTTATCTTCCTCCTATTGAGGATCGACCACAACACACTTAGTTCGTCTATCCGGGCAGCTCCCGTCTCCTTTCTTCCAAAAATAGTTAGTGCTAGAAGCTTTTGAACCACCCTAAACACCGGATTTCTAATCCAAGTGGTCTTTAAGCTCTTTTAGTCATACGCCTGTGCAGGCGTCAGCCCCTCAGCAACTGTCAACTCAGCCCAGAATTCTACAACGTTGAACTGTGACTCGTTGGCATCCACTTCAGCTATATCCTCATCTTCACTACCCTCTGGCTCGGGCAGTGCTGGAAGTCCATAAATTTCCCTCAGGTTTGACATCCGAAGCTCTCTCCTTACATTTTCAAGGTGGAAGGAGATTGTAGCGTACCGGTTGCCACATTTGTCACCGCTCGGAATTACCTCGAAGGTACTAACAAATTCCACCACAAAGTCGAGGTAAGTGGGCCTTGGCTTGAGTAATTCAGTGAGGCCTGATGCCTCCAACAGCTCATCGACATTTTCTTTGACTCCCATGGTGAGCAAACACTGAGGCTTGATGTAGCGAGAAGACCCGATTTCACGTTTCATTAGTGCCTTGAAACGTGCATAATGTTTCTGGTCTCTCAGGAATAAGTTATAATGGCTCGGTTCCACCCCCGTGTTCTGAGCCTCTTCTTGTCTTGAGCTCTCAATGTTTGGGTCCTCGCTGATTACCATTTTTCCCTTGCCCCGGCCCCGACTTGTAGTCGGAGCCTTGCTTCTGCTTGTTGCCTTTCCTGGCGCTTTTTTAGTTTGTTTCTTTCCTGTTGGTGCCATTTTTATTTGAAAAACACTCAAACACAAATCAAACGCGGTTTGATAACATATTTCAACTTAATTCTACAATCTAACCACGTATGATCCTCAAATCACATTCTAATCAAAACCAAGTAAATACAAGTTCATGCAAAATCCGACTCAAGTACTCCACAAAATATGAACTTGACCTTGGATAATTGATTAAATTATAACCAAACAAGCATCAAGAATAATTGATTAAATTTCTCCTCGGTCGCGCCTATTTTTCCTCGACCACGGAGATTCGTCCAGTGGATATGGGTTGGGATTCTGTAAAGCTACTCCGCGGTCGCGGTGATTAATCTCTCGAGTGCGGCACAATTTTGTCCACGGTCGCGCAAAATTATCCTCGCCCGCGGGAATCCGTCCAGAAAATTTCCATGATTTTGGGCGATGGAAACCCGCGGTCGCGGCCTATGCTGTCCCTCGACCGTGGTGAGTCACTTGATAGATTTTCACAATTTTGGGTGTCCTTTCACAATTTTGGGTGTCCTCACCCCCATTCCACACTATCTCTTGTCTTGATTGTTTAATACCTACACACATCTTAACAAAAACCTCAAAAAGCACAAAATAACACTAACCTACTTTTAACTACGAATTTAAAGATTACCATCGGGTTGCCTCCCGACAAGCGCCTTTGTTTCACGTCGTTGTCTTGACGGGGTCCTGTTTATGCTATGTGTGGATCTTCCAAGTCTTCCAATTGTTCTTCCCTCATGTAGTCTCCTTGTGAGTTCTCAAGATAGGGCTTGAGAAGATGCCCATTGACCTTGAAACTCTTTCCGGTCTTTCCACTTTCTATCTCCACCGCTCCGTGTGGTGATATTCCTTTAACCACAAGGGGTCCAACCCAACGGGACCTCAGCTTACCCGGAAACAATTTAAGTCGGGAGTGGTACATGAGTACCTTGTCTCCTACAACAAATTCCTTTCTCGAGATTCTTGCATCGTGAAATTGCTTCGTCTTTTCCATGTACAATAAAGCATTTTTGAATGCTTCGTTTCTTATCTCCTCGAGCTCTAGTAACTGCAACTTCCTATGCACTCCAGTCTCATCCAAGTTCAGATTGCATTTCCGGATTGCCCAATAGGCTTTATGTGCAAGTTCCACAGGCAAGTGGCATGGTTTTCCATAAACGATGCGATATGGAGACATCCCTATCGGTGTCTTGTACGCCGTCCTATAAGCCCACATAGCATCTTCTAGATGCAAGCTCCAGTCCTTCCGGTTTGGTTGGACTGATTTCTCCAGGATCTGCTTAATCTCTCGATTTGTGATACACGTTAATTATGCATGTACTTAGGTCGATTTAGGATCATATTTTATATCATTTACGTGCATATCTGATCGGCATTTATTTATATTAATAATATTTGGGTCATTTGACATGTTTCGACTTGTTTTGAAGTTAACTAGGTATTTTTATTCCATTTGGATGAAGTTCGAAGAAGAAACAAGTCAAATAGGGTTAAAACGGATGGAAATTGAGCTAAAGGAGTGAAAGGACCAACACGGCTGCATCAAATATGGACACGGCCGTGTCAAAAGTGGCTTAGAACATGTAAAAACGCACTGCCAACCAACACGGCCGCGTCAATAACGAAACACGGCCGCGTCAGAATGTGTCCCGAAAGTGAAGTTTTCTGTCAGCTTGACACACCTCTAGTATTTTGGCTATATCTTGAGATATACAACTCCGATTGAGGTGAAATTAGTGGTGTTAGAAAGATGATTCAAAGATCTACAACTTTTCCTGAAATAGTCAAATCCCAAAAATGACCGGAAGACCCTAAAAAATGGCTTGGAAGTCAGACTTGAAAATCTGCCTGAGCGAAACCGACGCGGCCGCGTCACAAGTCCAACACAGCCGTGTCAGAAAGGCTTTCCTATGAGAATTTCCTAATTTTAATAGGATTTTGATCCTATATTCCCAAGGATTCGTCCTCAACTCTATAAAAAGGACCCCAAGCTCTAGAAATCAGAGGAATCAGATAGAAAACATCAAGAACATCAATTATATCATCATTCTACCTAGAAGAAGTCTTGGAGGACAAAGAAGACGAAGATCATCGAGACGGATCATCCGGGTTTAGTCGTTCTTTCTTAGTTTAATCTTTTACAATATTTTTCGTAGAATTTTGTATTGGATTATTGCAGGCATGAGTAGCTAAGCTATTCGTGTCCTATAGAAAGTAGGGATTATTATGACAATGTTTTGATTATGGTTTGATTTATTGCTTCTGTTCTTTACGTGTTTATCTCTATGTTTGTGCTTATAACTAGATTTAGCTTGATCACCTAGATTTAGTAATTTAGTTTAGCAATTCTGTTTCGAGAGAAGGGTTAGATTATTGTCGTGCCGCCTAATAAACACTAGAATTGGTAAATTTATAGGTTAATCATATTCAGCATTGAAGAAATATCCTGAAATCGAGGCCCTAGGATACCCTTTCTTATTGATTGTTAGTTCTTTTTGTTTGCCAAGTCATAAGTAACATAGTTATTCGGTAAATTCCTCAGTTTTTGGTTAAAATCAATCTTTTGCAATATAGTATCTAGTTAGGACATTCCTAGAGTATTGAGGTATCAAACTGTTAAAGTATATTAAGCTTTGTAAATAATATTAATAAATAAATTAGTTAGTTAAATAGTTAGTTAGGTTTGCATGTGCATGGCACATGTGGTAGTTAGAAATTAGGAGAGTGGTTTGGAAATCTATTTGCATAACCACTTCTGTATCTTGCAAACAAAACCGTAGCCATCTATAAATAAGAGATGAGCTACCATGTACAAGTCAAGTTTTTCAATATATCAAGAAGTTCTATTTTTCATAACATGGTATCAAATAGTCAGGTCAACTAGCTCGCCGGTTTTGTTGTGTGTGGACATCCGATTAGCTCGACGGTTGTGTTGTGTGTTGACGTTCCCATCGGAGTCATGCTGGAATTTACTCTTCCAACGTTTCCTCTGCTCACATTACGTCTTGATCGTAACAATTATGCGTACTGGCGTATTCAGGTCATTACAGCGGTTAGGGCGCATGGTTATGATGCTTTCTTGTTTGGTACATCCATTCCTCCTCCCAAGATTGTTCAAACTACTACAGCTGCGACTGAATCTGTTCCTGCTATTACTGTAAGTTCTTCAAATCCTGATTATGAGGTTTGGGTTCGTAAAGATCAACTTCTAATGTGTTGGATGTTTAGTTCTATTACCGAGTCCATGTTAGGACATGTCAATAGGTGCTCTTCGTCTGCTGAGGTCTGGAATGTGTTTGATGGTTTGTTTCATTCACTATCCAAGGCAAAAGTGTTGAATCTCAGGTGGCAATTACAAACGCTCAAGAAAGGAGCAATGTCTGTTGATGAATATATCCTAAAGATGCGTGGTATCTGTGATTCCATTCATGCTGCGGGACAAGATGTCTCGGATGATGAGTTGGTGTTGTATATTCTTGCCGGTCTTGGACAAGAGTATAAGTCTTTAGTTGTTAATCTTACCACTAGGGTGGAAAGTGTGTCTCCAACAGAGTTGCATTCATTATTGCAAACTCAAGAAATGCGTGTGATACAGCATAATTCCGTTGAATTGTTGCATCCTAGTGTAAACTTGGCTGCAAGAAGGGGTGGAAATTCAAATAATAGAGGTAATTCTAGGGGCTCTTATAGAGGTTCTAGAGGTGGTTCTGGTAGCTCTAGAGGTGGAAACTCGCAAGGGAATTTCACTTATAGAGGAGGCAGCAATAGAGGAGGTTCTCGAGGAAATTACAAAAACAAATCTAAAATGATTTGTCAGCTTTGTGGAAGGCCTAATCATGTGGCTGCTGATTGTTGGGATGGGTTCAATGAAGATTATCCTGGTTTGGATCCTACAGCAGTTTTACAGGCTGATCAACAAAAGCAACATGTTCATTTAACCACTGTAGGACAGTCCAGTGGTCAAGAAGGAGGGTCTGATGATGTTGTTGTGAATTCTACTGAAGTAACACATGATGCTGGAAATACTGAATGGTACATTGATAGTGGTGCAACACATCATGTCACTTCTAATATGGGAAATCTTTCACAACACACTCCTTATCAAGGTAACAATAAAATTATTGTTGGAGATGGCTCCCATGTGTCTTTTACACATACTAGTTCTACTTCTTTTCCCACATTGTGCTTAAATAAAGCTGTGTCATTACAAAATGTATTATTTGCACCCACAATCACCAAGAATCTACTTAGTATATCTCAATTTTTAAAGGATAATTTTGCTTATATTGTGTTTTATGATTCTTGCTGTTTTGTTAAGGACCTGAGTTCCAACAAGGTGCTTCTCAGAGGTTCTCTTAAGCATGGCTTAACCATCTTGATCTGCCTACTGCTTCTACTCTTGACCAGACATCTAATATGTGTAATCTGGTTTTTAAATCTGTTGATTTTGATGTACAAACAACAAATACTGATGTAGGATTCAATTCTGATGTAAACACTACTGATGTATTACTCAATTCTGATGAATTACTCAATTCTGTAACTACATGTGATCAATGGCATAAACGGCTAGGACATCCCTGTAATTCAGTATTGTCTACTGTTCTAAGGAAACTGAATATTCCTTATAGTATGAATAAAGTGTCTTTTTGTGAGCATTGTCAGGCTGGCAAACTACGTAGTAAGAATTTTCCTACTGTTACTCATCACACTACTAAGCCTTTTGAGCTAGTTCACACTGATGTGTGGGGACCAGCAACTACAGTTTCTAATGATGGTTTTCGATATTACTTATTGTTTGTTGATGATTTTACTAAATACACATGGATATATCCTTTAGTTTTGAAATCTCAGGTGTATCAGTTGACTATTAATTTCAACGAAATGGTTAAAAAGCAGTTTAATGTTAGTGTAAAGATGTTCCAGTCTGATTTTGGTGGAGAGTACAGAGGTCTCAGGTCTTATTTTCAACATAAAGGGATAGTCTATAGGTATGCTTGCCCATATACTCATCAACTGAATGGAAATGTTGAGAGAAAACACCAACATGTAGTCTATACAGGTCTCACTTTCCTTTCTCAGTCTTGTCTTCCTTTTTCATTTTGGTAAGATGCTTTTGTTTCTGCTTGTTATACTCTTAACAGGTTACCTACTGTTGTGCTTGCTAATTCTTCTCCTTTTGAGAAATTGTTTAAGAGATCTCCTGAGTATAATTTTTTGAAGAGTTTTGGGTGTGCTTGTTACCCATACTTGAAGCCATACAATAACACAAAGTTACAGTTTAAAACAGAGAAGTGTGTGTTCATTGGATACAGTGTTTATCATAAAGGGTATAGGTGCTTAAGCAAGACTAGTAGAGTGTTTACAGCAAGAACAGTTGCTTTTAATGAGGAAGAATTTCCCTATTCAACTATGTTTCCTCTCACAAATGATCATTCTCCTACTCATATGTCTCAACCTCATGTGTCACAACCTGTTCTGCCTTGTTTACCCATTACCAATAATATAATACAGCAGCCTCAACAGTCTGTTCATAATATGAATCGAAATCCTGTCCCAGATCAGCATCCAGAAATTCAGAATAATGTTCCTAGTTCACCAAGTCAAACCAGTTCAACAGCACAAAATGGTGCAGCTCCTCTACAGAATAGTAATAACAATTCAAATATTAGTAGTGGTGCCACAAATAAACATCCTATGACCACAAGGTCAAAGGCAAGGGTGTTCAAACCTAAAGTTTTTGCAGCTGATATAACTTCTGGAAATTCAGGACCTGCTACTGTAGCTCAAGCCCCGGCATCTCCAAAATGGAAGAAGGCCATGGATGAAGAGTATAATGCTCTGATGAGCAATGGCACTTGGCAGCTTGTTCCTTCACAACAGGCCTCAAATACTGTCACATGTAAGTGGATATTCAGGATTAAGTATAAAGCAGATGGAACTGTGGATAGATACAAAGCTCGGTTAGTAGCAAGAGGGTTTCAGCAAACTGCAGGAGTAGATTATTTTGCTACTTACAGTCCTGTGATCAAGCCAGTAACTATTAGAATTATGATGTCCCTTGCTGTGACAAAAGGCTGGCCCATACAGCAAGTAGACATTAACAATGCGTTTCTAAAAGGTGACTGGAAAGAAAAAAATTATATGTTACAACCAGAAGGTTATGTTTCTTCATCTCATCCTGATTATGTGTGTCAGCTTAAAAAATCCCTTTATGGGCTCAAACAGGCCCCCAAAGCCTGGTATGACAAGCTTTTGGTATGTTCTTAATCAGCATTGGCTTTAAGAAGTCAGTTGTTGATTCTTCTTTGTTTTATAAAAATCAAGGTTGTCATATTACATTATTGCTTGTGTATGTTGATGACATATTGCTAACTGGCTCAAATTCTTCTGATGTCAAGTATGTTGTATCTTTTCTAGATAAAAAATTCTCTCTAAAAGATCTAGGCCAAGTGAATTATTTTTTAGGAATTGAAGCTCACAGATCAAATGAAGGAATTTTTCTGAAACAAACAAAATATATAACAGATTTAATCAAAGAAGTTGGTATGGATAATTGTAAACCTGTTACTTCTCCTACTTGCACTAGTATAAAGTTACACAGAAATGATAGTGCTTTGTTCGATCAACCATCTCTTTATAGAAAGGTTGTGGGTTCATTACAATATATGCAACTTACAAGACCTGACCTATGTTATCCAGTAAACAAACTAAGCTAGTTTCTGCAGGAACCAACTATAAAACAGTGGAAGGCCTGCAAAAGAGTACTTAGATATCTAAGTGGTACACTCCATCGAGGTTTGGCCATTAAACCTGTCCCTAGAATAGCTGTAGCAGCGTTTGCTGATGCAGATTGGGCCAGTTGCCCAGATGATAGAAGGAGCACGAGTGGCTACTCTGTGTATATTGGAAGTAATCCTGTTGTATGGTGCTCTAAAAAGCAGTTGCTTGTGGCACGCAGTAGCACTGAAGCAGAGTATAGAGCTTTAGCTTTAGCTACCACTGAAGTGATATGGATACATAATCTGTTAGAAGAAATTGGAGTTCAAGTATACAAGCCTACTGTCTTGTGGAGTGACAATGAAGGAGCCATTCAATTATCGTCTCATTCTGCGCTGCATTCCAGAACAAAACATATCGAGCTAGACGTTCATTTCATTCGAGAAAGGGTCAAGCAAAGAGAAGTTCAAGTGAAGTATGTTCCAACTGAATCTCAAATAGCAGATATACTAACAAAAAGTTTATCTACTACACGCTTCCAGAAATTAAGTGAGCAGCTGTGCACTGATTTTCAACCGGCTTTGAATTGAAAAGCAGCATGTTAAAGTATATTAAGCTTTGTAAATAATATTTATAAATAAATTAGTTAGTTAAATAGTTAGTTAGGTTTGCATGTGCATGGCACATGTGGTAGTTAGAAATTAGAAGAGTGGTTTGGAAATCTGTTTGCATAACCACTTCTATATCTTGCAAACAAAACCGTAGCCATCTATAAATAAGAGATGAGCTACCATGTACAAGTCAAGTTTTTCAATATATCAAGAAGTTCTATTTTTCATAACACAAACTACCTAAAACTATTCCTTGTGGGATCGACCTTGATAATCGTTACTATACCTACATCCGTACACTTGCGGAACACTAGGTTAGAAACCAACGTGTCAAGTTCTTGGCGTCGTTGCCGGGGAATAGGATTTAGCGCCTAGTTTTTATCTTGAAAAATAGGAGGAAACTAGACTAGATTTTATTTTTCGTAATTATTAATTTAATTTTCGTTTTTAATTTTTATTTAATTTTTGTGTTACGCGGTAGTTCTTATTTTTGGTGTTTTCAGGCTTCGCATGCACACCAGATCAAAAAGGAAAGAAATTCTTCTTCCTTTCGATCCAGAAATTGAAGCGACAGCTCGTAGACACCGAACTAGAAGGAATTTCGCGTCTGAGATGGAGAACCCACCACAGCATCCGAATCCGGATGATGCTCTTAACAGAGTACTGACAGCTCTGGCATGCTTGGATGATCGAGTTACTAATATACAGCAGCAGCTACCTCCACAAGGGCCACAGCTACAACAGCAACACGGCCCAATTCAGATAGAACCAGCTACAGGCGATGAAGATGACACTCCTATTAGTGACTGCTTGAAGCCCAGTCCAAATTAGCAGGCAGGAGGAGTACAACCTCCACCACTCAATGCCAACAGTTTCGAGCTGAAGCCTGCACTAATCAACATAGTGCAGCAAAACCAGTACGGGGGAAGTGCTTTAGAGGACCCGAATGCTCATCTGATAAAATTTCTTAGACTGGCAGATACCATTAAGATAAACCATGTGCCGCATGAGCATGTCAAATTGAGACTATTTCCCTTTTCCCTGAAAGATAGAGCCCTGCAATGGTTCAATTCGTTGGAGGATATTACAAGCTGGGAGGACTTGAATACTTCTTTTCTGTTGAAGTATTTTTCACCGAGCAAGATGCTCGACCTGCAGAATCAGATCAACCAGTTCAAGCAATTGGACCAAGAGCCATTCGGAGAAGCTTGGGAGCGATTTTAGGATCTTATCCGGGATTGCCCTCAACATGGGTTTACCAAGAAGCAGCAAGTGTGCAAGTTCTACAATGGTCTACTTGCTCCAACTAGAAATCAGGTAGATGCAGCTGCAGGTGGTAGTTTGATGGAGAAGTCAGTGAGAATGACATTCTCAATCCTGGACGCTATGGCCAGAACAAGCTACCAATGGTCGAATGAGAGAAATATGCCAAGGAAAGTGGCGAATGTAATGAAAGTTGAGCCAGTCAATAATGAGCCAATTGAAAAGCTCACATCACAGTTAACAGCCTTGACGAGTCAGGTAAATTTGCTAACTAGTCTGACGTTAGCACAACAGCCAGGGGGTCAGGAAGAAGTTGAAGACGTAAACTTTGTGAATCAATGAAACTTCAACAATTTCCAGAACAATCAGCCTAGGTACAATAAGTACCCTCAGAATCAGAACCATCAAAACTTCTCGTATGGTAACTCGCAAAATACACTTAATCCACCACCCGGATTTATTGTTACGAATGGGATGATTCATGAGGGCACAAAGCCCACACAAGAGGAGATTGACCAGTCTCAGTTTGCTAAATATGACGAGAAACTAGCTCAGTTGGAGAAGAAAGTAGATGGAAAATTTATCAAGCTAAACAAGCATATTACTGGGCAAGGGGCAGACATCAAGAGGCTCGAGAACACATTGGTTCAGACTCAAGCTAGCATTGGTGAATTGTCATCAAACATGAGCCAATTGGTAAAGATTGTAGGGGCTCAACACAAGCAGGGCCAATATCCGAGTGATACAGTGGTTAATCCGAGGGAGCACTGTAATGTTGTGAAGCTAGAGGAGCAAAAAGATGCTGTGAACTCAAGTGAGGTTCAAGAAACCGAAGCAGACGAACCAGCATATGTGCCTCCACCGGCATATGTACCTCCTCCTCCATTTCCTCAAGCACTGAATAGAAGGAAGATGGCATCTAGTGGCGACAATGGTACTATGAGCACGAAGGACCATGAAGCGAAGAAATCAAGCGAGAAAGGAAAAAACATTGTGAAGGAGGAAGTCAATACCATCATAGATAAGAAAATTTCATCTCCTATTCTTGATGACTCTTTTGATTTTTGTTTTAAAAATTCATTCTTTGCTAACCTTGATCCTTTAGAGCAATCTAGCACTGTTGTTGTGAAACAGGAATTATTACAAGAGGAAACCAAGAAGAGAAAGGATGGAAAAGAGACAACGAAAAAGAAACTGAGCAGTCCCAAAAAGAGCGCAAACACAAGCATGGAACCAAAAAGAGCAACAAAAGCAAAAGATCCAGGGAGTTTTACTATTTCTTGCTCAATTGGTAGTCATTAGTTTCAAAATGTCATGTGTGATTTGGGGTCTAGCATAAATTTGATGTCTCTTAAGCAGTATAGACAATTAGGATTAAGGGAGATTAAACGATCCTTTACTACTATCCAATTGTCTGATGGATCTTCATTAACGCCATTGGGAGTAACGGAGGATGTCGTGGTGAGAGTGTTAAATTTTGAATTCCCTAGTGATTTCTTAGTTGTCGACATGAAAGGGAATGATGAATTTCCTTTTATCTTAGGACGACCTTTCTTGGCGACTAGCCAAGCACTTATAGATGTGCCCAAAGGGGAGTTGATTTTTCGTGTTCAAAATGAAACCATCACACTCCCAATACATAAGTCGGGTCTAAGGGGTAGGCATAATTATAGCATTGTTTATACTACCCAAACTGCAATAAGAAATATACACACCCCGCATAGCTCATTAATTGCTTATAAATTACCAAACTCGGGGTGGTTGGAAAATTGTTGATAGGAAAAGGACGTCTGACGACGTAAAACAAAGCGCTTGTCGGGAGGCAACCCGATGTTTACCGTTTTATTTTTATTTTTTTTATTTCTTTAATTTTTATGTTTTTACTTGTGTTTTAGTGTTTTATGTTTTTAGGAATCAACATGGACGAGTGTTTCAAGAAACGGGGGTCGAAGAGACGAAAAACTCGAGCTACAGGAGGAGGAAGTAACATGGCCGTGTCGCACTATGGACACGGCCGTGTCAAAAAGTGCCTCAAAAGCATGCTGAAAACTGGGAAGCAATACGACCGTGTCGAAAGACAGACACGGCCGCATCAAAGTTGGCTCAAACGCAACACGGCCGCGTCACACAAATGACACGGCTGCGTCAAAAGTGTTCTCTAGACGCGAATCAGCGCTGTAAAGCAATACGGTCGTGTCACATGCTGGACGCGGCCGCGTCAAAATCGGTCCAGAAAACTAATTTCTGGCTCAAATGTGACACGGCCGTGTCAAACCTTCAACACGGCCGCGTCAGTACCTCAGCAGCTTAAAAATGCAAAACTCAGGGCTTGATGCGGAGATGGTAGAAACAGATTCAGTATGAGGCGATGGCACGATTTCGGAGCTAGTAGGGGTTTCAAAACTCCGCCGCTGCCACAATGATTTGTAAGTTAGCACCAAGGCGTACCACGTTTTTCCTCCAAACATTGGCTTTCAGCCAATTTTGGGGGAAGGGGGTGTACCGTGGGATATCTTGGCAGCTATATTTATAGTTTTGTTGTGATTTCTCCGGTTAGTTGATCGGTCGAGTTTCTTGCTGTTAATTGTGGGTCCGTGAGCCATTGTGCTGATTTTTATTGCTTCAATTGGTGTTATCGGGTCTGTGAGCCCATTTATCTGCTTTATTGGTGCTGTTGGGTCTGTGAGCCCAAGTTTGCTTACATTTCGTTTCCATGTTGAGTCTTAGGAGTTTAGAGTTTAGAGTCTTATTAGTGTTTTAGTTTTTAGAGTCATAAGAAGGATAAAACCCGGAAAAAGGTAACAAGTGAAAAGAAAAATAAAAAGAGAACAATAGGGAAAGATGGATGATGAATAGTTAATGATGAGATGATTTTGAGAAGTAGATGAAAAAATGGCACATAATAGAGCATGAGAGGTGTTTTGAGACGAAATTGAGCTTGAACTTAGAATATTCAATCAAAATTAACCTTGTGAGAATTTGAGCCTAATTATACTCCAATTTTCGGAGTAATACACTTTCTTTCAGTGTGAATTTGATTGAATATGTGTACTAGTCTTTAGAACTTGCCTTGAGTCTTTACTGTGAATGTGTCAAGTATATGTTGTGATTTAGGAAATGATCTTAGGCGTTGTTGTTTAAACCTATTTTGAGCCGTAAAAATTACCCTTTGTACCAAAAGTTCACGTTTTGTCCCTAGTTAGCCCACTTGAGCCTTATAGCCTTATTTATTCATAACCTAACAATGTCAGCCGAAACCTTTTGATTTATCTCTTTTGGCCCTAATTGGATTAATCAAGTTAGACGGAGGAGAATTGGAAGGAATTTTGGGTGAACAATTTGTGGGAAGAAATAAGAAAACTAGTGGATATTCCAAAGATGAAGGGAATAAACAAAAAAAAAAAAAAAAAGGATAGGTGAAAAACAAGGAAGAGTAGCCTCTTCTAATGGGGAAAAAAAAAGAGAAAAAAGGAGCAACAAAGGCAAAAGAAAAAGTTTGTGTTTGTTTAGTACTTTTGAGAAGAGGCTATAAAATAAAGTGCTTCAATTGTGAATTTGATTAGAACACTCGGGTAGTCCCAAAGATGTGGTACCCACAGTAATGAAAAGCACTTAAGTTGTACGGACTTTTGAAGGTGAAGAAGTCACTTTGCGGGGTGATTTGCTGAGATTTGAAGAGTGAGGCTGAGTGATTATATTGAGGGGTAGTCGGGTTAGACGTAACTTGATTAGTCAAATGAATAGTCACTTATATCCAAATGTATCCCACCTTACCTTAAGCCATCATTACAACCAATAAAAGACCTTTTTGATCATTTTTCACACACATCAAGTACGAGGTCTAGTTTAGACGATTGGCAAGCATATGTAGGTTTTGCATATAATTCAATATAAGTGGAAATTATTTTAGCCTAAACACTTGAGAGATGAGTGAAACACTTACCCGGTGAGGGTTGAATAATTCGAAAGTTCAAAGTCTCGAGATTAGTTGATTTTCGCGTTATCACATATGCTCAAGTGAATTGTGTTGCCTAGTTGTTTTAAGAAAAATCAGACTGAAACTGAATTCATCATCTAATCGCCCTAAACAAATGCATAATCACTTGTATTCTTTGTGTCTTTTGTTATGTTGTTCGGGACGAACAACAGTTTAAGTTTGGGGGATTTTGATACACGTTAATTATGCATGTACTTAGGTCGATTTAGGATCATATTTTATATCATTTACGTGCATATCTGACCGGCATTTATTTATATTAATAATATTTGGGTCATTTGACGTGTTTCGACTTGTTTTGAAGTTAATTAAGTATTTTTATTCCATTTGGATGAAGTTCGAAGAAGAAACAAGTCAAATAGGGTTAAAACGGATGGAAAGAGAGTTAAAGAAGTGAAAGGGCCAACACGGCAGCGTCAAATATGGACACGACCGTGTCAAAAGTGGCTTAGAACATGTAAAAACGCACTGCCAACCAACCCGGTTGCGTCAATAACCAACACGGCCGCGTCAGAATGTGTCCCGAAAGTGAAGTTTTCTGTTAGCTTGATACACCTCTAGTATTTTGATCATATCTTGAGATCTACAACTCCGATTGAGGTGAAAGTAGTGGCGTTAGAAAGCTTATTCAAAAGGCTACAACTTTACCTGAAATAGACAAATTCCAAAAATGACCGGAAGACCCTAAAAAATGGCTTGGAAGTTAGACTTGAAAATCTGCCTGAAATCTATAGGTTAATCATATTCAGCATTGAAGTAATATCCTGAAATCGAGGCCCTAGGATACCCTTTCTTTTTTATTGTTAGTTCTTTTTGTTTGCCAAGTCATAAGTAACATAGTTATTCGTTAAATTCCTCAGTTTTTTGGTTAAAATCAATCTTTTGCAATCTAGTATCTAGTTAGGACATTCCTAGAGTATTGAGGTATCAAACTACCTAAAACTATTCCTTGTGGGATCGACCTTAATAATCGTTACTACACCTACATTCGTACACTTGCAGAACACTAGGTTAGAAACCGACGTGGCAATTTGATGTCTCTGCCATACCGTTCGTTTGAGGGTGGTAGGGTGTGGAGACTTTGTGAACAAACTCATACCTCTTCAACAGTGATTCAAACGTTCGGTTGCAAAAGTGGGTTCCTCGGTCGCTGATGATGGCCTTTGGAATCCCAAATCTTGCAAATACGTTGGATTTCACAAAGTCCACAACCACCCTTGAATCGTTGGTCTGGGTGGCCTTGGCTTCCACCCACTTTGACACGTAGTCAACTGCAAGAAGAATATAGGCATTGTCATAGGATGTAGGAAATGGCCCCATAAAATCTGTACCCCACACGTCGAAGATCTCGCAAACAACAACTGGTTGCTGGGGCATCTCGTTCCTCCGTGACACATTTCCGGTCCTTTGACACCTCTCACAGGTTTTGCAAAACAAGATGGCGTCCTTGAAAATGGTTGGCCAATATAGACCGCTTTCAAGTACTTTGTAGGCTGTCCTCTTCGGCCCAAAATGGCCTCCACAAGCGTATGAGTGGCAAAAATTAAGCACCGACTGCACTTCATCTTCGGGGATGCATCTCCTAATTACTTGATCTGAACCATATTTCCAGAGGTAGGGATCCAAACAAAATGCTTCGACTCACTCTTCAACCTGTCTCTCTGAGGTCTACTCATCCCAATAGAAAATGCTTGGACACCAAGTAATTCACCATGTTGGCATACCAAGGGACCTTTGCGTCTGTCATTGCAAGTAGTTGTTTGTCCGGAAAGCTTTCTCGGAGAGGCAGGTTCGTCTCCTCTTGGGTTATCCTGCTGAGATGATCTGCAAAACCATTTTCTGCTCCTTTCTTATCTTTGATCTCTAGGTCAAATTCCTGGAGAAGTAATATCCAGCAAATAAGCCTAGGCTTCTCCTCCTTTTTAGCCATGAGATGCCTCAATGCTGCGTGGTCAGTATATACGATGATCCTTGTTCCCACAAGGTAAGACCGAAACTTCTCTAACACAAACACAACAGCTAGCAGCTCATTCTCTGTGGTAGTGTAGTTCATCTAAGCTGGATTCAAAGTACGTGAGGCATAATAGATGACATGGGCCACTTTCCCTCTTCTCTGTCCCAAAACTGCCCCCAAGGCTTGTTCACTAGCATCGCACATTAGTTCAAAAGGCAATTCCCAATCTGGAGGCTGAATAACCGGAGAAGTGACCAATCTCTTTTTCAACTCATCAAATGCCAACTTGCATTCCTTGCTCATATCAAACTCCACATCTTTTTGTAGCAACCGGCACAACGGAGCAGCAATCTTTGAGAAATCTTTGATAAACCACCTGTAAAATCTTGCATGACCAAGAAAGGAACACACTTCCCGCACATTTGCGGGGTAAGGGAGAGAAGAAATAATATCAATTTTCGCCCTATCTACTTCTATTCCCTTACTAGAAACTACATGGCCAAGCACAGTTCCTTGTTCCACCATAAAGTGACATTTCTCCCAATTTAACAAAAGATTTTTCTCAACCCATAGTTGCAAAATTTTTACCAAGTTATCAAGACAATTTTCAAAAGATGTATCGTGTACACTAAAGTCGTCCATGAAGACCTCTATGAAATGACCAATAAACTCAGAAAAAACACTGACCATGCATCTTTGAAATGTTGCAGGGGCGTTGCATAGTCCACAGGGCATGCGCCTCCACGCGAATGTTCCGAACGAGCATGTGAAAGTTATCTTTTCTTGATCTTCGGGCGCGATTGGTACTTGAAAGTACACCGAGAATCCATCCAAGAAACAATAGAAAGGATGCCCTGCTAGCCTCTCGAGCATTTGATCGATGAAGGGTAGAGGAAAATGATATTTCCTTGTTACTGCGTTCAACTTCCTGTAGCCTATGCAAACCCTCCAACCTTTCTGTAGGCACGTAGGCACCATTGATTAAAATTGTATTGGGAATTGAGTTTGATTGATGATGTGTGTAAGAGGTAGTTAGTGGATTGATGTTTGATGTTTTTGTTGTTTGGTGTTTAAAATAATTTATTGGGGGGTTTTAGGGTTGGACACAATATATTGTGTCTAACCTTGAGCCAAATACATGTGGATTGTGTAAAATCGTGAACGATTATGTCAATCCATAAACAAACAGGCCCTAAGACTTGGGATGGTGATTTAGACAGCAATAAAAAGGTGAGATCCGATCCAATATTCCAACCATTACAATTAATTACAACTACTCCACATCTTCCAAAACTTCATCAGCTCATTGAATTAAATGGGGGATATTGATGCAGTCGCACACCTTATCAAAAGGCTATCGGAGCTAGTGGAAGTGCACGCCGATCTCATCAGGGGCCGCGCGGTGGAACAGTTGAAGCAACTGGAGCATGAACTCGGATTATTGAAGGCTTTCATTGAGCAGGCGGCAGCACTGAAGAAGGAGGAGGAGGCGGAGCAACCCGTCCTTATTGAAATGGAGAGGCAGATGAGGGAGGTTATTTACGACGCTGAGGACACCACCGACTCTTGTTGGACTCAGGTGGCTGCTGCCGCAAAGCGCACCAAAAATCAAAATCGGCAATGTTTTAGGCGCTATGTAAGACGTCTCGGCTTGGCGGAAGTCAACTCACTTCGGGAAGATAAGGTGAAACCAATGCTTGCGAAGGCAAACTTGGAATTCTTCAACGTGGTAACTGGCCATGGATCTGATCTAATCGTCCAACAACCTCGTACACAACTCCAAAAGGTACAATATACATCTCATTTATATGTAAAGCGTTCAGTGACTTCAATACATATCTTGCACCGATTAATTACCTTTATTATGGTAAATGTTTGCCAATATAAGGCATCATTTCGTGTTTTGTTCGCTTTGCGAAAATGTCGTTCATGATATCCCCTTAATTACATCAATATTGGTTGGAGGCATTAAGAACACGGATAAGATATCGAATGACCACTATGTCGTCCAATTTTCTCAAGATCCGACGATTGTGCGCTGTCTTTATAGTTGACGATTTTCGGCTACTAAATTCTGTTGTCATGTTATGCTTTTTTAATAGAAAAAACTTGTCTATGACTGTCACGTGTAATTTATTTTTGTGAGAGGGGTCCTTCTTTTTCCCTTAACTCTTAGCTTCTATTTTAAATATATTGTAGAATTTTATATTTTTAATATTGTGTTTCTGTTCATTTAGTAGCTAAAGATGTAATGAGAAGAGAAATTAGCCGTACAGTTAGCATTTTTTTGTTTGAGAAGCAATTAACGTTGTTTCTTATAATTTTATTGTTTCTACTTATACACAGGTTCCAGCATTCAGGCCATACCAATTTGTAGGTTTCAGAGATGAGGCGAGGCAAATAATGAGCTATCTCATGGAACAAAAAGATGAACTTGATGTTATCCCCATTGTTGGTATGCCTGGCCAGGGGAAGACAACATTGGCATGGGAGGTTTATCAGAATATACATACAAAACGTGCGTTTCCAATTCGTATCTGGGTTCACGTATCTCCGGTGCTAAATACGAGGGATCTGTGTGTCAACATTTTGAAAGAATTCACAGATGATGAAATCATGTTTGGATTGAGTAATCATGACTTACTCTTGGCAGTTGGTTCGTTTCTGGCGATCACAAAATTCTTGTTAGTCTTTGATAATGTATGTAATGTTGAAACCTGGGATTCCATCAAGGATTTCTTGCCCAATAGCAACGGGATGGGTAAAGTCTTGATAGCCTCTCGTTGCACAAATGTCGGTTTTCTTGCTAGTCATACTAGAGAGCCCCTTAGTATGCACTTTCTTACAGAAAGTGAATGCTGGCAACTCCTCCAGTTGGAAATATTTGGGGTGTTGGACGCTTGTCCATATGCAGAGTTAACGTGCATTGGTGAATCTATAGCCAAACATTGTTGGAGGCTTCCAATTGTAATGGTGAAGATAGGAGGAGTCCTTCTTGACTTATTGTCGACCACAAGACTGATGAATGTGATTGTGAATGAGTGGACTGAGGTGTATAAGGACAACCTTTGTTTGTATCCTACAAGTGACGAAGAGGGTACTACATTGGAGAGTACATTGCCCAATGACTTGAGAGATTGTTTTTTATATTTGGGGGTGTTTCCTGAAGATTATGAGATCTCGACTTGGACATTGACCCGCTTGTGGATCGCAGAGGGATTCATACAATCTAAGTTAGGACAGAGCTTGGAAGAAACTGCAGACAAGAATTTGACACATCTTATCCAAAGAAACTTAGTGTCGGTTTGTAAAACAAACACCATTGGACAGGTAAAAAGAATTTGTGTTCATCCGGTTATGCGTGCATATTGCATTTCTAGAGCTTCAATCAAGGATCATAAGATGTTCGAAGTGATTAAAATGTTAGAGGAAGGAGTTTTTTACCCTCCAATTTCTGAGATTCAATACCATCGTCGTCTTTCTATCCATTCTGATATCCATAATTTCCTCTCTGCGGAACTAGATGGAACACATGTACGTTCCTTTCTATCTTTCGCCAAGCAACCAATTTACTTAGATGCAGGAACTATTTCTAAAGCCTTCAAATTGCTCAGGGTTTTGCATCCCGAGTCCATCATCTTCTATGGTTTTCCTCAAACGCTTCTTAGACTAACCCATTTGAGGTACCTCAGTTTCTCTTCTAAGTATTTTTCTTCTCAACATTTTCATGTACTTCCTGAAGCACTCTCGGAACTATGGAATTTGCAAACTCTTGTTTTCGACACAAAATCAAATAAAGTGCACATGGAAGCAAATTTACTAAGAATGATTCAGTTGAGGCATCTCAAAACAAAAGCAATCATAAATCTTTCATTCAATGGAGGAGAAGGTAATGGTGGTGAAAATGAAAACCTTCAAACACTAAGTAGAATATCACCTGAGTATCGTACGAGAGAAGTATTGAGTAGTGCTCGTAACCTAAAGAAACTGGGGATTAGTGGGCGACTAGATTTGTTGGGCGATTACAAGATCTTGGGAGACTTGAGTTGTCTGGAAAAACTGAGACTGGTAAATTATCCAACAACTCTATGTAATTCTCAAGTCATCAACAATCTTCCAGCAAATCTTAAGAGCCTGACATTGTCAGGGACATGTTTGGATTGGGTGTGTATGCCGACACTGGAAAAGATTCAGACGTTGGAGGTTCTCAAGTTGAGAAACATGGCATTCAAGGGAATGTCATGGAAAGCACTTGGCAATGGCTTTCCATGTCTCAAATCCTTGCTCATTCAAGAATTAAATTTAGTTGATTGGACGGTCACAAATGATTACTTTCCTTGTCTCAAGTCACTTATTATTACTCGCTGTTACCAACTCCAAGAAATCCCAATAAGCTTGGCCAAGAGCCTTGAGAAATTGCAAATAGATGAGGTCAACCCATCTATAGTTGAGTCTGCCCGGAAAATTGAACAAGTTAAGAAACAGATGAACCAAGAACTGGATTCCAGAAAAGAGCAAAACTTCAAGCTCGTCATTGATCGTGGCCGCGCCATAAGATTACGAGGTACCAATGTACGATGCGTTTTTGCATTCCTTCAAACTTTCTTTTTTTGTTGTTAGGTTAATAAGTGTGTCATGAGGATAGAGCAAATGAGAGATGAAAGGGTCATAATGTCAAAATTGAAAGCTAAGATTATACTATCTTTATATAGTATAAGTTACACAAAGAAAACTATTTACACCTCTTTTCACTGTAGAAATGAAAAGTTCTGTTCTATTATCATTGTTCTATTATCATTATATTAAATAAAAAAGATTTCAAAAAGGTTAATAAGACATATTAGTAGTACAATACGCAAACATATATTTCTATGTTCTTTTAACCATATAATTATCTAAAATAAATTAATTTTCAATAATAGGGGTACAAAGTACTCCCTCCATCCCAGTTAACTTATCACAGTTGACCAGATACGGATGTTAAGAAAAAACAGATTTTGCTTTTTCTTTGACCTTTTTAAAGGTGCAGATAGAGTGTGGAGATTGTGAGAGAAATTTCCTTTTTAAGGGTGTGAAAAGTTAAGTGGGACGGATCGAAATAAAAAGTAGGACAAATTAATTGAGACCGAGGGAGTAGTTAGTATAATTTTTTGGCCTCAAGATAGAAAATGATATATTTTTATTATTAGTAATACACAGGTACAATAAAAAACAAAACAGAAATAAATTGAGGATCATATTGTTATGAAAAATTATATTTTTGTTATTGTTATTAATATTCACCCTAACGTTGTTAAACTCGCGATTTTAACATGAGTTTGTGGATGATGTATCTTAATTAGTTAATATTTTACAATCATATTTTCTCTATTTTTGGTTGGTTAGTTTTTTTAATTGGTTAATTAATTATCGTTTGTTGTAGGAGAATAATAATTTGGACTTGGAGCAAAATTTGGCTAAAATAAAGTTAAGGATTCAAATATGAAGAAACCAGTCGAAGAAGAGATGGGTCTGGATGTCAAATATTAGAGAAGTCTGATAAGAGTTTTATTCTAATAAAAACTCTTATTTCCTTTTGTATTTATCTATTATTTTCCTTTTACAATGAAGATTTGCTTAGGATTTGGATAACAAAAAATAGTTAAAAATTAAGAGAAGATAGATTTTCAATATGCGCTCTCTTTCTCTGTCCTTTCTTTCCATCTATTGCTACTTTTTACATAATTTTTCATTTCTCTTTCTTTCTCCTTTCACAATAATTGTTTGACTA
The DNA here is from genome assembly GCA_958295605.1 of Ajuga chamaepitys. Classification (NCBI taxonomy): domain Eukaryota; kingdom Viridiplantae; phylum Streptophyta; class Magnoliopsida; order Lamiales; family Lamiaceae; genus Ajuga; species Ajuga chamaepitys. Next base: position 8,827,528 of record OY282497.1, read on the forward strand.
TTTTTATGAAGATTAATAATTCAAGGGTTTTTTTTTTTTTTTTTTTTTTTTTTTTTCTGATTCAAGGGGTATTATTTCATTCATTTTTGGTGATGCTATGTGATCTCATTATTCTTGTTTAGTTCAAGTATTTGTGGATTCAATTATATTTCCGTGGAAGTATTTATTGATTGAATTGACAACTCAGTCTAATACATAACTTTATACTGCTATCTATGAATTTGTGCTCTGTAACCGTCATGAAGGATAGAACTCTAATAGCAATATGTTGAATTAATTGTTCTATCATGATTCATTAAAATCAATTGATTTTACAAGCTAATTATTAATAGTTGCAAATTTCTCGCCTATTAGTAATTAAGTTTAACTATTTTTATATATTGTAATGCTATCATTAATGTGGTATGGAGTGTTACTGGACCCAACTCATTAATGATAAGTATTGACTAGTTGCTGGATGATCTCTGTAATTTCAACCAGTTATACTGCAAGTATACTGTGTAGTACCATTTTGTGGCAAGGTCATATCCCACAAGGACTAGTACAGATGACCTAAAATAATTACTGGTAGTTGTGTTAACACTAAAATATCTAAGCGGATCAAATAACAGATTGATTCAGTTTTGTTACCCTACTTACTAATGTTTAAACCTTTAACAAGAATAAGAGAATAACAATTAATAACTAATTATCAAATAAACAAGTACGCAACTAATGAGACTCAAATAATTATAATAGTCTATCTTAAGATATTCGATTTCAAAATCAATTACCGTGTGATCATAGAAAAACTGCACATGGAAACACACACACACACATACACACACACACACACACACACACATATATATCCACAATTCACAATTTCCTATTGTCATGAGGCTTCACGATTATGCATATCAAACCTCCTTCGGGTGTTGGAAATCCTTCGTGTTCAACTTTGGGTCCGTTGATTGGATGGACAAACCCCTCAAATGGTGGAGGACAAGGTTTTCTTTCATCAAGTTGAGTCAAAGGGAGTGTGAGATCTTTCAATGGCTTAACTCCAATGCCTTCATTGGATTGAACCGACGACTTATCCTCCTTGTCTCCTTGATCGTTCATGGGTTCCTCGCCCACTTTGTTTTCTTTGATCTTTATTACCTTCTTATCTTGGAAGAAGTATTTTGCATCAGCAAAGTGAGCTTCCACTTCAGTGAAAGGCTTGTCTTCCCTGAACATCTTTTGACAATGCCCTGATGACAATATGTGAAACATTGGTGTAAAGTAGAAGAAATCACTCCATTCTCATGTAGCCATGGACGACCCAGAAGCATGTTATACGACGTCTTGGCATCTATTACATAGAACAACACAGTTGAGGTCATGTCATCTATCAACAGGTCCAAATTTATGATGTCGATGGCCCTTTGTCCTTCTTGGTTGAATCCTTGAATCATCAATCGACTACTTGAAAGTTCTTCCATTGAGATGTCTAACTTTTTCAACACTCGCAAAGGAAAGATATTCACAGCGGAACCTCCATCGATCAGAATTTGGTTAACTTTTTGCTCGCAAGCATAGCCGGCCACGAACAATGGTCGGTTGTGAGATTGTGATCCAAGCAATAAATCTTCATTCGTGAAGGTCATTGCGGTTGCACAATCAGCATGAACTTCAACCTTGGACTCATGTGCTCATCTGCCATATAGCACGAGACATCATCCAGATCATTACTCTTTAGGGTAACGATAAGGTTTGTAGTTGCAATCTCTTCATCTAGTACTATCTTTCCTTGTTGAGCTAGTTGAATGACTTTGTCTTTGAATACAAAGCAATCTTCTATTGCATGCTCCACTAATCGATGATGCTTGCAATACTTTTGGTCGTCAGTCCGCCTAGCTTCTTTGGGTTACTTCATTTCAGGCAATTCTATGAGATTTGCCTTGATCAAATCATCGAATATTCCGGAGATGTCTGAGTCCAAGAATGGATACATCCTCTCTTGCATCTCTTTTAAAGTTGGCCTTCTGTGCCCCCGGTCTTGAGTAATATTTTTACCTTTATCTGCCTTGGCATCTTCTTTTCAGCTAAGCTTGATGGGCAGCCATGGACTTTTTGTTTGCGGCTTTGGTAAAGGGTTTGCCCCCCCTTCTTCCCTTCTTGTTTATTGTTGAATTTTCGTGGCTCTTGAATTGGCGGCCCTTCTATTTCACTTGTAGCCATGCTTAGCTCCATATCGTGGGCTCGAGTAGCTAACTCTACGAATGTGTGTGGACGGATTCCTTGGAGAATATAACGGAGACCCCATTGTATCCCTTGTATGCACATCTCAATTACAGAAGCTTCAAACATATGATCTTTACAATTAAGGCTTAGATTCATCCATCGGTTAATTTAGTCAACTAAGACCTTCTCCTTCCATTGGTGCGTGTTGGTTAGTTTAATCATGTTGACGGTCCTCCGAGTGTTTTAGAAGCGATTGAGAAACTCTTGTTCTAATTGATCCCAAATATCGATTGAATTCGTATCCAGATCAATGTGCCAATCAAACGCGTTGCCTTTGAGTGATCTAACTAACTGCTTCACTAAGTGGTCACCATAAGTTCCAGTATCGTTGCATGTCTCAATAAAGTGGGCCACGTGTTGTTTAGGATTGCCCTTGCCATCAAATTGTTGGAACTAAGGTGGTTGTAACCCGTCGACATCTTCAAACTGTCAATTCGTTGAGTATACGGCTTTATGTAGGTGAAAGAGGACTTCGAGCTTCCATCGAACTTCTCCTTGATCGTTCCCATGATGATCTCCTTCAATTGGTCAAACGGAATCAAACCCTCGGCGGACACTTGGAGCTCTTTTAGAGACTTTTCTTTGTCAATGGTATCCCGTCTTTCAGATGTTTCAACTTCGTCTTTACCTTCAGCTGGTTCTTTCCCAGGAGCACAACTTGTATCACCGTTGTTAACTTTAGTCATCAGTTTTTCTATCCTCGAATCTTGTTTTTGGACATGTCTTGTAAGTCCTTCAATGGCCTTAGTTAAACTTGTAAGTTGTTCTTCAAGAGTTGAAGTGTTCGCCGTCATGACTTGAGTTACTTCTGAACTTGATGAAGAATGAGAAGTAGAGCATGCAGAGTGGTCCTCCTCATTTGCGACGTTAGCGGTGAACTGCTTCGGATCCTTCTCGCTAGCTTCAAATGAGGATTGAGATTGTATTGCCTTAGACATGCTTCTCGTGACGACCCCAACATTAGCAGTTGGAGCACTTGAAGACTTTGAGGAACTTATCTTGACCAACAGAGCCTTATGAATTGCCATTGCTAAACTTCGATGATCTTCATTAAAGAGAGAGATGAGAGGTAGAGACTATCCCACCGGGCGTGCCAAAATTTGTAACAACAATTTTTGTGAATAAAAAGATTCGTACAAATTGAGAATATTGAATTAAATACAATTTTTTGAGTAGGATCCGTAGAATTCCTCTGATTATCTCTTTGGCAACTTCTTTGAAAATTTGGAGCAGAACTTCAATTAGATCTTCTCCGAATTACGTTAATTTGAAGGGTCGACGCCTTAATTTCGAATCAAACATCACTATTTGGAGATCTCAGGATGAATGCCTTGAATCGCGCCGAATCACGAAGAAAGCCTTTGAATACGAGACTTGAATAACGCCGATTTGAGGGGCTTCTCACCTTGATCTCGGACTGAATGTCGTTTTTGGTGGATTTCTTCGATGAACACCTTTGAATGCCTTCGAAGGATACCTTGAATAATGGAGAAATTTTGTCTGCTCTGGATTGTCCAACTTCTGTTGTGGAATTCCTTCAATAGGAAGATATGGTTTGATTTGATGATGATCATTGCCTTTGATATAAAGATATGCTTTTATTTTATTACCATAGCATTGCTAATTCACTTCCATATTGCGAAAGATTTTATCTTGATTTTCAAGAAAACAAAAACTTTGACACTTGACAATGTTCGGTTGACTATTTGATTTGACACAAATTTCATGTGCCTACAATGCCCTCTAGAGACTTGTTTACAGATAACTGGTCTTAGAGTAAATAAGTCTTGAAATTTCACACACCAGAAATCAAAGTCTTCATGAATTTGTTTGAATATGTAGATAGTTTATACTCATATCTAGGAGCCTTCAATTTAAATTTAGTTTTGATGGATAATTTATACTCATGTCTAGGAGTCATTATTTGGATTTGTATTTGATAGATAGTTTTTACTCATATCTAGGAGCCTTCATTTGAATTTGATTTGTAGATAGTTCATACTCGTATCTAGAAGCCTTGATTTGGATTTGATTTGTTAGACCTTTTAAACTCGCATCAAGGAGTCTTATTTTGAATTTGATGTGAAGCAGATAGTTTATGCTCGTATCTAGGAGCATTGTAGTCACTTTAAGCTCGTATCAAGGAACATGTTTTTTTTTTTTATTTTGGGACTTAAAGTTTATGCTCGTATCCGGGAGTATTATGGGCAGTTTAGGCTCGTATCAAGGAGCTCTTGAATATTTGATTTCCTTCGAATGCAATTAGTTTTCCACATAATTTTAGTTTAGAGTAACGACTTCATGGCTCGTCGAAACATCTTCACTGATGAGATCTCTTCCTTGGGACTTCAAGCATTGCTTCAAAGAAGATATGAGAGGTAGAGATTGTTCCACCGGGCGTGCCAAAAATTTGTAACAACAATTTTTTTTAATAAATAATTAAACATAAAAGATTCGTACAAATTGAGAATATTGAATTAAATACAACTTTTTTAGTACAATCCCTAGAATTCCTCTAATTCTCTCTTTGACAACTTCTTTGAAAATTTGGAGCAGGACTTCAATCAGATCTTCTCCGAGTTTGGTTTTGACTACACTAATTTGAGGACTCAACGTCTTAATTTCGAATCAAACGTCAATATTTGGAGTTCTCGTGATGAATACCTTGAATCGCACCGAATCACGAAGAACTCCTTTGAATATGTGACTTAAATAACGCCGATCTGAGGGGCTTGACGCCTTAATCTCGGATCTACGTCGTTTTTGGATGAATATCTTGAAGAACGTCTCGAATGCCTTGAAGAACGCCTTAGATTGCTCTAGAATTCTTCAATTATTTCTTGTACTTGTATCTTGACTTCTTGACTTGTGTTTTTGAATTATGAACAGACCCCTATTTATAGGTGTAGGATTGAAGTTCTTTCCATATAGACTTGATTAAATGACGCGATTTGATTGGTTATCCTTGATTTGGTGATCCTTCTTGCCTTAAATGGGAGATTGGGCTTGATTTGTTGATCTCCTTGTCTTTGATAGAGAGATTTGATATGATTTGATTTTATTACCAAAGCTTGGTAATATCCTTCCTTGTAGGTAAGATTGTGTCTTGATTGCGAAAAATATGATTTGGACACTTGACAATATTTGACTTGGTGGAAAATATTAATATTTAAAATATCAAATAATTTATCTATTTTACTTTAGAAATTAATTTGGTAAATTTTCAAATATAGATATAGCATTTAAATTGATAGTTAATATTTTATTTTCACGTGACAAATTATATCATCAAAGCTCTCTTTGAATTTATTTTAATATGAAATTTATCTTATTCCATAATTCATTGTCAAAAGTGTTAAAAAGAACAATCTAAGTATGTGATTTTTTAGGAGTTTGAAATTTAGAAGGACTTCTACGTTTTATGATAGTAATATAATGCGTATAAAATCATTCAACTATCCTCATACTTTACAAGAGTATTATAGATGTCACAAGAAAATGCGAAATCAGAAATAGGACGAAAGCAATCAATTTCTTTTAATTAGTAATAGTAATAATAATAAATCAGGAGGAGTTTGAAATATAAAAGGACTCCTTTTTATAATAGTAATAATAATTTGTTCAAAATTACTTAACTATTCTTGAAATTTAATATTTTATAAAGGTATTATAAGCGTCACAATAAAAGACAAACCAAAAGCAGGAGGAAATAATTTATATTTTTAGATTAGTAATAATAATAAAATAAAATAATATAAATATAACAAAAAAATTCATATTCTTACCAATCTGTAAATGAGTATATTTTTATAATACATAAACCTAATATTTATACTAACAAATATTATTTTAATAAATAATCCTATCTATAAGTAAAGAATACGTAGTATAAAGTATAAACATTAGGCTGTTTACTTATTATTTGGCTCAATCTATTGAGAATTAAGCTAATCGGACCGTATTTTTTCTAAAGTTACTGATAATATGTTTACATACATTACATTAGTTTTTTTATCACCTTTTACACTAAAAATAAGTCACAGCAAAATTTTTAACTAATAAAATCAAACATTCATTTATTTAACATTTTACTTTATTTTCTCCGGCCTACACTAGCCATAAAATAAACACAGTGTAGGTTAAAGATAAACAATGATATTACATGATCCTAAAATTTCGGTAGTTGACATTTTAATAAATATTTTTATTTATTTTATAAACAAATGCAGCTGGCTTTAAGTTTGACGGACTTTTGATTTAGTATTGCTGGCACGCCAAAGTGTCAACTAAACAATGAGTATTTTGAGTTTTAACTGCCCATAATTAGCTTTCAGTGTTTGTTTTCTTCATTCATAGTTTGTCTCGACGATGAAGGCGGCAAACACAAACGATGCAAGGAAGCCAAAGGTGGTCGGATTACATGGTGAAGTAGAAAAATTGAGAGATCTCCTTCTAGATCCGGCGTCCAGCATCAAGAAGGTCTCGATCGTCGGGATGGCAGGCATCGGCAAGACTACTCTTGCCAAAAAAATATACGATGACAGATATGTTTCGGCACACTTCCGTTTTCGGGTGTGGGTAAGAGTTGGCAGAGGACGTCCATTAAACACCATCCGACATCTCATTTCACCTTACCTGGATCCGGACGCCAGTAAGTGCGACAATTTAACACATCTTATTGTGTTAGACGATGTGTGGGAAGCGGATTTATCTCAATTGGATCGGGCATTACCAAAATGCAAAGACAGGCGAGTTTTGCTAACAAGTAGGATCCACCCACAAGCTAAGAAAAATGTCCACCAGGTCATAAATGTCAACTTGTTGAGTGATGACCAAAGCTGGGATCTCCTTCGTCATCGCTTGTTTGGTGAAGATCGCTGCCCTTATCGACTCGAGGCACTTGGAAAGAAGATTGCCGAGAAATGTGATGGTCTTCCTCTTATGATCATCACGGTCGCAAACCTTTTATCAAAGGTTGACGACAATACACCGGAGCACTGGGACAAAGTAGTAGCGGAAAAGGATAATACCATTTTCGCTGATGCGTATAATCAAATCTCAAAGGTACTATCTTCAAGCTACGACCATTTGTCTCAATATATAAAAACATTTTTCCTCTATATGGGTGTTTTCCCTCCTAAGCACGAGATCCCCGCCTCCATGCTCTTCAAGTTATGGATTTCCGAGGGATTTCTTGAACCCGACTTATTCCAAACTTCGGAAGATCTTGGTGCAGGGTGCTTGAAGGAACTCCTTTCCAATAGTGTTATTCTTGCCTGCCAACAAAGCACTATGCCAAACAGGGGAACCAAAAGTTGTCGCCTCCATTCTACATTCTGGCACCTGTGTAAAAATGAGGCTTATTAATGAATTGACAATGAAAGCATGGTGAACAAAACAGCAAAACAGATTTTGAACCTTTTCTTCATTGATTTTTGTGCATGATTTTTACAAGAGAATGATATATCAAATGAAGTGCCTGATCTACATTATATAGACTAGCTACAGGGAACAAGAAAAGATTCCTACTGATACATCTCAACAACCATTGTACTAAGTCAAATATGAGTCAAGAGGTGTCAACATCTCATTGCTGCTTTTTGATCTCTTTTGGTCAGAATTGCAGTTGTTGGCATTTGGCTTCTTCTTCAACGGTCCTGTATCATTAATATCAGCTGGAGTACATTGCTGCAAGATGTTTGAATATTTTCCTTGTGCTCCAAGTTGATCACACCACCTAGATACAGCTGGAAGCTTAGGTGGAAGCTCAGTCAGCAAAACAGCCTGACTTGGCTTTCTTCCAACAGGCCCCCTCAATTCGAGGCAGGCTAAGGGATACACACTGAGCTTCGATCTTAGCTTGCTGAAGAATTGATGACTTAGGGGTTTAGTCAAGATATCTGCAATTTGATCTGCGGATGGAACATGTTGAACTTCAAGTAGACCATTAGCAATTCTCTCTCTCACAAAATGCAAATCAATCTCTATATGCTTAGTCCTAGCATGTAGAACAGGATTAGACGCTAAGCTTATAGTGCTCAAGTTGTCAACCCAAGCAATAGGCTTCTTCTTCACAAGGATACCCAATTCTCCCAAGAGAGACTGAATCCAAGATATTTCAGCAGCTAAATGAGCAAGGCTTCGATATTCCGATTCAGTACTGGATCTTGAAACAGAATTTTGTTTCTTTGAGCACCAAGAGACTAAGTTTCCACCAAGATAAACACATATACCAGTGACAGATTTTCTGTCATCTTGATCCGCAGCCCAATCCGAATCTGAAAAACCGACTACATCTAGATGATTGGTTTTCCTAATGTGGATTCCATATTCTCTTGTACCTGATAGATATCTCAAAATTCTTTTAACAGCCTTCCAATGTTGATCAAGAGGTGAAGACATGAATTGGCATACCTTATTTACACTAAAGGCAATTTCCGGTCTAGTGATTGTAAGGTACTGAAGTGCCCCAACTATGCTTCTGTAGAAACTTCCATCTACGGTAGGATCACCATGATGCTTGGATAATTGAGCTGATGTGATCATGGGAGTTGCAACTCCCTTACAATCTGCCATATTTACTTTATCAAGGAGTTCTTTCACATACTTGGACTGACTCAAGTGCATCCCCTCACTGGTGTAACTGATTTCAATTCCCAAAAAATGATGAAGTGTGCCGAGATCCTTCAAGGAGAACATCTGCCCAAGTCTTTTCACCACATGGTCAATTTCCTTGTTGTTGTCTCCTGTTATAAGAATATCATCCACATAGATGAGGAGATACACGGTGAAGTCTTTACCTTTTCTGATAAAGAGAGAATTGTCCGATCTAGAAAAATCGAAACCCATACTCAAGACCACTGATTTAACCTTAGTGAACCATGCCCTCGAAGCTTGTTTTAAGCCATATAGTGCCTTAGAGAGTTTACAAACAAGGTTCGAGCCTTGTTCAAATCCAGGTGGCTGCCTCATGTACAATTCTTCTTTCAATTCCCCATTCAAGAAGGCATTGTTAATGTCCAATTGCCGAACATTCCAAGAGTTGTGAACAGCAATGGTCAAGATGATCCTTATTGTCGTCGGCTTCACCACAGGACTGAATGTATCTTTAAAATCAAACCCAGCAGCTTGAGTGTAGCCTTGAGCCACAAGTCTTGCCTTGTATCTTGAAATGCTTCCATCAGCATTTTTCTTTAACTTAAATATCCATTTGCAGCCAATGAGATTTTTACCCGAAGGCAAACTGGTTAAGTTCCATGTTTTGTTTCTTTGCAGAGCATTGAACTCTTCTTCCATTGCCCCTTTCCAGTTGGCATCCTGAAGTGCCTCTGCTACAGTTCTTGGTTCAGCTGGATCGTGAACAGTAGCATGCCAAACTTTGGGTTTAAAGATGCCTGCTCTAGCTCTAGTGATCATTTGATGTGTTCTAGAGGGAGCTGCTCGAGAATCAGACTGCATATGAGATTGGTTAGATGATTCAAAATCGACATTAGGTAGTACATTAGGTGAAGCACTAGATGCACTATGAGATGGAGAGTGGCTGGAATGGCTAGATGTAGAGGACGATTCAGGTTCAATTGGTGGAGGAGATGGTGGAGGTGCATATTGAGTAGGATTGGGATTCGTAGATGGCATGTTTGTAGGTAAAGCATGTGGAATTGGGGTCATGGTGACTGGTGCTGGTGTGGTACTAATCTGCCTTTGTGCAGTGGCATAGGGAAAAACGGATTCGTCAAATGTAACATGCCTAGTTATTATGACTTTCCCTTGAGGAAATAAGACTTTGTAACCTTTGTAGGCATTGTTATAGCCTATAAAGGTTCCTGGGGCTGACCTGTATTGCAGTTTGTGCTGGTTCATAGGTCTTACATACGGGTAGCAAAGACAGCCAAAGACTCTGAGTCTAGATAGGTCCGGTTTATGGCCATAGAGTTTCTCCAAGGGACTAATGTAGTTTAGAGATTTCATGGGAAGTCTGTTAATGATGTAAGTGGCAGATGTAAAGGCATCATCCCAGAAACTCATAGGCAATTGTGACTGAGCAAGTAGAGCCAATCCCACTTCAACCACATGTCTGTGTTTCCTCTCCACCATGCCATTCTGTTGGGGTGTGTATGGGCAAGAGATCCTATGTTCTATACCACTATCTTGGAAGAAGGATTTGAGACTTTGGTATTCTCCACCACCATCAGTTTGTATGGTGATGATTTTCTGATTAAATTGATTTTCAACAAGGTTTTTGAAGTGGATAAGAATATCTTTGGTATTAGATTTGTTTTTGATAAGGTATATCCAAGTAAATCTGGTAAACTGATCAACAAGGCACACATAATATTGATATCCATTTCTGGATTTTATGGGTGAAGGGCCCCAAAGATCTGAATGAATTAATTGGAAAGGCTTAGTGTAAACAGAATCAGAATTGGAAAAGGATAATCTGTGAGATTTTGCTAGAGCACATGATGAACATAAACTAGATTCATTCTTGATATAATAAGGGACATTACAATGACTCAATGCCTTTTTGACAATTTCAAAAGCTGCATGACCAAGCCTTTGGTGCCATAGGCTTATTTCAAGACTCTTACTGACAGACACAGAACTAACATTAGGAAAAGTAAACTTTTGACACAGACTGGAGTTTATAGCAGGCTTGGGAGTGGAAGTTCGACCATGGTTGTTGAGAATGGCATGGTTCTTGAGTTGATGTAGGTTGAAGTGGTAAAGTCCCTCTCTAACAGTCCCTTGTAGGAGCACTTGATGAGTTTCCATGTCCTTCACAAAACAAACATTAGGATGGAATTCAAAATAAACTTTATTATCATGAGAGAATTGAGAAACACTCAAAAGATTTTTGGATATATTAGGGACATGTAACAGATTTTTAAGAAGAAAAGGTCTCGGTGCATTTTGTGATTTCACCCAAGTGCTACCAATATGAGATATTGACTCACCTACACCATTACCCATGTGAAGCCTGTTTCCACCATTGTACTCAGTGGCAAGGTTTAGGTTGCTGAGGTCATTCGACACATGATTTGTGGCTCCCGAGTCCGGAAACCAGGAGCTTTCTGAACCCAAATCAGTCCATGCTACTGAGGGAGAGGATTGAGCCATGTTAGCATTAGCACTTCTATTGCCATTTCCTTGAGTCTGTTGAGAAGTATTGTCCCCAGGAAGTTGATAATCTTGATCAAACCTGTACCAACATTGAGCAGCTGTATGGTTAGGTTTCAAGCAAAGTTGACATTGCACTCTATTCCCTTGGAATCTGCCTCCTCTTCCCCTATTAGGACCACCTCTTCCTCTGAAGTTGTTGAAATTGGAGGGTGCATTTCTGCCTCTACCACCTCTCTGGGTTCCTCTTCCTCTGCCTTGAAAATTATTTGCAGACACATTGTGAGCAGTTGGTTGCGTTCCATCAGAGTTTATCAGAGTTGCAGTTGCAGACTCAAGTCTGGATTCATAGCTGAGTAAGAGAGATTGGACCTCAGCTACTGACCATGGGTCCAGTCTAGATGTGACCGAGACCATCACAGAGTCGTACTCACTGCCCAGACCAGTGAGTATGTGAAGAACCTTGTCTTGTTCATCAATCTTGTGACCAGCAGATCCAAGGAGGTCAAAGCAATTTTTCATTTGATTCAAGTATTCCCTCATGCTTAAACCAGTTTTCTTTAGAGTTTGAAGTTTCATTTTGTACTGCATCAGTTTGGCCTTGGATTGAGAAGAGAAATTTACCTCTAATGTGTTCCAAATCTCCTTTGATGTGTCAAGTCCCACCATGAGAACCAAAACACTCTCACTCAAAGATGAGAGTATCCATGAGGCAAGTAGTTGGTCTTGCCTCTTCCATCTGATATACTCTGGATTTGGTGATCTTTCTTGAGTTATGGGGCTGATCACCATTTTCTCCGGCACACTGCCATCTAAATCGAGATAACTTTCAAGATCATATCCTCTTATGGTTGTGAGGATTTGCTGTTTCCATATGAGGTAATTATTTTCCTCAAGTTTTGTGGAAATCAGTTGGTTTGGGAGAGGGATGACAGCTATTTGTGGTGTTTGTGTTGGAGTTGCAGCTGGTGTTTCTATGTTTTCTGAGGTGGCCATTCTTTAAGAAACAAATGGGAAGATAAAAGAAGGAGGCGAGATACCAGAGACAGGTTAAAAACCTGCTCTGATACCATAATGAATTGACAATGAAAGCATGGTGAACAAAACAGCAAAACAGATTTTGAACCTTTTCTTCATTGATTTTTGTGCATGATTTTTACAAGAGAATGATATATCAAATGAAGTGCCTGATCTACATTATATAGACTAGCTACAGGGAACAAGAAAAGATTCCTACTGATACATCTCAACAACCATTGTACTAAGTCAAATATGAGTCAAGAGGTGTCAACATCTCATTGCTGCTTTTTGATCTCTTTTGGTCAGAATTGCAGTTGTTGGCATTTGGCTTCTTCTTCAACGGTCCTGTATCATTAATATCAGCTGGAGTACATTGCTGCAAGATGTTTGAATATTTTCCTTGTGCTCCAAGTTGATCACACCACCTAGATACAGCTGGAAGCTTAGGTGGAAGCTCAGTCAGCAAAACAGCCTGACTTGGCTTTCTTCCAACACTTATAAGGACAAGTTCTTCTGCATCCTCAATAGAAATAAAGATTGTGGGGAAGAAGTTATCAAAGGGCAGCCGCGATTGTGCATCCACAACAACGTTTTGTTTGGAATCAAACAAGTTTATAAGTCGATACAAGATAATTGTGCACCTACTGTATCCTCACTCCTTTGTTTTGGTCCGTATTACCCATATCCCGTACCAATATGTCTCGGTTTGGTGTTGCTTAAAGTACTCGAGGCTCTTAGGATCCGTTTCTACGAGTTTCCAGTCCAAGTGCTGAAACTAGAACATTTAAACTACTTTGCACTCACTTACCATGGAAGCCTCCCTCCTTCCATATCCAGACTACAGAGCCTTAAGTTCTTGATTGTTCATCGACATCTGAGCATAAAATACAGCCGAGCTCCAGCATATCTTCCTGTGGAGATATGGGATATGGAAGAATTGAAGCATCTCCAGATCACAGGAAGCGACCTACCTAATCCTCAGCATCTCGGCGCTCGTTTGCCAAACCTGTCTTCGCTATTAGACGTGAGTGCTCACGGTTGCACTAGGAGCATTTTGAAAAGAATCACTAATTTGAGAAAGTTAGGAATTCGGATTGAATTGTGGCCTGATGCCGATGAATCCTTGCCCTTGGTTGATAGCATTCCAATTCTCAGTAAACTAGAATCACTTAAATGTGTGATCGTGAATCCCGAACTGAAGCCAGCCAAGATTGTTGGTCCCCCAGCCCCCCTTCCGATTTTCCCAGCAAGTCTTCAGAAGTTGAGTTTGAGTGGACTAGGTTACCCCTGGGAAGAAATGAGCAGGATTGCTTGGTTACCGTATCTTAAAGTGCTCAAACTGCAACAATATGCCTTTCGAGGCCCAAAATGGGAAGTACAAGAGAAGGGATTCTTGAGGCTGCACTTTCTTCTAATTGAAGACACTGATCTTGTGCAGTGGAAACAGGGAGGCGACAGCTTCCAACTTCTCACCTCCCTAACCATAAAAAACTGCTACAAGTTACAAGAGATTCGTTTGGATTTGGGTGTATTATTTGAAAAGATTGAAGTGGTCGACTGCAGCCCTTCAGCTGTGAAATGTGCAAAGGAAATAAAAGAAGCTCAGTTGAGAAAAGGGTATAATGTCCCTGAAGTTTGTGTCATTTCTTCATGGGCTGATGGGAGCATCAAATGATATATGCTAATCAATTTGGTTGGTTAGTAATTCAGTTTTCAATTGATTTCATTCAAATTTATGGAAACTACATTTCATGATTGATTACTTCGTTAAGTGGTGTAACAAGAGTTAGGTGCCGATTGTGAAAGACCAATAAATCACCAACATAAATAAATCATAAGTAATCATGCTGAAATCTCTATTTTCTTACAGGAAATGCAAGATTCTTGGAAGAGACATGCAGCTAAAGCATGTTAATTTGGTGTTTGTTTCTCTAATTTGAATGAATTAATGTAGTTCAGGATGTTTGGATTGAGAAATGTAATATACAATAATTGTTTTATTTTGAAGATTGACTATATGTATCGTTTGAGATAGTATTAATAGCTGTCAAAAACTTAAATGAGACCGCACGGCCGTCACACGGTGTGACGAAAAAAAATATATATATTATTTTTTGTAGTAAAAGTATCACATTTATCTATAAAAGTATTAATTTTTTTGAACAAAAAAATACTTTTATTTATAAAAATATTATTTTTTCCTGCAAAAATATCAATGTTTTCTGTAAAGTATGAGGATTTCTTCTTTCCTCATTTTTATTCATGGTATTATGGATGAAGGTTTTGTATTTGAATTTTAGGATTGTTTTTCTATTTAATCTCTTATCACGGGAATTTTTTAGTCTTTTCTCCATGCAAATTTCGTTTTTTCTACTTCTTAATTTTCTGATCATGTATTTTGGGGTCATTTTTGTTGTTGTCAATCCCATTTCCCGAAGCTATCTAAACTCCTCATTTCCGAGTCCTTTTAAAATTAAAATACAACTTTTTTATTTTTTTTATCAATAGGACAAAGATGTAAATTTAAAAAAATCATCAATACTAGTTACTCAAACGATTTATTTTATTTTTTCATTTAATTTGACATATTCAATTATGTGTAACTTACTCATAAACTTAAAATTTTAACTTTTTGTCCGAACTAATAAAATGAAACCTTAATCTTTAAAATATATCTTCTTTTAGTATTTTTTTTATTTACTAGCAATTAACACGTGTTGCACGTAGCTCGTAATTTTTTAAAAATATAATATGATAATGACGTAGGTATTTAATTTAAAATTAGCTTAATTGATTATTTAATTTTGAATTATTTTATTTTAATAAACTATTATATACATATACTACAATGTCGTCACTGATTTTTTTTGTCTTTTGTTATTTCTAATAGTGTAATAAATATATATACATTCTATTAATGTAATATATATCTCTAAATCTATTACATGTTTTGGATATAAGATTGGTAAAAACTTGGGTGCATAAGATGCACCATAGTGTTATTGTACACCTTGTGGGGCCCATCGGTTTAGCCCAAAAAATTCGCGCGGTTCAGACCAGTTCAGACCGGTCTGAACCGGCCAATTATTATTATATTATTATTTTTTGCGCGCATATGTTATATACTTAATGGCCTGTTTGTTGAACATTAAAAACAAGTGGTCTGGTGGTATTTAATGCAGTCTTAAATATCTCAACCTTGAGGGGGTTCAATTGTGTTTGCATCTTTTTTCCTTCTTCCTTCATTTTTTTTACCTTTTCCTTCTTCTTTCTTTTTTTTTTTTTTTTTGCCCTTTAATTTTTTTATCTTTTAGCCTGTGAATCTGGAAAAAATTATAAATTGTATTATTAAGTTTTCTTATAATGCAACAATAATTGTATTGTAAGTTCGAAACATAAATATTATACAATATACAAGAAAAATTAATCTAACCAAACCTATACTGTCATACATCATAATATACACCGTATCGAAATATTAAATATACTGTGAGTATTGTAAGTTGGAAAAAATAAATATCTCGCAGTATGAAACAAAAATTAACTATAACAACATATACTGTCAGGCATCACAACGTATACTGTATCGAAATATTAAATATACTGTGAGTATTGTAAGTTGGAAAAAAAAAATTCGTAGTATAAAATAAAAATTAACTAAAACAACGTATATTGTCAGACATCATAACGTATACTGTATCGAAATATTAAATATACTGTGAGTATTGTAAGTTGGAAAAAATAAATATTTCGCAGTATAAAACAACGTATACTGTCATGCAACATAACGTATACTACATCGAAATATTAAATATACTGTTAGGCATCATAACATATACTATGCTCGAAATTTGAATATACTGCTGGTGAAAAATAAAGAGGAACAACGTATACTGTCATGCAACATAACGTATACTACATCGAAATATTAAATATAATGTTAGGCATCATAACATATAGCTGGTGAAAAATAAAAAGGTGTTGTTCATATACTCTCAGGTTTTATAACATATACTAATGCTCGGAATTTGAATATACTGTTGGTGAAAAATAAAAAGGTGTTGTTAAGATTCGCTTTATAACATATACTAATGCTCGGAATTTGAATATACTGTTGATGAAAAATAAAAAAGGTGTTGTTAAGATTCGAACCCGCGCACTGAAGGGTACAATGACGCGCCTTTACCAACTAAGCTAGTGCCTATTTTGTGGTTCCAAACACACCTTAATATATATATCACGCGCGCAAAAATCATAAGTGGGGCCCACAAGGTGTACATTAACACTAATGTGCATCTTATGCACATGAGTGTCACTCTATAAGATTTTATAAAGTTAAGTTGAATATTTTATTATTTATGATTATCTTAAGTAGTATATAGCACACATTATTATCTCTTACATTTATAATTGATACACATAGTGTATGCATGCATTTAGGCTAATTTATAGAGACGTTTTGGTAGTGTTTGCATACAAAGTCGGTTAATTTATGTTCATATTTTATATCTTGAGCCGAATAACATGTTTGCTCGTTTTGTAGCAAAAAGTATTATTTTAAGGTCAAAAGTCCATTACGATGAAATTTGAAGAAGAAACGAGCAAAAAAAGAGGTGTAACGATAAAAAGAGCGGAATGCAGCGTCAAATCCTATACTGACACGTCTTCCGTATTTTGCCCATACATTGAGATCTACAAGTCCAAATGAGGTGCAATTGGTGGTGTTGGAAAGTTAATTCGAAGGGCTACAACTTTACCAGAAACAGCCAAAGTCAAAATCAGACCAGAAGACTTCCAAATATGACTTTGAAGTTGGACAAGCAATGTAGTTTCGACCCATTACTTGGCCCATAAGGCAAGATACACGTTTTTAGCGGATTTTTCCATCCCAAATCAAATTTTCTCCCACTTTATCCTAGTTATGCACTCTTATAAATATCCTGAGGCTCTATACATCAAAGAGACAGGTTAGTACCATAAAACATCATATTAATCGTCTTAGAGGCTTGAATCGAAGAGCAAGAAGCGTGAAGCAAAGAAGAGCAAGAAGCGTGAAGAAAAGAAGATCGAGGCAAAGAAGATCGAGATTGAAGAATCCGGGTTTATTCGTTTTGAATATTTTTTTTCAATTTCTTCTTATGTTTGTCTATAAACATAAGTTTGATACTGTTATGGATATGAGTAGCTAAACACGTTTATATTCTAGGTTAAAAGTAGGTTGCAACTAACTATGTTCTGATTATTTTATTTCATTCTAGACTTCGTTCTTTGTGTTTATCTTATACGCTTGTTCTTATTTTATGAATTAATTGATTTGACCAATTGATTATATTCTACTTGCTTAATAATTCGACGCTCGAGAGAGGAGGATTATTAATAGGCATACGACGTATAGCATAGGTATCAATAGTCATCTGATAGAAGTGAGATATCTTTGTAGGCATTGGTTTTAAAGTCTCTTTAGAGTTGCTTATGCGATAGTTAGCCTGAGAGGGTAATTATTCGTACGTGATCAGCATGTTAGCGTTGTCCTAGAGGAGGGCTAACCAGAACACTGTCGTCTAATAAACACTAGAATTCAATTTAAAGGTATAGAATAATAAGATAATCATACATAGGAAATGGTAACTGAAATCGAGCCCTAGAATACGCTCTTCTATCTGATTTATTCCTTCATGGTTATTTGCCTGCTTCTTTTGAGCAATCTTTTTACTTTATTTTATGAACTTTATTTTTAGGTTAATTATCACAATCACCTTATTCGAAAGTCTAGATATGGTCCAATTAGGATACTAAATTGACATAGGCAAACAGTCTCTCAGAACGGTCTTGCTCACTACTAGCTACAATTGCAGTAATACAAGTGTTTGAAAAAGTATTCTCAGTAATATATAAATATACACAATTTCACAATAAATGTTATTTAAATTGTATCAAGAAAATAATCACTGTTTATGACATTGACATTCTATTCAAAAATAAAATAAAAAAATTAAGGAGCTTATAAATTCAGTCAAACACCCTCAATATGTATCTTCACAAATCTATTAATATTCAAGAATAAATCAAGTGCATAATTTTTCGTTTTGTAATGAACATTTATTGAAGTTGATTAAAAATACTAGAAAAAAGGCTAACTTTCTTTAAAAAAAAAGTCATAAATATGAGTTTTTAACACTACATATATTTCGATATTTGTCGAGGCTTGAATAAAAGTATTTAAGTAGATTTGACATTAAATATGAGTTATATACGAGTTATATCATTTATTATAATAAATAAAAGTATTTAAGTAGAGCTGCTGAAGATTTCAGGACTCGATTTCCTTGGCAAATGTGTTAAATATTAAAACTAAGAATAAGGAATAATTAAACTAATGTAAATTTGATCAAAATGAAATTAGCACCCTATATATATGTATATATTTGAGATTATATCTATTAATATTTTTGACAATAATTATATAATTATTTTCTAATTTCCTTTCTTACTTTTGATGTTATAAACTTATTGTACATAAATGAAGTAACTTATGTTTTGGTAATACGAGTTGATAATGCGGTATAGGTCAATACTCATTAGCATAAAAATATTCAATAATTCTATTTTAGTTTGAAGCCAATATTATTTTAAAAATGAGTGTTGCCTATAAGATTCTGAAAATTAAGATGAGGTATATGATTCTTTTTTTTCTTTTTTTGAGCTTATAAGTTTTTTGAGCTAATAATTTAGATCTTGTAAGTTGTTTAGGGTCTTATTTTATGAAACACTAATCAAGAGCTTATATAAGATATTTTAAGTAGCTTATAAGCTCATTCTAACACCCTCTATGTATATCTTCGTAAATCTAGTAATATTAATAAAACTAATGAGTAATTTTTTGTTTTGTAGTGAACTCCACTAAAATTGTATTACAAATGCTCAAAGGTAGCTAGCTTTCATATATATATATATATATATATATATATATATATATATGTGTGTGTGTGTGTATGTGCGCGCGCGCGTTTGTGTGTGTGTGTGTAAATATGCTTTTATATCAAATGAAGTTCTTTAAGTCATCGCAAATTTGAGTTCTTACATCATTTATTTATTTTACTCTTTGTATTATATACTATTTCGATATTTTTTATTTTATCATAACTATCTCTCGAGACTTGAATTTTATATATTTTATTTTTATTTTAACACTTGAGAGTATTTAAGTGGAGTTGAAGAAGGTTTCAAGACTTTGATCTCCTTGACAATTGTGTGAAATACTAAAATTTAGAATAAGAAAAATCTTAATTAATTTAAATTGGATCAAAATAAAAGTAACATCATGTGTATCATTGAGATTATACCTATTAACAGTTTTTATAATAATTATATAATGATTTTCTAAATTCCTTTATGTTAAAGGAGATGGCGAAAAGAAGAACAATAAAGAAAGAACGCAAAATATTAGGGTTCTCTAATTCATCAGATTTTATTTATATAGGGTGTCAAATACAGGAGTTTCACAGTTACAATATATTTAGTGAATACCTAAATCGCCCTTCATTAGTTACTTTTGACGAAGACACACTAATTGTACTTTTCCTTCAATACTCCCCCTTGTGCCAAGTAACAAAACCCAGTGGGGAAAAATAAACCTTGGTCCAAGGGAAAAAATTGCAACATACCTATTTTGATACTCACCCTAAAGTCTACAATCTCTTCTGATACGTGCATCTATCAAGAGAGCTTTGTAAATTTCTGCATCTCTGAATGATTTGACATGGTAGCTCGAGAAGATGTGCTTGGTTGATCTTCAAGATTTTATCATTGTCCTCATGGTAATACATAATCTATTCCGTAACAACCTTTACACGGGTCAGTGAGGTAACCAAGTCAATTAGAACCAGCTAAAGTATTATTGGTGTTTCAACGTGGGGGTTAGTTTCAACGTTTCTCTAGGAGTTACATATAATTTTGTAATCTTTCTTTCTCTATTGGAAAGTATTTGACATTTTCTTTAGATGTTACAGTTTCATTTTTAATCTCTCATGTCACCAATATGGGAAGAACAAATTCATGTCAATGATTTCTTTTAGATAACAAAATAATTTCAGTATCATTTCATTGGTACTTCGTTGTTCTGAGTAAAATATAGCTAAAAAGTTTTTTGAGAAAGTAATATTTGGTTGAGTGCATTGAACTTAGTACAGTAACACATACATTTCACTTGATTAGGGACTTTCAACTCCCAATAGCTCATCGTCATTTTCTTTAGACGCAAATGGATCTTTCCTTATGTCGACACTTTAACCAATCACAGAAGTGCTAACAGATTGCACTTTATCCACATTAAATCATCTGATAATCTTTTGGACATATGAAAACTGGTGAATTAGTATTCCACAAACTCAGTCTTGTAGTTCAAGGCATAGAAAGTGCCGAATGTTCCCATGATCCTTTATCTTAAACTCATTCTTTAGTACATCATGAGTTCTCCTATTACTTTAAAAGTACCTATTACGTATGTTTTAACCACATCACGGTTTCACATATCTCTATTATAAGATCCCAAAGATATATGTTGTAACCACATTACTATGCTCGATTTTCAATTATTCGGAAACTTATAAGTAAGATGTTATAATGACCATTGCAGGAGAGTATGTCTCCTCATATCAATTCCAGTACGTTGTGAGAAACCTTGTGCTTCAAGGTAAGCTTTGTATCTCAGGACTTTATTCTTTCCACTACGCTTACTGACAAAACCTATTTTATGTCCTATAGGCTTTACATCAACACTAGCAAACCAAATACCTACATAAAATCAAGTTCTACCTGGATTGATTCTTTTAGTTTAGGTCATATGCTCATGTTGACATCTTATAACAGAGCATAGTTCGATATCATCGTGCTCTATGATTCTTTGAGACATATACATTTCTAAGGGATAAGGTACAAATAGACCCCCTCAATTGTACTCTATAGTTCAAATAAATACCCCAATTTTATTGTAAAAAGGTAAGAGACATTTCATATTTTTATGAGATAAGATACAAATAGACCCCTCTTTTACTCTCAAGTTCCAATAAACACCTAAATTATTTTTTTGTCTAGTTAGACATTTAAATTTTTAGAATTAAACATATATATATTCTAACTTTTCAAATGAACATGAAATACACACTTTAGTTAATTTCGAAAGATCTTGTCAACCAGCTAACCCACGCATGTTCTCCTAACCAGCAGAGTGGTGATGACTTCAACTCTTTTTTCATACTGCGGAATAGAAATCCAATCACAAGGAGCTAGCATGGATTGGTGGGGGTTGGCCTCATTCCTCCCTTTTAATTACTTTATTTCATTTTATTTTATTTTCTCCCCTTCTTTTTCTTATACATATATAAGAGATTTTAGTGTTCATCATATTCCCAACATGTATTATGTTTATTGCATTTAACCCGTGGAAGAAAGAATGGGGTTGACAGCAACTGTCGGAGGAGAAACTTGCAGAATTTTGGGTCTGGCCCCATTGCCCTTTGTATTATATCTTGAAATTTGTCGCGTGATTTTGTTAATAAAGATTAGCATATTATAATGTAGAAATTCTACTTAATTTAAAAAAAATAAAAATTGAGTACTTCATAGCTGACGTTGTCTATTAAAATCAATAAAAGTGCATATTTTGTTTTGCATTGAAAAACTGGAGGGCCTATCAGCTTGGTTTGGAAATTAAAATGTGTGATCCGAAAAAACTTATAGACCTTGTTCATATTTCTAACTCTTCTTAAAAATTACATAATTATATATGTATGCCTTATCAAGTTTTGAATAATTCGAATTACCTTCAAACTAAAATAAGATTAAAGAGATTTTAGTGCTATATTTTTATTTTTTTCGGGGCAAAATCATCATTGTGATGGAGGGGTTAAGGTAAGTATCCCCAACCTATATATTAAACATCATCAAGTTATTTACAAAGAAAGGAAAATAGGAACATAACAACACAAGTCTATCTAGGAAATCTAAAATTAGGGTAGCCCCTAGTATCCAAAATCAAAAAACCATGGAGGCTTGAACATTCAACACTATTACAAAATTCTAATGAAGATTTCCTCTTCACCGCTAAATTAGCTAGGTGATCTGCTGCAGTATGCCTTCTCTATGAATATGCGAAACTTTTATTTCCATCTTTCGCGAAAGTTTCTTGAAAGCAACAATATTGGCTTGATAGGTCCAATTACCTACTCCATCACTCCTCAACAAATGATAAAAAGATAGTGAACCTATTTCAAGCCAAATCTTATTGAATCCCTTTCAGGCACATATTTGAAATGCCTCAACAATAATACACAATTCCGAAGACATGGTGTCTGTATTGCCCAAAATTTTATAAAAAACACAAAACCAATTGAGAGTTTGAATTTTGAATGATACCTCCGGCCCCAGCTAAACCGGGGTTTTCTTTAGACGCCTCATCTCTCTCTAGTGCAAAACCTCTAGGAGATAGTTTCCAAACAGGGATATCTTTCAAATGCATATCGGTAACAATAGAACATATTTTATTGACAATTACATTTGACAGTATCAAGTTCAGCTTATGAGTATCCCAAGAGCCATTTAACCAATAATCTTTAACCCTCTCATCACAATTGAACACTTCAACATATTGACATAAATGGGACAATGAGTGATACACATTGTTTATGCATGCATTTAGGGAAATTTACGTAGGTATTTTGTAACATTTGTGTGTATAATTGGTCAAGAATCGGTCATTTGTGATATATTGGACCATTTGACGTGTATTGACTTGTTTTGCAGTATTTTCGTAGTTTTTAGGTCAAAATGAAGACTTTGTGAGATAACACGAAGAAACGGGTCAAAGAAAGGATGAGATGGGCCATGAATTGGGACGAAAAACAAAGCCCAATGAGTAAAGAAGTGATGCGACCGCGCCAGTCTTGCACGCGGCCGCGTCGAAAAGCTGCTAAAAAGGCAAATCCAGAAGCATGCGACGCGGTCGCGTCAGTGCTTGACCCGATCGCGTCAAAAGAGGGTTCTATAGCAAATCCGGGTTTCCAAAGGAATTCTTGTCCTAATCACTGAAGGAAATCATCCCCAGCTTATAAATAGAGGCCAAGCTCGTTTTTCAAGGGACACACATCATATAGCATAGTTTCTGACACTTATACATTGAAGTAGAAGGGTAAGAGCGAGAAGACGAAGATTGACGAGCCAACATAATCGGGTTTATTTACTTCTTTTCTAGTTTTTATTTCTTTACAATGTATTCAGTGGATAGTTGTATGGATTTAATACTAGGCATGAGTAGCTAAACTACTTGTGTCCTAGGGGTAGAGAATAGTGTTTTATGACAATTTTGATCTGAGTTTTGATTTATAGACTCCTATTTTAGTTATATATCTATATGTTTGTTTATTCCATAACTGAGCATAAATTGATCACTTAGGCTTAGTTTACTTGCTTAGAAATTCCACTTCGAGAGAAAGGAAGTTTAACAGACGTACGACATATAGCGTAGTTGTCTATGACTGCGTAGGCAAGGGCTAAGGGTCTTTTTGGAGTTGTTAGGGTTAATTAACTTGAGAGGGTAGTTACTCTAATCAATCCACGACTTGGTTGCTTCGAGAGAAGGGCTAAGTTATTTAAGTGTCGTCTAATATATACTAAAATTGGTTTAAAGGTCTATAAGTTGAACTTAATCATTATTGAAGTAATTCATGAAATCAACACCCTAGGATACAATCTTGTCAATTGGAATTTTCCCGTTTGTTTAGTAAATTTGATAGTTATATGAGGTTAGTAGTTTAATAGTTAATCAATTATTCACAACATTCGAGTATCTAGTTAGGATAATCCTAGACAATTAGGGTATCAAACTACGTTAGCCTGTTCTCTGAGGATCGACCTTGACTTTCCCTATACACATCTACACCTGTATACTTGTGGTAATTTAAGGGTTATAAATTAGGCATGTCAAATTTTTACCAGTTATCAAACTAAAATGAAATGTTACCTTGACCAATTCTCCAAAAAATATTCTGATCAGTGAATTCCTGCACTTTGAGCAACCTCCTCCAAAGGTGTGATTAGTTAGCTCCTATATCAGCATTAAAGGGATGAGTATGTTTCAAGTATTTTGAATTCAAATACTAACACCATAGGGCCTTTGTTGTTCTAAATTTCCACCAAGCATAAGTAGCAACAGCTCTATTAGTGTCATAAAGACTTCTGATCCAAAGACCACCCTCCTTCTTGGGAAAGCACAACTTTTCCAAAGAGGCCTAGTGGATTTGTTTATGTTCAGAATTGGATCCCCAAAGAAACCCATTGAACATTTTGTGAAATCTGTCAATGATCGACTTAGTGGCACCAACCACTCTAAGGGTATACATAGGAATGGAGTTAAGTACACTCTTAATGAGCTCCTCCTATGCTTAAAAATAGTTTGTCCCAACCACGAATTCTATCACTAATGTTTTCAAAAACATCTTGAAACAAAGCATTTTTACTTGCCTTTGAATAGAGGCACCCCCAAATACTTTAAAGGGCAGTTTTTCCTTCACACAATGAGAGAGATCCAATATTTTATTTTTATTATAATTTTAAATATGTTTGCCAAATATGACAGTGCTTTTACAATAATGACCTTCTGGCCAGACGTTTTTTCAAACAAACCAAGAAAGTTCAAGAGCTTTTTTAAGGCATAAACTTTAGTAGAAAGACCACTGTATCATCAACAAAAGATAAAGATGGAACTGGCATGCCTCTTTTATTGAATTTTAACTCAGGATAAAGATCAAACAATTCCATAAAGGCATAAGTAAGAACATTGGATAGCAAAAAGGCTAGGGGAAAGAGGGTCACCTTGTCTTATACCTCTACTGGATTTAAAAAATCCATTGAGAAAACCATTAATCACAAGAGAAAGCCAGGAGTTGTTAGTAGCATTTATAATATAAGACGCAAACAGCTCAAGAAACCCCATTAATCTCAAAATTTTGTACAAGGCAGCCCATTCGATTCTATCATAAGCTTTTTGCAAGTCAATCTAAAGGATCATCTTACCATTTCTGCTCTTAGATTCATGAACCATTTCTTGAGCCAAAATAATGTTATCTGCAATGTCTTTAGTGGGAACAAATCCACTCTGAGCAGGAGGAATTAATGTAGGGAGGAGATTAGCTAGCCTATTATTAACCAGCTTAGTTAAAACTTTATTAACAACATTACAAAGGCGTATAGGCTTGAATTCCACCCAACTAGTAGGATGATTTTTCTTGAGAATGAGGACAATTGAGGTGCAGGTGAAGCTTCTAGGCATTGGCACACCTAGAAAAAACTCTTGTGATGCCTCAAGCATGTCATCCTTGATAATATCCCAACAACATTGATAAAAGAGGGCCGAAAACCCATCAGGGCTTGCCATGTTGTCTTTATCAATGTTGTGGATTACATCTTAAACCCCATTCATACTAGGAAGGCAGCAAAGCCTATCAAAATTGTTCTCAGGAACCACAAGTTTTATTGTGCTAAAAATAGCGCTATTTAAATCACAATGTTCAGTGGTAAATATTTTTTCAAAAAAATCACAAACAGTTTTATTAATTTGATCAGGTTCTTTGCTAACCACATCATCCACCTTGATTTCATTGATTCTATTTTTAAACCTTTTCTTTTTAACTAAGGCAGTATTTTTCTCTCCATCACTAAGACATTTGCAGGCTAATTTTTGTTTCCAAAAAGATTCCTCTAAGGCAAGAAAAAATATTAATTCGGCTTGCTTTTGCTTGAGAGTAATCAGTTGAATATCTGATGGATCACCCAAGTAAACAGCTTCCTGATCTATCAGGTTTTGTTCAGCTTGGGCCACCCTATAAAAAATAGTCCCTAACACATCCTTGTTCCAACTTTTAATACATGTTTCAAGTCTAAAAAGTTTTTGTTAGATCCTAATCATCCCCTTCTATTCCAATGGCAGATTCCAAGAATCCTCCATTATTTTCAGAAATGAGTGATGTTCAGTCCAAGCATTGAGGAACCTGAATGAGGATTCAACACTATGACTCACAGAGGAAAAAGACAAAAGAAAAGTACAGTGATCCGAGGGCCCATTGGAAAAATGTTTAAATTCAAACTTATTAAACATATCACACCAGTTGGAAGATACCAAGGCTCTATAAAGTCTCTCAGACACATGGTTGGCATGCCATGTGTATGAAAGGCCTGAATAACTAGTATCCTCCAATCCACAATCAATTAAAGCTTTGTTAAACTCATCCATGGACTTGATTATAAGGCCTCCCCCCTCCCCCTCTCTCCCTTTTTCATCAGCAGAAAGAATAGTATTGAAGTCACTAGTCACAATCCAAGGCTCATTATCATGTCCACAGGTTCTAAGATTATCCCAAAGATTTAGCCTAACAGTTCTAGAACAAGATGCATAAACAAAGGAGCAAAAGAACTTGCAATCAAGCACATAATTGTAAGCCAAAACATCAATCAACTGATCAGAAGAGAAATTCACACTAATGGATCATTCCACATAACCTAAATCTCCCCATTAGCATTAGCAACAACATTTCGAAACCCCAAAGTATATACAAAGAAATTATCAATTTCAGAAGCCTTAGTTTCTAAAATGGCACAAATATTAGGGTTTTTTTTTTTATTAAATTTTTGGGTAAGTTATGGTTTTATTATTCCCAGCACCCCTCACATTCCAAGTAAGAATAATCATGTAAGGTTAGAGCAGTTACCTTTAGTAAACAATGTGCCCCTTCTTTGCATAACAAGAGGAGCAACTGATTTCTTTCTCCTTCTCCTATTTTTCTTCTTACCATGTTTCTTTCTCTGTTCAGTTGAATCCTTCATCACAGGAGACAGATGTCATTCCTCTTCTAACTCCCCATCAAGAACTCATGCAAAGGCGACATGTGCACAACAGAGTTTGTCTCATTATCAACAATAGCATAATCTTTTAACATTAAATCTTATTCTGCAGTGTGCAGAGATAATCTTGAAAAGGAATTCTCATGCTCCTGAATTTCATCTAAGGGGTCATATTGGATCCCCTTCGACCCCTCAGCATTACCCGAAATAACATCATCATTCCCCTTTGAGGTTCCAGCTTGCTCAGAATCAACTGAATGAGAGGTGTCCTTCCCCTTATCTCTAGGAATACCATTGGAAGTAATTCCTTTGTCAAGAAGCTTCTCCACAGGCAATTCTTTAGTTGTCTTATCCCTAGGGCAACCAGAAGCCACTCCTACCCCTTCGTTTACTTCCTCATTGTTAATCTCTCCTACATCAAGGTTATTCATGGCATCATTGGGGTTATTAACTTCTTTAGAGCTATCTTTAGGAACCCACTGCTTCTCAGGATGTTTAGGGTTAAGAGCATTTTTAACAAAATCAGTTTTCAAGGCAATTTTCTTTTTTATACTCATCGTTGAAGTAATCAAGGACAATGTGACCCAAGTGTTTGCATTTAGAACAACAGTGAGGGGTTTTGTCAAAAATAATTTTATGTGAAAACAAGCTTTCACCACACCCTACAAAATTTCCTCAGCCCTAGATTTGATGAGGTCGAGCTCGACACATACTCCCACTTAGTCTCGTGCGGTCAGCAGTAGTGTTATGCTAGAAGCATGTGTAAATGAAAAACATTCTAGATACTTTTAGTTATGTAAATATGAATTTATACAAAATTGTAATTTTCATTTTATCTTATCTATAACTACAATGCTTGTCTTATAAGTATTAAATGTGTGAAAGAAAATTTTAGAATATTTCATATAAAACTTCCAAAGTTAAATCAAATGAGGTTTTACATTTGTAATACAATACATAAAATAATAGAATTACCTTTTTTTTTATTAATAAGTGAATTATTTTTTCGTAACTACAATGAAAAAGTAATTTGAAATTATCTATATATCTATATATATATAAAAACTAAATGGAGAGCATTATTGTCATTTTAACTTTCCCTCCAATAACTTTTACACTAATTTGGTAAGTTTTTATCAATTTTGGTAACTTTATAATTTTCTTTCAATTTTTTAAAATGCAAATAATCTTTATATAATTAATCTATTTTTTATGCATGATATATCAAATTATTCATCTTTTCACAATCTTCAATTTGACATCCATATCACATATATTATAATGTACGAGATATTTAATTTTAAAATAATAAATTATTTATTGATTAAATATATAGGTTATATTTAAGTGTTTATTGTAAAAATTAATAAAATAATTCCCCTTATAAAAAATATGAGTTGGGTATTTTCTCAAAGTTCAACAAATTTATTATATTTCACGTGAATTTTCAAATATATTCTTTACTTTAGTTACGACCAGAATAAAAATATTGTTTAAGTAATTAAACTCATATTTCATTAAATCAAAGGCAAAAAATCAATAATTAATTTTATAAATAATCTATTAAATCATTACATCTGCTAATATATATATATGATAACAATGTTTGTTCTATTAGACGTGGACCTTTGAGCATATGTATGTTTATATATCATAATTATTATTGAGTTTGTTGTTTTATTACTTATTCATATTTTTATATAATGTATATTGTTAATATTATTTTATATATAGTAACCTAAATTTTATGACATTTGTTATACTTTTCAATCTTTTTCTTTTTTCGTGAATTAATCTCAACTATATATATTTTTTTACACTTTGCAACCTAAAAAATATTTTGTCGCACTAACTAACTTCAATTATATCTTTTTTTATTTTATGCAACCTACGATATATATATATATATATATATATATATATTTGCATTAATCAATTTTTACCTGAAATAATATAATATTTACAATAAAAGTATAAAATTTAATTGAATTACAAAACCAAATAAAGTATGAAAATATTTAAATATTTTGAAGAACTCACATACTTTAAATTGTCTTCGAGTTAATGAATAAATTTTGATTTTATTTTCTTAATGTTTGTATTTATTTAAAAATAAGAAGTACTTCAATATATCTAAAATTACCAAGTGAAATGTTTAAAGTTGCAAAGATAATATAATTCTAGAAAGAAAAATTAAAATATTTATAGTTTTAATTTGAAAATTTATTCAGATATATTAAAAATTCATACATATATAAACGTTATAAGAGTGTTAAAATTGTTAAGTTGTATTTTTTCACCAAAATATTTTATGTTATTTAAGGTTATTTGTAAAAGTGTCAACTTTTGATATGTTTTTTTTTTCCTTCTTTCAAAGAATTAGTCATTTCCCAAATTTCATATATATATATATATATATATCAACAATTTTTACGTTTTATATATTAAATTAATCGTCGTTTTATGATCTTTTTTCTGACATCCATATCACATATATAAAAGTATGATATTATATAAAATAAATACAAATTATTTATTGGTTGATTATTTGGTTAAATTTGAGTACTTATTGCAGATGTTTATTAGTGTAATGTTTAGGCCGCAATACGAATTAGTTGAAGAATTTTCTAAAAAAATATTTCCAATTTAATTTTTTAAAATATTTTAATTAATTAATCTATTTTATTTAAATTTTCATCTTAATTTTATTCTATAAATTAATCCATATATAAATATGTGTGTGTATAATAAAATAAAATGGAGCCAAATATGTAAAAAAATATTTTTTTCATTCAATTGCAAATCAGACATTTTCAAGAAAATATATTCATGTATGTATCCCTAAAAGATATTACAGTTTCAACATTTTGTTAGTGTGTTTCTTTGTCAAAAACTCTTTAGAAATTTTTATAATACTAACAAGTTTTTTGTTTTTAATATATTCATATATAATATATCAATTTAATCATCTTCTCACCTTCTTTAAGTTGAATTATGTTTTAATTTTTTTTATTGCGCACTGATTCATTCATATTGTGAATTAAATTATATAAAAATGAAGCAATAAAGTATTTTCAAAAATAAAAAATATAAGATTATTTGAAAAGAAAATCTATTTTCCTTATAAATTGGTTAATTTATTTTATTTTATTATCTTATCTTATTTTATTAATAAGTAGTATGTTATTATATTTTTATTGCTTTAACATATGTAATTAATTGAACTATTTGCGGTCATTCGTATAGGTTAAGAAGGATACAGACCGACTAACGTTATGTCAGAATTTTATAAAAAAAATAATTTTAACATAGGAATTTTTATTTTTTATTTGTTATATATTTTGATATTTATTTCAATTTTATTATGTAACAATAATTTATTTATAAATAACACACACACACACACACATATATATAATTCAAGTATGACACGGGATAAACGAATATTTACACTATTTAAAAGTTTACTATATGTTAAAAAAATAAAATATTTATATATTAAGTATACAATATTCACATTTTCAAATAATATAACCGTATATTATTTAATTTAGTGAAAAACTTTACTGTATTAGTAGACTTCCGTGCATCGCACGGGAGTAATACTAGTATATATAAAAATACTAGTATATATAAAAGCCAAATGAAGGACTTTTATGTAATTTTATCTTTCCCCCCTAAATTTTTAGGTTATAAATGGTAATTTTTAGTCACTTTTGGTATGTAATAACTTTCTTTCATTTTTTTAAAATGTAAATAACTTTTTTATTTTACTTTCGTTTTTTATGCATAATACATCAAATTATTCATCTTTTCATGATATTCAATTTGATATTCATATCACATACACCCTCTGTCCCGGTTTATTTTGCACACTTTTCGTTTTCGGCCGTCCCAACTTATTTTACACGCCCCTAAAATAGAAACTAATTCCCACAATTTTCACCCTCAAAATCTCAACCCTCAACCCCCACCTTTAAAAAAATCAAAGGAAAAGCAAAACTTATTTTTTCTTAACATTCGTGTCCGGTCAACTGTGGAAAATAAACTGGGACAGAGGGAGTATATTATAATAAGATATTTTATTTGAAAAATTAGATTGTTTGGTGGTTCATTATTTATGTTAAATTTGAGTGTTTATTGTGAATTGGATGCAACTAAAATTAGTAAAACAATTCTTAAATAAAAACATTAATTGAGTATTTATTCTAATAAAAATACAATTAATCAGTTTATTTTATTTGATATGATTTTTCAAATATTTCTTTATTTAAGATACGCAAATAGAAAGATCATTGATTAAATAATGAAATTCTACTTTATTAAATCAAAGGCAAAAAATATACTCAGTTTATTAAATCATCAAGTCTGCTATATCACGAGAGTATGGGAACTTTAAGCATATGTATGATTATATATTAACAATGTTATCAGAATTATTTTTAATTACTCTTTTTTTTTTTGTAATATATATATTGTTAGAATGACTTTTTTAAGCAAATTTACTCTTTGCAACTGAAATTATGATATTTATTATACTTTGCAATCTTTTTTTTGTTTACGCTAACTAAACCTCAAGTATGTTTCTTACGCTAAACAATA
The DNA here is from genome assembly GCA_958295605.1 of Ajuga chamaepitys. NCBI lineage: Eukaryota > Viridiplantae > Streptophyta > Magnoliopsida > Lamiales > Lamiaceae > Ajuga > Ajuga chamaepitys. Next base: position 8,859,427 of record OY282497.1, read on the forward strand.
TTTTGTCGTACTAACTAACATCAACTCTGTCTTTTTTACTCTTAAAAACCTAAGTGACTTTATTCGCATTGATCAATTTATATCTTTAAATAAATAAACTATTTATAAGAAAAATACAATATTTATATAAATAATTACAACATCAATTAAAATATTAAAATATTTTGAAGAACTCAAAAACTTTTTTTTTTAATTATTAAATAACTTTTAGACTTTATTTTATTAAAGTAATGACTTATTGAAAAATAAGAAGTATTTAAATATATTTGAAACCACCAAGTGAAATGTTTGAAGTTGCAAACGAGAATTTAACTTTATAAGAAAATTTTAAATATGTATAAATAAAAATAAAAATTATTTAGATAAATTAAAATATAAAGAAAAAGTAGGAAAAAGAGTATTAAATTTTTACATTACATCTGAAATATCCAACTAAATTATTGATGTTTCCTTTATTTTATGTTTTATGATTATTTTTAACTATTTATGGTTAGAATTGAAAAATTATCTTCATAAACTAAAATCTCTCTCTCTCTCTCTCTCTGTATATATATATATATATATATATATATATATATATATATATATATATATATATAAGCCACATCAGAGGCAATTCCGGAATTAACATTTTCAGCCTAAAGTTTTGACTATAAGTTGTTGTCACACTTTGTAAGGATCAAAATTTATTATATTTTTTAAAGTTGCAAATACATTATTCCATTTCTAATTTATTATCTATGTATAATACATCAAATTAATCCTCTTTTGACGATATTTCATTTAGCATCTATACCATATATATTATAATAAGATATTCAATTTAAAATATTAGATTATTTATTCGTTGATATTTGAGTTGAAGTTTACCGTTTATCGTGGGTTGTAATATATAGTATTGGTTCAGAATACAACTAAAAGTCACTCAAATAATAAAAAAATATTTTACTTGACTATCTCATTAAAACCACAACTAATCTATTTATTTTATCCGACTTAATTTTTTCAAGTTTTCTTCATTTATTAAGTTGAGAGGAAAATCAATGTATGTATAATTGAACACGTACTTTATTAAATTAAAAGTGAAATTTAATATTTAATTTATAATCAACTTATTAAATTATTAATTTACAAATTTTTATTTGTTATAACACAGACCTATTACTTTCTCGCATATATATAACTTTACATATGATAATTAATTTGGAAATTATTTTTCATTACTTTTTGATTAATTAAGTTATTTGTGTACGCTTATAAGTCAAGAGTAATACATACACGCTAAATGTGTGTTTTGGTTAAAGATAATAAACAATCATTTTGAATACAGATACATTTTATTTAAATTTTAATATTTTATCTTAATGCTAATTTATAGTATATATATATATATATACACATATAAATATAAAGTAAGTTATATTAAATTCATACATAACGTAAAAGAAACTTATATTTGTATTACTTATAATTTATTTATGTTTAATTCAAAATTCCTAAATATTTATTTAATATGATAAAACGGTCACATTTTTAGATATTAGATTATTTCATATTTAGTTTGATTAAAATAATTTCTTTTTAAATAAACTTCCATGCATCGCACGGGAGTAATACTAGTAAAATCAAAGATAAGTAAATATTTTTAATGTTAAAAGGATTAAATAACTACTCTAATTAACTCTACAAATTTTGAATATATCTAATTTGAGAATAAGTTTAGTTTCAAATATACATTGATATAAATAGATTTTAAGTGATACTTTAGAAATTATATAAGAAAAATATATTAGATACTTTTAAAGTAGAAAATTACGGACAAAATAACTATATGTAACTGAAATATTTTTACTCTAAATGTTACGAAAAAGATAATATTACCTTTTATATAAAAAGACTTATAAAGGTGAGCAAAATCAGCTATTCCCTTTTATTTGTAATATAATACACAAAATTATGTTTCTGTGATGTATTTAGTTTTCTATATAAATTAATTAATGAAGAAAAAAAAAGCAAAATTATCAAATCTAAGAAAAAAAGTGAGTTTTTGTTTTAATGAAAGCATAAGAAACAAAAAGTTGGGGAGTAGCTCAAATATGAATTTTTAAAAAAGGTTTAGAAATATTTAAATCTGTATTATTGTTATATTTTTTATGATAAAGTCAAGGAAATTAGACAAAATATATAATTAATGTGAAATTATTAGTATGTATAATCCATTATTCTCAAATATAAAATGGGTGTTAATTTTATTTTGATCAATTTACATTAATTTAAATATTCATGTTCCTAACTTTAGTATATAACACAATTCCCATGGAAAACAAAGTCATGAAATCTTCATCATCTCTACTTAATTTTTCTCAAGCATTAAAACAAATTAAAATATATAAAATTCAAGACTCGATAGATTGTTATGATAAAATTTAAGTCTTAGTAGATGTAATACAAAGAATAAAATATATGATATAAGGATATCATCTTTCTTCGTAGAGACATATTTGTGTCCCAAATAAAATTAGTAATAATTGGTCACCGAATGCTATATATATACGCGCACACACACGTGTGTGTGTATGTAGCATTTCAATATAAGAAAATTTACTGTCCTGATTTCTTATTATAAGAATTTTGCTATATACATCGATCTCCCTAATTTCTAAATGATTGAACATTTAATATGCAATTTTGAAGAAGAACATGATTTATATAAAATCTGACAAAAGAAAAAAAGATATGAAGTATGCAGATAAGGTATTTGAGCAATCAACCTATCTTCCTTAAACATAAAAGAAAGATCGTTGAATTTTTTTTCTTGATGATGTGTCTTTTTGTGGTGTTTTTGAATTATTTTAAATTATAAAATTATGACTTTCTCTCACTTACTACGGGAAATAATTGGGTGGTTAAAGTCCCTACAAATGAGGAAGTTACACCAATGAGATTTTTTTCCTTTTTCATTTGTTTTTACCTTTTCTATTAATATTTAAAAGTCTTATAACTTTTTCGCCTTAACTTTATTCTTTATGAAAAATATACCAAATTAAACTTCTTTTCACGATCTTCGATTTGACATCCATTTTTCATATATATAATTAAAATATAAATTATTATTTTTATTATTATGGTATATTTTGATTTTTAAACTTTTTGTATATAAAATAAAGATGATAGAAAATTTCAAAATAATTTTATTGGAAGATTATTTTTATTTTATTCTATTACTTTAGATTTACACTTTACAATTGAAAATTTTAGACATATTGGTTAAAGTGATTTATTGATTGATCATTGAATTAGTTTGTTTTTCTTTCTTTATTCGTGAAAAACATATGCTAACTATAAAAATAATAAGCCGATTGTATATTATTTAAATACACACGATAATACAAGTTACCACCACACATATGCTTAGTAAAGTAATGCGATTGTGACTTCTCATGTTAATATTACTAAATTTAAGATATGTGACTTCAAACAACAATAGCTACTCATAAAACATCGCATTGTCTTATCCTCATACTTATATACAGTTACATATTAATATACTATTATAAATATTACAACTCATGCAACACACTGGTGAAATACTATAGAGATAAATTAAATAAATTCTAATATGCTATTTAAAATTTTATTTTAAATATTCAACCCTGTCAAATCCTACAAATTGATGTAACTTAAAGATCTTTATATGCAATGGAGATAAACAAAAGGCAATTCAATGGTCAATATTGTGTACAAAGAGGTGTTTCAAAATCTTTAGTGTTTAATTTTTTCCTTTAGTTTATAATTTGTGTAGTTTAGGCTAAATAGATTTGTCTTTATCATATCGAACTTTTATCCAGTGTAGTATAACATTTCATAAGTCCTTTATAATATCTTATCAATTACTTATTTCGATTTTCATTAATATATATTTACTTTATACTATTTAATTAATAATTCAATAAAAAGAAATTGCAACCCGTGCATCGCACGGGAGGACAACTAGTTTTACTAAAAGAAGGTTGCATAAAAATAGGAAAAGACACATGTCGCTTCCACAATTTTTCGCCGAATTTTTATTTTATTTTATTTTTTAAAAAATATTCTTAAATACGTAGAGAGCCCCTAAAGAAGGGGAACATCCACCTTCTTTTGTGGGTTCTCCTCCAATTATTATTATTATTTTTTTTTATTTTTTTTTTTATCTTTTGCCTTCGAAATTTAAAAGTCTTTTAAATTTTTCCTCTCAACCTGATTTTTCATAAGAAATATATCAAATTATTTCTCTTTTGAGGATCTTTGATTTGACATCCATAATGCATATATTATAATTAAAATATTAATGTTTAAGTGCAAAATACCTTTTTAGAATAGTAATGATATATTTTGATTTTCTAAAAAAATGATATATTTTGATTCCTAAACATTTTTATATAAAATTAAAATGTGATAGAATTCCAAAAATGAATTTTTTTAACTGATTGAAATTTTTTTGAAGATTAAAATTATTTATTATAATTTTACCTTTTTTATCTTAATAATTTTTGGATGGTTTAAAGTATTTGGTTGAAAAAAATTCACAAAAAATACAAATTTTTTTAGGTTTACAATAGAAAAAAAGCTTAGATATATTTGCTAAAGTGATTTGTTGATTGAATTAGTTTGCTTATTATTTTCTTCTATTTTGTGAAAAGAAAAATTATGTTAACTACAAAAATAATAAGTCGATTATTTTTATTTGAACATGACATGATATTATAATTTACCACTCATACACTTAAGTAACTAATATGTTTGTGGCTTCTTATACTAATATTATATTATTTAATATATGTTGCTTTCAAACGATAATTATTCAAAATATTTGACATGGTTTTATCATTATATGCATATGTAATTAATACAACATGTGTAATGCACATTGAAATAACAAGGAGGGAAATTAATCGAATTTCAAGTGTGTATTTATAATTTTACTTAAAATATTCATCATAATCAGATCATGCATTCAAATAATTGAATTAACAAATTTATGAAAATATAATCGGTAGTTTCTATTTGTGATAATGAACTGTATTAAAGTAAAACTATAAAAAATTGAATAGTAAAAATATTATGAAAATCTAACTGGTAGTTTCAATTTAAAATAATGCAAGATATTACATGTAAAAAAACCCCACATGTAAGGAGGAAGAAAGATTACTGGACAAAAAAATATCAATTGACACTTTTATATTCTCAAATAATATATAAGCTAATAATTTCATTATTATTGTTGTTGTTATTATTATTATTATTATTATTATTATTATTATTATTGTTATTATTATTATTATTATTATTATTATTATTATTATTATTATTATTATTATTGATAACGTACTAATCCCTTGCATCGCACGAGTGGACATCTAGCGTATAAAATATTAAAGTCAAATGTTAGAAAACAATAAGGTGTTATTAAATATAATAAGATTATAATTTGTTGAATAACCAACTCAACTTTCTTATAATATAAGCTTAAAACCAATACTAAAAGCATGCTAAAAGAATATCATGGCTTCTGTCTGAAATCGTCAAGATTGTATTCAAAATTAATTCTTAAGGTAAAACCTCAATAGTTATTCTTATAAAAAAAAAAAGAAAAATGAATCTTTTAAAAGGAGTACAAACAAGAAAAATAGAACACATGAATTTTGACGTAAAAAACCATTAATAATGTAATTTATATATAATTATAGCCAAAACTAAAGATTTAAATGGAATGTCAATGTCAGAAACATTCATTGTTTTCTTTATACAACTTAAATAATATTTTATTAAAAATTAGATATTTCAAATATTATAAAAGTAAGAGATAACTTATTTATATAATATACTATTTAGGATAATTATAAATAATATATTATTAAACTTAACAAGAAAATATAATTAAAGAATACCATAGAGTCATCTATATCTATATTACACTAATATAGTGTGTGTGTAATACTATTAGAGAAAAATATAAACTAATAAAATATACTGTCTACATTGTTGTACATGTACATAAAAGTCTTATATTTAAAGAAATATTTTGAAATAATATATTTATCTAAAAAAATCGTGTGCAACACACGTGTTAATTGCTAGGTAAAGGTGCTTATGAGGACATGTGAAAATCTGTAAGTAACAAGTTGATGCTTGTGTACCTTGTCATAAATTTATACTCAGTGAGCAAGTTTAGTAAATTGCTTTATGAGTGCGAGTAGAGTGGACGTAGAAGGATTGCCCCAATTTTAGACTACTATAAGACTATTTAGATACTTATTGCTTTATTATTTTTGAAAACTTGTTGCAACTTACTGAATTGTTTGAAATTTTGTCTTTTAAAGCATTTCCGTTACACAATTCATAATGCATCATTTGTTATAAGTTTCGAAGTTAATAACTAGCTGCAAGCTTACTCTAAAGAAAAACTTATTGTTGTAAGCTCTGTTGTAAGATGTATCAGTTCCTTAAAGTCAATAACAATACACGCCTACTTGTTTTCAAATAAAACTTAAAAAAAATTAGAGTTTATTCATTCCTCTCTATACTTTTATCATTTGGAAGAACTATTACAAGATAATATAAAAGTAATAAATAATATACATACATTATCATCTTTATATATGTGTGTTTATTACATATAATTAAAAAATTCATAGTTTCATATGATATAATGTAATTAAAAATTAAAAGAAATGCAATATACTTAGAGATAAATATTACACCAATATAAATTATGTGTGTATATATTACCCTCTTAGTAAAAAATAAAAAAATATTAAAAATCAATATCCACATCGCAGTATATGTACTTAAAATAATTTTATTACAGTGAAATAATATAAATTAAATTAAATATCTATAATATTTTAATATTATATTTAAAAGAAATTCGAGCCACTTGCAAAATACTTATTGCTAGTATATAAATATGTTTGTTATAATTTTTCTCAATTAAGCTTGACTCGGTATTCACAAACCTTAAACACACCCACCCTATGTTATGCATGTAGATGTATCGGAACTCGTGGATCGGAAATTTTGGCTGTGTGGAATTATATGCCTTTTGAGTTGGTTGGAATAGTGGCGTCACTTTCGTCCTTTTTCCAAAACTAAACCGACCGCAGTCTGCAGACACAGCCCCATGCCTAGTTTTTTTATTTCTTTCTCGGAAAACTAATTCGAGGAAACATAATAAAAAGGAACTTATTCTATCCTACCCACTTGAGTAGCTATTCAAGTGTGATCTACCATACACTTGTAAAAATATATGGAGATCTAATGATTAATTTCATTTTGATTTTCACACACTTTTTAGGTGTGGTGGATCACCCAAATGGGGCACTTTCCATTCGGATAGAGTAGAATTTACCATAAAAAGGGTATGGCTAAACGGTGTTTGGGCACAATTTTCTTTTTCTTTTTTGTATTTGTTTTGTTTTTCTTTTTGATCATTTACTAATTATAATTATAATTGATATATATTACAAGACGAAAAATAAACGTTAACTATTATTTTAAAGCAATTTAAAAAATTTACGTTTTTCTTATTCTTTTTTGGACCCGTAACTAAATTTTATGTTAAAAATTAAATTATCGTGTTCATAAATTATTTTTCACTAGTAATTTTCATATATTTATAAAGAAAAACAAAAAACAAAAAACTAAAAAAATCAGGCCGAACACAATGTGCTCGGATAGCTTAACCGAAATAAAAATGTATTATCTATTGTGTTTGTGTCAAAAATGGTAGTCTCCTCTGTTAATTTTGCTCACCCCAACAAATGAAAGTGGGTGATGAGTTCCAATATTATCTTGGATTTGTGTCATAAATAAGTGTATGTTTGTTTAGGAATTTCAACATTTGGAAGGGGGACGCGACAATTTAATTTAAATAGTTTTATTAATTGTTATTTAATTTTTAATACTCTCTTTCATGATTTGTGGAATCGGATTGGATCAGCGATTCAACCGGGAACCGGTTCGATAGAGTTAAAAAAATCGAAAATTATATAAAATCGTTGAAACCCGGTCAGAATCGGTTCGACCGCCGAACCGGTAGAATCGGATTATATTCATTTTTTTTTTTAAAACAAAGTTGTGTTTTGACATGTTTTAAGTAAAAAAAAAAAAAAAGGGATTTTCACCTTTATCTTCATTTGCCCTTATTATTCCCATCTTATTTTAAATTTGGCACTAGGATGTTATTAAAAAAATTAGAGTTAGAAGTATCTTTGGATTAATTGATATTAAAATATGTTGAATTTTTTTTTACAAGTTAAACTCTAGTATCAAATTAGATTGTATTACACATAAAGAATTATTGAAATCCAAAAGTCAATAAGTTGCCTTTGACCGATTGGACCAGTGGTTGAACCGGTCGAACCTTGAACCGGTGGCTTGTCCGGTCCCACAAACACTGCTCTCTTCATCCCGCTCTAATTTGTCTACTTTCCTTTTTGGTTTGTCTCAATCTAATTTGCCGACCTATAAATGACAAATTTTTCTCACAATCTCTACCCTCAAAATCTCCACATTCAATTTTCACTTTTGAAAAAGTCAAAGATTCCACAAAATCTATTTTTTCTTAACCTCCGTGCCCGACCAAAGTAGGCAAATTGGCCGGGACGGGGGGAGTCTCTTTTAATTAATTTTTTTATCGATAATTTGAAATATCTTACCAATTTTACGATATTCTTTTTTAATTTGTTTTCCAATTTTTTTAATACTTCACTCAAGGCATAATTGGATTGGGACGAGTCCATTTAGATATAGGATGGTCCGTCCATTAATAATTTCATTATTTGGAGATGAGGTTCATCCACTCACATCCTCCTATAAAATTATTTCACATCAGTATCATTTAATTTCTATCAATTAATCACAATTCTCAATACATCTTTTAATCATTCTCCATCAATCATTCATTACCTATATTACATATCACAATATTTTAATACTTTCAACCACTTCTACCGATGTGACATCTACATTATAGATTATACCCTACATGTTCCTTAAACAAAAATATCTTTTTCACTTAAAAAATTGATCAAACCATCCAAAAATATATTATAATTGACAGGGCACATTCTACTACATTTCAACACAACTATTCCCTCACTCCACAAATAAATATACCCGTGAATTAAAGCGGCTTGACATAATTACGTCGCTGGCAGTACCACCCGACAAGCGAGGGACGCTTTACGAAACAAACTTAACTAAATTATAAACAATACATATACAATCCTCTCGCCACTGCTGGACACTCCTCCTCAATCCAATCCAACCCCAGGAACCCTAGAAAGATGTTATCTTTTAAATGGGTCTTCAACATTTTCCTCATAATCTGGATTGCGGAGCTCCATTTGATCAGCTGCGGGTCGAATCAGCAGCAGTTGGACAGAGTATTCAAGCTTCCAGGCCAGAATTTTGATGTCAGCTTTGCACATTATTCTGGATATGTCACTGTCAATAAAGAATCTGGGAGAGCCTTGTTCTATTGGTTCTTTGAAGCTGAAGAGGACCCTTCTAATAAGCCTATTGTTCTTTGGCTGAATGGAGGTCACTATGTCTTTTCTCTCTTTTAATCTGTGTGTTATTTGCTGCCCTTCTAATACTGTAAGATATAGCTAGTGTTAGGGCTTTGAGAGGTTTCAACTAAACTCATATATTTACGTACAAAAAAGATCATGGACATATTAAACTTAGAAATCCCTTTTTGAGGTAAGACTAAAAAATAAATCTATAGGGGTCTTGCCCAAAGTTTTGAATCGAAGCGGGATAGTGTTTGCAACGATTAACAAAATATTGTATATCATTCTAGTTTTGTGAAAAATATTTTGACTTTTAACAATAAGTTCACATGCATTTTGATATAAATGAGTTAAGAATCTTATCTTTATTATTGTTCTTCTATTTTTATTATATGAGCTCAACTTATATGTTCATGAATAATTAATGAACGAGTCAAATGTTCAAATTATATTCGTTTATTAAGCAACAGAACTTGAATGAACACTAACTGAGCTCAAACACAAGTATTTTATCAAATGCTCTATTTGTCAACAACCCTTGTGTGATAGTGTATTTGTGATTTGTGGTATAAGGTTGTAGAGATACTTGCAGTGCTTTAGAAATGGTTTCATAAAGATGATCTCTATAATATGTTTTTGCTTCTTCCTAACAGTGAGTGTATAAAATTTCACTCAATGTGTCCTGTATATACATATCTGCATTAGTTGTTAATCTTAGTTGTGATAAAAGATGCCAAAGCAGTTTTAGAAATACAAATTGCACTTGATAAGATAGACTCGTCTTTGTTATCTCTCCTCCACCTTAATTTGTGTCCAATTTACTGAATTGTTTTTGTATTCAGGACCCGGATGTTCATCTATTGCGTATGGGGTCGCTGAGGAAATCGGACCTTTCCATATTGAGAAAGATGGGAAAACCCTTTATATGAATTCTTATTCCTGGAATAAAGGTATTTATCTCTATTTTGTTTGCTTGGTAACCGTCTTAATTTGATAACACATGGATTCAATTTACAACTGTTCTTCACTTTTATCGGGTATTCTGGTTAGGCTCTTTTTCGATTCTTCTGATACTAGTACTTTAAGTATGGATTTTCTAGAATTGGCTGCTGGTTGAAATACTAAACTGAAATTAATCTGGAATTTCCTTTCTGATGCGTAATCATGTGACTATTTCAGAACTCCCAAGAGCTGAAGAATAATTGATTTACATTTTGGTGTTGGTTTTCTATGTGCAGTTGCGAATATATTATTTCTGGACTCTCCAGTTGGGGTTGGTTATTCGTATTCAAACACTTCGTCTGACTTATTCAGCAATGGTGACAAAAGGACTGGTACTATTCTCTACGTGATAACCCTTATTTATCTTCTATGATCCATATGCGATAGTTTGTTGACGCAGCATAATGACTTCACTGTGATTGCAGCTTCTGAAAACCTAAAATTCTTGCGGAAATGGTTTGAACGTTTTCCAGAGTACAAAGGAAGAGACTTATACATCACAGGAGAAAGCTATGCTGGTTGGTGCATGATTATATACTTTCTTGAAACTGTCTTTACATATTTTCTTACAGCAATTTACAAGGAGATAATAGGGTGAAATTTATCATGTTCAATGAGGGTTATTGATGCACAGAGTGGTTTTATTTGTGAAATGGAATTCACACCCGGCCAATATACGCCAACCTTGGTATTAGAATGTAAAGAAAGATTGAAGAATCATACGTGTTTGTTTTCTCAAGGATAATTCAGTATGAAATTTAGTAGTTGATAAAGTATATGCCAATTTTTAAAGAGAAACGACAAATGAGTATGAGCTTTTGCAGTCACACGACCGTTGTAAATTCTTTTTTAACACCATCACACAACCATTGATGTGGACAGTTTCTGGATTACCTTTTGTACTTTCTTCTAGTTTCATAGATTGTTATTCAACTCCATCTTATTTCAGATTTTTATGATGAAAAGGCCACAGTGGATGAACTAGAAAATAACAGGATCACAAGAAGCAATTATAAATCGAATAAACATAATGCATATTTAACTTAGAGAGTTCTCTTTCATATTGTTGTCCTACTGTGTTCATACAGTCTAACTTTACTTTTTAAACACTGTACAGGACACTATGTTCCTCAACTTAGTCGAGCTATAGTGAAGCACAACCAGAAAAATGTAGAAGAAATTATCAATCTCAAGGGTTTCATGGTATGGCCCTTCTTGAGTTGATATTAATGATTCGAGGATAATCGGCTTGTCTGTTAACAATTAACCTAGTACCCCACTCACCCTATGAGCAGGTCGGAAACGCTCTTACTGATGATTATCATGACTACTTGGGACGCTTCCAATTCTGGTGGTCGGTTGGTCTGATTTCCGATCAGACCTACAAGCAGTTGAATATCCTGTGCGATTACACATCATTCATACATGTGGCGGAACCATGTGAGAAGGTCCTTGAAATTGCTGATCAAGAAATTGGAGACATTGATATGTACAGCGTCTATACTCCTCCATGCACTGCTAATTTCACTAGATTAAACCATCTTTGGAGAAGAAAGAGGGTAAGTGTCTACATCCTTTCCAAGTTCCAACACTCGCACATAGAAAGAGCAAAATATGCGTTTTTGTTTGGATTACTAATGGAATGTATTTTTCTTTTGTTGAAGGTTGGTCTTCTTAGAAGAGCATATGATCCCTGCACAGAGCAACATTCAACTGTCTACTTCAATCTTCCAGAGGTTCAAGATGCACTTCATGCACGAATCCAAAATTCCGCGTTAAAGTGGGAAACTTGCAGGTATTCATACTTGAAATAAGAAGGGCTTCTGTTTTCATATTCCTTTTCCTATTTCGGATGGTATTCTACAAGCATTTGTGTGTGGTCATGATTGTTACAAGCTATGGTAAAACGAGAATGGAGACCAAAACTGAATCCAAGCTACAACAAATGTGATAAGTCATCAACTCCAATTCGGAGACTGATATTAAAAAGAAATAATGTTCAGGGTTAATTTCTTTTGTTATTTGTGGTTTTAATAAGACGGGCAGTTTCAAGTTCTGCAAAGAACCGAAACACTTCAAATGAAAATATGAAATTACAAACGACATATTTATGAAATTTGTTGTCTTCGACTGCTACTAGAACATGCCATTGATTCCACTAGATTGTCAAGCGGAGTTGTGAAATATTTATCATTTGAGGCGAAACGTTTTCATTACACAGATACTTCTACTTGTCTCTTTTATGCAGAAAGCAGACTCATGGATTTACTAGATTTTATTTTATGACCAGTTATAGATTGACCTATATTCTCATTGCAGTGACACGGTGAACGAGAATTGGATGGATTCTCCTAGTTCTGTTTTGAATATCTACCGTGAACTGTTGCACTCTGGGCTTCGTATATGGGTCTTCAGGTTTTCTATTATTCCCACCTTTATCTCTGTTATTTTACTTGAGTTTAATACTGTATAAAACATTCTGCATAAAGCATTTTTTTTGGAAATTACATGATATACAGGAACAATGCATAGATATAACACGAATATCAGTACTTCAGTGTTCCTCTCGTTGTTCGTTAAAGTTGTATCAAACTTAAGGTGCTGATCCCTAAGTTGCACCAGCAATATAAGAATTATTAGAATTATGCTTGATGAGGTCAAACTAGGTCAACCACTAAAAATTGCGAGTAGTGGAAGGTTCAGTGTGAGTGAAAAATAGGAAGTTAGCTCCTCCATGTGGGTTGACAGTTGTAATATTGGATATATTTTAATTCTTTTACAATCAAGTCAATAAATCTGATATCTGTTTGATGTTTTCGATAGTGGTGATACGGATGCTGTAATTCCAGTTACATCTACCCGGTATAGTATAGATGCTTTAAAACTCCCAACTATTGGTGCATATCGCCCTTGGTATGATGATGGCCAGGTCAGCATCTTCACCTCTCTCTCTCTCTCCCTCTCTCTCTTTCTCTCTTAATTTTCTGTGTATGATGGAAAAACAGGTAGGAGGGTGGACACAAGAATATGAAGGGCTGACATTTGTGACAGTGAGAGGAGCGGGCCATGAAGTTCCGCTCCATAAACCGAAGCAGGCTCTAACACTGATCAAATCCTTCTTAGCAGGACAATCCATGCCGAAGCACCTTGAGCTTGTCAGTGATTCCTAGTTTTTGTCGACATTTCGTCGTAACACTTGGTGTTGCTTGAACTTGAAGAAAGATCCCATCTGGGGTTAAATGATGCAGAAGATCATATTCCCAGTTTTAGGAGAGGTTGAAAAATAATTCTGTATCATGATAATGTGGATTTGTTTTGTACACGGGTGTTTTACTAATAAGGGTTGGATTGCAGCTTGGGCTCCCATTTCAATCTTCGGTTTCGCGTCTTCATGTCTGTATTATATACATCACAATAACGCTGATCAACCCCTTAATATTGGACTCCTTTGAAGATTTCTGATACAAACTTATACAGACAAAAGCGTCACCAAAACAATGTACAATCAATTGGAGAATATTTGGAAAGAGATAAGTGTTGGTGTTTTATTTCGAAAAATCAACTACCTAATAACTACTACACTAGATTTAGAATCTTAATTGTAACACTTAATGTTTTTTTTATAGTCGTTCTTTTAGATTTTATACTTTGTTTATAAATAGTTATTTTTCTTTTCTAATATTTTTTTTTCAATACTACCCCTATAATTATTCCTAAATAATCATTAAATATCTAACATACCAAATTTATATAATCTAATTAAGAATTTATTTATGCTATTACCCATGCCTTTTAATTTTGTTATCTAAACCTATAAAGACCTCTATGAAAAAATGAAAGTAGTACTATCCAAAAAATATATATGATAACACTATAACAAGTCAAATACTAACTACTAAAAACTACAATCAACTAATATTCTTATTTCAAACATTAGACAACACACTAGAAATATAATTCTCTCCTTTACTTAATTTGGCAATTTACCTTTTAATTTTCTATGTAACGCTACACCGGTCAACTACTACCTTTATTTTTTTGTTTGTTCTTTTAGATTTTGTCTCTCGTTTTAAAATAATTGTTCTTTTAGTTATTTTACCACATTTCTTCCAATATAAACCCTAAAAATAGAAACATATTGTAACAACAAATTTCGTGTATAAAATGTATAAACACGAAAAAGATGTACAAAATTTAATATTCGGATCAAATGAGTAAATTTACAATTTTGTGGATCCTATCTCTAGTTCTCCTCTGATTCTTCTCTTCGATTGATTGAGGTCGGAGTTGACCTTGATTTTTCCCCATTTTGGACTTTGACTTGAGTAACGTTAATTCAAAGGCTTGTGAGCTTGATTTTGAATTAAACAAGGGTTAATTACCAAAAAAATCACGACTTTTGGTCCAATTTTCAATTGCAACATGACTTTTAAAACTTATCAATGTTGGTCACAACCTATAACTTTTTTTCAATTATAACATCGACTAATTTTTTTAACATCTAATTGTGTCGACATCACCACCATTAGATGCACATGGACAAGACCATCATTTACCCTCGATCAATTTCACAATCCGTCATTTTCATTGTCGTTAATCGGCGATTGAAGTTATTATATCACTTCTTCGACTCTCAATTAACGACAAGAGAATTGACGGATTGTGAAATTGATTGAGGGCAAATGAAGGTCGTGTCCAGGCGCATCTAATGGTAGTGATGAAGACACAATCAAGTGTCAAAAAATCTAGCTGATGTTGTAATTGAAAGAGAATTATAGTTGATGACCAACATTGATAAGTTTTAAAAGTCATGTTGCAATTGAAAATTGGACCAGAGGTGGTGATTTTTTTGGTAATTAATCCATTAAACAATACATTTGATTAAATATGTGAAGAACGTCTTCGAAGATCTTGACGAACTACGAAGAACACCTTCGAAGTTTTGACTTGCAACGTCGATCGGAGGGGCTTAGCACCTTGATCTCGGATCAAACATTGAAAATCTTTGAGATTGACTTTGTAACGCCTTGAAAAAATCTCAAGATTGGCTTTGTAATGCCGGATTGTAATACCGGATTGGTTTTGTAACGCCGAATTTCTTGAGCTTGTCTTGTTGTTGATTTTCTCGAAGAACGTCGAAAAACACCGAAGAACGTTGAAATTCCTTTGTACCCTTTGTACCGGAATTCTTCGCTTGATATTCCTTTGTACCGGAATTCTTCACTTGATTATTGTCTTGTATTCTTGTGATTTTTGGTGGAGAATGAGGCCCTATTTATAGTTGTAGGATGGGAAAACCCTAACAGACTTGAGCCTGAATGGAGCAATATGATTGGTCCTCCATAAAATCATCATCCATAAGATAATTATTAAATTAATTGTATTTAATTTAATAATTACTGCAACAACTTGACACATGGAGCATTCTGATTGGTCCACCATGACTTAATGTTTATCCTCATCTTCTTGGATAATTACTAAATTAATTTAATTTAGTAATATCTGCGTCATCTTGACACGTGGCGACTTTCCATTGGTCAATAAAATATATAGTAAATCACCAATTAAATTGACTATTTAACTTAGGAATTTTATTTATCCAATTCCTAACATTAAAAATAATCAATAAAAAAATTAATTTTCAACATATATTTTACTACGTGGCACATTTTAATTGGATACGAAATTTGCGTTTCAAGACATATAATAGTATAAAGGTAAGAGGATAAGATTATGGGATACATATAATAACATAAAGATAAGAGGAGAAAATTAAGGGATTGAGGTGAGAATATATTTATCCATTTCTTCAACTTTTTAATTTTCTTATCCAAATTTAAAAAGATAAATAAGAAAAACGAAGATAGTACATGATTTATACAATATATATTATTTTAATATAATATATTACTTGTTGTATAACATATATTTTACTATAATAAAATTCGCTATAGTATATAGTACAATATAACATAATACTATATCATTGTAACATACCATTAAATAAATTCTGGAAATTGACAAAAATAGCAATTACATTTTAAGAAAACAACCCGTTGTACAATTACAAATATAAAACAATAAATAATTCAAATTGTTAATAAAAGTAAACTTTGAAAAATATAATTTTGGAAACTACAACCCATTGGAAAGTAAAAGTAAACATTGAAAAATAAGAACAATCAATATATAAGAGATGACAAATAATTCAAGGAAATTACCAAAAGATTGAAATTTACAAATAACTAGCACTACACACGTGCGTTGCACACGGTTATATTTTTTTTTATCATTATTTAATAAAAAAATAATTTAAACGTAAAATAATTATACATGGTGATATATATACACAACTTCGTAGATTATTCAATGCAATAAAAAAAATAATACATTGAACAAACATAATTTTGAATCAACTAAAAACTCAAAGAATCACAAAAGAGAAATAGAAAAGTTAAATAACCTTAATCTTAACAAAATAAGTTATAATAATTAACGCTAAAAGCTTCATAATAAACGACATATTATGACATAATGTATAAATATTTAGTCTTACAAAAATTATATTATATATAAAAAGTTTGATTTATTCTAAACTTCTTATTATACACAGACTTGACATCATCGTATATCTTAAAGTTATAAGATAATTGAAAAACTATATACGTAATAATGAGGCATAGATTTTTTATGTTTTGTACCAAATCACTGGTATTTGAAGAAAAATACATGTTTAATTGTGTCATTACATCATCAACTGACATCCATAATTTCATTATTTGTTATATCCACACAAAATATTAGGCATAGCGTACTTTCTCTATATTTTTTCTAATAAATAATTTCGATTTCAACATACATTTGCACATGAAATACTTTACATATTTTAATGTGAGAACAAACTTCCAACAACTTAGTATCAAGGTCCAACGTCCAACTTCTGTTGTAATTATTCTTTTCTAATTTTTTATTATTAAGTATAATCCTTTTTAATATAATTTACTAATCGATTTAAGATTGATTATTTCAATTTCCTTAATTATTTTCTTAGTTCAACGTCGAAATTTAAAAATCATGCATTATTTAAAATAAAAATCCAACTATAGTATAATTACAAAATAAATCATGTTTCTTTTTATGGGAGGTCGACTATATATATAATGTCTCACAATCTTCAATCAAGACACATGCTACAATCTATATAAAATATAATAAATGTTTTAACTAATTTGTTATGTCTTTAATTCCTTATTTAGTTATTGCGAAATACTCTTAATTTTTCATACATTACACATCCATTTAAAAGTCATGTATATACATGTTTAAACCACACATTCTGATTTTATTTCTTATTTAGACTATACAGTGTTTTATTCAACGTAATTATTATTTATTTTTATCTAATCTATACGCAAGTTAATATTAACATTTATATTTTACAGTCTTTATTTTTCTGCTTATTTTAATTTAATTATGTGATACTCATTCACATAGTAGTATTTTTAATCATTCTCATAGTACAACTTAGTTCGTTATTTCTTTATAGTTTTTTTTTATTCTTTATTGTACCCTATAATTTTATATAACATAGTAAATCCATTTATCAAATTTTCACATATGCTTAAAATATATGTATAATATTTTTGTTGATTTAATAATTTAATGTTAGATCTTAAATATTTAAAAGAATCTGGTGCAACTATTCATGTCCACTAACTTTTACACTTGCCATTTTATTATTTCTATTATTAGTACAATAAAATTTCACAACTCAATCTAAAATTCAATTTTTTTAAACCTTGTGACTTTTATATCTCTCTCCAATTTTCTAACATAACAGTTTTTTCTTTGGTGTACTAAAATTACATCACCTATTAAAAGTATTATATTAGTGAATAGATTTGTATAGGTGTGTAAGGTATGTGATTAAAAATGATGTATAACACATAGATTTATTTGAATAAAATCAATCTGTTGTATAGACCTATAGTATTTAAAATTTACACAATATCACTACTGATGCATTTATAATTTTTATATCTTCATATATATATATATATATATATATATATATATATATATATATATATACTGATTTTATATATAAGCTACTTTTATCGCCTTCCTCCATCTTCACAGTACATTTTCTCACTTCTATTCATTTTATCATCATATAGTTCATATTCAATTGTTTTGACATTATTTTTAATTGTTGTACTTTAATAAAGTGGTATAGACAAAAAACATACAAGTTTCTAACATAACTTTTTTGCTCACTCTAAAATTAATTTTAAATATAATCTCAGCGATTCCACATGCAAGTCATTTTATTCTTTTTAGCGTGATTTTGGTATTTGCTTCAAGTTCATATTATAATGAAGTTTGAGTTACTATTCACATTAAACTCTAGCCCTTGATCAATTCCATAGTTTATACTTTAGTCTAAATATCCTATATTCGTTTTTTATTTTTCATTAGATTACTTATATAATTATATTGTTGTTTTTCAATGTTGTAATATTGATACTTCAGTAATTTAGAAAATTAGGGAGATTATTGCAAGTAGCAAATTTATAATATTCAAATTTTGACAAATAAATTGTTATTGTTAGATAAATATTATTCAAATTTATATTTATAATAAGAGTTGGTTGTTTTATTTATGACCAAACACTATGTAAGAATTTGTCAATAATGTAATACCCGTGCCTCTCACAACTCACTGGCCAATATAATTTTTGTTGCATTTCATGCATTTCATATTTTTATGTGCTATTTGCGTGATAGTTTTATAGTAATTAATTTGTTATATTTATGGCGTTATTTTATATTTTGCGATTAATTTGGAGATGTTTAATTTGGTAGTCAGGAACCCCCTAGTCTAAAATATTGGGACATGCTTTAAAATTTAAGACTACACGTGACAAGTTTAAAATATAGAACATTATGTAGTACGTGGAAGTGTTAGATGTAAATGATTTTATTGTCGGAATAACAACAACAATAACAACAACAACAACAACAATAATAATAATAATAATAATAGAGTGAAACTTACTTATTAAGCAAAGGGAAAAGGCGGTGGATCACCCTTATAAGCTTAAACTTATCCTTTAGTCTATAAACAACACACAAGAAAAGGGGAGATAAATGAGTGCTCGCATGATGTTGAATTCGGAAGAAATGGAGGTCGCCTGGTAAGAAAACACTAAGGTTCTATTTTGTTTACATTCAATTCATGATTTTTATAAATAGTATAGCAAAACCCACTTGCATGATCATTGAGATAATATAAAATTTGTTGGGAATAATACAAACATGATTAACTATGTTATGAGTAAGATGAAATTTAACATGTTAATCTGCCCAGATTTTTAATGTTCAATAGTTAGCCGATTTTGACCAATTTATGAGCTGAATTAGGAAAAGTGTAAAACATGAAAGTTGTAGCCTTATGTGTTAGCTTTATAACCCAACTTGAATCATATAAATATCAATTTTGTAGAAAAAGTTAGAGTCTTATTACCAAAATGCGACGAAGCTGAAATTGTCGGACTAAAAGTACGTAACGATCTAGAATTTGATCGCTTGTGCACTAATTTGAGTTAATTGCCATAGATTGATTACCATGGTGGGATAGGAAGTTTCAAAAGTTACTTCGGAGGAGAGGTAAGTAGAAATCCATCTCCAACTACAATGCTTGAACATAGTATTTATGTTTATTATTTGTGATAATTGATTGTTATATGTGTTGTTGTATAAAGTGTATTCTTCCGTTGCTAAAAACAAACTGAGGTGCATCAATCATGAGCATTAGCATCTACAAGAATTACATGTGTACATATAAGAAGTCAAAATAGCATAATTTCATAAGTTGATAATGTTTTGGGGTTGGTCACCATTGGCACATTGAGAGTTATATATTATATATGGTGTCTTTCGGGATGCTTCCGGTGACAGGCGTGCACGCGGAAGAGGTTCCCACTTCAGCACCTTTATGATGAGGGGTACGGGAAGAGGTAGACTTTCCGGTGGACTGCAGGGGCAGGCAGGAGGCGGACCCCTGGTAGTCTCGGAAGGATAGCCACTTGGTCGTACCAATCATCACTAATATCTCGGGTGGACTATAAGGGGGGAGGAGGGACCCTTGGTAGTCACGAGTATGGAGGGATATTCTGGTGAGGTTGTGCCAGTGAAGGGAGCCATTTCCCACCAAAAAGGGTTTCCTTTTGAGAAAACAGTTGAAAGAAATGGTTTTATAACTTGCATCTATCATATATGCGTTTCTCATGCATGATTTCTGCTTACTGAGCTTTAGCTCACATAGTTCTTGCATTGTAGGTGAGTTTGACTACGCATGAGCTCGTGGACTGATCTAGCATGCTGTTGGAGCTGATGCAAGTTTTGAAGCCCCGTGTATATGAATGACGACCTGTGGGGCTAAACCTTGGACTCACTATGTTTTTGCTAGTGTTCTAACAATCTTTTGGACATGTACAAATTAAAGTACTTTAATATGTATATTTATGTAAATATGGTGTTGATTGGAATGTGACACCTTTGTACTCAGTCTGGAGCTATGTAAATATATGTAGGTGACGTTTTGGTCTTGAAGGAGTATTCTAAAACGTTAATTTTGAAAAATATATATATATATACAGGTTTGTAAGGCTAAGAAAATTAGTATAGGATAAGTTTTTACAAGGTGGGTGTGACAAATAATTTATACATAGTAATACTATATAAACCATTGTGAATCATTTACATCTTGTTCTGTCATATAATGTTTACATTGTTTAAATAGACTAAACGATTTTAATTTAATGTCATCTATTTTTTTTTTTCGAAAAATTCTTTAATGAAATTTTTTAATTAAAATTTCAATCATTTTTATATAATAAAAAAAATATAAGCACGATTATATGTCAACAAAAACACTTAAGACTAAGTAATACATTTTTTAAAAACTAAGAAATAATCAAGAGCTAAAACTAATGTACAATTTTTTATTCTATTATGAATTTATACAAAAAGTTAGACTAAGACATAATGTCAAGTTTATATATTTGATTCTTCATATAGTTACTTCATATTTTTTTAGATATAAATAGTAAATATTGATAATATCACATATTGATATTATAATTTAATTTTCTTCGAGATATCTTTTTATTGATACTATATGACTTATTATTGAAATCAAATCAGAGATTCATGGGTGTGACTGATGAATCAATAGTAAACGAGCAAGTTCTTCTTTCAAATACTTATTATTAATGTTGAGTTATTCATACATTATGTAACATATGCATGAAGTGCTATATAAATACTCCCTCCGTCCTGCTTAGTTTTACACGTATGGCCGGACAAGTATATATAGAAAAAATAATTTTTTGCTTTTTGGTTGATTTTTTCAAAGGTGGAGATTTAGGGTGGAGATTGTAAGGAAAATTTCCTTTTTAAGGGTGTACAAAACTGAGTGGGACGGATCGAAACGGAAAGTGTGCAAAACTGAGCGGATGGAGGGAGTGTTATATATGATATATTGTAGTTGTCTCATCAATATTTTAAAGTGAAATGGGTACAAAATATTGTAGTTGTAAAATTAAAAAAACAAAAAAAAGGGGGAAGAAATCTCTTGTTTTATCTCTCAGATATAAAAGGCAAAAATAAAAAGGTATTAGGTACAAATAGACACCTCATTTATATTCTCAGGTACAAACAAACTCCTCAATTATATTTTTATCTAATTAAACACTTTACATTTAGAATAATAAAAATGAACCCTCCAACTTTTCAATGTACTATAAATAAAAACTTCCGTTATTTAAAACGCATGGAGTCAATATGAAGCTTAACTAGATGATGACCCCTGTCATCTTCATCTCACCTTAATAGAATTACACACGCTCAATACACAAATATGTTGATCCTTAAAAATACAAATATGCTGGAAAGATGAACTGGAGATGGTATAACTGCTGGAGATACTCACGAGCACAAATTAAGATCCAAGAAAAATTAAATATCTGGAATGAACCAAGGTCTCGATTAGCTGCACAAAATCACGATTTCAGAAAGACTTCCATTGAAAATGGAGGACCTCAGAAATCATTGTCAATGGAGGACTTCAACCAATAAGTGGTCATTTGGAGAGATTTGTTAGCAAATCGAGGTGAGTAGTAGAAGTGCCAAATCAAACTGGACATGACGACATGAAGGAAGTCATTGCAAGTCGGCGGCGCCACAACAATGGAACCCTAGCGACAAAACCAAGTAGCAACGGGGAATGAGCTCCAACGGTCATAAGGTGTATTTTTTGGAACGTCTGTCATTATCGAAATTGATCAAAATTCATGTTCCCAATATGAATAATGATTGAATAAAATATTAATTGATAATTTCATATTAAAATGGAAGAATAATTCACAAGAAAATCCGTAGGAATAAAAGAATTAGTAACGTCTGTAAAAATATTGACGGAAGTGTTTAATTAAACTACAATAAAAAGTTTGAGTGTCTGTGTGTGCAATTTTAAGAATTAAAGTGTTTAATTGTTAAAAAAAAAAAAAAAATTGAAGGATTTATTTGTACTTGGTGATATAATTAAGGTGTCTATTTGTACCTTCTCCAAATATAAAAAAAAAAAACTAATAAGGACTTTGAACACCTAAACTTAATAGTATTTCAAATATTCAATACCTAAATAACCCTCTTGTACTTCTTGACCAAAATAAGGATCTTGTATCTATTACTCGACTATGAAGTCAAACTTATAACTATTGAAATCATATTAAACTATTACATTTTACATAATTTAAATATTTTATCATGTAAGTATCATTAATTTTGAGGCGTTCATATATTGTGGTAAATCAAATATTATATTATACACTATAGTTGTCTTGTCAACATGTTTATGTTGCAGTTAGGTGGAATGAGTATATAGATTTTATGGATATTTATCATACCTAAATTTTTATAAAAAATAAAAAAAAACTAAAAAATATCTCCGAAAAATTAAAGATGATAAATTAAATCAATAAGAGCTTTCGCTATTATTCATTATTTTAAGTTTTATGTATATGATGTTTTCTTTTTGTTGCTAATCCAAAAACCTATTATTACTTTTTCACCGTGAAAAAAAAAAAAAAAAAAAAAAACTTAATATAACATTCAATGACTAAATACCTTTATTGTATACCACTATTGGAAGTTAAGATTCTTGTGGTCATTATCCTAACAAAGAAGTCAAACATGGATCTACTAAACTCCTATTAAACTATGTTTAATTTTTTATATATACATAAATATTTTTTTGTGTAAATTTCAATTATTTAATATTCTGATAATCATAAACTAAAGTACTTTGATGTTCATAATATCTTAAATTCTTATTCCTTTTAGCAATGTAATTATATCATTTTTAATTTCTTTTATATACTTTCTTCAATTTTTCATAAATTTCTTATAGTTCTTCTAATTGGATTCTTTTATAATTGTTGAGAACGGAGAAAGATCGACTAATAAAAATTTAAGAGTAAATAAAAGGAATATGATACACTATGATTGTGATGTCAAAATATTTTTTGTTGTGGTTAGTAGAATGAGGATATATATATATATTATAACTACATACCTAAATTAAAAAGAAAAAGTAAACTAAAAATAAAAAATTATCTCTAAAATGAAAAATGATAAATAAGAGCTTTCGTTATTATTCATTGTTCTAATTTTTATGTGTATGATTTTTTTTTTTTTTTTTTTTTTGTTGTTGCTAAACGTAATCTCTTTAAGTATTTTTTCCACCATGAAGAATCCAAAACTTAATAGTTTGAAAATAGTTAATATCTAAATAACTCTACAGTATCACTATTCGAAATTAAAAGTCTTGGAATCATTATCCTGTAAAAAAGTCAAACTTTGGAGTTACTAAAGTCCTATTAAACTATAAGATGTTTAATTTTCTACAATTTTTATAAATACATAAATATATTTTGTATAAAAATCAATTATTTAATATCCTGAGAATCATATACTAATGTAATTTTACTTATTGTAAGTACATTTTTGTTAATTGATCTTTCTCCTTTCTCTTTAATTATAGAATAAACCAATTAGAAAAACTATCAGAAATTTATGAAGAATTGAATAAAATAAAAACAAATAAAAAGAATAATATAATGCATTTTACTATAAAGGAATAATAATATAAGATATTATGAATATTTAGATTCAATTTATGTCATCAGTTGAACTGTATATTATATAAAATGCGAAAAAAAGTTTCATAAGTTGATACTTGAGAGATGAATTTGAATTATAAAATGAATCTTATTGATTAAATAAAACTGTAACAAATAAAGTTACTAAATTAGTCTTAAAAATTCACTAATGGTTTTCTTTTTCTTTTTCTAGAATTTTCGTTTTTGTCAATTATATGAAAGAATCTCATTATAAAAGAGATATGAAATTTAAAAAGAAACTTAAAAATAAAATAAATAAAAATAATAAAGTTATGTGTATTATTAAAAATAAAGCAAAATATTGAATATTATCAATATGTAGGTTCAACTTATGTCATTAGATTAATTAGATATCATATCCATGATCTTTTTAGGGTATCTTATCCATAAATTGATAGATGATATTTGAACTATAAAAGGCTCTAATAAAATAAATAAAACTTTAAAAATATACTACCTCAGTCCCACTCTAACTTTCCTACTTTCTTTTTTTGTTTGTCCCAACTTAACTTTCCAACCCATAAATGACAAATTTCTCTCACAATCTTCACCCTCAAAATCTCCACCTTTAAAAAAGTCAAAGATTCCACAAAATCTGTTTTTCCTTAACCTCCGTGCCCGATCAAAGTAGAAAACTTAAGCCGGACAGAGGGAGTAGTTAATAAACTAACCTTATAAATTAAAATTCATTAAGGATATAATAGGCAAATAGAAATTTTGTCTAACCATATAAATAAAACTTTAAGGATATAGTTACTAAACTAACCTTAAAAATTAAAATTCATTAATGATATAATAGACAAATCAAATTTTATAAGAAACAATTCACACTTTTATAATAGAAATAGACCAGGAAATAAAAAGATAAAAAATTGGAAGATTATTACTATATACTACTATTAATATAGTAATAATAGCTCTATAAATAGCAGTTCAAAAATTTGCAACCCATTGTAAATTAGAAATATGAAATAATGGAAATGCTATCATTTTTATTAAGGTGGGCTTGGAAATAACTTAGTTGATCAGATTTTAAATAAGCCTCTTCGCTAGGGTTCCGTCTTTCGACATGAGATTACAACCGCGCTGCTTTCGTGCACATATATCCCGCGACTTTGGCTGTCATTTTCCTCCCAGGCTGATCTGAGTCTTAGCAGGTTAGCGTCAGTGTTTTCTTTGCAGTTTTTGTGGGTTTTTTCTAGGGTTTGGTTATTAGGATTTATACTGGTCTCTTGTTTAATATAATGGGGGTAGATGTCTCGGGGCTTGCGGATCTATGGGATTCACTGCGTCTATCGATGGAAGTAGATGAAGTAGTAGTTAGTATTTTTTTTTTCTTCTTTAAGAACAAAGAAAAAACCCTTCCCTCTTCCACGATGACTCGAACTCAGGACCAAAGGCCTAGGTATTACGAGGCAACCAAATATTCAGGCCTGGCTCTATGGTCGATTTGTTCTCCCTCAATCTATTGGACTGAGGGATTTGTCGATTTCTTTACATAAGGTCTGGAAGATTGATGGGTAGCTGGAAATATCTTCAGTTGGACGGGGCTTGTTGGCCTTTCATTTCGGTGATACAGCAGAATGTAATCAAGTTCTCCAGCATCAACCATAGAATCTGAACGGGTCGCTCTTGGCACTAGATCGTCTATCGGGAGACCTGAAACCGGAGCTTTTGGAGATAAACTACATACCTTTTTGGGTGCAGTTCCATGGATTGCAATTTAGGTGTATGACGGAGGAGGTGGGAAAAATTCTCGAATAGCGTCCGGGCTGGGGTTTGGAGATTGATATCCCCGGGGGGTTGGGAAGTATCTTCGGGTGAAGATTATGCTGGATTTATCTAAGCCTCTATGCCGGGGAACGAAAGTGGAGATTAGAGATACGCGTGATGTGGTTTTATGTCGCTATGAAAGTTGTCAGACTTTTGCTATGAGTGTGGTCGTCTGGATCACATCGAGGGTGATTGCCCTTCTATGGTGGACTCTGGAGTGGTTGGCTCGGGTGTGGTGCAAAATTTTGGCACGTGGTTAAGAGCGGATGGACAAGGTTTATCGATGATTGGTACAATAGAAGAATTAGTTAGAGCAGGGCAGAAGAGTAGACCGCCGGATCGTTTCCGCCTTCCGGCTGATACAAGGCGCGGATGTAGGGATTCTGTGGGTAAAGGACTGGTATTGGTGAACTCTGCTGGTTCAGATGCGGCTTTTTTTAGCAGCTCCAACTTTTCCTCCGCTGGAGCAAGTCGGGAGAGTGTGGCAGCAGATGTAGTGGGAGGAGGTTGTGGTCGAGATGTCAGTGTGGGTGTGGCTTCTAGGGAAGGGTCAGTTGGGCAGTTGTAGCTGGGGGAGGGAGTGATGGCCATGCATGGGCCACCTATTTCTATGCATGGAGAGATTTCGAGGGTCGGGGGTGGGGCATCTTGCAGAGTTCGTCGGGGAAGTTTGTGTTGGGTCCGGAGGGAGGATCGGGCTCTAAGAACGGTAAGGGTGCAATGATGGTGGTTAATTATATTTTTAACCACCTCAAAACTTGCGTAGGGGAGGGTGGTACGAGATGTAAAATTCTAAAATATCGGGGGAGATCGCGTGGCAGTAGTGTACGTAGGGTGGTCAGTTCGGGAGTGGTAGCAGCTGGGGATAGTTGTGTGGACAAAAAATGATTGGCGGTGGTGGTGGAGGTCGACGCTGGTGGGGATAAGAGGTAGAAAATGGCTCCGAGGAAGGGTGGATGGGGAACCCCAGCACCGCCAGATAATGAATTGCATCGCCTGGAATGCACATGAATTGGGGAACTCGCGTGCATTCCATAATCTTAGGTAGCTAATTACCTGTAAGGACCCTGCTTTATTATTTTTTTCTGAATCTAGATATCGTATGGTACATGTGAATGATTGCGTGCGTCTTTTGGTTTTTCTAGAGTTTTTTGTGTTGACCCGGTGGGTTGTGGTGGTGGATTATCGTTGTTTGGAACAATTTAATTAATGTTACTATTTTACCGTACTCGTGTGGGCATATTGATTGTATTGTCTCTAATTCTGATTATAAGTGGGGGTTTACTGACTTTTACGGGAATCCTTGTACACATTTAAGAGTGCATCCATGGAATATGTTGAGACATTTGGCAGAATTGTAGAATTTCAAGAATTACCCTGGATTCTTGGTCGTGATTTTAATGAAATATTATATGACTCGAAGAAGGTGGGAGGTAATTTCAGACTGCTACGTCAAATGAATGCTTTTTGGGATGTGTTAAATGATATCAATGTTCAAGATTTGGGTTATTTGGGGGAATTCTACTCTTGGTTCACCGTAAAGGGGGAGAGGGGTTGGTACTAGAACATCTTGACCGTTTTGTTGTTGATATTAATTGGCGATTGTTATTTCCATCTGCTACTGTCACGAATCTTGACTTCTTTGGTTCGGACCATAGATCTGTGTGTCTCACTTTGAATACCTTGAACAGGGCTGCCCTTATGCACCATCCATCCAGATTCTTTTTCGAGCATGTTTGGCTATTTGAACCTAATTTCTTGGACATTCTGGAGGAGTTCTTGGTTTCGCTATCTCCAGGGGATTCATTGGGCAATAAATTAGTGGCGACTACTGTTTTGCTACCAGTGGGCACGTGATAGATTTGTGTCATGGCGTAGGGCTATTTCATTGGCCAAGAAGAAGTTGGATGAGGCTTTGCATCTAATTGGTGGGACCGTGGATGGAAACCGAGTGAGGTCCGCGCATATGGAGCTGAAGGCGTTGAGTTAGAAGGCGGAGGAATTTTGGCACCAGCGTGCAAGAGTTAATTGACTCAATTTCAATGATCGTAATACTAAGTATTTTCATGATGTTGCTTTCGAGAGGAAGCGAAGGAATCATAAAGGAGGATTGCTCAATTGATGGAGTGGTGCATTTCTACACCGGTTTTGGCGGTAATTAATGTAGATTTTTACGCTGAGTTGTCTCCTCATCTAATTTGGACCCCGAGTGTCGTCAGGCAGTGGTTGAGACAGTTGCTACCGGTGTCAATACAAATATGCGTGCTTTTCTCGACCTTCCTTTTACCTCGAAAGAAGTTAAGGAGGCCTTATTTCAGATGCATTAATACATGTTGTGTATGCATGCATTTAGGTCAATTTAGATGCCTATTATATATCATTTGCATGCATATTTGACCAAGAATTGCTTGTATTTTTTACTTTGTTTCGTTTGATGGGTATATGCTTGTTTCGAGGTTATTTAGGTTATTTAATGCAAAAAAATCCATTTGGAAGAAGTTCAGAGAAGAAACAAGTCAAATAGGGACCAAAACGGACGAAAAGGGAGTTAATAGAGCAAAAGGGCCGACCACGGCCGTGATTGACAGGACTATTTTCTAACTCCTAATTACCGCAAGTGTACGGGTGTAGGTGTAGTAATGACAGTCAAGGTCGATCCCACAAGGAATAAGTTAGGTAGTTCGATACCCCGATTATCTAGGATTATCCTAAATAGATACTAAGATTGCAAGGCTGTTTTTAACTAGATTAAAGAACTTAACTACTTAACTATGACTTATCAAACAAAAAGGAATTTCAATTAACAAGAAAGTATCCTAGGATTCGATTTCAATATTCCATGGAAAACATCATAAAGAACAAAACTAGAAAAGAATCAACTAATCCCAAATGAATCGTCATGTCGATTTTTGTCTTCTTCGTCCTCCAAGTCTTCTACTTCTTCTTTTAAGTGTATGTGAGAATATGGAGTGTCTAACCTTTAAATCACGAGTTTGAGGACCTATTTATAGTTATGGGTTGAAACCTTGAAAGATTAGGGCAACAAGCCCAACTTAAACCCGATTTCGAGTTTTAGAACGAATTTAATGCGACCTTGAATGTCCTTGACGTGCCTGTGTTGGGCCACACTGAACTCACCTGTGTCGGCCGTTTCTGACGCGGCCTTGAACGTTAATGATGCGGCCACAGTTACTTCTTGCCCAGAAATGTGATTTTCTATTTTTGGGCCCATCGCGGCCTATTTCGCCTCTTCTTGATCCCTTTCATCTCTAATCCGTCATATACACAATATTTTGGCCTAAAATCAACAAAACTCCACAAAACACGTCAAGTGGTCCAATGTAACCAATATAAGCATTTCTCGACCATATATGGACGTAAATGTTATAAATACACACCTAAAATGCATACACAACGTGTATCAGTATCCCCCAAACTTAAATTGTTGTTCAGGAAGAGAACAAAGACACATGTCTTTAGGGCGATTAAATGACGAAGTAGTTTCAGACAGATTTTTCAAAAGCCAGACATCATAGTGTAAGTGAGCTTGTGTGATAGAGCAAAACTTAACTACTTTCGAGACTTAAACTTTCGAAGCATTTGATCCTCACCAGTGAAGTGTTTCTCTCATCTCTCAAGTGTTTAGGCTAAAAATATCATTTCACTCAAATCAGATTACCTGCACAGTTTACCATAGGCTTGCCAATTGTCTAAGCTAGAATCAGTACTAAGCATAAGTGACAAAGAATCAATTAGGTCATTATTTTGGTTGTAATGTTGGCTTAAGGAAAGGCTGGATAAATTTGGACAAAAGTGACTATCTATTGGACTAATCAAGTTATTCCTAACCCGACTACCCCTCAATACAATCACTCGATCTCACTCTCCCGATCTCAGCAAATCACCCCTCAAGGTGACTTCTTCGCCTTCCCAAAAGTATTTTTCAACCAAGTGCTTTTCATACTAAGAATTCGGGTACCACATTGTGGGACTACCCGATTTTTCCAAATCAACTAAGCACTTCTTTCTTCTAACCTTTCCTTAACACACTAAAATAGTAAAACATCTTTTTACAGCTAACTCTTTCTTTTACTTTTTCGATTTTTTATTTTTTATTTTTAACAAATAAATCGAAAATTAAAATTTAAAACTAAACATAACACTAGGAGAGGTTATACTTGCTTGATTTTGCACTTGACACTTCAAATTCCCTTTACCCTTCAATCTATCCATAAGTGCACCCACTTTGTTCCCAATTTTAATCCAAACTACCTTCCAATCCACTCCCTCTTTACTCAATTAGTTCAATTTAAGGCCAAAGACTAACATCAAAAGCTACTTGACTTGTAATGTAAGGTTGTGAAACAAACAGGCTAAAAACTCAAGTGGGCTGACTAAGGATAATTTTCGAAAATTTTTGCTAAAAAAGATAACTTTAAAAGCCTCAAAATAGGCTACAAATAAAAAACTGCATATATCATTTTCTAAATCACATTATGCACTTGACATATTCATAGCAAAGTCTCAAGGCAAGTTCTAGAAACTAATACACATATCCAATTAAAATCACACCGAAAGAAAATATATTGCTCCAAAAATAGGAGTCACATTAGGCTCAATTCCTCACAAGGGTTATTTTGATCAAAGTTCTAGGCTTAAGCTCAATTTCGTCTCAATTTACCTATCATGCTCTACTATGTGTGAATTTTCCAAATTTATGTATAAAATCATCTCATCATTAACACATCATCATCGATCAGATCCCTAAATTTTTCAACGATTACAAATCGGGGATTTTTTTTCTACTTCTAGACTCCAACAAAACTAAAATACTAAAAAAATGTAAAAATTAAAATTTCTACGACCAACATAACTGGGTTCACAAACCCGACACTTTCAAACAAATACCAGATCACAGCAAACAACACGTTATTGACTCACATGAAACAAATGGAAAACATATAAAACCACCAAAAATAATGCATAAAAGTAAATAAGCGGCCCAAGTCGTCCCACTATCACCCCCTCCCCCAAACTTGGTCGAAGGCCAAGTTTATGGGAAAAGAGTGAGACGACTGGGTGCTTTTACTTACAAATGACTACTGTGGTGGCGGGGGAGGTGGTGGAAACCCATGCTGAGTCCACATATTACCCCAATGCTCTCTCCATTCACGGTCGGCAGTGCTTGAGCCAAAAGTACGTCGAGCTTTTCATCTGAACAGGCGTCAGCTTACTAAACCATGTATCGTTAACACCCAAATAAGAAGCAATGAGAGTGATTAGACCCCCGATGAAGATGATATCAGACTGCTTCGTGGCGACACTCTCAAGATGGCTTGTTAAGAGGACCGCATTGTCTGGTGTACGTTCGTGCATGACAGACCATATGTAGCGCATATCAGTTTGCCTAAAAGCCCCTGTCTCCCTTCTCGCGAATAATGTATGCGCGAGCATCTTTTGGAAATATCTGATCACTGGGTTTCGGATCCAGGTTGCCCGAGCAGTCTTGTAGCTATAATGTTGAGGTGGTAAAAGTGGTGGGGCAGCTGTCAACTGCCCATAGAGTGCCTGGGGATCATTCCCCGTCTTCTGGATGGTCTCCGGAGGGCTATTTGAAGCTATACAGGTCATCCAACTCATCAAATGTCAGTGTGTGTGGAGAGCCCATTAGCTAGAATGATATATTGTCAGCCCTCTGCTGATGTGGCTGACTGGCTGCATTGATGACGAAAGTGTTCAAGAAATCCATAGTGTCATGAACTCTTTTAACCCTGCAATCGTCAAGAATGCTCTGATATTGTCAGCAATGCCCATCGCCTTTGTTATCTCTGCTGTGGAGAATCGCGTGGGCACAATAGGACGTGCCCGAAGTTGCTGAAACCTTGCGCGATGATCGGGTTTCCGCAGGATGAACCCATATGTGAGACGACTGTCCTGAGGGTCGATTAGCACCCTTTCCGGAGGCTCCTGCTCCACCTGTTGTTTTCCCTTGCCTTTGCTCTTGCTGGTACCTGCCTTAGGCATCTTAGTGAACCTGAAAAACACAACACACAATTTCGTCTTAAAAAACCAACAATATTCCACAAATCAGAAATTAACTCCGACTACTAAACCGCATCCTGTTTACCTAACATGTAAATTAGAACCTATTTATGTTAGATTCAAAAGATGGCTTTAGCTTTCGAAGAATAATTCAATCATATTCATGGACTTAATCACCATAGCAACAATTCCAACTTTGAAATCGAAATTTGACCCCCTAAACCATGCTCAAGAACCAAAATAATGAAACTTAAGCTTAGGGATGCATGAATGGATTCATTTAAATCATTAGACACATACTATGACCATAATTTATCATCCTATCACCCATTCTAGGTCTAGAAAGATCATAATCTCAAGGTAAAGCTAGATATCATGAATGCACGTAACATGTTCGACGAAATGCCTCAATGAAAATAACATTTCAACATCAATCTTGTTGCTTCCCACCCACGCCCAACAATCACAAAAGCAAAAATCTACAACAATTACGCACCAATTGACTCTAAATTAACATTGCATACTAAATGTGACTAAACTAGAATCTTAGACAAAAACTCATTATAATCCTTTATCAACAACTTCTCACCAATAACTTGCATAACAACCAAAGAATTAAGCGTAGAAGATCGAGTTAGCTAATCTTACTGGATAAATTTAGTCGAAGAGGAAGGAATGAGCTTGTCCTGTTTTTGTGCCAATTGGGTCGAAAAAAACCCAAATCCAATCGGTGGAAATGTGTGAAATTGATGTAGGATTGTGTTTATGGGTGAGAGTTTGTGAAGATTTGGTGTTTTGAATGAAGAAATTGAGTGAATGTGTGAGAAGAAGAGAGGAAGTCGCGAGTTGGAGAGGAAGAAGAATGAGATTAACCCTTTAAAATAAAAACGAACCTGAGCCAGTGTTGTGCGACCCGGCCTTGTCAGGCTCGCGACGCGCCTATGTTGGGCCACGCTGAACTCACCTGTGTGGCCCGTTTTTTACGCGGCCTTGAAGCCCTGCGACGTGGCCGCATTGGTCCACGCTGAACTCACCTTTGTGGGCTGTTTTTTACGCGACCTTGAAGCCCTACGACGCGGCCGCGTTGGAATGATGCTAGAAATTTTGTTTTCGCTTTGTTTCACCCGTTTTTTCTCCGTCTCGTGTTTTCCTCTGTAGAATTATTGGTCCCTACGCATTAAACATTATAAACTACCAAATAAACACAAATTTAAAACAAAATTAAAAACTAAAAAGCAAATAAAAGTTCTGGTTGCCTCCCGATAAGCGCTTCGTTTAACGTCCCAAGCTGGACGACTTGGTTCGGATTTACTTGAGTTCTTGCAATCGTACTTCGTGTATGATTGCAATCTGGTCTAGTTTGTAGTACTTCTTGATTCTTTGTCTATTGACGAGAAACATACTCCCATCTTGATTTAGAAGTTCCACCACCTTGGAAGCTCGAACTGCTTTTATCATGAATGGGTTCGACCACCTGGATGACATGCTTTCCCAAACACTAGCTGATACGGCGAAAGCTCCAAAGGAGTCTTATATGCATGCCCATAGTGCGTCATCTAACTTCATCGATCAATCTTTCCGGTTCCCATTCACCGATTTTTCCAGAATTTGCTTTATTTCTCGATTGGCGAGCTCCACTTGACCATTAGCTTGAGGATGATACGGCGTTGTCGCACGATGCTTCACCCCATATTTAGCCAACAAAGATGACATCCACTTGTTACAAAAATGCGACCCCCCATCACTTATCAAAGCTCTTGGAGTACCATACCTTGTAAGAATGTTCTTTTGGAGGAATTTCAGCACCACCTTGGCATCCTTTGTTTGGGTCGGAACAACTTCCACCGATCTAGAAACATACTCTACCGTGACCAAGATGTATTGGAACTCATTCGAAGATGGGAAGGGTCCCATGAAGGCTATGCCCCACATATCAAACAGTTCAACTTCAAGTAAGGGCATCTCGTGCTTTCGTGTTATTCCTCCTGTTCTTTGGCACCGGTCACATTGCAAGATAAATTCATGACAATCTTTATGGATTGTTGATCAATAAACATTTTGAAACACCTTTGCGGCTATCCTTGCTGATGCAATATGTCCCCAGTTGGGGAGGAATGGCAGCGAGCAATGATGTCCTTACTTCAGAATAAGGGACACACCTTCGGATGATTGGGTCTGCACATCTTCTATAGAGATAGGGGTCATCCCATATGTAGAACTTCACATCGTGGAAGAACTTCTTCTTCTTATGAGGTGACAAATCCGGTGTAATCCCACTCGCGATGTCACTGTACCATGGACCATTCTCCACAACCATCACATGCTCGTTTGGAAATATATGTCGCTTATAGCTGTCCATTGGCCTTTTACATCTGCTTTATTCTCAATTCTGGACAAGTGGTCTGCTACCACGTTCTCGCAACCTTTTCTATCCCGGATCTCCAAATCAAACTCTTGTTACAGGAATATCCATCTGATCAGTCTAGGCTTCGAATCCAATTTGGCAAACAAGTACTTAAGGC
Source organism: Ajuga chamaepitys (assembly GCA_958295605.1). Taxonomy (NCBI): domain Eukaryota; kingdom Viridiplantae; phylum Streptophyta; class Magnoliopsida; order Lamiales; family Lamiaceae; genus Ajuga; species Ajuga chamaepitys. Next base: position 8,894,569 of record OY282497.1, read on the forward strand.
AGCATGGCCAGTATAAACTATTGTTTTTGCCTGTATAAGATATGAACGAAATTTATCACAAGCATAAACAACAGCTAATAATTCCTTCTCTGTGGTCGTGTAATTTGCTTGGGCCGGATCAAGAGTCTTGCTGGCATAGTAGATGACTCTAAAAAACTTTTTCCTCTTCTGGCCCAACACAGCTCCCACAGCCATGTCGCTTGCATCACAAATTATCTCAAATGATTGAGACCAATCAGGTGTGATTAGTACTGGAGCAGTGATTAATGCCTTTTTCAATGTCTCAAAATTTTGCACACATACATCATCGAACACAAAAGGAGTATCTTTTCTAGTAAACGAGATAAAGGTTTAGCAATTTTTGAAAAATCCTTAATGAACCTTCTATAGAATCCTGCATGTCCTAGGAAACTTCAAACCCCTTTTTTATTCCTAAGAGGTGGTAATTTCTTTATGGCCACTACCTTAGCTCTATCAAGTTCTATCCCTGCAGATGAAATTTCATGGCCAAGGACTATGCCATCCTTAACCATGAAGTGACACTTCTCCCAATTTACGACTAGATTGGTGTCTTCACACCTTTTCAGAACCTGAACTAAGTTATCTAAGCAAGTATCAAAAGATGGCCCAAAAACAGAGAAATCATCCATAAACACCTGCATAATGTTCTTTATCAAACCCCCAAAGATGGCCATCATGCAACGCTGAAAAGTAGCAGGCGCATTACAAAGCCCAAACGGCATTCTACGAAAAACAAAGACACCATAAGGACATACAAAAGCAGTTTTCTCTTGATCTTCCGGGTCAATCATAATTTGATTGTATCCCTAATAACCATCGAGGAAACAGTAATACACATACCCTGCTAACCTATCAAGCATCTGATCTAGGAATGAGAGGGGAAAATGGTCTTCAGGTAGCTGCATTGAGTTTCCTATAATCTATGCACACACGTCATCCCGTAATTACCCTACTAGATATGATCTCATCTATATCACCCTTCACTACAGTCATCCCCCCTTTCTTAGGCACTACTTGGGTTGGACTTACCCACTTACTATCTGAAATCGGAAAGACTATTCCTGCATCTAACCATTTAAGAACCTCTTTCCTAACTCCAACCTGCATCATGGGATTGAGCCTATGAGGATTTTGAACTGAGGGTTTATACTCGTCCCCCATCAATATCTTATGCATGCAAATTGTGGGACTAATTCCCTTCAAATCAGCTATTGACCAACCTATCGCAGACTTATAAGTTCTCAGCACTCGCAACAGTTTATCAGTTTCAACATCAGTCAAAGAGGAAGAAATTATTACCGGATATCTGTGTTTGCTATCTAAAAATTCGTACCGCAGACAATCTGGTAATGGCTTAAGTTCTGGGCATCCCTCGCCTCCTTTTGGTACTTCCTCTACTATTTTCTTGTTGATGTCCTCTTGGATTGAGCTTCCCTTGGGAGCTTTCTGCAAAGAATTCAGCGCACTAACACTTTCCAAAAAATCATGGTCAGTAGGGTCATGGAAATCAGTACTATAAACAGAATTGACCAGACAAGTTTCAAGGGTATCGCTATCACTTGGTGGGACTAGTTTTCTACACAATGCAACATCTACTGATTGAATAGAACTACATATTTCAACTTAAACTACCTCCTCACTATCATGGTGCTGAAGAGCCATATAAATCGAAAATGTGACCTGCTCTTTATCTATCCTTAAAGTCAACTCCCCCTTTTGTACATCAATAAGTGCTTTACCCGTTGCTAAAAACTGGCGACCTAAGATTAAGGGAACATCCTTGTCTTCTATCATATCTAGGACTACAAAATCAGCAGGAATTATAAATATACCAACTTTTAACAAAACACCCTCTACAATTCCCCTTGGCCAAGTCATAGAACGATAGGCCATTTGTAGGGCAATTGTAGTGGGTTTCATTGTGACTATACCTAATTTTTCATAAATAAATAATGGCATTAAGTTGATACTAGCTCCTAGATCACACAGTGCTTTATCAAAAGTTATGTTACCTATTTTGCATTCAAGAGTAAAACTACTTGGATCTTTGCGCTTTAGTGGTAGCTTCCTCTGGATCACTGCACAACACTCTTCAGTCAGATTCATTGTCTCATATTCTTCCCACTTCCTCTTCTTTAATATCACTTCCTTCAAGAACTTCGCATAGTTAGGCATCTGCTGTAGTGCTTCAACGAACGAGATATTTATCTGGATCTTTTTCAGCATATCCAAGAACTTTGCGAACTGTTCATCAATTTTCTTCTTCCTCAAGGCTTGTGGAAACGAGACAGGAGGGACATATGGTGGTATGTCTGCTTTGATTTCTTGCCCCTCACTTGATTTCACGACCTCTTTCTGCTTCCTCTTTAATTGGTCCTTCTCCACCATCTTTTCTTTATCAACAAGCAGCTTTGGTCCTTCGTACTCAGTACCACTCCTCAGCTGAATGGCTTGGCATTGTTCTCTCGAATTCACCACTGTATCACTCGGGAATTGCCCCTGCTTATGTTGGACTCCAACAATCTTTATCAGTTGACTCATAGTTGAAGATAACTCACCAATGCTTGCTTGTGTTTGAGTCATGGTATTCTCGAGTCTTTTTATGTCAACTCCCTTTCCAGTCATATTCTTGTTTAGCTCAATAAACTTACCATCCACCTTTTTCTCCAGCTGAGCTAGTTTCTCATCATACTTAGCAAACTGTGACTGAACAACCTCCTCTTGTGTTGGCTTCTTACTGTCATGGATCATGTCATTTGTAACAGCAAATCCAGGTAGCAGATTGAGTGTATTCTTTGAGTTGCCATAAGAGAAGTTCTAGTGGTTCTGATTCAGAGGGTACTGACTGTACCTTGGCTGATTGTTCTGAAAGTTGTTGAAGTTCCTCTGATTCACAAAATTTACATCTTCAACTTCTTCCTGACCCCCTAGCTGATGCGCCGGAGTGTCTGTGTGTTGTGCTAACGTCAGACTACTTAGCAAATTCACCTGACTCGTCAATCCTGTTAACTGCGATGTGAGCTTTTCAAGTGGCTCATTATTGACTGGTTGGACTTCTTGGACACTCGCCACTCTTATCAGCTGATTTCTCTCATTTGGCCACTGATAGCTCATTCTGGCCATGGCATTTAAAATTGAGAATGCAATCTTCACTGATTTCTCCATCAGACTCCCTCCTGCAGCTGCATCTACCTGATTCCTTGTTGGAGCAAGTAGCCCATTGTAGAACTTGCAAACCTGTTGCTTCTTTGTAAAACCATGTTAAGGGCAACTCCGGATAAGATTCCGGAATCTCTCCCAAGCTTCACCAAACGGCTCTTGGTCTATTTTCTTGAACTGGTTTATCTGATTCCGCAGGTCTAGCATCTTACTCGGAGGAAAATATTTATGAAGAAATGAAGTGCTCAAATCCTCCCAATCTATGATGTCTTCCAACAAGTTGAACCATTGTAAGGCTTTGTCTTTCAGGGATAATGGGAACAACCTCATCTTGACCTATTTGTGTGGCACATAATTGATCTTTATTGTGTCCGCCAGCCTATGAAATTTAATCAGGTGCACACTCGGATCTTCGAGAGCACTTCCCCCCCAAACTGGTTTTGTTTCACTATATTGATTAGTGCAGGCTTTAGCTCAAAACTGTTAGCATTCAATGGAGGGGGTTGTACTCCTCCTGTCTATTGATTTGGGTTAGGTCGCAGACAATCACTGATGGGAGTGTCATCCTCATCTACTTCATCTGGTTCTTCCTGAACTTGTTCCCGCTGCTGTTGCAGTTGTGGCTGCTGTGGAGGTAGCTGCTGCTGAATATTGGTGACTCGATCATCCAAGCGTGCCAGAGTTTTCAGTAGTCTGTTAAGAACTTCATCTTGATTCGGTTGTTGTGGTACGTTTTCCATCTCAAATATGTGATTCCTTCTTGTTTGGTGTCGGCGGGCAGTCGCTTCAATTTCAGGATCGAGAGGGACAAGTTGTTCTTTCCGTTTTGATCTAGTTTGCATAAGAACCCTGAAACACCAACAAAAACGAAATACCACGTAATACAAAAATTAACTAATTAAAAAAAACAAAAATTAAAATAATAAAATTAAAATTATGAAAAAAGTAAAGTCTAGTCTAGTATCCTCCTATTACTCAAGATAAAAACTAAGACGTTAAGCCTATTACCCGGCAACGGCGCCAAAAACTTGACAGGACTATTTTCTAACCCCTAATTACCGCAAGTGTACGGGTGTAGGTGTAGTAGTGACAGTCAAGGTCGATCCCACAAGGAATAGGCCAGGTAGTTCGATACCCCGATTATCTAGGATTATCCTAACTAGATACTAAGATTGCAAGGCTTTTTTTTAACTAAATTAAAGAACTTAACTACTTAACTATGACTTATCAGACAAAAAGGGATTCCAATTAACAAGAAAGTATCATTGGGATTTGATTTCAATATTCAATGGAAAACATCATAAAGAACAAAACTAGAAAAGAATTAACTAAACCCGAATGAATCGTCTTGTCGATCTTCGTCTTCTTCGTCCTCCAATTCTTCTACTTCTTCTTTTAAGTGTATGTGAGGATATGGAGTGTCTAACCTTTAAATCGCTAGTTTGAGGACCTATTTATAGTTATGGGTTGAAACCTTAAAAGATTAGGACAAAAAGTCCAACTTAAACCCGATTTGGAGTTCTGGAACGAATTTGACACGGCCTTGAATGTCCTTGACGCGCCCGCGTTGGGCCACACTGAACTCACCTGTGTGGGCCGTTTCTGACGTGGCCTTGAACATTAGTGACCCGGCCGCGTCACTTCTTGCCCAGAAATGTGATTTTCTATTTTTGGGCCCATCGCGGCCCATTTCGCCTCTTCTTGATCCCTTTCGTCTCTAGTCCGTCATATACTCAATATTTTGGCCTAAAATCAACAAAACTCCACAAAACACGTCAAATGGTCTTATGCAACCAATATAAGCAATTCTCGACCATATATGCACGCAAATGCTATAAATACACACCTAAAATCGACCTAAATGCATGCATACACGATGTGTATCAGTGATCACAAGACGCGACCACATCAAAAGGGGTTTAGAAAGTGAAAAACACGCTGACAACCCAACACGGTCGCGATAAGCTTTGTAAAGGCCGCGACAAAAGTACTCCAGAAAGTGAAGTTTTTTGTCAGCTTGACACACCTCTAGTATTTTGACCATATATTGAGATCTATAACTCTGATTGAGGTGAAATTGGTAGCATTGGATTGGAAGACCCTAAAAAATCCCAATTCGGATTAGAAGACCCTAAAAAATGACTTTGAAGTTGGAATGTCCGTGCAGATTCGACCCATTACTTGACACCCAAGTCCATAAACGCATTTTTGGCGAGAAATTCCCATCCCACATCATATTTTCTTCCTATTTTATCGTAGGGATGTACTCCTATAAATACCCCAAGGCTATAGACAAGTTAGAGAATCAATTCATATACAGGATATATCATACTTTTACTTGGAGAAACACTTGGAAGCAAGGATTGAAGAGCAAGGCGTGACAAGACGAAGATCGAGATCAAGATTCGGGGTTTATTCCTTTCTTGTTTATTTTTATTGTTAAAAAATGTTTGTCTAACTATTGTTTGCTTTAATTATATTCATGAGTAGCTAGGCACCATTGTGTTCTAGGGTTAGAGAGTAGGTTATTTTCTAACTATGGTTTGATTATTTTTGTTTTATTCTAGATGCCGATCTTACATTGATTATCTATATGCTTTGTTTTATTTCATGAATTATTTAATCTGGCCAATTAATTAATTCTACTTTCTTAATAGTTTCGCTTCAAGAGAAGGGAATTATTGATAGGCATACGAGCATATAGCATAGGCACCAATAGTCGTCCGAGATGAGTGAGATTTTACGTAGCCATTGGTTTTAGGAGCCTTTGGGAGTTACATATGTGATAGTTAGCCCGAGAAGATCATTATTCATACATAATCTACATGTTAACATCGTCCAAGAGGAGGATTAATATAGAGTAACGCCGCCTAATAACAATAAAAATTGGTTTATAAGTCTAGAAGTCGATTTCCCATACATCATCCAATACAACAAGATACTTCCGATCCTCCAACCAATCGTCCAAGTGTTGACGAGGATCCGCGGTATCTCCTTCGTCAAGCATTTTTTCAGTGTCCGGGTCCAGTTGGGCCAAAATGAGACGCGGGATTTTGGCAAACGGGCATTCTCTGCCTACTGTCACCCACACACAGATTTCGAATCGTTCACACAGGTATGGATCTTCATAAATTTTCTCATCGATGGTAGTTTTGCGATACCTGCCATCCCAACGAGTGAGACCATCTTCACGCTTAGAGTTGGCAAAACCATCGGGTCGGGCCCGTTTAGCCCGAAATATAGAGCGGGCTGGGCCGGAATATTAGAGGCCCGAAAAGATTCGGGCTTTTTTGGTCCGGCCCGAACGGGCTTTTCTTTTGGCGGGCCGGCCCGATGAAACTGAATTTTTTTCCCCTCACTAATCAAATAAGGAAAATTTAGGTAATATCTTGTGTACTATTTGAAACATGTTTTTCTTTTTTCTTTTTCTAGCAGAGCATAATGTATCTATTTACCGGGAAATTAAAACATTTGACTAATTTAATACTCTATTTCTTCAGTTTTATAAGCCGAAGATGGAAAATAAATTGGATCCAAGCATGCTCATTAATTATTATGTGTCAAAAAATGAAAAATTGATTAACATGTAGTATAGTACGTATACAAAGATTAAATAACTGTGACGTGTAGTATATAACTATATATCATCATCCATTCATTCTTTATTATTATTATTATTATTATTATTATTATTATTATTATTATTATTATTATTATTATTGGGGTTTGAGACATGTTCTTTTATTATTATTATTATTATCATTATTATTATTATTATTATTATTATTATTATCTCTGGGGTTTGAGACATGCCTATAGATTAATAGATATCATTCCATATTGTAACGAATAGTAATATATTATCTTCCAATCACGTTTTTTCTTAAGAGAATTAAACTGAAGTTCCCTCAATATATAATTCTACTTCATGGTTAAAGTAAAAAAAAAAAAAGAAAAGAAAAAAATTCATTGGTGGGCTTTTTTGGCCCGATGGCTCGAGGTCCTCCGGGCCGGGCCTAGCATTTCTAGGTTCGAAATAAATCGGGCCCGACCCGGCCCGAACTTTCCCTTGGCCCGATTGAGCCCGCCGGGCCGCCCGAATTGCCACCTCTATTCATGCTGTACTTGTTACCACCTGTGAATCCTCCCCAGATGTAAGTATATTCTGAGTTTTTTTCCGTTCATCATCGAATCCTATCAGCAACCAATTCTTGATTGAAAACATCATCGTCTTGCTCCGCCTTCATCATCGTGTCGGCTCAAGAACGGATGGAACTCAGTTCTGTCGCTAGACTTTAATTGGCATAACAAGAAACTACGAATGGAAATTGAAGTATGAATGCTGGCTTATCAGATTAAGATGCAGCTGCAAGTCAACCTTAAAATTTTTTTTCTCCTAATCTAAGAAAGAAAGAAAAACCCTCCCCTTCCCCCCACGGTGACTCAAACCCAGGACCAAAGGCCTAGGTAGTAGATGCTCTGCCACTTGAGCTATCCTACTTTGTCACAAGTCAACCTTATAAAATGATGATAATAATTGTTGTATATGAATAGACACATTAATCTACTATGGCCCAATTTTATTTATGGGCAACTAAAGTAATTTATCCACATCATGTTGTCGCAATGCTAAGGAAAAAACAACACACTTTGACAGAGGGAAAATGCTAGTTGCATTATTAGTTGTAAAAATAAATAAATGTAACCAACATAATTAGGATCATTTTCTAGTGTGAGCAAAACGTTTGGGGCATAATTAAAGGTTGTTGGCGGGTCTAGTTATCACTCACCTACTACCGTAAAATTAGTCCACAGATCCTGTCCCACTTTTTGTGTGTCCTACTCGCATCCCAATTTGAAACTGGAGCCTAACAATATGAAACACGAACACTGAACCATGAACCTTTGAGGCTTATCGCAATAATTTTGATATACCTGTTTGATATTTTCCAACTGTTGGTTCATATCGCCCTTGGTACGATGATGGCCAGGTCAGCTTACCGTCTTCGTTGCACTCTCTTAATTTGTTATGTGTATGGAAAAATAGGTAAGAGGATGGACACAAGAATGTGAAGGGCTAACATTTGCGACAGTGAGAGGAGCGGGTCATGAAATTCGAATCCTTCTTATCAGAGGACAATCCATGCCTAAACACCTTCCAACTTGTCACTCATTCCTAGTTTTTATGATCAATATTTCATCATAGCACTCCTAATAATAAGTGTTGAATTGCAGCTTGGATGCCAATTTCAATCTTCGGTTTTCTCCAATTTTCATTGAGTTTCGACTTTTTATTATCAGACATGTATTACTGGTTACTTGATCACAATATATGGTTAAATACATTACACCAATACTTATCAACCACACAGGTACAAGAACACAAGTGCACTGTGGAGTGCAAGAAATTCCTATTGCAATTTACTGAAGCAATGAAATTGTATCTGTTAATCCAAAAAAAATTGGGCTTGGTATTCTTCATATAATGTATTGATCAAACTTACAAGTGGAAATTCTTTTCTTTACAAATTATAGATGAAGAAAAGTTAACACTTTCAAAGTATCATGCTAGTCGTTTTGTACAAAAGAGCACTGAAGAGCTGAAAGTATAACCAGAAAACACAAAATCAGCAATCAACTCCATCAGTGGCAATCAAAAGTAGAAAAAATTTACACAATCTGGTGTTGGCGAAGCAGAATATACACAATGAATACGAGAGCGAGACAACGTCAATCCCATTAGCAGCTAGTCATGGCTATCAGATTTTTATAGCTTTTCCACTGTATCACATCCAAAAGTAAAGCATCGCCTGTATGAAAATCGATGCATCACAAAATTTGTATGTATCTAGAGCTTCGATAAGGGGGGGGGGAGAGAGAGAGAGAGAGAAGTACCTCCGAGAGGACAGATAAGGAGGGTTCATCTCTTGTGGGAGATTTCTTCACTTTCAAATCCCTGATCTCATGATGAAGTGAATCCAGTTTCTCTTTAATCTCATTCAACAACTTCAGTTCTTCCTCCCTATTATTAGATTCTACCGACCTCTCACCAGCTTCTTCTATAATTTCGGATGTCCTATCAACCTGATATTCAGACATACTTGCTCTTGGCTGGACAACAACCATATTGCATCTAATATCACAACTTGTTTGGCTCACCTTACTCTCACTGCAAGTCGCTTTCAACACTTTCTTGAGCCAATCGGATTCATCTCCACCATCCATCTTAACTTCTTTCAGATGACCGACATCTCCCCTTTCGATTGATTCGCAAGAATTCAAATCTTCATCAACTTTTGGAACCTCAAACACATCATGAATCCTCATAGAACTCGAAGAATCAACAGCTCCATTATCCTTTTGATGCAATTCACTTTCGTCCTTTCCAGAACTTACACGAGACAAAGGAGATTCATTAGCTCCTGCAATCTCTTTCACTCGAAAATTCAATTGCTTTATCTGATCCCAGTAACAACTGATCCCTCCAGGGCTAGAATAATCATTCTTCTTGTCAGATTGTGACACTTGATCACATGTGTCTCTTGAAACTGAATCTGCTTCCGCTACACTATAACTCTCCCTTCCATTAATCTTGTTCATATACTTGAAAAAAACTGGTGCAGAATTCCTCCTTCCGATGCTTTGAACACTCGTTTCCCCTCCCGAATTCTCATTTCTTTGCAAAAGATAATCTTTATCAAGAAACTTCAACTCTCCATCGGTGCACCCCACGCTTAACAACTTGTACCTATAAGCTTGAACTTGATGATCCAAAGCAGCTACCTCCATTTCTTTCTGATAGATAACATCTTCGATTATCGCTAAAGATTCCTCGGCGTGACATATCTTCTCCTCCGACAATCTTTTGTAATGCTCGGATTCCATTCTTACAGCTGCCTTCTCGCCTTCTAAGCGTAGTATTACGGATAAGGCTTCATTAGCCGCAGTTGCAGATGCTTCCCTTTCTGCTTCCAACTCATTGTACAGTTTCTGAAGAAGGTTTTGCTGAGCATAGAGCGTCTCTTTTAGAGCAGAAATATCGGATTCAGACATACTATAATCGCCCAATGTATTCGGAATCCGTACATATGAACAAAATAAGCTTGTTTCTGGGAATTGAAGGAGAAACATTCAGTACTGTAAGAAGTTGTATTCAATTAACTCAATAATCAAATTCTGTGATTTTTTCACCTTATCAACAATGAAATTAGTCTACTTATCCAAGATTAGTTTTTTTTTTCTAATTGATTAAGCCCAAAACCATATTCAAGAAACTAAAAACAATTCCATATATGCATTAAGGACAATCAAACACGAGGAAAACACACAAATAATTACCATAATATAATATAAAGAAGTGATTATCCATACCTAATTCTCTGCAGAAAAAGAAAAACTGAACGCCCAAGTCTTTTAGCTTCAAGAGCACAAAAGAGTCTACAGTTTCACACACCAAGAGAATCAGAGCGTTTCGATTAGTGGGGCAAAACTGAATATCTGAAGATATGAGAAAAGATTACTGACAAATCGAATTGAAAAGGAGATATTTTTCAACTGGGAAAAACAGAGAGAAAAGTTATGAAGTATTTGAGGTTTGAGCTGTTGAAGGAAAGGAAAGGGAAAAGGAAAACCCCACAAATGAAGAGTGGAAACGGAAAGACACTGCAAGAAACCTTGTAACGGTCTGTTAATTTGTCTTCTACACAAAGAAAGTAGACTAATTGGATTTTTTTATTTTTTTTGTAAAAATTATATTTAGACCCTAGAATATATTATACTCTGTGAACAATTTATATCGAATAACACGTAATACGCCATTTATTTATGTTTTCCATATCCACGGAATACAAATCTTGATTGTAACTTATTACAGTTTTTTATGCATATATAATGTCTTAGAATACACGTGTTTTCTGTTGTTGTAAGTTAATTCTATACAGATATACATTTCACAAAATTTTAGTTGCATAGATTGATAATGTAGAATTTTAGTTTTGTGCAATTTGATCAATGCACAAACCACCTCGTACTTACACAATTATTTTTATTTTTTATTTACCTTATTTAGTTATACATAAGTAATTTGTGAAATAAATAATTTATGTTTGTACTTATACTAATAAAATAAGACATTGTCTTTTGAAACATAACTCTCATTTTAAAACAGAAAAAAATTCTAAAAATGCTTTTATTATGTAACGGAAGAAAAAATTTAAGAGGTAAAGAAATATTTTTAGAAATTGTGTAAAAAGTACTTTTCAACTATGTATTATATTTTTATATTTTTCTTTTTTATAAATAGAGAGTAATTATACCAAATAATAATGTTATGATTTGTATGTTGTGTATATTATATTTTCATAATATACATATTGGATGCGGACTGAAGACCACCTTTAAAACTCACATGTGGCATATCTAAGTAAATAGGCCTGGAGAGAAAAACTAAAAGTTATATGTTTTGTTTGTTTTTTCTTTTTCATTTATTATAGAATTGGAAGTGAAAAATACAAAAATTATAATGTAGTATTGACTATGAATCAATTGAGTAATGTTATACAAACAACTATCTGGGATTCTTATATGCAAAATGATCAACAATGTATATGTGTGTGATATTTATTAGTTTTAGATAAATAAGAAAAAACATTATTTAGTCTGCAACAATATTAAGGGTGTACTTGTACAACTAATCCAACTGTTGCATTTCTCAGAAAGAAATTCAGTATGGTGATAATATTTCTAATATATATATATTTTTTTTATTACAAGAAGACTTATTCTATTACTCTCTCCGTTTCAAAATAAGTGTCGTTTAAGAGAAGATAAAAAATTCAAAATAAGTGTCGTTTTAACAAAAAAAAAAAAAAAATACATAATTCTTTCAATCTTACCCTAAATAACCTACTTAATTTAGTTGATTATTTCCTTATTCCACAAAATACCAAATTAAATGGATTTTGTACATATATATTTGCCATTTTATCAATCCTTAATTTTAACCAAAAAAAATTAAAACAACACTTATTTTTTAAATGAAAGGAGTAATTTTTATCTGTGTCTAATTTTCACATAAAAAATTTATTACCATTATGTTTTAACAATATCTGAACTAACAAAAGTAAGTTTGGTTTCTAAATCTATCCCTACATAATGATAAAATCAAAGGCAAAATAGTTTCACAACTACAATAAAATAAGCTACAAATTTATTCTGCAACATGATGATTTCGATAAATTCAGAATAAAGAGCGTTTAATGGAACGATTGCTAAACAAAACAAAAAAAAAAAAAAGACAAATACATGAAGGTTGTTTGAAATATTTTCAAATTCAATACAAACTTCTTTGAAAAAAATTGGAATACAAAAAGTTCAACCTCAAATTATAATTAGTACTGATCTAAAATTTTATTCAATTATATTACATGGATGTCAATTTAATTATCGTGAAAAGAATTATAGCCAAAATGTTTTTAACCATATTTTAATTGTGTCAAGCTCAATATGGTTTGGGCTAGAAAGTTTAACTAAGATCATCTTAATTGTCAGGTCGTTGGAGCTGGCTTATTTTGCATGCTTTAATCCTAATACCTAGACATAGATGGATCTACGTATCCCATTGTGGGGGCACGTGTCCTCATAATCTTTCTCACTCTTTTTTTTTTTTTTTAATATATTATACTACCATTTTTCTTCAGTTTGTATTAGTAATATTAACCTTAGAAAGATTTATTGTTCCTTCTTTTAATTTCTACCACCAAGGTTCACAGTTAAAATAATAAAATTTGCAGCTCATATTCTAATCTTCTATGACTGTACTTAGAAATAACAAAAACTAGTGAAAATAATCTCCGTTAATCCAATAAGCTTTTGAGTAAATATAAAGAAATATTTTGAAAAAGCATCAAAGTTATTTTCTATCCAATGAGGTTGGATTGTTGACTTTGTACCCTATCGTGGAATTTTTTTGGCCATCCCTATAGCTAGAGTTAAAGATTTTACAAATTTGAATACATAATAAAACCTAAAACCTAATTAATTATGCTCTTTGTTCTCAGAAGAAATTAAGGCTGATTTTTCTTTTTAAGGCTGTCTTATGGACTACATTTCACGGGATGGAACAAAAATCTTTTTTTTTTTAAAGGAAAAAAGGGCATTTTTGATTTCACCTATAATAACTGAACATAATATTATTGTATCAACAACATTAGCTATTTGTGGCAATTCCGGTTAAATTAGAGTTGTGAAATTAAAGTGAAGAAGATTTGTGGTATGTTGGGGCAATTGTTTGAAGAGTGTTGGAGCATAATTAGAATCTGTTTTTATATGTGCAAAACTTGGGTTAATTTGTTTGTTTGTTTTTTCCGGTGAGGCTTTGATCGATTAATTCCGTAAAGAAAAGTATCCATGTGAAATTACAAGTGTAGGCATGGTATATAGAATAGAATTCCAGGTGTTAACGAAATGACATGATACAAATGTGAGGTAGAGGTAGAGGTCGGCGAAGGGTTGACCCAACAACTCACCCTATAGCCGTTGGATACTTAAATACAAATACTTGATTAATCACAATCACTGTCCCACTCCCAACACAAGAAATTAAGCACAATAATTAATTAATGTCAAAAAGTTGAAGCAGAATGATACCAAATTCTCCTTTCGCCACGCTCTCTTACCAATACTTTATCGTCCCCAAAACTAGTCTAAATTTTTTACTTTTTTATGTTAAATAATTATATTTTGGTTACTCAAATTTGCTACTTTTTCGGCCCAAATTAACATTCTCGCCAAATAATTACACGTGCACTTTGTAAGATCGCATTATATAATGTTGACTCATTTTTTTCAAGATTCTAAATTACGTAAACATGCTACCTAACAAACAAAATAACGTGAAAGAAACTATCAAGATTGATCATGGGTCCATAAAATCACTCGGACAAATGTGAATCCCTAATTTAACGAGGTCATATGCGATGTACATGCAGTTCGAATGTTGGCTAATTAATTATCATATTTGAGAAATCACAAAGATAAATAACTAATTTTTAGACCACACATAATTTTTTTTTTCATTTCACTACAAGAAATTTTCATTATAGAGATGAAAATTAGTAATAGATAATATTGATCTCTAAATACAAACACAATAGAAATAGAATAGTGACAGAAATTGAAAAAAAAATCATTAATGTCCAATTAGTGACGAAATAGCAACCGAATACTAGAGACAAACATAATCCGTCTCTATTATGTTGCTAGTTTGGTCTCTAATTTTACACTAGAGACGGAAATTCCGTCACTAAATTTAGAGATGGAATAAACCAGTCTCTAAATTTTAGAGACACATATATTATAGAGACCAACTATTTCGTCTCAAATTTGTCACTACTTTAATTTAAAAACAAATATCATGTGATTAGAGATGGATTTTTCTTCTCTAATTTAAATTTTCTTGTAGTGTTTGCATATAATAATATGTACTACTCCCTTTGTCCCGAATGAACTTGCACACTTTCTTTTTCGATACGTTCCAATTAAATTTGCACACCCTTAAAAATGAAAGTTATAACACAATCTTCACCTTCAATCAACCTTTGAAAAGTTAATATAAAAGCAAAAATAATTTTTTTAATATGTGTGAACCTTTAAGGGTGCAAATTCATTCGAGATTGAGGGAGTACTATTTATGTTAGTGGTGATATACTAGTCTAGATATCTTGTGTATGCACGTTTTGATGTCGTGTGTATATGGGTGAAACAGACTGTGTGAGATTTGGGTAGATTATACGATGGCCTAATTGCCAAACCTATATTTTGCCGTTAGCTGCATATAATCAAACATCTTTGTCCATTATTAATCAAAACTGTATAAAAAATGAAGGATCTGGAATTATTCTAAAAAAAAACAAACATAGTCTTTTTATTAAAAAAGGAACTAAAATCTCTTGCAACCTTTTCTGGCACAAATAGATTCCCGACCCTAATTAATTTTGTCCCAATTACTGAAAAAATCACCATATTTTTCGACATTGCAATTTAAACTTAACTTTTAGAATTTAGCATAATAAAATACTACTTTTACTTATAATTACAAATTGAATCATCGATAAATTTTCCTACGTATCCAGTGTTTGTGCCATATCATTTGCCACATAATTTATAAAAAAACAGAGGACCCTTTAATTTTTCTTTAAAAAATACCAATATTTTCAAGAAAATATAATCCTAAAGTTTCATAAAATCACAACATTTTCCTAAATTGCAATTCAAATATAAGTAGTCAAAAAAAAAAAAAAAAAAAAAAAAACTCTACTTCTAAAATAATTGCAATTTTTAAACTTAAATTTTTAAAATAAGAATAGGGAAAAAATGAATCACCTTCAACTTACAATTGTAGTAGTTACATGTAATTGTTTGTGTAATAGATTTGTATTTGAGTGTTTACTATGACATGTGATAATATTTTTGCTTCGAATTATCAAGAATATAAAATAATTTAACATAAGTCAGTCAAAGCAATATACCACATAATTATTTACTAGACTATATCCCATTTTAGTCTCGTAACTTTGCCTGATCAATTTACGAGAAATCCTACTTAATGTTGCAAGTGTGCACCTTCAAAAAATAATCTAAAATGATTGTCAAAGCCTATATTGTTAAAATTCCAGAAGCTTCTAATGGAGTTTCTCCTAGCAACACACTTTTTAGTCTGTAAAGTTTAATTTAGTCCCGATAACACATTTACTAGGCTTCAAAGAACAAATTGAAGGTGATTTGTCTTTTCCTACTTTTACTTTGAAAATTTAAATTTAAAAATTGCAGTTATTATAGGAGTAGAGTTTTTTTGGCAACTTAGATATAAATTGTAACTTAAGAAAATGTTGTGTCATTTTTTATGCAAATATGAAATTTTAGGATTATATTTCAATTTCATGAAAAAGGTTGGTATTTTTTCACAAAAATAGATGTTCTTTTATCTTTTGATACATGATGTGACGCTTTTGTTGGACACGTGGATTCCGGTGATCGAAAAATTTACCGATGATCTGATTTACATTTATGAGTATAAGTTATGTTTTATTTTGCTAAATTTTATAAGTTAGGCTTAAATTGCAATTTCGAAAAATGTGGTGATTTTTTCTGCAATTATGCCATTAATTTTTATAGTATAATGTATCAACCCCTATCCAAGTACTCCCTCCGTCCCACCTTATCTTGCACACTTTTCGTTTTCGTCCGTTCCAGTCGAACTTGCACACCCCTTGAAAAGGAAAGTTTTAACACAATCTCCATCATCAATTAACCTTTGAAAGTCAACAAAATCTCAAAAAATAATTTTTTTAATTAATATTTATGTTAATCTTCTCTGTGCAAGATAAGGTGAGATGGTGAGAGTATTTGCTAACTCATTTAACGCCTTCCTTTCTATTTCAAGATAATACTTAGAGAGGAAGTGAAATGCATTTACATTGAAAAGCTTTTGTATAAAGCAATATGAAAAATAGTTGATGAAAGTAACCTCTCATGCACCACACATTGAAATTTGGGAAAAACGAAAGAAATTAATGATAACTGCATTGCAACTATATATGTCTAAACATTCTGAATTTATTACGACAAAAGAACTAACTCACGAATACTAAAAAACATGACTAAACTAAATTAACTCATGAAATTATTCTAGCTAATATTTGTGTATTTTCTAATAGAACGAAGAAACAATGACAATATTTTATATCGTATTAAACAAATGATACAACATTACAAAATGAACAAGAAAACACTAATCTATGGTGAGGGCGAATGACATTATTATAACACAAAATAGTGAATGCAAATAATTAATCACAAGCCAAGAGATGTAACGACTGTGAATTAAATCCACTTGGTAAGTTGGTGAAGGAGTACTTCACCAACTTTCATCATACAGCTACTTCACAATTGTGATCATATGTAAATGGTACACCTAGCTAACTACTCTACTTATTACTACCGAATTCATTTTCCCTATCAAATACTCCATCAACTAAATATCACATGAGACCACCTATTCTAAATGTTGTTGCATTTTCTATTCCAACTCTATCAATACATGATATTATGGTGACATCACAGAACAACATGTGTCGTATATTGATAAGTTTGAATAATGGAACACCAAATGGTATAGGTGATCTTATTTGCCTAAATACAAGACGTTTTAAACTTCGTAAGAGAAATTAAAACTCTTATAATTGTCAAATGTACCCCTATGTAACTATCTCTATTATCTTATATTCTTTTTCTTCCTCCCAAAAAATCTTCTTCACCGATAATTTTGCTCACTCTCTACTATCATACTATAATAGAGATTTTTAGGGAGACTATAACTCTCATGAGATCCTTTATCCAACTTTTACCTTGTCTCAATCCAAAAAGTGATTAATTATAATTTTTTTTTTATTTGTGAATTTAAAGTTCATGATTTAGGTTTCGAATTCATGTTTAGATTCCATGTTTAAGGACTAGGGTTGGCCTTTTCTGGACTAGGGTATATTTTATATTCTAGAGTAATGATTTAATGGTTCAATTTTATAATTTAATGATTTATAATTTAGGATTCATGATTCATGTGTTCGGGGTTCACGATTCATGTTGTATGGCTCGATTTTGGAGTGGGACACGGTTGAAACAGGATAAATGTAGGGCAGAGGATCCGAACTGGACTAGAACTTTTTCATCGTGCGATGAACGATTTGCAAAAGTATCACTAATATTGTTGGTAAAACTAACGCAAAAGTTACTCAATTAACTCACACAAGCAATTCTACAAACACCTTGTTAGCACAAGTGTGACCAAGTAATTCAACAAGAATCTAAACTATGAACAAGAAGTTTACGTGGTTCGGCAAGATGCCTATTAGGAAGAAGCTTTCACTAACATAATTAAGGACTACATGATACAATAATCTAGAGCTTAAGCTCATAATGATCTATCGTTGTATATCCCTCTCTTGATCTCTCTACAATAACTTGTATTATCTCTCTCTCTAATGTAGTTAACGATAGAGTAACCATAATACATTCTATATTAACCAGCTAATCTGACTGGAAACAGAATAAGAGTGAAATCCTACTAAAATCACCAAGATACCCTTCTAAAACTGCATGCATGAAACTCTAGGAAACGACAACAGTTTTGCTTCAAAATGACAACAGATAGACAACGGTTTTGACAGGTAAATTAGTTAAAACCGTTATTAAAGCCCCATATCCAAAACTAATTTTATTTCCAACCTTTAACAACTTATTCTGAGCTGCTTTTTCAAACTGCTTCCATGAAGCTTTTCAAGAAGCTGTTTTGGCTGAATGTTTAAGACATATCACCCATCTTCAACAATCTCCACCTTGGTTGAACATCTAGCCAAGAATCAATCCACCATGTTAGCTAAACTCCACCTGAGCTTCATAGCCCTCAAACCAAGGGTGTTCACACTACACTTGTGCAACTTGAACCACCTGCAGACATATCTGAATTTGCCTGTAGCTAAAGCCTTTGTAAGCATATCTGAGGCGATCTCCTCAGTTCTCTCCTTCACCAAAGTCACCACACATTTCTCAGCTATATCTCTAACAAAATGGATTTTATGTTTACTCCTTTCATGGAAAACTTGGTGCTTTGTCAAATGTAGTGCACTCTGGGAATTAAAAAAGACCTTCATTGACTTCTGACTAACTCCAAACTCTTCTAAAATTCCCTTTAACTAGACAGCTTCTTTCACAGCTCCTGTGATAGCAATGTACTCAGCTTCAGTGGTTGACAAAGCAACCACTAATTGCAACATAGACTTCCAGCTAATTGATGTTCCAAATAGTGTGGAATGTATCCTGATTGAGACTTCCTTGAGTCCAAATTAGCAGCATAATCTGGGTCACTAAAACCCTGTAAAACATCTTCATTATATTCATTTGACTTTTAGAATAGAATACCAAAACTACTAATCCTTCTTAGATACCTCAGAACCCACTTCAAAGCTTCCCAGTGTGCTTTTCCTGGATCTGCCATGTATCTACTGACTACACTGATTGCATGAGCAACATCTAGCCTTGTGCAAATCATAGTGTACATCATGCTACCAACTGCAATTGCATAAGGAATTCTGCTTATTTCTTCCGCTTCTTCTTTTGTCTTTGGTTTCTGCAAATATAAAAACTTAAAATGTTGACCCAAAGAAACCACTCTAGCTTCATGCATGTTGAATCTCCTGAGTACTTTCTTGATGTAGTCTTGCTGATGCAGGCATAAATTCCACTAGATCTGTTTCTTTCTAAATCCATTCCAAGTATCCTCTTGGCATTACCAAGCACTTTCATCTCAAACACAGTTTGTAACTCTCCTTTTAGATTTTTTATTTCATCTTTGCTCTTACTTGCAACTAACATATCATCTACATACAAGAGTAGAAACACCAGTACTTGCTTTCCGGAAAACTTCAAATACACACAGTTTTCATATCTTGGCCTTATGTAACCAATAGTCCCCATATGTGTATCAAACTTGATGTGCCACTATCTAGGACTTTGCTTTACTCCATACAGTGACTTCTGTAAAAGACACACTTTGTTTTCACTTCCTGACATGATGAAACCTTCTAGTTGAGCCATATACATCATCTCTTCAAAACCTCCATGCAGAAATGCAGTTATTACATCCAACTGCTCTAGCTCTAAGTTATACTGTGTTACCAAGGCAAGTAAAATCCTCATTGAACAATGTTTCACAACAGGTCAGAAAAATTCATTGTAGTTAATACATTCTCTCTGAGTGAAACCCTTAGCCAGTAGTCTAGCTTTGAATCTCACAGATTTAGTGCCAGTAACATCCACTTTCCTTTTGAAAATCCACTTACAGCTGACTAGCTTCTGCTTATGAGGCTTGTTCACCAGAATCCAAGTGTTATTCTTCTCCAATGAATCAATTTCCTCCCTCATAGCTAAGAACCACTTGTCCCTGTTACTACTCATCATTGCTTCTTTGTAATCCCTTGGTTCATTGCACTCTACATCCTCTACTGTTACAAGAGCATATGTTGTAAGATAATCCTCTTCATATCTAGTAGAAGGCTTTGTAATTCTTTTCCCTTTGTCCCTGACTAGCTGATAACTCCGCAAATTTGTTCTGAACTTGAGTGACGCTCATCCTCAGATTCATCTGAATCAATTTCTTGATCTTCTTGACTAGGCTCCACCTTGACAAGCAATCTATTATTTCATGATTCTGATGACAACTACACTTGATGTTTGTCCCTAATGGCATAATTTTTAAAAAAAGACAACATCTCTATTGACTAAAATCTTTCATGCGCCAGGCTCAATGCACCAGAGTCTATATCCCTTCCCTCCAGAGGGATATCCAAGCATGATACACTTGATTGCTCTTGCATCAAGCTTATCTTGCTTGATGTGAGCATAAGCTCTACAACCAAACACCCTTAGATATGAGTAAGATGGTGTTTTTCCAGTCCATTTCTCCTCAGGAGTTACACTTTCAATTGCTGTTGAAGGACACCTGTTGATGAAATAAGCAGCTGTAGAAGCAACTTCTCCCCAGAACCTCTTGGCCAACCCAGAACTTGACAAGATACATCTGACTCTCTCTAAGATAGTTCTATTATAATTTATTTTTTATAATGATAATTCACTTAGACTTTTGGTGTGATTACGTGTCGTCGAACATATACCAAATTAATAGATAATTTATACTTATTCTAAACCCACTACTCCAGCTAGTAGAGCGGTAAGTAAAGGGTCGATCCCACGAGGAACGCTTGAACGGATTTATATATTAAAAAACTTGATTGACAAAAGTGTAAATAAAACAAGAAAATAATAAAGAGAGGGGGGGGGGGGTTGGATGATATCAAATAACTAACCACTAATACAGTTAAGTAACCAAAGCAAATAAAGCATTTAATAAACTAGCATCTCAAGTAAATAAAAGCAATGAAATGATTTTTGGTTTTAAGATATTAAAAAGAATCCAACCCTTGATCTAGTATCCCCTTAGCGCTGATTAACTATATAATTGATGCTATTACCCGATAGATTGGTCCTAAAATTCCTACTCCAAGATTAATAATAAGCTCTATTAACCTTGTTCTCTCTTAAGTGTAACTAACAGAAATAAACTCTCCGATTAATGTATCCAACTTATTGACTCCTGGAATAATCTCTCTAGTCTTCAATAGTCAAATGCATTACGAATTAAGACAACAAAGTAAATACGACATGAAATTCGCAAGCTTGATTGCATTGGTCATAAACTATATTGTCCTAGAAGAATGATCTCCTATTTTCTACTTGGGATTAAATCTATAACAATTATGAATTAAAAATTCAATCCTAGCAACACACAAATGAACCTCAAAACGGGTGATCAAACCATAAATCAACTCATAAGTGTGAACCAATAATATCAAACAACATAGAAGATCCAAAAATACAATCTAATCGTATAATAACTGTAAAAATTGCATAACCATCCTAACTTAGGGTTCAACAATTGATCAAGGGCTGAATAAAAGAGTGCTAACCACTCATGGCAACTAATACAAAGATAAAACTAATAGAAATAATAATGAGAGACAAATACTAGATAGAATGAACCAAAAGATGATGATCTATTGATCTTGATCTTCACTTCTCTTCTAAATCCTTACTCCAATGATGAATGTAAGCTGAATATTGGTGGAAGATGCCCTAAATTCGAATTATGAACCTTATATATAGAGAGGTAAGGGGTTTAGGCTGAAAATGGGCCTAAAATCGTGTTTCAGGATGAAAATAGGGTGTCGGATCGCATCCGCGAACCATTGTCGAAGTTTTTGGCTCATTTGCTCGTCGGGTTGGTCGCAGTAGCGACGACTTGAACGAAGCATATTCTTCATCAGCCGTTTCTTCATCCTTAGCTCGTTCTTCGTTTCAGACTTCTTCGAGACTCGACTTTTGGTCTTAATTTACCTGTATTATTCTGAAACGAGTCCAAACACATCAATTTGCCCAATAAAATAATTATGAACAATACACAGTCGAAAATGCATGCAAATGTCATTAAAATAACACTTAATTTGACCTAAAATGCATGCACGAATACGTGTACCAACTTTTCAATATTGATGTTTTTACATTTTTTAAATTATAATTTGGTTCAGTATGTTAATAAAGTTTCATATACTAATAATGAAGTCAATTCATAAGTTTGTACTATATATATACCTTTTCTTCACAATGGTTTTTCTCACTTCTTTGAGTTATATCATCATATTGATCCTATTGGATTGTTTTGACATTATTTTATATTGTTTGACTTTAATAAAGTGGCAAACACAAAAAATATACAATATTTTAACATATGTTTTACTTACTCAAACATTAATTTTAAAATATAATCTCAGCGATTCCAAATACAAGTCATTTCATCCTATTAACGAGATTTTAGTATTCGATTTAAGTTTATATTGTAATGAAGCTTGAGTTACTTTTCGCATTAAGTTCTAAAATATTTTGAGTTTAATAGTTTAAACTTTATTTTAAATATCTTATATTTATATTTTATTTTTCATTAGATAACTTTAATTTAGAAAATTAGGAAGATTATTGTAAAAATCAAATTTATAATATTTAAATTTAGTCAAATAATTGTTACTATTATATTTTTATTATAATATACATTTATAATAAGAGTTGATTGTTTCATTTATAATTTAAAAAAAAACTATGTGAGAATTTGTCAATCATTTGTACATAATAATATAAATCATTGTGAATCATTTACACATTGAATTGACATATATGTTTTATGTTATTCAAATAGAGTAAAATATTTTGAATTTGTCTCATCTATTTTTTCCAAAATTTTCTTTAGTGTTATTTTTATTTTTAATCAAATCATTTTTGTATAAAAAAAATATAAGTATTCGATCGTATGTCAAGAACAACACTTAAGACTTAGTGATACGTTTAAAAAATAAGTAATAATCAAGAGCTAAAACTAATGTATAATTTTTTGCTCTATCAGGAATTTATACTAAAAGTGGACTAAGATATTCAAGTTTATATATTTGATTCTTCATATAGTAACTTCATATTTTTCTGATAGAAATAGTAAATATTAATAATATCTTATATTTATGTTACAATTTAAGTTTCTTCGAGACATGTTTTATTAACACCATGTGACTTATTATTGAAAGTCAAGCCATAGATTCATAAGTGTAAGTGTTGAAGCGGTAGTAAATGAGCAAATCCTTTAGCTTATTCCCCTTTCAAATACTTATTATTCATATTGAGTCATTCATATATTATGAAACATATGAATGAAGTGGTAAATTAAATATTATATATGATATACTATAGTTGTCTTATCAATTTTTTAATGAAATGGGTAAAAAATATTGTAGTTTAAACTTACAAACACAAATGGAAGAAAACTCATGTTTTGTCTCTCGAGAATGAAAGGTGGAAATAAAAAATTAATAAGGACTTTGAACACCCAAACTTAACCATTTTTCAAATATTCAGTACTTAAATAACTCTCTTATATTTCTGATGCAAAATATGGTTCTTGTATCTATTATTAGACAATGAAAGTCAAATATAAAACTACTGAAATCATATTAAACTATTACTATCTCCGTCCTAGTTAAATTTGCCTACTTGCCTTATCGATCTGTCCCAGTTAACTTTGCACCCATAAATGGAAACTAATTCCCACAATCTTCACCCTCAAAATCTCAACCATCAATCTCCACCTTTAAACAAGTCAAAGGAAAATTAAACTACGTCATAAATGAGCTTATGTAACACCCAAAAAGTATTACATATACTGAAATATGTTACTATAGACTTTAGGTAACACTTTATTGGTATTACATTTGCTGGTGCTACCTAAAGCCTAATGTAACACTTTTGATAATCTTTAGCAACACTTTTAATAAGTGTTACATTAGATTTTAAATTGTAACACTAAAAAAATGTTACATATAACCTCCATTTATGTAACACTTTGAATTGAAAGAAAAAGTTGAAAATATGTTATTGCTGGGTTTCGAACCTAGGTCGTTGCTAGATTGCAGGAGCTTAAGCACAATGTCTTAATTACCAATAGGCTACAATAACTTTTTTAGTTATTTTTTAAGAAAAACTATATATACTTAAGATTTTGTTGTAACATCAATAAAATACTTTCAAAATTAAGTTTCCATCAAACTACAATCGAACTTAATTTTATTTATGTTATCTTATCAATTTAATACAAAGTTTCCATTAATTATTTTTCCATTTTCATCACATGAATTTCATACATCTAATAATTGTATATAAATCTCAATACACTATTATTAATTTTATACAATAATTTTATGTATTAAATTGTTATAGATAATCTTGAGACACCTTAAAGTAACCTATAAAGTAATTAAGTGATTAATTTCGCAGCCTTGCTGCTCCATTTCTTTTGCTGAAAAGTCCACATTTGTGGGCTGAATTTATTTGCTGCATAACTTCAATTCAAGTGGGCTAATGGTTGTCTTCCAAATGGGCTATAGGCCCTCCTATGTAGGCTTCAATTGCACTTGATGTTTACTACACACAATCAAATTTAATTAAGTTTATATTATCACTATTATAAAGATAAATTGATTAAAGTTCAAACTTAATAAAATATAGTAAAATATAATAATATTGCTTAGAAAATGCAACAAAATAAATCAAATTGAAAGATTAAATATCACAAAGTTATGACTTATCAAATTCCCCTACACTTAGATTTTGGTCGTCCTCGAACAAAAATTCATGTCAATCTATCAAATGCATAAAAGGCACAACTCACGAGTATAAAAACAATGAATCGGTTCAACTTATAACATTTCAGGAAGAACAAGCTCAATTATTCGTAACTGACTAGAATTTACTTAAAAATAGAGTAAACTAAGTAGGTAGACACTCACAAGATAATTCACTCTTCGCTCGTGTGTTTAAAAAGGTTAGTGTTTCACTCAAATTCATCTTATAAACTTGACCCACCATAAGCTTGCATATCTTCTCATTTCTCCATCATTAGGATTACATAACCCACATAAATCATAAGGACTTTTGAGGTAAATAGAGTTGGGAGAAATTTGTGTATAAGGTGTTCATGGGGATAAAGTAGATGAAAAAATGGTTTAGGATAACTTATAATTTTGTAGAGGCAAGTGTGGTAGTAAAATATGGCGGTAAAAACCCTTGAATTAGTAGAGCAAAACAACACCATATAAAAAATTTGAAAATTTCACACTTTGTTCTTTTTTTTTCTTTCATCATTTTCTTTTAACTTGAGCCATGATCGACCAAAGTAGGTGCATTTAATGCTTCATCCTACCATGATACAAGGTTAGTGGACTTTAAGGTCACCCCTTGCTTTCAACATTGGTACCTCAAGTCATTACTCTTTTTTTTTTTTTTTTTTTAATCCTTGTACCCTTACTTTCACCACAATCCACATTTCTTTGAATTCAAGTGCTCTACTAATCCTTAGGCCATGGGGAAAAATAGATCACTTGGGTTGAGGCTCATAATGAGACAAGTAAAAACAAAGAGAGGCAAAAGGCTCAACTTGGCTCACTAGTGGAAAATATATGTAAGGTTTGTTTTGGCTCAAGTGGCTTCCTAAATGCCTTAATCATTTTTATGTGAAATGTATGTGATAAGCTTGACTTTGAAGAGAATAATGCAAGTTCTAGGGATACAAATCTACAAAAGAAAGCACTCATGAAAGAAATGAGACTTGATAAGATATATATCAATCATTAAGCTCAAATCTCACCAGCTTTTGTCTACCATCCATAGTCACTACTATTTTTAAGAAAATATATCAACTAGTTACAAGAATTGAGCCCGTCTATCAATCATGTTATTTTTAGAGCAAATTATTTCAAACTTGTGGTCATACACCTTTAGCAATTGATAACTCAAAATTGTTCAGTTTACACAAAATAAGTGCCAAAAAGTGCTTAAAATAGCAAGAAATTTTAAAAATTAGCCTCAAAATTCATGAAAATTTGCCAAAAAAAATTTAATTTGCAATTTTCACTTTCTTTTCTCCCCCACACTTAAACCATACATTGTCCTCAATGTAAGATTAAATGGTGAGTAGAAGAAAAACTTAGACAAGTCAAGCATTTTATCAAAAAGCTAGTTGCATACTAATATTGCAATATATATCCGAAAATAACGCTATTAAATGGCAAAATAGATTAGACAAAAAGAGTAGAGTAGAGAATGCAAATCTGGTATTGGGTTGCCTCCCAAGCAGCGCCTTTGGTTATTGTCGTTGGCTCGACATACTCCCTCCTTGCTCAAGACTCCTCTAAGATAATTTCCTCCATCAGCATCACTTGAGTTTGTTCGTAGAATGATTTTAGCCTGTGACCATTAACTTTGAAAATCTTGTCCGTTTCTAAACTTCTTATTTCTACTGCAACATGAGGAAAAACGTTAGTAACAACAAATGGACCAAGCCATCGTGTTCGGAGCTTACCTGGAAATAATTTCAATCTAGAATTCAATAACAACACTTTTTGCCCAATATGAAATGACTTCCTAAGTATCATCTTGTCATGAAATGCTTTTGATTTTTCCTTGTATATTCTAGCATTTTCATAAGCTTCTAATCTTAGTTCCTCCAATTCTTGCAATTGTAACTTTCTCTCTTTTCCAGCTTTTATGTAGTTTAAGTTACATTGTTTTACCGCCCAATATGATTTATGTTCAATTTCAACCGGTAGGTGACAAGCTTTTCCAAAAACCAACCTATAAGGGGACATACCAATTGGAGTTTTAAATGCAGTCCTATAAGCCCAAAGAGCATCATCTAATCTAATACTCCAATCTTTCCTATTAGGACTAACCATTTTCTCCAAAATTTGTTTGATTTCCCTATTAGAGACCTCAGCTTGCCCACTAGTTTGGGGGTGATATGCAGTAGAAACGCGATGTGTGACATGATATTTTTCAAGTAAAGCACCAAATGTCTTATTGCAAAAATGAGTACCACGATCACTAATGATTGCTTTTGGTATGCCAAACCTATTAAAGATGTGACTCTTAACAAATTTGACCACAGTTTTAGCATCATCATGCTTGAAAGCCTTAGCCTCTGCCCACTTAGATACATAATCAACGGCAAGAATGATATAAATATTACCAAAAGACGATGGGAAGGGACCCATAAAATCAATACCCCAAATGTCAAAAATTTCACAAACTAAAATACCTGTTTGAGGCATCTCATTCCTTCGTGATATGTTACCTGTCTTTTGACATTGTTCACAAGATTTACAAAATAAATATGCATCTTTATGCAAAGTAGGCCAATAAAATCCACATTCAAGCACTTTATGAGCGGTCCTTTTGGGACCGAAATGACCTCCAGCATCATAATTGTGACAAAAAGTTAAAATAGACATGTATTCAGATTCATTCACACATCTTCTGTGAAGAGTTAAGCTCAAAATAATCATTTGGAGTTATTAAGCTTCATTTAAAAGGAGTTTAATATGGTAAAACACAATCAAAGGATCATTGGAAGTCATTTAAATCAGGATTAACATAAAAGAAGGTTTCATGCAGTGTTCGGCCCATTACTAACCGAATTCCGGTTCAGTTCTCAAACCTGTTCTGGCCGAATTGGTTCAGTATTGTTCGGTCTAATAACGGTTACTAGTGGCCGAGAATTGCAGATAACCGTTTCTGTTTCTGTTAGGCTGTTTTGGAAGTATTTGACGGTTGCCAAGGGTCTTGATTGGTTAGGTGGATGACGGTTACTTGGTATAAGTGGAAAACCGTGGATGCAGCAGCTCACAACACAGAATTGACATAGGGAGAAGAATGAGAGGGTGAGATACAAAAAGAGAAGAAAGTGCATTGTAGCTTGTGTGTGTTTCTTTTCTGGTTTTGATCTTGTTTAAGCCTCTTGTAATTGTTCTTCTTGGAATCAATAAAGGTGTGAGAGTTTGGTGCCGTGGATGTAGGATTCTCATTGAATCCGAACCACGTAATTCTTCTTGTTCTTTACAATTCATTTAGTTTGAATTCATATCATCATTTTTGAGTGTGTGTGATTCTTGAGTAGTTAGGGTGTTCTTGTGAGCATTATTTTGAATCCAATTCCAACAAGTGGCGCCGTCTGTGGGAACGCCATGACTACAGCTCGATTTGATGTGGAGAAATTCAACGGGAATTCAGATTTTGGATTATGGAAAGTCAAGATGAAGGCACTCCTGGTGCAGCAGGGCCTTGCAGTTGCTCTAAAGGGAGAAGATGATCTTCCTATTGCAATGAAACCTGAAGAGAAGCAATCAGTGCTGGAAAGAGCTCACAGCACTATCATCTTAAGCCTTGGAGATAAGGCCTTAAGGGAAGTATCCAAAGAAACTACTGCAAAAGGTGTCTGGGAGAAATTGGATCAAGTTTATATGGTGAAATCTGTAGCAAACAGACTTTACATGAAGCAGAAGTTGTTTGCTTACAAGATGTTTGAAGAAAAGTCTATCACAGATCAGATAGATGAATTCAAGAAAATCCTGGATGATTTGGAGAACATTGAAGTCAATATGGAAGATGAAGACAAGGCCCTGATCCTATTGAGTTCTTTGCCCAAGTCATATGAAAATCTGAAGGATGCTCTCCTATTTGGGAGTAAAACTAGACTGACTCTGCTGGAAGTAGAAGGAGCTCTGAGATCCAAAGAGCTGCAAAAGGGAGTTGATAATCATCAAAGTGAAAGGCAAGCTGAAGGATTGATTATCAAGAAGGTTTTTCACAAAAAACAAGCCAATCAGAAGAACCAGCAGAATTGGAAGAAAGGGGCCCAATCTCAGGAAACTGACAAAGAAACCAGAAAGTGTTTCAAGTGTCATAATGTGGGACACCTGGCAAAAGATTGCCCCACTAAGGCAAAGAATCAACCCAAGAAACCTCAGAATCAACACCAGAAACATCAACCGGCCAAACCTACTGCAGACATGACTGAAGCCAAAGGTGATACAGACTATGCTGAGGTATTAACTATCTCCTCAAACCCTGTATCCTCTGAATGGGTGTTAGATTCAGGATGTTCGTTTCACATCTGTCCTATTAAAGAATGGTTCAAAACTATAAAGTATATAGATGGAGGATCTGTGCTGTTAGGAAATGATGTTGAATGCAGGGTGAAAGGAATTGGATCTGTTATGATCAAGATGTTTGATGGAGCTGTTAGAATCTTGGAACATGTGAGGTTTGTACCTCAACTTAAGAGGAATCT
Organism: Ajuga chamaepitys; assembly: GCA_958295605.1. NCBI lineage: Eukaryota > Viridiplantae > Streptophyta > Magnoliopsida > Lamiales > Lamiaceae > Ajuga > Ajuga chamaepitys. The sequence continues at coordinate 8,924,078 of OY282497.1, forward strand.
TATATCCCTTGGTATGTTGGATTCATTAGGGTATAAGTTTCAATCTGAAGGTGGAGTCCTAACAGTGTCAAAGGGGTCTTTGGAGGTGATCAAAGCTCTGAAAAGAAATGAACTATATTTCCTTCAGGGAAACACAGTCCTGGGAGAAGTGTCCATGGCTAAAGAAAGAAATAACACTTTTCTTTGGCACAAAAGACTAGCTCACATAAGTGAAAAGGGCCTGCAGGAGCTGAGTAAACAGAATCTATTGTGTGGGGATAAAATCACTCACATGGACTTATGTGAGTCATGTGTATATGGCAAAGCAAAGAGACTGAAGTTCAACAAATCAGAACACACAACAAATGACAAGCTGGACTACATACATGCAGATCTCTGGGGGCCATCCAAGGTGCAAACACTCAGTGGAGGAAGATATTTTCTGTCAATCATAGATGACTACTCAAGGAAAGTCTGGGTATACATTCTGAAAACCAAAAGTGATACTCTACAGAAGTTTAAAGACTGGGTCATTGAGGTGGAAAATCAAACTGGGAAACAAATGAAACACCTCAGAACAGACAATGGTCTAGAGTTTGTTTCTGAAGAGTTTAATGAGTTTTGCAGGGGAAAGGGTATCAAGAGACATAAAACTGTTGCAGGTACTCCACAGCAAAATGGGTTGGTGGAAAGGATGAACAGGACTCTCCTAGAAAGAGTAAGGTGCATGATGATCAGTGCTGGAGTAAGTAAGAGTTTCTGGGGGGAAGCTGTCACAACTGCTGCCTTTCTAATAAACAGATCCCCCTCCACTGCTCTGTCATTCAAAACTCCAGAAGAAATGTGGAGTGGGAAACCAGCTAGTTATTCAGAGTTGAAGGTGTTTGGTTGCTTAGCCTATGCACACACAAAACAAGACAAACTAGAGCCAAGAGCTCTAAAGTGTATCTTCTTGGGATATCCCCAAGGAGTGAAAGGGTTTAAACTATGGTGTATTGAACCAGGGAATCAGAAGTGCTTGATCAGTAGAGATGTCATATTTGAAGAATCAAAGATGCCACTTCTGAAGGAGAACAACAGAGAGACTAACAACTCAAACTCCTATCAAGATCAGCTTGAGGTGGAGCTTGATAATACAAAACCACAATTGGAGCCTGATGTAAATACAGAAGCTGACACTCTAGAGGATGAAGAAGTGGATACAATAAGATCATACCAGCTAGTGAGAGATAGACAGAGAAGGCAAATACATGCACCTCAAAGATATGGGCAAGCTGATATAGTGTCTTATGCTTTATATACTGCTCTAGAAGTTGAAAGCTCTGAACCAGAATCATATCAAGAAGCAATGAGGAGTTCTGAAAGTGATAAGTGGACAGTGGCAATACAAGAAGAGTTGTTATCCTTGGAAAAGAACTCCACCTGGAAAGTAGTAGATAAACCAAGATCACAGAAACTTGTGGGGTGCAAATGGATCTTTAAAAGGAAGATAGAGTCCTCAAAACCAACAAAGCTCAGATACAAGGCCAGATTAGTTGCAAAAGGATTCACTCAGAAAGAAGGGACAGATTACACAGAGATATTCTCACCTGTTGTGAAACACTGCTCAATAAGAATCTTACTTGCTTTGGTAGCTCAGTATAATCTTTATCTACATCAGATGGATGTGACTACAGCCTTTCTTCATGGAAAGCTTGAAGAAGAAATCTATATGAAAATTCCAGAAGGAGTTCATGTCCCAGAACCAGACAAAAAAGCCTGTCTACTGAAGAAGTCTTTATATGGGCTCAAACAGAGTCCTAGACAATGGTACATGAGGTTTGATGAGTTCATGTTGAAAATTGGTTTCAAGAGAAGCAAGTATGATAGTTGTGTATATCTCAAAACCAACTCACAGTCATCAAGTATATTCTTACTCCTATATGTGGATGACATGTTGATTGCTTGTGAAACTCAAGCTGGTATAATTGAAGTAAAGGAGTTACTAAAGACTGAATTTGAAATGAAGGATCTTGGAGAGGCTAGGAAAATCCTAGGAATGGATATTCTAAGGAACAGGAGTAGAAATGAAGTATTCCTATCCCAACAGGATTACTTAGTGAAAGTCTTAGAAAGATATAATATGCATCAGAGCAAGATTGTTTCTACACCCCTGGGACAGCATATCAGATTATCTCTAGAGCAATGCCCTAAATCAAATCAGGAAGAAGTATATATGAGAAGAGTTCCTTATGCAAGTGCAGTGGGCAGTGTGATCTATACTATGGTCTGTTGCAGACCAGACTTGGCTCATTCCATGAGCATAGTAAGCAGATTTATGGGGAATCCAGGAGCACAACACTGGGAAGCTATGAAGTGGGTATTGAGGTATGTCAGAGGTACAGCTGATAAGGGTTTAAAGTTTCAAAAGCAAGACAGCCTGGATAATGCACTAACAGGATATGTGGATGCTGATTATGCAGCCAATATTGATACAAGGAAGTCTATTACTGGGTATGTTTTTACCTTATTTGGAACAGCTATCAGTTGGAAGGCATATCACCAGTCAGTAGTAGCTCTGTCAACTACTGAGTCAGAATATGTGGCATTAACAGAGGCAATCAAAGAAGCAGTATGGTTAAAGGGAATTGTGAAAGAGTTTGGTGTGTTCCAACATCAAGTGACTATCTGTTGTGATAGTCAAAGTGCAATACATTTAGCCAAGCATCAGAGTCATCATGAGAAGACAAAGCATATTGATGTCAGATTACATTATGTAAGAGACTTGGTGAGCAAAGGGTTGATACATGTAAAGAAGATATCCACTGATGTAAATCCTGCAGATTGTTTCACCAAATCTCTTCCAGTGGCAAAGTTTCAATTATGCTTAGATCTTATCAATATGAGAAGTTGTGTTGAAGAGCAAGATCAGAGGAATGTTGCTGAGGAAAGTCAGTGACTGGTTTGGAATGATGGTTTTGAGCTTAAGGTGGAGAATTGTGAAGAGTTAAGCTCAAAATAATCATTTGGAGTTATTAAGCTTCATTTAAAAGGAGTTTAATATGGTAAAACACAATCAAAGGATCATTGGAAGTCATTTAAATCAGGATTAACATAAAAGAAGGTTTCATGCAGTGTTCGGCCCATTACTAGCCGAATTCCGGTTCAGTTCTCAAACCTGTTCTGGCCGAATTGGTTCAGTATTGTTCGGTCTAATAACGGTTACTAGTGGCCGAGAATTGCAGATAACCGTTTCTGTTTCTGTTAGGCTGTTTTGGAAGTATTTGACGGTTGCCAAGGGTCTTGATTGGTTAGGTGGATGACGGTTACTTGGTATAAGTGGAAAACCGTGGATGCAGCAGCTCACAACACAGAATTGACATAGGGAGAAGAATGAGAGGGTGAGATACAAAAAGAGAAGAAAGTGCATTGTAGCTTGTGTGTGTTTCTTTTCTGGTTTTGATCTTGTTTAAGCCTCTTGTAATTGTTCTTCTTGGAATCAATAAAGGTGTGAGAGTTTGGTGCCGTGGATGTAGGATTCTCATTGAATCCGAACCACGTAATTCTTCTTGTTCTTTACAATTCATTTAGTTTGAATTCATATCATCATTTTTGAGTGTGTGTGATTCTTGAGTAGTTAGGGTGTTCTTGTGAGCATTATTTTGAATCCAATTCCAACATCTTCTAATTATTTGATCAGAACAAGATTTCCACAAATACGGGTCATCCCAAAAATAATATTTCGATTCAGCCTTTATTTTATCCTTTTGAGCCTTTGTCAGTTCAGTTGGGAAGGTCCTAGTTACTAAAAAATTTACAATATCAGCGTACCAAGGAGGTTCCACAGTCAAAGAATATAATTGCTCATCAGGAAAAAATTCAGAAACCATTGGCCAATCATCTCTAGGTACTATTCTACTCAAGTGATCCGCAACAAGATTTTCAGCACCTTTCTTATCTCTAATTTCTAAATCAAATTCTTGCAATAAAAGCATCCATCTCAAAAGTCTAGGCTTTGATTCTTTCTTTTTCATCAAATATTTAAGTGCGGCATGATCAGAAAAGACAATCACTTTGTTACCAAGCAAGTAAGAACGAAATTTTTCCAATGCAAATACAACAGCAAGCATTTCTTTTTCAGTCACGGTGTAATTAAATTGTGAAGGGTCAAGTGATTTAGAAGCATAATATATCACATAAGGCTCTTTGTCTTTTGTTTGTCCTAACACAGCTCCTACTACTTTGTCATTCGCATCACACATAATTTCAAATGGCAAATTCCAATCAGGGGGGCGAATAACAGGAGCAGAAGTCAATCTATGTTTCAAATCATCAAAAGCCTTTTTACATTTTTCATTAAATTCAAAGGGGACATCTTTTCCAAGCAATACACATAAAGGGGATGCAATTTTAGAAAAATCTTTTATAAAGCGTCTATAAAACCCGGCATGCCCAAGAAATGATCTTACCTCACGAACACAAGTAGGGTAAGGTAATGAGCCGATTACCTCTATTTTGGCTTTATCGACTTCTAGCCCCTTGGAGCTCACAACATGTCCCAAAACTACACCTTGTTCAACCATAAAGTGACACTTTTCAAAGTTTAAGACAAGGTTAGTTTCGATGCACCTTTTCAAAACAAGAGATAAATTATGGAGACAAAAATCAAACGAATCACCAAAAACAGTAAAATCGTCCATAAATATTTCCATGTTATGCTCGATCAAATCAGAAAATATGCTCATCATGCATCTTTGAAAAGTACCGGGTGCATTACAAAGGCCGAAGGGCATTCTTCTAAAGGCAAATGTGCCAAACGGGCATGTGAAAGTGGTTTTTTCCTGATCTTCTGGAGCAATAGCAACTTGAATATATCCCGAGTACCCGTCTAAGAAGCAAAAGAAAGCTTGTCCTGCTAGTTTTTCCAACATTTGATCAATAAATGGTAATGGGAAGTGGTCTTTTCTAGTAGCTAGATTTAGCTTCCTATAGTCAATGCACACTCTCCATCCATTAGATAGTCTAGTAGGAACAAGTTCGCCTTTTGTATTTTCTATGACCGTTATTCCGGATTTCTGAGGTACTACATGAATTGGACTTACCCATTTTGAATCGGAAATGGGAAAAATTACTCCTGTTTCCAACCACTTAAGAATTTCATTTTTCACGACATCCATCATAGGAGGATTTAGCCTACATTGTGCTTCTCTAACAGGTTTAGCATCATCTTCAAGAAGGATTCTATGCATACACAAGGTTGGGCTTATTCCTTTAATATCAGCAATTGTCCATCCTATGGCCTCTTTATATTGTTTTAACACATTCAACAATTTTTCTTCTTGGGGTGGGGTTAAAGAGTTTGAAATAATCACAGGCAAAGTTTCACCATCACCAAGAAAAGCATATTTCAGATTAGAGGGGAGAGGTTTTAATTCTAACTTAGGAGCTTGTACTACAGAAGGCAATAATTTTGAAGAAGTGAGAGGCAAAGCAAGAGATGTAGAAGTTACCTTCAATTCTTCTAAATTAACCTCTTTTTCAACAAAAAATTCAGAAGATTCAAGTTCAAGTAGTACTTCATCCAAGTTATCAAGATCAAAGATTTGTTGCACAATTACATCAATAATATCAATAGTATCAATCGAACTCACATTATTAATGTCACTAGGATATCTCATTGCATCAAAAATATTGAACTTAATTACTTCCCCGTCAAATTCCATTGTCAAATTTCCTTCATGCACATCAATCTTAGTCTTAGACGTTTTCAAGAATGGCCTTCCTAAGAGTAATGGCACATTATTAGACGAATCATCACCCATGTCAAGAATGTAAAAATCAGCAGGAAATACCAATTCATTTACTTGAACTAAGACATCCTCAAGTATTCCTACTGGATATGCATTAGACCTATCAGCCAATTGAATCACAACATCAGTTTTGCTTAATGACCCTAAATTCAAAGAGTCATAAATAGTTCTTGGCATAACATTTATGGAAGCACCTAAGTCCAACATGCATCTTTCAAACCTCAAATTTCCAATTTTGCAAGGTATAGTGAACATACCTGGGTCTTTGCACTTAGGTGGAATTTTCTTTTGAATCATGGCAGAAATATTCTCACCCATACTTACCTTTTGAGAGCCTTTGAATTGCTTTTTGTTGGTGCAAAGCTCCTTGAGAAATTTAGCGTACCTGGGAACCTGTTTAATAGCATCTAAGAGAGGTATGTTAACTTCTACCTTCCTAAATGTCTCTAAAATTTCTTGGTCCATGGATTCTTTTCTTGATTTTGCAAATCTAGAGGGAAAAGGTGGGATTTCTCTGAATTGGGTAGGGGGTTTGTTATTTGGTTCATCTTTCCTTAAACTAACCTCCTCCCCATTTTTCTTTTCATTTTCACTATTTCCCACATCCTTAGATTTTACTTCTAGTTCTTTCTCAATTGCCACCCTTTTACTCTTAGGCTCTTCTAATTGTTTTCCACTTCTTAGTGTTATGGCCTTAGCATTTTCTTTTGGGTTAGGAATGGGTTGGGATGGAAGTTTCCCGGACAATTGGGTTTCTATGTTATTCAAGGAAGTGCAAATTTGCCCAATTTGATTGTCTAGGTGTTGTAAATGAGTGTCGGTTTTTTTTTGGTATTGGACGCCTTGGGTATGAACTTGACCTATTTGGGTAGTCAACTGTTTGACCATATCTTCTAAAGAACGATTAGAAGTTTCAGGTTGACGCATATTTTGGTAGTTGTTTGGTCTAAAGTTACCTTGGTCATATCTCAAATTAGGATTATCTTTCCAACCCTCGTTATAAGTATTAGAAAAATGGTCATATTTTCTTTGGGTTTGGCCAGGGAAACCACCTATAGCATTAACATCCTCTATCAGCAAAGTAGGACAAGCATCAGTAGTATGAGAAAAATCAGTACATATGCCACAAGCACGAGCTTGCGTGTTGCCATTTGACACAAACTTGGACATAAGAGTAGTTAAATGAGCCATTTGTTGAGCATTTTCTCTAAGTTGTTCTTGCACAGCATTAACATCAATTTCATTAACTCTCTTAGTCTGTCCTACATCATTTCTAGTTCCAAACTGTTGTGTATTTTGGGCCATATTAGATATTAGTTGTCTAGCTTGTGCAGGTGTTTTATCAACTAAAGCACCTCCACTTGCAGCATCAATCATACCTCTATCATGTGGTAAAAGACCTTCATAAAAGTATTGAATTAATAATTGTTCACTAATTTGGTGTTGGGGACAACTAGCACATAATCGTTTAAATCTTTCCAAATATTCATATAATGACTCATTAGAATTTTGCCTAATTCCACATATTTCTTTTCGAATGGATCCAATTCTACTTGCGGGAAAGAATTTTTCAAGAAAAGATTTTTGCAATTCCGCCCAAGTAGTAATGGATCCTGGTGGAAGATAGTAAAGTCAATCTTTAGCTAATCATGCAATGAAAAAGGAAAAGCACGTAGTTTGACTTGTTCCTCATCAACACCATCAGGTCTCATAGTAGAACAAACAACTAAAAATTCTTTCAAGTGCCTATGAGGGTCCTCACCTGCCCGACCATTAAATTTTGGGAGCAAATTTAGAAAACCTGAGTTTAGCTTGAGAGGTTTTGCCAATTCCGGGAAGATGATACATAATGGTTGATCATCGATATTCGGTTGAGAAAGTTGCTTGAGCGTTTGGTTAGCCATGTTCTCCTTGCTTTCCTTTTCTTCTTCTTTTACTAGTTTTTCTTCACTTTCTTCACCGATTATCCTACCACTTCTCAATCGCATACACCTTTCAAATAGACAACATCATATATTAGTAGAGTAAAATAAAAGTAAATTAAATAGATAAAAAGAAAAATGTGAAAATCAAGTTAATAAGCATATCTACTTTAATATTTAAAATTATAATTTACTAGTCAAATAGTGCAAGCCAATTGACACAAAGTCGATCATTGAATCATTTCCACAAGCTTGTAAATAAATAATAATAATAATAATAATAATAATAACAACTATATTGCCACGGGTTCAAAGGAGATATTCAAATTTGTATTAATTCTAAGATTAAGTATACAAACAACTCTCCCCGGCAACGGCGCAAAAAAATTGGTAGCGTGTCGTTACCGCCACAAATTTAACATATTCTTAACCCACAATATTAAACAAAATAGTATATGGTAAGAAATGATCGTTTCCCACGAGGAGAATTTTGCTTACTTAATTTTAGAATCAAAACATGATCAACATTTACTCCAATTATGAACTATAAATAATATATATAAATATATATACATATAAATAGAATTCACACGCACTCACACGAAGGGGGAGGGGTGTTTAGCAAAATAATTAACGTCTAAAGTAAAGTTAAATAATTCTAAAAACTAACGTTTTCAAGACAAATAAAGAAATAATTAGCATATGCAAATTTTAAAATTAATGAACCCAAGAGCTTGATTCTTGATCAATGATACAAAGCTAAGTTAATAGATTGAAAGTGAGAACCTTAAGTAGCTAAAGTTTCACTATAATCCCTCTAATATAATTGAAATTATTCTAGGATAATCTCAATTCTAACTAATCTAATCATGTCAATCTTTACTATTCAATTAACAAGACTTTGACTAATTGCATAAAGTTAGGGAAGATCAATCCTAGCAAATCACAAGTTGAAATTACTAGTTCAAATCATATTCAAGTATGAATCAAAACCATTTGACCATTCTTAATTCAAACTAGTTGCTACTTAATTTCTATTCAATTCGGACTAGGCCGAGCCAAACAAAATAGCTATAATTCCAACCAACATACATGAAATGGATCCAAAAGTCATGAAAATGAGGATTAGAATATAAATCAATTACTCCAATATGACAAGAATATCAATTAAGTTTTGTATTCATTTGAGCAAAATATCAAACACCTTGTGTGCATAACATCAACATAAACATATTACAATATAACTTAACTATAATTCAAGAGGGGTGTGAGGGACATACTAAAAACAATATTTTGAAGATATAAAAAAAGAAATTTGACAAGAATTAGTACTAGAAATCTTCCCCTTGTTGAGTTGCTTTGACACCTCTCAAAAAGCGGGAAATTTCCCCCGTCTACCGTAAACGGACTAGCCCGTTTACGATAGGTTTCTCCTCCTTTTACACTCCCAAATATGTCCTTAATAACCCTCACACCCTCAAAGGATTACAATAAATAAAACCCCAAAAGATTGCTAGTCTACCTCTATAGAATTTGAGTTGTTGTTGGATTCTTGGATTGTTGAATTCCTTCATCCTCCTTTTATAGACGAAATGAGGCACCAATTTGCTGTCAATTTGATGAACCAAGGCTGTCAATTTGTAAGATTTTTGCTACCAAATTGAAGAATCAAGCTGTAAAAATGCAAGTTGTTGCACTGAAGTTCTCTCCATAATCGCAGACGCGTTTCTTTTCTTCTTCCTTCTTATTTTTTCCCAGCTGTATTGAGTTGCTGCTGTTATGTTGCTGTCTCTTGCCATCAACTTGTGGAAAATAATTTAAAAATGGAGTGTAGAGGTTGAAAAAGTCAACAATTGTGAGCTTAATTTATTTTCCTTCTTGATCAGAAAATTCGCAGCCTTGCTGCTCCATTTCTTTTGCTGAAAAGTCCACATTTGTGGGCTGAATTTATTTGCTGCATAACTTCAATTCAAGTGGGCTAATGGTTGTCTTCCAAATGGGCTATAGGCCCTATCCTATGTAGGCTTCAATTGCACTTGATGTTTACTACACACAATCAAATTTAATTAAGTTTATATTATCACTATTATAAAGATAAATTGATTAAAGTTCAAACTTAATAAAATATAGTAAAATATAATAATATTGCTTAGAAAATGCAACAAAATTAATCAAACTGAAAGATTAAATATCACAAAGTTATGACTTATCAATTAATTACTTTTGTTGTGTTTTATAGATATAAAATAAAATAAAAATAAACTTACAAATATGAAGAGACATGACCAAATGTTCTAAGTCTAGGTTCTCACACTTAAGAAATGTATTCAAATTCTTGAAGCTACAAGTCTATTTTATTATTGTTTAGTAAAAATATAATGTGTGTATATCTATATATATACACACATATAAATAAAATCTAATTTATTCTTGATATATAACGAACAAGTAAATCTTTAGGTGCTCTCATAAATTTTTATTTTTGTAGGTCTGAGTCGATCGTTTTTACCACTTATGTTACAAATGTTCTATTGTGATAATTATGATGTAACACATGAGACAAATAAAAATTAAAGTCACATGAGAAAAATAAATCCACATCTATTTAATTAGTTTAAAGTAAAATAAATAAAGAATTTTATTAATTACAAGTGTTACTTATTTATAAGTGTTACATAAAAGTGTTACTTATTCATAAGTGCAACGTAAAAAGTGTTACTTATTTAAAAGTGTTATCTAAATGTGTTACAATTTACAAGTGTTACGTTCAAAGCGTTACAGTGTTACATATTCACAGATGTTACAAAAGTGTTACATATTCATAAATGTAACATGAAAGTCAAAATTTTAAAAGTGTTACAAACAAAGTGTTACATAAAGCCATTTATGTTATAGAGAAAACAAAATATGTTTTTTCTTAACATCCGTGTCCGGTCAGGGTTACAAATTTAACCAGGCCGGGGGGAGTACAATTTACATAATTTATATTTTATCAAATAATTATCACTAATATGCAGTCATTCATATATTGTGGTAAATTAAATATTATATGATACACTATAGTTGTCTTGTCAACATATTGTTTGTTGTAGTTATTTGAATGAATATATAGATGTTATAACAATGTACTTAAATAAAAAATACTAAAAATTTGTCTCCAAACAATCAAAGATGATAAATAAAATCAATAAGAGCTTTCACTATTATTCATTGTTCTAATTTTTATGTATATGATTTTTATCTTATTGTTGCTAATCCTAAACTCTATTAGTATTTTTTTCACCATGCAAGCACCATTTGCAAACATTCAATTATACCTAAACAACTTTATTGTACCAGTATTCGAAATTAAGAATCTTGTAATCATTATCCTAACAAAAAAGTCAAACTTTGGAGTTACTAACTCCTATTAAACTATAAGATGTTTATATTCGATATTTTTTTAATTAATACATAAATGTCTTTTATGTACTTTTTATATTTTGAGAATCATAAAGTAAAGTACATTTACCTATTGTAAGAGCTTTTACACACACACACACACATATTCTCTTAATTTTTTGCTAATTGATCTTTCTCCTTTTTCTACAATTATAAATGAATCCATTAAAAGAATTATAAGGAATTTATGAAGAATCGAACAAAAAAAGAATATAAGTATTTTTTTCTAAAAATGAATAAGAATATAAGATATTACGAATATTTAGGTTCACCTTACGGTATTAGTGATTCACGTTGTCTATACATGCATCTTAGGTCGTTTTAGATAGAAATTTTATGACAATTGCGTGTATAAATGGTCGAATTGTGTAATATTCCTCATTTTGAGCATTTTAACGTGTTTGTGAATGTTTTGGAGAAAAATAGGTAAATATATGCAAAAAAATGGCATTTGGACGAAGTCGAGAGAAGAAATGAGTAAAGAACAAGTGAAAACAGAAAAAAAAAAAAAAAAGGGCCAAGAACCAGTCTGGAAGATAAAAACGGGTCCTGGACTGGAGTTGAACCGAAACGGCCGCGTCAAAAGTGGTCGGGTTAAGCCTGTAAACACTGTGAAGCGAGAACGGTCGCATTAGCCAGAACGGCCGCGTCCGTGTGGCAGTGAAACTTATTTTACACACATTTTTCTCCTAATTCAATGGAAATTCACACCAGATCATCCCCAATTATAAAAAGAGTTTTATAGGTCCGATTTTAATAGACAATACACATTCAGAGAAGTCTTGAAAGCGAGATCGAAGAGCAAGGATGTAACAAAGATGAAGATCGGTGACCGAAACTCAGATTTTTCTAGTCTTTTCTTTAGTTAAATTTTCCAATATTTTTTGTCTATGAATATAATTGGATTTTGATTTTGATTATGAGTAGCTAAAACACGTTTTGTATTCTAGGGTTAGAAAGTAGGTCGTGAACAACTATGTCCTTGATTTTATCTTTAATTTTAAACTCCAAATTTATGTTTGTTTATCTATGAGCTTGTTTTTGTCACATGATTTATTTTAATTGATCACTTGAATACATCTACACGTTTAACAATTTCGCTTCGGGAGAAGGAAATTATTAATAGATGCACAACACATAGCGTGATTGTCAAAACTGTCTGGAAGGAGTGATATAATTGCGTAGACATTGACTTAGGGGACCCTTGAGAATCTTTTAGTTTTGGTCGACTCGGGAGAGTGACTATTCTTAATTGATCTACATATTAGCCATTTTGGGAGAAGAGTTGATACAGAGTAGTGTTATTTAATAAACACATAATTAGTTTAAAATTCTAGAATTTTAGGTTAATCTTACATAGGAGTTCATAATTGAATTCTATACCTATAATACAGCTTTACCCATATGAGTTTTCCTTACTATTCGGTTACTTTTCTTTTTCAAGCATCTCTTATTAATTAATTATTTTTATGTTATTAATTTAGTTAATACAAATTCATCCTTAACTCGAGATTTTAAATAGAGTATAGATATTAAAATTAGGGTACTAAGGTTACGTAATTAACAGTCTTTGTTGATCGACCTTATCTGCAACTATCTGCTTTAGATCCGTACACTTGCGGTAACACTAGAGTTAGAAATAGTGCACCAATTAGCTTAGCTAAATATCTTGTGAAATATAATGGAAACTTTAATAAGTTGAGAGATGAATTCGAAGTATAAAAGGACTCTTACCAAATAAATAAAACTTTAAAATAAAGTTACTAAATTAGCTCTAAAAATTTCACCTAATCGGATTTTCTACTTTTTCTACAATTATATAAAGAAATCTCATTATAAAAGAGATAAATAATTTTAAAACAAACTTAAAAACAAAATTAAATAAAAGAAATATGATACACTGCAATTGTCTGGTCAAATATATTTTTTATTGTGGTTAGTGGAATCAGTAAAAAGATATTATAGTTATGTACCTAAATTGAAAAAAGTAAACTAAAAATAAATAGTTATCTCTAAAAAATGAAAGATGATAAATAAAGTAAATATAACTTACACTATTATTCATTCTTCTAATTTATATATATATATATTTTTTCTTTTTGTTGCTAATCATAAAACTTTTTTTTTCTTCACCAGGAAAACACCAAAACTTAATAGTTTTGCAAACATTCAATTTCAAATGACTCTATTATACCACTATTCGAAATTAAAAATCTTGTAATCATTATCCTAATATAGAAATCAAACTTTGGTGTTACTGAAGTCCTACTATTAAACTATAAGATAAGATGTTTAATTTTCTATTTTTTCTATAGATACATAAATATCTTTTGTGTAAATTTCAAAAATTTAATATTTTGAGGAAAAAAAATTAATATATCTATATATATATATATTTAATTTTTTTGCTAATCGGACCTTTCTCCTTTCACTGAAAGAACCCAATTAAAAAAATTATAAGTAATTTATGAAGAATCGAAGAAAATAAAAGTAAATAAAAAGAATAATATAATGTATTTTACTAAAAATGAATAATGATAATATAAGATATTATGAATATTTAGGTTCATGTTACATCATGACTTGAACTAAATATCATGACATCTGATACAAAATTTCATTAGTTGAGGTTGAGAGAAGAATAATATTCCCTCTATCCCACCCTATTTTGCACATATGAAGGGGCACGTATATTTAGAAAAAAATTATTTTTTACTTTTTAGTTGATTTTTTCAAAGGTGGAGATTGAAGGTGGAGATCTTGAGGATAGAGATTGTGAGAGAAATTTCTTTTTTAAGAGTGTGCAAATTGATGTGGGACGTACTAATAAGGAAAGTGTGCAAATTAGGGTACGAATGAGGGAGTATAATGTATTTTACTAAATAATAATAATAATAATAATAATAATAATAATAATAATAATAATAATAATAATAGAAGATATTATGAATATTTAGGTTCAACTTACGTCATTAATTGAACAAAATATCATATGAAGAATTGGAGAAAATAATAATAAATAAAAAATAATAATATAACGTATTTTACTAAATGAATAATAATAATGTACGATTTTATGAATATTTAGGTTCATCTTACTTCATTAGTTAACTAAATAACATATTGAAATGTGATAGAAAATTTCATAAGTTGAGCCTTGATAGATGAACTTGAATTATAAAATGACTCTTACTTAATAAATAACACTTTAAAAAGTTACTAAATTAGCCATAAAAATTTCACTAATTGCTTTTGTTTTCTTTTTCTACAATTATATACAAGAATCCCATTATAAAAGAGATAAGAAATGTAGAAAGAAACTTAAAAAAATTATAATATTTTGTATATCCATACTAAAGCATAAGCGCAGATGTTGTGGTTCTGGCAAGTGGCGCGCTCTGGTGAATTCCCCTTAAACATTACACGTGTCATCATGGGAATTTCTCTCTTTCAGACATCTTGCATTTTATAATTAGATATAAAATAAAACCTGCCTTTTTATCCGCTTGAGTTGTTTTTTTCAATATAAATAAAAATCCATATAAATCACAATAATAAAAAATAATATTATAATTATTTTTGCTGATTGAAGATCATGAATTATCTACATGTTGAAAAATTTAAAGTAATTTTGTTGAAAAAATTAAAGTAATTCATGATTATCCAAATCTAATATTAATTATTTAATAACTAATATCTTAGTAATAAAATGTTGATTTGAATCACATTATCCAATAATTAATGACGTCAGATTTTAAATGTAAACCGCTAACAGAAACCGTTTAACGTTATCAAAATGTTTTTTCAGACAAGCAGTTACCAAAATCTATCAGCAGAGACATAATTTCCACACGTGTCCTAATCCATAAGCAGTTACAGATCAGTTATCAAGATATTTGAATTTTCAAATTTCAAACGAATATACAAGATCCAGTATTCTGTCACATGCAGTTACCATAACTTTAGTATAAATACAGTACCACAGTATACTGCTTTCTTCCTTCACTGTCATTCATTGCCGCAATATTAAAATTTGCAAACTTGCCCTGTGCTAATATTTTTCATATCATACCCATCATACCCATTTCAAACTTAAAAAATGGCTCCCGTCTTCAGCGTTGTTCGTGATGTGAACCCATCGTCGACAAGTTGGATGATGCGGCTACGCTTGGTGCGTTCCTACACAGTTCCTATGTATGGAAATGCTGCTCAGATCGCTAGCATGGAATTTATATTTCATGATAAAGAGGTAAAATTTACAAACTGTACATACGCATTCAACTTGCAGAATTTAATCTAATGATGGTACTTTCGCTTTCAAGGGGGAGAGAATTCATGCGTCTGCCAAAGCTCCTCCTTTCATTTTTTTATATCATGTAAAATTGAATTGTCTATAAAACATATGTTAATCTCACAATTTTCCCAAATTTCAGATATCATTGGGAAGGTCATTTCATATCAACTACCAACTGTTCAGGATGGGCAAACAAGACGTCTTGAATTTCGCTTAGAGGATCTTGAGTACAATTTATGCGACTTTGAATAAATCATATCATTTCAAAAAATAAAAAAAATATGACATCTGTTTTCTAAAAAATATATTTTCTAATTCCATGTAAATTTTCTATGCATATTGTTAATTGTAGTGTTCTTAAAGCTTATGCTGATCAATGGCCTAATCTTCATTCGTATGTACACCATTAGCACATTTTACTCATACATATTATCTACTCATAATTTGTTAGGCAAAATAGGATTACCTGCACACTGTGGGGTAACTATGTTGATGATCAGCTGCCATTCATTCACAACCAACAAAATGAAAACTTCGTAGTCATTGTGCAGTTTGGGCGTGTTTCGCTTTTCGGCGGTATGAAATTTGTTTTCTTTTTCCATCCTGTAAAAATTCTCAGAATCTCAGTGCTGTTACATTTGTAATAAAAAATTTACAATTGAGGCCAGGGTCAGTAACACGTACAACGTCACCAAGATAATTGTTAATGGAGACACCCAAGAGTTCAACGAATTTCATAACAAGTTAGTTTGTAATATGTTCTTTTCTATTTTTATACTATATAAATCATTTCCTGCTTACAATTAATTTCCCTATTAAAGCCTCATGAAAAGTGGGAAGTCACCAAGTGCTATTACTGAAGTGGAGCGTGACGTGGGTTTCTCTATTTCAAATAAGTTAAAGTCAGACCATGCTGTAGTAAAGAATCTTGTTGAAATCTGCCAATTTGAAGACGTAAATTTTTCCCCTTAAAATTTTGATCCATATTCACATTTTCAATATTCCTGTGTACATATCAGTAATTCAACTCCATTTTGCAGGACGGCACATTTTGGGTTGTTGCAACTATAATTGATATTGAAACAGTTGGACCTTGGTGCTATCTAGCGTTTAAAAAATGTTCGAAAAAACTGCTGTGTGGAGTCTCTGATTTCTTATGTGACAAGTGTGGCACTAAGGAGAAGACAAGAATTTATAGGTTTTAAAACTCACACCAAAATACTTTACTTTTTTCCTATTTACTGTAAATATCATGCTTTTGCTGCATTTATTCCCACATAATATGAAAATAAACTCAGGTACCAGCTAGATGTCAGGGTTGTTGATGAAACGGGGACAACAAGGTTCACGCTCTGGGACAAAGAATGCAATGCTCTAATCTTGAAAACTGCTAATGAACTAATCAATGCAAATGTATACTCGCATACTAGCATAACTCAAATGTTTATTTTGACCAGATCCTGTTTTTCCCTAATTATTTGTGATGGTATGTGATCTTAGGCTGACAAAGTCCATATTCCAACTGAGATCGAAGAGGCTCTCACTGACAAAGTAGGACTATTCAAGGTACAAGTCAAGAGTTCTAACAGGGCACGCTACACTATTGCCTACAATATGCTGAAAATGACTGCGGACGACTCGATCCTCACAGACTACTATGGAAACTGTGTTGCAAAAAAGGTATGCATTTTATACTGTATATCTTCACATATGTTGTTACTTTTTCACTTTACAGTTGTAACATAAATGCTATGTCTATTGATGTATAGGGTTCCCCACACAAGTGTATGATAGAACAAGTGAATGTGGAAGATGAGTCTGAAGTTGGTGAGGTTGAAGAGACTTTGGCATATCTTGCAGCAAAGAAGAGGAAAAGAGTTATAAAGAAGGAAAAGTTAATTAGATGGTGGCAAAACACTGCAAATTTATTCTGATGGTGGAATGTATATATATATGTTTCTAATATTCTAATTTAACAGCTATGTTTAATGTAATATTTGATGAGGGCCAGATGGTTTATGTGGGACCCTTGATGCTTTTTTAGGTTTCAGTTTGACATGTGATTTCATGTGTGTAATGTACATAAACATTTTAATTAATAGTGAAAGCATTATAAGTTCTGTTCATGTTTCTCTACATAATTTACGATTTTTTTCCATTTTTTTATAAATAAAGTCGACAAGAACAATACAATATTAAGGATGCACCAAATCACGTATCAAAAAAACACACGCCTACAATAATAATTCAAATTTGTCAAACTTCTTATAGCATAATAAAGTAACATAAATATATGTTGGACTTATCTTTTTTAGAAGCTTCATTACTTCCCCTCACTTTTTTAATTTTTGGATTAGGACAAGCACGCTCCTGCAAATTAGATAAATTAATATGACAACATGGAGTAAAACAAATACATAATGTACACATAAAAAGCATTCAGATCCACAAAAGATGCAGGAACAATGTATGCATATTAAATAAACTGATAAATGTATCTCCAGTCATGTGTATACAATAGGTGCTTCATGTGCGCAATGAGAATGTCAACTACATCAGCTTTGAAATTATAGCACTAACATATCTTCAATTGATGTAATATCATGGAAATAAGATAAATCCATCCTTAGTCTTTTATTATGTTCAATTAAAAATTCAGAGCAATTACAACCACCTGTATTTACAAATAAGAAAAAATGAGCCAGCATATGTTACAAATATCTTTTTAATAATAACCAAATCAATCACATCAAAAAAGAATTATTAAATATAACTACACATAGATCAAGTGTTTAGTAATTAAACTAATAAATACAATATTTTCGTTCTGGAAAAATTATTAAATAAATAATTTACTTATTTCAGTTTCAAAAAATACAGTCATTAAATCGGTGTCAGTTTTTAAAAAATTTAAAGTTAACAATTGACATTATACACTTATTTTCTCTTCTAACATCACACAGATAATACAAAAATTTAAGTAAATATTGTTTGAAACAAATAAAGTAATTATTTACTGCAATAAAAAAAATGTATAAAAGGATATTCCTGCAATGTTTTCAAAAAAACAGTTATAATGATAGGAAGTTACATTTTCAAATTCCCCCCTGCATAAAAAATCTGAAGCAGTTATATTTTAATATTCACTTACATTACAAATCAGACCATTTCTAAAAAAGTCCAGGAACTACTTACTTTTTCTCCTACCAGTTTTAAGAACAATAAATTGCCAAGATGAAGAAATTTATAGCCTAAACAAATACCGTAGCAGTTTATTTAACAAAAGATTGCAACTCCAGAGATTAATCAAGTAAGCAGATACTTATTACTGAAGGTTGGTCTTCAATTTGTACATATATTTGAAATTCCAACTTTTTTTACAAATTTACTGTTTACTATAACTAATTTCTGAAAATTCTTGAATTAAATGTTACAGTGCGTATTTTTGTTACCTTTCTATATGACATCTACACGTTGGAATCCTGTAGAATCCATTGTCACTGTCTTCCATGTATTTGCATAAATGGGATAGGTTTTTATCAGATTCTTATTACTCAAGGTTTTGTCAAGTTTACTCTGAAGGCATAAACTGGTGTATGCTTGATCACAATATTATCAACATCTGTGTTTACATTTGTAATTCATACACATAATATTATACACAATTCTAAGCATGACGTGATAAAAGTGTAACACATACCATCTGAGTGTATATCCTTAATTAGGAGGCAGTACTAAAATTTAGATATCATGCACATTATAATGATACAAATATTATCATACATCACCTAAGACATTGGTAAACACCTTAATGCCAATTTATATTAATATACATCACATAAAACGCCGTTCGTGACATATTAATCCTGCCAAATATGACATGTCCATTAATAAAGATATATTATTAGTTAATTATTTTTACTACAACCTAATTGCCAGTATTTTAAAAATTAGTTAAAAAAAATAAATTACAGATTATTCTGTAGAGTCCAAATTATTATACCCAATTACACCAAATTCACTCCAAAAAATTACTTCATCCGATCCAACATGCAAAGTAGTGAATCATAAGAAGATCAAACAAAAAGTCTAAAACCTTATATCAAAAGTTTTCACAAAGCATCAAATGCAGTTATACCTATCATTTCGTTGTAACATACTTGATCTAGAGTCAATTTGTGCTATAATAGTTCAATATATATAGTACAAGGTCATTGGTGCATGTTATGAGTTAGGTATCCCTACAAGAGGTTTTACAGAAGTACTTACTTATATTTTTCCAGATGAACATCCCTTCAATATAATGATGTATGCGGCCTGCAAAAATGACATTCAGAACAAAAAATTCAATATACATTTAAAATAACAAAAATAATGGCGAGGAGTGAAAGATATATACGAAATTCGCAGATCTGAAACGTGAATAAGGGTTCTTACTCAAAATCTAAAGGCATAGTCGACCAACCGAATTGAATGTGGATTCTGCTTGAGAATCTAGCTCACCACCCAATATTCCGCTTGAATCTATTAATTTCTACTAATTGTCTTCCACTGATGAGCTTAACCACTTTAGATCTGTTATTTGATAAATCAAATCTGTACAAAAACGATGTAAAGAATCAAATAGTGGCGAGGAGAGAAAGATATAGACGAAATTTGTAGATCTGAAACGCGAATAAGGGTTCTTACTCGAAATCCTAAAATAAATTAGGAAGATGCTTAAAATCAGATTTATCACCAAATTATCTTACGGTGAAAACATCTAATTTATTCCAACTATTTCGCCACAAATACAGCTAAACAGTAGCAACATACACATCCGAACTTTTTTCAATCTATAAGCAGTAAAAAAATTACAGATCGACAAATATACATGCAAGATTTACGGAGGAATTGAAACTCATGTTCTATATGGTTAACTTACTGCAAAAGGAGACAATATGAGCTGCTATTTGCCTCTCATACCACTAATAGCCTCGCATGTATAAAAGGAGATGAATACAGTAGAGATCTGTATACAGATCTGCATAAGAGGATGATATGGTACAGATGTATGTGGAGTATAAAGGATTTGATGGACTCACTGGATCGAATAATCTAGAATGTCAAGAGCTTCACCGCCTTAGATGGGAAAAAAAAGTGAGCAGTGTTATATTGGGGTTATTGTGGCAGACAAAGGGTCATGTGGTAGGTAGAGAGTCTAGAGACACACAACCCTCATGTCTTGGATTGGTATTCTAAATGGTGACATACACCAAATGGGCTACATTCCGTGGGCCTTATAAATGGGGGTCTAATTTGGAGGAGCTCACAGATCAACACACGATCCGTGTGGGTTCTAAGGGCCCGCTTGGTTGGGAGGTTTAGGGGCAAGGGATGTGAATGAATGAGGACTCATTTCCATTTATGGTGCTTGGTACATACTCCCTTCGTCCCAAGCTAATTGTCCTACCTTGACCTGGCAATACTAGAAAAAACAGATTTCGTGTTGACTTTTTCAAAGGTGGAGATTGAATGTGGAGATTTTGATGGTGGAGTTGTGGGAGAATTTGCCGTTTATGAGGTAGGACAATTAACTTGGGACAAATTAATAAGGCAAGTAGGACAATTAGGCCGGGACAGAGGGAGTAATAAATAAGTTAATCATTACCACCTTTTATTAACAATTCCCCTCATTTCATTCCATAGTATGATTGACCCTTCATTCATACCCATTACCATCGGGCCCTAAGTTATTTTAGTTTTACCGGACTTAGAGGTCCATTTTTTCTCAACCCAAAATTATAATTTGCTTTAGTTGTTGGTTTTATTTCGATTTCCTACCCATTGACTTAATTTATCAATTATACTACAAAGGGAAAAACATATTAAGCTAAATATAAAAAGAACATACATTTATGATATGCAATAATTACTTTTTTTCTACTTTCGGTATATAAAAATATATTTTTTGCTTACTCCGTGATTTAATTTTTTAGTAAATACTCCCTCTGTCCCAAGATAATTGTCATCTAGCAAAATAATTTTGTCCCAAAATAATTGTTATTTTAGAAATTTAAGGCATAATTTGGACTAATCTTTCAATATTGCCCATATTATAAGCAAGTCTTGAAAATTAAAAATAGATAGAGAAAGACACCACTTTTAAAAGAGACAACATAATAATTAAACTTAGATAAGAGCATATAAGTAAACAAAATGCAACGGAAATAATTTATTAGCAATCTATTCAATATCTTATTTACTTTACTTCATCACATTTTAAAAATCACTTTTATCTTTATTACTATCACATGTCTGCCATTTCTGTCAACATTTTGTTGCATAAGTTAGTGTTTAATTATATTAATATTGTTCGTAAAGAAGTTTCCCAAATTTTATTATTTAATTAAATTACACTAAATTCATTTTTATATATTTTGTATATCTTTTTTCCCACTATTGTGCAATTTTGTATTAGAATATATACAATACCAAAACACATATTATAAATTGAATCAATGGTCCTTTGTGATGTTGGAGATTACACTTAAATCTTCCTTCCCATAATTTGTACAGTTGGTATAACAAAAAATAATATATATATATATATTATGATTAAAGTGCTCTACCATAAACAATATCTTAATTTTTACTACATTTTTTTATACTTAATTAATACTTTTACTCCCTCTGTCCCACCTTAATTTGCACACTTTTCTTTTTCGGCTGTCCCATCCTATTTTGCACACCCTCAAAATAGAAAGGAATCCTCCAATCTCCACCCTTAAAATCTCTACCCTCAATCTTTACGTATTACTTTTTTTCTAAAATTATGTGATAAATCATTTAATATTTCTATTATTAATGTTAGGTGAAGTTATGGAAGAAGACTATTCCAAATATGCAAGACAACAACGCAAAATCAAAATGAACATGGAACAAGGGGGAATCATCATTGGTAAAATTGACTTCAAGTGTATTTTCATTATTACAATATGTCGTTAAATGTGTGTTTTATATATACGTGTATGTATTTTTCTGCAAAATATATTTTTTAGAAGTATTTTTCTGCATGAATCCCACAAAATGTAAAATGTGACAACTGATTTAGGAGAACGTCATACGCCATATTCAACATTGAATGCCTTCCATCCTCCAACATTTAACACAATTGACACATGTATAATTACATAATAATTTACTTTAATTACTCAATTAATTCAAATCTCAATTTATTTTTTTATTTATCTATGTAATATATTTAATTTATATAAAAATTTCAGAACAATTGCATGCCGCTAGGCAGAAAAGAGCAAGAGTAAATAAAAACATAACCACTCCTGCAAGATCTTCTCATTCGTCGATTCAAATGCATACGCAAGATGCAACATCATGTATCATCTCTTTACCTTCACATTCGTCATCATCAGAGGCTCGATTACAACGCAAAAGAAAGATGTGCATGAAGAGAGGAGAGATAGAGGCACCTAATGTATTGCGTTCAACAGATAGTGGTAAAGTATTACATGTTTCATTATTGTTGTATAACAACATATAAATTATAGACATCAATTCTACTTTATATTAAGATACATATATATATATTCCTTTTACTTACATTTTTGGACTCTAAAATATTTATATTGTTTTTCCTCATCAGATCTAACCATTCTTAACAAGGACACATATATACAATCCTCACCTTCACCTATTTACATTAACAACTCTGTAACTGGTATGGTTGATGCTTGATTATTAATATTAAAAACTGTATTACTTTTTCATGCTATATCTCCTCCTCAATTTTCTTTATGCAAACATTTATTTTGCAATCATATCATTTATTAGAGAACGTGTGTGGAAGTACTTCAATAGCTCCGTTGCCAAATATCGAGCGTTCTAGGTAATCATATATCTAATATTAAACTTTAACAATATATACCAATCCTCATAACTTGCATTTTTTTATATTTAGCTGTCACAATCCGGTTGATCTTCCTGAATCAAGTGAAAGAATCAACAAAGATCAACATAAAATGCAAAGGTCAAGAACTTTGGATTCAACAGGTACAAATATATCTTATGTATTTAATATTTATCAAACTTATATATATTATAAATTTACATAATTATTAATACATTTATATTATACATATATATATATTATGTACCTCAGAGTACTGGGATCTTGGTGACGCCAAATACAAATGTCAATTTTGCGGGGCCTTTTTTTGGTATGCTGAAAGACTTAGATCGAACTACGAGACAAAGAATCCCATATACATGGTGTGTTGCTTACAAGGGAAAGTAGAGCTTCCTCGAATGAAAACACCCCCAGAGAAATTGCAGGATCTTCTAAATGGCCAGAATCCTAAAAGTAACCATTTCATAAAAAATATTAGGTCCTACAATAGCATGTTTGTCTTTACATCTATGGGGGGTAAGATTGACAATTCAACAAATACGAGAAATTCTCCACCTATCTTCAAATTACATGGTCAAAACTACCATTTGATTGGAAGTCTGATACCACCTGAGAATGCAACTCCAAAGTTTGCTCAACTTTACATATACGACACAGAAAATGAAGTAACAAACAGAATTAACTCAGTCAGGTATTTTTTTATGCTAAATTGTATTTAATAAGTATACTTATTTTAAAATGTTCTCATTTAATATATTATGTGCATATTACTTTTTTTATTTCTTCTTACTATTCCTTTGAAATACTAATATACAGGTCACGTGACAACTCCAATAGCCTTCATACTGATATTGTGGAAGAGTTAAAGCAAAATTTCTTGATGAGAACAATACCTTAGTTCAATCTTTTAGAATGGCTAGAAACAAGATTCAACAAAGTAGTGATGGTAATGTAAAGTTGAAGCTCCTTGGAAGGAGAGATAAAGATGCAAGAACATACAATCTTCCTTCTGTTTCAGAAGTAGCAGCTCTAATTGTCGGGGACTTTGACGAATCACTTGGAGATAGGGATATGATTGTTGAAACAAAGACCGGGAATTTGAAACGCATTATAGAGTTGCATGCTTCTTATCTAGGACTACAATACCCATTGGGTTTTCCTTACAGCGAGGATGGATATAGAGAAGATATTCCAATAAGAAACACAACAAATAATTCAAGCAAAAAAAGAAAGAGAGTATCTGTTAGAGAATTCTTCTCCTACCGGTTTCATGACAGAGATGGTGAAGTTTGTCTTATATTATATTGTAGACGACTAACTCAACAATTAGTTGTCGATGCATATACCATTATGGAATCAGGTAGATTATGTTGGGTAATAAATAATCAAAAGACTCTTCGTTGTGAGATGTACAGAGGTCTCACAGATGCTCTTTTCAGAGGTGAAACTAATTTGTCTGCTCAAGATTTGTCAATGATATTGCCTTCGTCATATGTTGGTAATCCATGCTACATGATACAAAACTTTCAAGATGCAATGACCATTTGTGGATGGGCAGGTTACCCGGATTATTTATTACTCTAACATGCAACCCAAAATGGCCAGAAATCACCCGATACCTAGACACTCGAAATCTTAGGCCAGAAGACCACCCTGATATTGTTTTTCGGGTCTTCAAGATGAAACTTGATGGACTTATCAAAGATTTTGAAAAGAATAAAGTATTTGGCCGAGTGAAAGCAGGTACTTTTTAAATATATATTAATTTTTATTAAAAATTGTATTATATATATACACATATGTATATATATATATATATGTATATGTGCATGTATGCATGTGTGGAAATGCCTGTGTTCATGCGCACTGTATTAATATATTATCTTTATGTGTTAAATTTATTTAACTTTGTTGCAGTTGTATACACTGTTGAGTTTCAAAAGCGCGGATTACCACATGCACACATATTATTATTCCTATCAGCCGAAGATCGATACCCAACAGGGACTGATATTGATCGTATCATATCTGTTGAGATACCTGATGTCAGTATTGAGCCGAACTACTGTGACGCTGTAAGAAATTACATGATACACGGTCCATGTGGAGATTATAACAAGAATTCGTCGTGCATGTCGGAGAAAGGATGCACAAAATACTTTCCGAAAGATTTTGTCGATGCTACTACTTTTAGTGATAAGGGTTTTCCCATATACAAGAGAGCAAATAATGGCAGAACTATAAACATCAATGGAGTCGATGTAGACAACAGATTTATTGTTCCACACAACCGATACCTGTTGTTAAGGTATGGAGCCCACATGAACATGGAATGGTGTAACCAATCTCAATCCATCAAGTATCTATTCAAATATATCAACAAAGGTTGTGATCGAGCCATGGCAGAATTTATTAAGAGCAAAAAGGATGCAGAAACTGGAACAGTTGTTGATGAATTACAGAAATTTTTGGCTATGAGATAACGTACAGGAATCCAGCTGTTGAACGCTTGAGCTTTCAGCTCCTAGGACAACACAACGTTATTTTCTCAGAGACAGATAACATTGAGTCTGTAATTAATCGAGAACATTTTTGCACCAGCAAATTTGAAGCTTGGTTCAGAGCTAATATTGAGTTTCCTGCTGGGAACAATTTGACCTATTCTAAATATCCCCAACATTTTGTATGGAGACAAGATGCGAAAAAATGGATCAAACGTACCAAGGGCTTAGCTTTAGGAAGAGTGTACTATGTACCGCCTGGAGCTGGTGATTCTTACTACTTACGTTGTTTGATTAATGTTATCCGTGGAGAAAAGTGTCACGATGATATGAAGGTTGCACATAAAGTTCAATATAATTCATATAGAGATGCATGTTATGCATTTGGTCTATTAGAAGATGATACGGAGTACATTGATGGAATCATTGAAGCAAGCTTTTGGGCATCAACGCATTCATTGCGAACTATGTTTGCAACATTGCTTACTGAAAATTGCATGGGTCGTCCTGAAATTGTATGGGAAAGATGCTGGGAGCACATGTCTGACAACATTTTGCATAAACAGCGAAGGTTTTTCCATAACCAAGGTATCTACAATTTTTTTTTCTATTTACAAAGTAATTATCTATTCATGTTAATTAAATGTTCTGTTTACTTATTTTGTTCCATATTCAATTTATATTATAGATTTGCAGTTAACTGAAACTCAAATAAAGAATCTATCTCTGATTGAAATTGAAAATATTTTGCGAAGATGTGATCGTTCATTGAGAAACTTTGACACAATGCCCCTGCCAGATTTTCAAGACATTTCAACATTTCAAAATAGACTTATGCATGATGAACTGTAGTATGATAGGTCTTTGTTGGCACTAGAACTTCAGCAATTTTTGCCTAAACTAACCGATGAGTAACAAAATGTGTACGATAAAATCATGGATTCAGTCTGCAACACTATGGGAAATATTTTCTTTCTTTATGGTTATGGAGGTACCGGGAAAACATTCGTTTGGAGGACTTTGTCTGCAGCTATTAGGTCAAAGGGTGACATTGTTCTTAATGTTGCTTCATGTGGAATAGTCTCTTTGCTCTTACCAGGTGGACGAATGGCACATTCTCGGTTTAAGATCCCATTAAAGCCACATGAAAGCTCGCTATGCGGCATCAAGCTTGGCAGTGAGTTAGATCAGTTGATTGTTGCAGCAAAACTCATTATATGGGATGAAGCACCGATGATGCACAAATTTTTCTTTGAAGCACTTGACAAAAGCTTGAAAGATGTAATGAAGTGTGTTGATATTGACAATGCAAAAAAACCATTTGGTGGAAAGACTGTTGTGTTTGGTGGAGATTTTCGACAAATTCTACCAGTTATCCCAAAGGGTCAAAGGGAGGACATTGTTAATACAACTATCAACTCTTCTTACATATGGAATTCATGTGAAGTTCTCAGACTTACCAAAAATATGAGACTACAATGTTCTAATTCTAGAAGTGATAGTGCTGAACTAGCTGAATTTTCTGAATGGTTACAAAGTATTGGAGATGGAACCATTGGTGATGGAGATGATGGCTCTTATACTATACGAATTCCAGATGACATTCTTCTTAAGAATGGTGTTTATCCAATCGCCACAATTGTCAATAGCGTGTACCCTAATCTATCAAAAAGAATTCACGATCCAGAATATCTACAGCAACGTGCTATTCTGCCCCAACACTGGATGTTGTTGACTCCATCAATCAGTATATGATCGAACAAAATACTGAACAAAGTCGACCCTATTTTAGTTCCAATAGTGCAAGCAAATCTGATATGAAAGCTGATGTGATGTCCAATGTTCATACACCTGAATTCTTGAATTCAATTAAATGCTCTGGTGTGCCAAATCATGAGTTAAACTTGAAGGTCGGCACTCCAGTGATGTTGTTAAGAAACATTGATCCAAGCCGCAGTTTGTGCAATGGAACTCGATTGATTCTAACAAAACTCGGCGATCATGTACTTGAAGCAAAGATCATGACGGGCGCAAGTTCTGGACAAATGGTACTAATTCCCAGATTATCCATGACGCCATCTGATTCAAAGGTTCCTTTCAAATTTCAGAGGCGCCAATTTCCTATTACTGTTTCATATGACATGACCATCAACAAAAGTCAGGGACAATCGTTAACGAATGTTGGATTGTATCTACGAAAGCCAGTTTTCAGCCATGGTCAACTATATGTTGCTTTCTCACGCGTCACAAATCAGAAAGGTCTCAAAGTATTGATTTGCAGTGACGATATGAAAGATACAAATACAACTGTTAATGTTGTGTTTAGGGAAGTCTTTAGAAATTTATAAAAGCTGTTTACAAATACTTTTTGTTGCTTTTTTCAGTTGTATGAATTTATTAATTAATAGTTTTTTTATATAGCTTTGTTTAATCTTTTTTTTCACCTCGCAAGCATGTGTGCTTCTATTGGGTTTTTTTTTTTATACCTAAAAATGTAGTTAATTTACGTTGTTTACTATTCCATAAGTAATTCGTTGTGCACAGATTGTTCAAATAAAATTACACAGTCAAAATATTTGTTTTCAAAATCACCATCTGACATTCGATTGTACAGAGATTATTGATACAATACAACAAAAGAATGTAAATATAGCAATCACATCAGATAATAGCATCATTTAGCAAATTGTTGGGTTTACCCACTGTTGCTTCCTAAATTGTGTAGTACTTTCAAATCTCTCTAACATATATAATAATAAAAAGTCTACTAGGAGTGCAAACAGAAACATTAATGTGAGAATAGGTCAGATTTAGAGAATTGTTACCTTTTTTTTTTTTGTGCGTGTATTTCTGCAGCTCAACTTCTCATTTCCTCGGAAAAACTTGAATCGGACCAATTTACGAATGCTTCCACAACAATAAATTTCCGATCGGACTCTTAAATCAGACAAATTTACGAACACTTCCATTTTGGAGTTATTTTAGTTTATCGTCATTGGAAGTGGTGGGTTGATCGGTGAATCAAAGATATTCAACGGCTCATAATTTTAATACAATTATCACAAATTATCGACATCTTTAACACATTTTTTAATCAGTAGTTGTAATACACTCAAACAAATATCACCTCACATTTATAATTTCTAATTATCTCCCAAATAAATTAAAAATAAAGTTATGTCTTACCCGTGTATCGCACGGGTGGACAACTAGTTACTAAAAAGAAAGGATAATATAAAATATTATCAATATTTAGGTTAAAATTACGTCTTTAGATGAATTAGATATCATACTCATGAATTAATAAATGATATTTTATCTATATAGTGCTCTTACAAAATAAATAAAACTTTGAAGATATAGTTACTAAACTAACCTTAAAATTTAAAATTTATTAAGGATATAATAGGCCAATCAAATTTTATAAGAAACAATTCAAACTTTTATAATAGAAGTAGATAATAATTAGCATTCAATTTTAAGTTATATCTTGCTTAATCAGATATGTGATCCTCTATTCTGTAATATTCCATCAAAGTAATTACTGCCTCCGTTTTTTACTAGTTGTACTTTTAGATTTTGTTAAATGTTTATAAATACTTGTTCTTTTAGCTTTTTTCCATATTTGTTTCAGTAATACCCCTTAGTAATTGGAAAGAGATATAATATAGGTAGATAATATGAAATAACTTTTTTGTGTAACTTTTACTATAATTTTAGCCTTTCTTATAACTACGCCATAATTTTAGTCTTGTCACGATATTCACTTGCCATGACATCGACCATTGCCTTGAATCATGACAAATTTGTCACAGGACACACTTGTCATGACAGTCTGGAAAGATTATTTGCCACAAGATGCACTTGCCACGACAGTCTGGAAGCCAAAATTATATGAATTTGGGGTAAGTGTGTGTCGTGGCAAGTGAGAATTGTGACAAGTTTATATCGTGTCAATGCTAAAATTGTGGTATAGTTACAAGAAAGGCTAAAATTATACTATAGTTACAAAGATGACAAAATTATAGTAAAAGTTATTAAAATGGCTATTTAAACTCATTTTCACTATAATATAAAGGTAATAATGGCATAATTATAGAAATTTGAGGAAATGTAGAAAAATTAATTGAGAACTTATTTGTCTATATTAATTACTCTTTAATTTTATAATGTGGTTGCGAGCTGGAGCTACCATAGCTTATGGCTAGAGCAATTGGAGGGCCCTAGCAGAGATCAAAGTTAAAAGAACAACTAAATAAAAACGGGGGTAGTATAGCGCACCATAAGTATTTAATAACATTATTAATCAACGAACATATACAATAATGAGGGCATCTCCAACGGTCCACTATTTTAGCTGTAAACACCATTTTTTCGTCTTCAACGGTGCACTATATCAAGCACTATTTTAGTGTTTAGACAATTCACACACTATATATAGTGCACACTACTTTGCTGCACTATCTATTTCTTATTTTTTTTTATTACTTCTTTTATATTGTATTTAATTGTTATGTATATTTTAAAGTATTAGATAGTGTATTTATGTATCGAATTTTTATTTTTTTTGAAAATAAAAGATTTTTAAATAAAATTTTGAAAAAAAGAAATCAACAATAACAAGAAAAAACAAGATTTAAATTAATATTGAAGGCAAATATTATATAAAATTACACTTTCAATCTATTGTATGCCACTTTATTGTGAATTTCAATTTTAATTTCGCGTTAATCATTTTCTTGTTTACATGTTTTATATTTAATTTGATTTATATTAAAATATAAACTAAAATATTAATATGAAAATATTATATTCCATATGATTTTATACATATATTGTGATTTATATTACAAAAGAAATAAAAGTAAAGAGAAAACAAATGAATTCTAAGGAATATTTTTTTTTTAGTGCAAAAAGTAGTACACATGGTTGAAAATGGAGTGCATATTTTGCACTTAAGTAATGCAAAATGTGCACTAATTTAGAATGACCGTTGGAGATGGCCTGATAGTCATGTTATGTGCACTGCGTGAGTCTTTATCTGGTATATACGTGTTCATGATTCCGTGGACACTGTCCGCACCATGTCGTCATGCTGTTCACCTTCTCCGGAATCAGGTGTCTCATCTGAAATCCACCTTCACATTCTAAATGATACTAAAAACATAACAACTCGAAGAAAATGCAATTTTTTAAGGAAGCCTCCTATTGGGCAGATTCAGTTCGGATCGAAAAAAAAAAAGTTTCTTAAATTTTTTTTTTTGAATTATCTTCTAATTAAAATTACAAATATAATTATTCTTTTTTGACCTATAATTGAGTATTAATGTTAAAAAATTAGTTACAGTCTTTACAAAATTTTTCACTAATACTATTCAATAATTTATAAAAAAAATAATTTTAAGAATTTTTTTTTCTCTGTCCGGACAGAATCAGCCCAAACATCTTTATCTAAATGATAACGGCAGACCTGTTGGAGTTTGAATTCACAGTAAATAGCTTCTGATTTCCAGGAGAGTCCACAATATTCTGCAAATGTGTATATGAGATTATAAGTGAAAAATGAATTGCATCATTGTCATATATGCTTCATCATAAACCAACTTACAGCTTTCAGTTTGGATAGCTCAATTTCCTGTGATTTGTGCCTTCTCTTTTCGTGTACGAGAATGACGATACATTTACATATGAAAAACAGAAGTAGCAAGCCAAGCGACAACACCGCAATGGACTCGAGTATGATTGCTGATCCTAAAGCTGTCAGCATTAGATGTTGGATCAGTGAAATAGACAATATTAGCTTCGCAAATTCTTACATCAACATTGGATTATGATTCACTTGTTACTTACTATGAGCTGCCAATGAACTAATTGGTCTGTGTCTTAAGATATCCACTGTGGATTCAGCAAACAGAGACATGGACATCATCTCATCACAGTCGGGGTAGCATCCATGGTTTCCGAGATCATTCACCATCACACTCAAGACACCACCATGTTCCCCCTCCTGGAAAATTAATAAAAATGTTCAACTTAGAGTGAATGAATATGAGATGAGAAATGGTTTTATACTTGATAATTACATGATAAGTTAGTTGCCCGATTACACTATTGCAGTCATCAAGCGTACCCCGGAATCTGATACCTTTGGCTTTCACCAAGAAATGCTGTGAGATGGTAACAAATGTTTGAAGAGGTTGCCATTGATAACTAGCTTTCATTTTAACTTCAGTCGAACCAATGAGCACCGAGGGTAGGCTTGTTGATAGAAGTCCCACACTTGCCTCCATTGACAACATAATCAGAAACCTCGACCTGTTTCCTGAACACCAAATTTAAATCAGCTCAAATTATGATTCTTCAAGTTAAAATGGTATTACTTGAGAAAAAAGATAAGCTTTTTCATCTGCTACCAGGATAATCCATAAGATCAGGATCTTCAATGAAATTAAACTGTGTGTCTCCTTTGCCAAAGATGCGTACTCCATCACTCACATTATCCAGGATGA
Source organism: Ajuga chamaepitys (assembly GCA_958295605.1). Taxonomy (NCBI): domain Eukaryota; kingdom Viridiplantae; phylum Streptophyta; class Magnoliopsida; order Lamiales; family Lamiaceae; genus Ajuga; species Ajuga chamaepitys. Next base: position 8,956,419 of record OY282497.1, read on the forward strand.
CGAACGAAGGAATATTTATAACGGGGGGATCGTTGATAGGCTGCACGTAAATAAGGACGTCGATGTCGTTCCTCCCGTTCTTGTTGATGGTAGAAACCCGGATTGTATCTGCACCGTAGAAATCCTGGTTTCTGTCACAGGGAATAAGTCAGTTAAGCATGCTTGAAACATGTGATGGGAACAAAGTTGTTACTTCAACAACATCAGCTTCTTCATTACATACCCAAAGTATTGGATGGATTGAAGGGCAAAGTTTATTACATCCAAACAGCCTACCAAGTTCAATTCATTAGCCACTTTGTTTACAGAAAATTGCTGCCAACTTGGCTGCCAAAATTGCATCTGCGTCGGAGATAGCAAAACGGTCCCAGAATTCGCAGCGAGAGTAACGCTGATGTTCTCAGCCAAGTCAGAGTACGTGATTTCAAATCCACCAAAACCACTGGTAAGAGAACAACATGGTTAGGATTATAGTAAATATTTTTCGATTTCACATCGTTCAACTTATATCAACATGGACGTTATGTAGCATCTCACCTGAATGTGGGACTAACCACGTCTTCAGTAGCTTGTAAGTTACTCGGGATTGAAACAAATTGAGGTGGCCTGCATAGTATAAGTAAATCCACAGTACCAGAAGCGACGTTTCCATTTATATCAGAAATCGTGTACGAGAAAGAATCATTCCCATAAAACCCTTTGTATGGTGTGTATCTGAAGATGTCCACGTACAGTAGGAGTGAACCCTGACCTGGCTGCACAATATCATGCAATGGGACCATAAATAAACATCAACTGATCATAACACATATATCTTTGGCCAACATTTTATTGCAACAGAAATAACTTCTCTATAATCTTACTTTTGAATATTCAAGAATACTTGCATTGCCACCAGCAAAATAGTCGTTCCACATGACGTTAAAATCAATCGACTCGTCCTCCCACACCGAAACGGTATCATTGTAGACCTGAGGAAAATATTCATCTGAAAGACACAAAAGATGTGCTAACTAAGTTCCAAATAGTTTTCTGATGAGAAATAATTAAAAGATCCGAAAGTTTTCAGCCAAATAGAATTAACAGAAATATATAAGTATAGATGTTTTAGCCACTTTTGAGGATAAAATACCTAAATACCTAAAATGACTGTGAAGCTAGAAAAATATCACAATCTCGAGAGTCATGACCTTCGAAATAGTGATAACTTCACAACCTCAAAGGTCATGTATGCTGAATTTCAAGACTTCCATTCATTACAAAACTTACTTCCGTACACATTAACACCAAAGGGACATGGTAAGAACCGGTCTCCGTTATATGAAGCACATATTTCGTAGGTGCCGACATCATTTGCCATGTATTCGACGGTATAAGTTCCATCATTGTTGTCGGAAAACATCCATGCCGAAAAAGCAGATCTGTTGACCGAAGCAATTTCTAGTTTAAGCTTCGACTGTTGTGACAATAAAGGATTAGAATATGAATCCATGAGTTGTACAACTATCTCATTTTTAACCAGCTTTGGAACCTTCTGAGCATACTTCACAACCCCGGAAAGTGACACGTTGCCAACTCCTGCATCCATTCAAACTGTTAGAGTTGTTTCCGTTATTTAACAAATTTTCAATTGCATTACCTGAGCTGACTTGTTTTCTAATCGAATGGCCACCATTCAACGCGATATTTCCACAAAAAACACGGACGGCGTATACCCCACTCTTTTCAGGTTTAATGAAAACATCAAAGTCACTAGCCTTCAGATTCCACTTCTCAGTAAACTGCATCAACAACTATCCGTCTAACTATGCCTATAATTTTTAAAATACATTCTTATATCGAGAGATTTAAACATATACTTACATTAGTCCCTGGATTTACAACTGGAGGAGAAGCAATTTCCATATTATCAGTTCCTCCATTATTCAATCTTCCAGAATCAAAGCTACCTGCAAAACTAATGAATGCTTCAAATGAAATTAATTGCTTATAATGCCAAATATTACATAAACTATATTCATACCGTTGGCAGTTTCACGTATCTGTATACTCGGATGAACAATCTGAGAACTGGGCTCCTGTACAATATGAACTTGAAGGATTTCTAACATAACCGGAGAAGGATATAAATAAGCATCCCTCAGAAATACAGAGAAGTTCGCAGTATCACCAGCGACGGAATTATTGAGCCCTGATCCGTTGACTATACTGTTAACTCCATCACAATAACCTGTTCAAATGAGCATTTAATTTCGTATAATAGAGAAAGTATGTATATAGAGGGTAGCATGGATTACCTATATAAACAGTGAACTCATATGGCATATTGGAGATAGGAGTATTCTTTTCCTTATCTGATATCATAAGCATGAAGTCTCCGGGCTCGTGTAGGCTGAAGGAGAACGATTGGAAGCCCGGCCCAGTGTTTCTGAAGACGATATCCGCCACTGGCATAGACAAATTGGTCCCCTTTTCGATAACTTCAACGTCGAATTCAGATAATCCGGAAACCAGGTTACCGTATTGATCTTGCTGCTTTATGGAGCCTTCCATCATGGAAAATAATTGGAAATACTTTGTTTCTCTTTTTAATTGAGCTACACAACTGTAGACATCTAGCTTTCCTGTGAAGGAATTTCTAGAATTACCTAAATAGTTTTCTTTGATTGAAGCAATTGTATGCATGATGTTATTGCTCCATTGACATCAAATTCTGACTACAAACACACAAAAATGAAGTTCTCGCACGGCACTATTAATGGTTAGATAGCTAAATGTTTATGCTGAAAAGTTCCGAAGAAAATTAAAAAAGGTAGTATGTCACCTTTCTACAAGCATATTAAGTAATACATTTCAATATAAACAATAATATCTTTACCTAGAGCGTATGAGTCCAAAATCCGTGCACCTAGTATACATGAGAATTAGTGTAATAGTTAAGTAGAAGAGAGGGACCTGGATGCACCATGAATCGCAGAGGCGAACCGTGCAAGGTTTGGTTTTGGAGTTGGACATGAAGAAGCAGGTTTCCAGCAGAGGCTGCAGTAAACTGGAAGGTGAGATAGCCTTGTTTATTCCATCCATTATGGCTTACATTAAGCACTCTTGCTGGAAAGCCGTTTAAGGTTGAAGCAAACAACGTAAAGTTATCAACTTTTGATCCTTCCCGAGAGACGTTGTTTCCAAACGCGTCTTTGGGAAGAATCAATACTTCTGCCCTGCTTCCGCTTATAAACTCGTCTATTCCATCTCCCCATGATAGGATTCCACCTCCTGGATACATTTCACCTACAAAACAATAGATTTAAATGCAAAAGAGATTTTTTATTAGGATATTAGGAGTGAATTAAACACAACAATTTGAAATTAGTTAGTCGATCACTAGTAATTTGCGTTCAGTTTTGCCCCCACACCACCTCCCGTGAAGATGCAATTTTTTATGTAAAAAAAGGTGCACCAATCTATCCAAGTGACGGGCAGATCTACGGGTTGTATGAGTTTTTCATGAAAATGTATTACTTCCTCGGTCCGACTTAATTTGCACACTTGCTTCGGCGTGTATATTAAGAAAAAATAAATTTTAAAAAATCTTTGACTTTTTAAAAGGTGGAGATTGAGAATGGAAATTTTAATAGTGGAGATTGTAAGATTCCTTTCCATTTTAGGGATGTGCAAAATAGGATGGGACGACCGAAAAAGAAAAGTATGCAAATTAGGCGGAACGGAGGGAGTATTATTTATACAACTTTACTCGTTAGAGAATGATATTACCAAGTAACATCTTTCTATATAAACACTGCTATATTTTCAACATAATACGTTTGTTTAGAACAAGTAATATCTTTCAATATAAACACTAACATTACAACACAAAACACAAAATTCAGGCTCTGCATTAGCAATTTGAGGTCTAAAGTGTCCAAAGTGCATTGAATTGGAAAAAACAAAAAAGAAAAATATAGAAGAAAGAAGAAAACGAAACCTGAATTTACTTGAAAGTGCAAGGAGGAATCGAAGACACGAAAATGTTGGTCAGTAATGAGCACATTAAACAAGCCAACCATGATAGGACTAAAACTGATCCTCCAATCATCAGTGCCTCCATTGAAATGCAAAGACAACCCCGAGATAAAACTGCTATTTCCCATCTTATCATTCACTGTGATATTTGGTTTAAAAGGAAACGCACTCTCATAATTCCCAAGTACTCTCACTTTAATTACTGCGGTGTCGCCTGCTATGAAGGTGTCCTTGTCATTCAACCAACTGAAAACAAAAGCTGCTGCATCATCTGCAGGAAGACTAATCAATATTATAATATAAAGTATAATCTCACATAAGAAATCTCGGTTGCTTTTATTACATGCCTGATTTTGCAGATTGAGTATTAAGAGAAGATATAGAAAATGTTATGAGAATGAAGAGTAGTTTTTGAGACGCCATTGTTGAGATTATGAGTTTGTAAGTTTTCTGCGAGGGAGTTGTAGATCTTTATATAAGCGATGTCTTATTTCATGCTGACGTGGCTTTGTTTAAATCCGTCGATTAAATTAGACGGTTACAGGTATATTTTTTGTATCAAGATATATATTTTTTTAATGCATAAAAGCAGAGACTGAAAATAGAAAAAATCAGTTGACTGAACTAATCCCTTCTTCACCGGTTTTCTTCAATCTTCGTCGACATTTGACGGTATTGGCGTGTTAATTTCATGTTGTTTTTCTTACTTACTGCAATTCCTACTCTGAGAATTTAGAACCTTATAGTTAGTCTTTTGCTTGAGTTTGTTTGTAAGAAGCACAGAATGTGTTTGATGAAATGCCTGAGTGAATGGATGTGTATTATTCTGACCATTCTTGTTTACTACATGTTCAGGTGCATAAATGGACGTTGGGAATTGCATCTTGGATGGGAATGCAGATGCCGTGGAGTTTTGTCCCCGTGATTCATTCCATAATGTTCTTGCAGCCTCGACTTACGTGCTGCAAGAAGGTGATCGACCCAGTCGGTCAGGCTGCATTACACTCTTTGATGTCGATGTTGATGGTGGCCGGCTCGAGTTGATTCAGAAAGTCGAAACAGCAGGCATTTTCGATATAAAGTGGAGCCCGGGGATCTTGCAGAACCCATTGCTTGCTCAAGCTGATGCTGATGGTTATGTCAAGATTTATGGCCTGCAATGTTCTGATTCTGATAATTCAGAGTTGCATGGTAAGTTTTAGCTCATTTTCCTTTTTATGATTTCCTTTACTTACTATTAGCTAAATGTCTTAGATGACAATGTGCACATCATTTTCAGTTGCACTTATGCTTGAGCCATTTTCTCTTCAAGAGAAATCTAGGGCCAAGATTTTGCATATTGTTTTTTTTACTTTGTTCAGTATTAAGCATATCCTTCATTGAGAACATGATATTCTAATCTCACTATCTTTTTCATGACTTGATTTTCTCTGTGAAATTTTTAATACAACTTTAGCCAATTAAGCATCCCTGTAAGCTTATATTATATTTTTTAATATTTGTTGCCATAAGCTACAAATAGACCACCCAACTATATCCACAGGTACAAATAAGTCCAAAAACTAATTTTGGGGCAAGTGGACAAATAGACACTTCATCTGTCGAAATAAAAACAATCACACTTTTGTCAACACTTAGCGGCGTAAAATTATATGCTTGCTTAGGTGCAATGAAAATCATCGGGAATACAAAAGACATAATCGGATCCCTGGAAGTTAGCCCTTGAAGTTGTATTCGAATAATGATAGTGAGAAACACAACTATTGAGAAGCTTGTCAATTCACCCTTGCACTCTGTACATTCTTGCTGGTGTGGTGCTTGAATTGATTAACATTTCTTAAATTGAATAAAATGATGTTCAAGTCAACCTCCCAAACCTATTCGTCCCCTTCTCTGCAGATGCTCATAAAAAGACTCCAAGTTGTTGTCTTCCCTTGGAGTTCAGTCACCCAACCTCGACCTGCAATTTACTTTCAAGTGCAAGAGCTCCCTCATCCTTCTTGGCTATGAGAGAGATAGAGAGAGAATCATTTATATTTAGCTTTTGCTGCTTGAATATTTCACAAAACCGTTGCCTTTCTGCAATATTTGTTTCACATCGTTAAGTGTGATTTGGACGGAAGTGTTTGATTGTTTTTAATTTGATAGATGAAGTGTCTAATTGTCCTATTTAAAAGATAGAGTGGTCAATTGCCCCAAAAATTAGTTCATGGTTTAGTTGTACCTGGGGGTATGATTAAGGGGTCTGTTTGTACCTTATCTCATACCTCTTTGTCTCAAGTTCCAAATTTAGGGAAGCAAATACCTATAGTCTTGGCTTATCTTTTCATAGTTTAAGGTACACCGTATTTTCAAGAAAAATAGGACCCTGCTCTAGTAACATACTACATGTGTAGCTCCATCCATCTTTGGTCACACTCTACTATATTTGCTTCTATCACCAACATGAATTAGACACAATTAAGCACTTACTCCTCCCTCTAAATCATAAACACTAAGACTACGTAGATATTCAATCGTAATACGACACTTTCAGTCAGACAACAGTTTTAAAATTCCAAGGTCTGCAAATAAATGTGTTGAACCCTCTATTTATATGTGGAAGCCCACAGATCAGACCTGTATATTTCGGCTGGATTTCGATGAGCGTTGATCATCATTGGACTACCTCGCTTAAAGTATTAAACGACAGCCACAATTTTAAGACACGAAACAGAAAGTCAACACATGTGATAACATGTAACAAAAAGACATACTTTAGCCAATATAAAGGTGAGGCATATTTTCAGTCAAAGAAAAGCTTGCCAAAAGTAAGGCATATTGTTCACATAATAATACCGATTAGTGTTCAGCTCTGTGGCTGCAAGAATAGACAGAACTAGTCTGTGTAAATTCCTATTGCATTATGGAGCTCCAATTGTATAATGATATGTTATTGCAAGTGTTATTCCACCTTTGGTCTATTTGCTCGTTATGTTTCATGATCGTGTGTGCTCTAAGAAACTCTATGACGATGAGATCTCCTGCTTAATTCAGGCAACTGCTTAAATGAAGCTTCCAGCAAACGTATCAGTTCTTCCATGTGCTTGTGCATCGACTGGAATTCATCGGCTACATCCATGGCCGTTGGCCTTTCTGATGGATCAGTTTCTATAGTCTCCTTCAACGAGTCCCAACTAAACATTTCACTAGAATGGAAAGCCCACGACTTCGAGGTTTGGGCTGCTTCATTCGATACCCAGCAGCCAATGCTAGTCTATACAGGGGCAGACGATTGCAGGTTTAGTTGTTGGGATTTGCGCGAGGACCCTTCTCAGTTGGTTTTCCGAAACACAAAAGCCCACAGCATGGGAGTATGCTGTATAGCGAAAAGCCCTCATGACCCCAACATTCTACTCACTGGTAGCTACGATGAGTGCCTTAGGATATGGGATGTTAGATCAGTTTCAAAGCCGATGAATGAATCTTCAATAGGGCTTGGTGGAGGAGTTTGGAGAGTAAAGCACCATCCAACTATACCTGGACTAGTCTTGACTGCATGTATGCATAATGGATTCGCAATTGTTAAAATTCGCGGTGATCAAGCACAAGTGATTGAGACGTATAAGAAGCACGGATCACTTGCGTATGGGGCTGATTGGCAGAGAGGGGATCCATTTGTGGGTGGTGAAAGAAAGAGTCCTGCAGTTGCCACTTGTTCGTTTTATGATCGGCTTCTCCGTGTTTGGATACCAGAAGGTGATGTATTTGTATAATTTACTGTTATTTCATGAAATAAGTTAAATGAAGGTTTTTATGACTCATTAATTCGAACAGTTTTGTCACTGAAATTTTACATTTTATCTGGTAATCTATGATTATTATGGTTTGTGCCTAAGAAATGCAGCAAATGAGTGGGCTTAATTTCAGTCAACTACGCAATAGAGTGCTTACATATGTGGATCAATAAATGTCAACAACTAACATCTCAACAAAATAGAACAGTAACACTGAATCTGCAGTGTAGTCGCTAAAAACATGATAAAATGTTGTACAACATGGATTTGATGAATACAATGGAGGTTGTTTCTTCTATTCTCTAATCTACCGGAACTTCGACATCCATCTTCAATGCCGAAACGCCAAGAATCTGTTGATAGAAAGTTAAGACAGTTTCAGTCGAGCATTTAAACTAACACGCTTATCAAATTTTATGCATACAAAAACAATGAACTAGTTAACCCCAAAAGTCAATTGACTCGCAACAGTGAATCGTATGAGTTGATGAATTGTGGCATCAAAATAATATTCATACTTCTTTTAGTCAAATTCTTATATATCTAATTCGGATAAGAAAGAAACATCAGATGAAGGTCAACGACTTTGATTAAAGAGAAGTGCCTTTCTGCGATTAAAGCGCCTCTTAATCGTTTAAATGGATAGAGGAGTGACATTACCTTCATGAAGTCCGCTGGAACTAGCAGAGAATCTCTTGTGTAACCGGCTTCTTCGAGAACTTGAGCCAGAACTTTCTATTTGAGCAAACAAATGCAAATAGTGAAAAACCTCACTTGCAGATTACATGATAGTACAAAATGAAAAGAGCACCATATTATAAAATAGCAGGCGGAAATGATTTAAGGGGAAAAGAAACGAAGTGGACTATGAAGTTTACGTATGAATGATTACCCTCCAACTACACCTACAGCAAACTATTCTGCATGTATGTTATTTGCACATGACACGGTTTGATTGATAAGAGACGTCAGGATTAAACTCCATTTCTGGATGTATGCAAGTTGTAGACGATACAGTTTTAAGATAAAGTTGAATCCTGGAAAAGGGCGTTACAATCGCAAGGTTATATTAAAAACTAAATGTGTCTAATGTCACTATAGGGGCCTGAACTAATGCGTTTGAAAATCGACAAAGATGTTACACATAGAAGACAATCTGGCAGGAACAAATGGAGAAGTGCCCTATGCAATCATCAAATCCCACTAAAGTTGAAAGGAAAATTTTATATAACAGCAACGACTTGAATCTGACTATGGGGCAACCATATATGAACAAACACATAAAAGAGGGGGTGCCAAAATGAGAATGTTAAGATACATGTGCGGACATACTAAATTAGGTAAAATAATAATGAGTGTAGTAAAAATTAAAGTACGAGTATTCCCAACAGATGAGAAAATCAAATGCATTTATAACATAAAGATTCAATAACCCAAATTAATAGGGGAGGGGGGAGACCTGAAATCTGGAAAGAATCAATGAAAAAGAAAATAGAATATAAGTGAAAACATGTATCTCGGCTAGTCATGACTCATGACTCATGATGGCAAGATAAGACCTATATAGCTGACCCCACATGCACACAGCAGGATAAAAGGCTTACTAATTTGTTTGTTGTTGTGATTATCCTCCACTCAAACTTTAACTACCAATATCAATAATTACCAAATTGCTTTACTCTCTTGGTATATCAATAATTACCGATAAAGTTTTTTTGTTCTTTGCTCTGGCAACCGGGTAGTTTCAGGTTACTAGTTAGCCGAGAATTAACTGCATGATAGTGGGTGGGTGTTCGAATCATCAGTCGTTCAAATAAATACTGATTGATTTCTGTTTTTTTCCTTAAACTTCCCATTCTTTGGATCAATTTAGTTCCTAGGAAAGTTCAACTATAGTATAAACATGCTGCATGTGAGCAGACAATCATAATGACATAGATATACAAAGACTTAATGCACCATGGGATCAAAATTCCTCGGATAAACTAAATATTATGGTTCTGCAACATCTAAAGATGAAATTGTTTTTAGTCCTGATTTAGGAGATAATAGAAGTATAAACTTTGTTATAGTAACTTGGGTAATTTAGTCTAATCTAACTTATATGAACATAGAATTTGCATTTCTACCAGAGCTTCTAATGTAAGAAAATAACAAATGAAGCAAAGGGTAAACTGACAAACCTCTCTCTGCTGTTCAGATATAAATTGACCTGTCACATCCCGCAGTATGTCCAGAATCTCATTGAAACTAACCTTTCCATTACCATCATAATCGTAAACCTTAAAAATAACTACACCAAGGAAATTATACATGTCATTAGCTAACAGGAACATACTGGGAACTATCAGTAAAGAATTCACTTCAGTGTTTTGTACATCTTACATTCAACTTTTTGTTGCAAGGTTGATCGAGAACTAAAAGCTGATAGGAAGGCCACAAACTCCTTGAAATTTAGTCCATCAACCATCCTCAATAATCTCTGAGAGAGAGAGAGAGATTTGAGTTTCATGTTCATAAATGTTAAAATCAAATTCACATTGTTATTGTTGAATACATTGGGTTCTGATTTTCGTATTGTTTTAGCAAAGTTTTCTGTTTCTCCTGATAGCTATTCATCCTCACTTACTACAGAAGTCGTCGTGTACTATCTTACAAGCATACTAGTGAATATTTCTTGTGCAAACGACTAAACACATGCTTAACATGCATGCTTGTACATTATGTAATTCAAGTTCTACGAGAGAAATATAGAAAGTTCTATTGCGGCCCAATACAAATAAATGTAAATGTAAATGTAAACCAAAACGAAAATCTTTGGAATCACATTTGACTACATAATAATGGCGCAGGGTATTACTTTCAGCTTGAATGGTCAAATAGAGGTACCTTGAAGTCATACATATTTCCTACCATTGCATTATTATTACCACATTAGTCATTTTTATCAGATTCCAAGAGTTTCCAGAACAAGGATGTGTCAAAAAGAGGCCGTGAGAGGGTAACTCACGTTAATGTTCTACAGGATCTCTAGATTCCCCTAGTACTACTTGTTGAAGAATAGGAAATACTGAAAATTAGGAATGCCAGTGAGACTGCCAACTGCAAAGCTGTAGCTTTTTTATGAATATCCTCTCCCTCCCCCCTACTCTCGCACAACCACACAAACAGAAATCAGATGGTGAATGTATATTTCTAGGCACAAGAAAAAATTAAATCATAACTCTCACTGTCCCAAATCCATGCTCTCCCAGTTAACGAATTTTCAACAGTAACGATTCGTTAGGTAAATTTTGAAACTTCCTTTCACAAAGGCACAATCTTATTTATACAATTTACATGTACATGATACGGCAAACTCCGCACCACTAGTTTACGAATCAAGATTCGAAACAATAGAAAGTTTTTTTAATTTATATCAATGATTCAATTCTCATTAAGTACTTTGTGCAAGTCTTCCAACGGGGAGGGTATGACCCTATGTCAGAGGGAGTAACTAAATAGTTTTAAGATTTCTTCATCACTGCAATAACAACAAATCCACTGTAATGATGATTTGTCCAATCAAAAGCTTTTAATTAGTACACAAAATTCATGAGTATCAAAACTACACCAAGAGAAAAAAGAATTTGTAAGAGGTATAATTGTGTGTATACCTGAGAGAGGGGATTGACGGCGAATTCAGGCACGGTCATGAACTCGTCCGCGGAGATGAAGCCTCCGCCACTCCTATCCAACTGGCAGAACCTCTGATACAATGATACTATCTCTTGCTGGGAAACTACGAACCGCAAATCCAATAATCAGGGTGCATATCATCTTTAATATATACAGCTAAATGTCAATCAGAATTACAGTCAATTTCAATGAATCCATCCTCAAGGCTACAGACCCATGACCATGAGAAACCAGAAAAGTAAAGAAAACAGGAAATGAAACAGCGACTTTCAAGAAAATAAAAAAAATTGCAGAAAAGCGTAAGAAGAGTGAAAAGCAGTGATGATTCACAGGCATGATTGCAGTGTTCTTGGACTTCTTCAATGTCGTACTGAGTGAGCATGGAGGAGCCGTTGCCCATGATGCCCAGAATCCGAAATCAAGAATGGGGAAAAAGAAGATTTCAAGAATGGCGGATCGAGAAGATTGGAGGGGAAGTACTTGCACGAGTCCACAATGCTCTTGTTTATTTCTCCAACAGACTTGACGACTGCTGTCCAATAAAACCAACATTGGCTTGGGGATTTTCATCACCTTCTTTGGAAAATCGCAGCCCGGGCCCGACAAAAATTATGTTTAATCATTATATTTATATAAACTATGTACTCCCTACGTCCTGCTCTAATTTGCCTATTTTTCTTTTCGATATGTTTCAATCTAATTTGTCAATACATATTCCCTCCGTCCCAGCTAAACTTGCACTGGGAGGGTTGACACAGGTATTAAGAAAAGATGTTTTTTTAATTTTTGTTGACTATTCAAAGTTGCTTTTTCCTTTATTAGCTGATTATTAGAGAGGTGCTTAGTGTGCTTAATTGCTTTTCTTCATTCAGCAGAAACCTGATACCAGAAACCAGAATAAAGGACAATAATTGAAAAACTGCCAAAAATAAATAAACACTGGAAATAGCTGACGCAAACAACTTAAAATCAGGAAATTTTTTTCCCTCCAATACAATTCAGTCAAAAATCAGAAATTACAGTAATCTACAACCAAAATTCCAAAAATTTGGATTCCCACCAAATTTTGAATTACAATTGGAGGCCTATTTAATGAGCATTGAATGTGGTTAAACCACATTCAATGCTCTCTTCTGGAAAAATCAGAAACAGCAGAATTAAAGCTTGGGAGTTATGGTTTGCAATCGAAAGGGTTATAGTCATTTGGCTCCGTCAGACCGCTCGTTGGTTGCTCAGTTTTTTATCGAGAACAGCTCGAACAGGGTCGTACATCCTGGCAAAATCAGCGAGGCGGCTACATCATTCGGAGTCAGTCGGCGTACGATTCAAAACATATGGGCGGCTACAAGAAAGCAAATGTCAGCAAATGTTCCTATCAGTTTTAACAATAAAGGGAAGAATCCAGGTATAAGAAGTACTGAATTAAACATAGTGAAGATGAAAAGTATACCATTTTGCAATAGGGGCAGCATAAGGCGGCTTGCCTCAGAACTAGAGGTCAGCAAAAGTGTGGTGGGGCGGTGGATAAAAGCTGGAAAGATTAAGCCCCACACTAGTGCTATAAAACCGGCGTTAACAGGGCCCAACAAACTACAAAGGCTGAAGTACAGCCTTTCATCTTTGCATGTTGAATCTCAATCAAATAAGATAAGGTACGATTCAATGCATAATGTGGTACATATCGATGAAAAATGATTTTATATGCAACGGACCAGCGAAAGAACATACAAACTGCAAGAAGAACCCGAGCCCTACAGGTCATGCAAAAGTAAACGCTACATCCCAAAGGTAATGTTCATGTGTGCGGTTGCCCGGCCTATTATCTCAAGCCAAGGCTCGGTTGAATTTGATGGGAAAATCGGAATTTTCCCATTCACAACACAAGAACCGGCTAGGAGAAACAGCCGACACCGAGCTAGAGGTACTCTCGTGACCAAACCAATAGAGTCAATCACAAAAGAGGTTATCAAGCAATGCATATTGCAACAGGTATTATAGGGCTATCAGAATTTAAATTCATCATATAGCCTAGGAGCTGTTGTAAGTCTCCATAATGTTGTTTAGCAACTTCAGGAGCTGTTAAACTACCATTGATGACATTACAACAGGCCTTTTTCTCATGTTTTCAGATTATACCAGCCATAAAGTCAAAATGGCCAACAAATGCATGCAAGCACATCATCGTACAACAAGATAATGCTAAACCACACATCAGTAACTTAGATTCAGAATTTAGAGCAGCTGCTTCAGCCGATGGTTTTCAAATTCAGTTAGTTTGCCAGCCATCTAATTCCCCCGACACAAATGTACTAGACCTGGGGTATTTTAGAGCGATTCAATCACTACAAGTTGAGAAACCATCATCTACAGTTGAAGAGTTGGTCACAAACGTGTTGAAATCATTCGAAGACTTGGAGGTACCAAAATTAAACAATGTCTTCCTAAGTTTGCAAGGATGCATGATTGAAATGATGAAGACCAAAGGAGCCAACAGCTACAAGGTGCCTCACATGGGCAAGGCAGCTTTAGAAAGACAAGGGAGGTTGCCTAATTCGTTGGAAGTAGATGAGAGGGTGGTTAGAGACGCTATTGAACATTTAATTGCTTGTGAAGAAGCTGTTGGGACTTATGATATTAATGGCTTAAAGTCAGCCTTAGGATATATGTAAGAAGTGTAGGTAATTAATAGCTTAGGTACATTTTGCTAGACGATGTTTAAAGCATAAACACAATAGAATGTGATTTTTGCTTAGGCTTTAAACATTGTCCAGATGCTGTGTTTTATGTTGTAATGGACCGAAACCCTCAGATAACTATCATCACAGGGCTATTGACATTTTAGTTTTGAATGGCAGCTCATGAAGGACACCAAAAACTAAGCTGAAGGCTGTATAAGAACAGCAATTAGCCTAGGATGGCATCACATCTTGCATAAACATTAAGAACAATCATCAAGAACCCCAATTACCTAAACCATCAGCTTGTTAAAAGCATCATATGGTATGGATGGCATCACATGATGACCCAACAGAAACCAGATACCAGAGAGACACCAAATACTAAACCCAACGGCTGTATAAGAGCAAACTTTGAGTTTAGAATGGCATCAAACACTGACTAAACCGAAACAGATATCACAAAGACACCAAATGCCTAAACCATCAACCTATAAGAAAGCATCATCCGGTTTAGGGTGGCATCTCAACTAAACCAACAGTAAGAACATGCAAATGTGCACACATAACCCAAACCAACAAGCCAGCTTAAACATAATCATATGGACACCCTAAACCTAAACTATCAGGCACATAAAACATCATTTAGTTTAGGATGGCGTCTCATAAACAGCCCACAGATACAAGAACCAATATGCAACCTCAAAACCGGATGATGCATATAACAATTCATGAAACAGCAACAGGTTATCAACAAGAATATACAAATCTCCCCCAAAACTGACCAAAACCCTAGCCAAATCAGCAATACACCACACAGATTCCACACACAACAACTATATTTTCGAAACAACCAAATCCCCCAAGATCGACCTATTTCACAAAAGAATAGACAGAGTCAGAGTCACCTTAGCCAAAATAGGGAACCATATGGTCAATTGCTGCCATGTGAACAGTCGTTTTTCCTCCGAATCGAACCACGAACTCATCTCTGTGCTCGATTCCGCAACGAAATCAGCCGACATGCGTAGATTACCGTCAACCACAGATGGGAAACCCAGATCCGAAGCGAGATCTGGCTTCTGCACATCTTCGATTTCGGGCGCAAATTTAGATATATATATATATATATATATATAAATATCAAGAAAAAGTGAAGCTGCAAATGAAACTAAATGATGCTAATTTAACATTTCTGCTGAAAATAAATGCCAGTACTTAGGAATAACGTAGTTTAAAACAAAACAATACAGAAACATTGTTTATCAGGTACAGAAACGCATAATTAAAACTTAGGTAAATGCACAAAGTATTTATGGACTGGGAAACTCATTTCTCTTTCTTGAATATACGTCTTTTTTTCTTTGAGGCGCAAACACTAGTTGACTCATCTGGCAGTGATGATCTGTCTGTGGGATAATCTTCAATTTCATCATCAATTTCTAGTGATTTGGTCTGGTTGGTATCATTATCAACAGGTTCAATAGGATTAGGAACAACATTGCAGCTTATCACAATCCCCTGTAAATAATTGTGGTAAGTTAGTTTTGTTTTAGTGAAAAATAAAATTAATGATGTTATATAATAATTTATTATGTATAATATAAATTGATAAATAATACAAACCTTTTTCTTAAGATACATATCTTGATAGATAGAAAATATTCTTGCATCTGCAGTCATCTTGACAACATTGTAGACATTAGAATAGTATGTCGGATTATTTTGCTTTATCTGTATTTTAAACAGACCAATTCTGTCAGTCAATGTATCGATGATGCGTAGAGGTAGGCGTTCGTCAGCACCAGCCTAGAATAGATAAAAGGGTACATCATTGAAAACTTGGTTGTTTTAAAAGAGTGTTATGATAACATGTATAAGTAGGGTATAGTTAAAATATATATTTACCACTTCATTCATCAATTCATTAGCAGTAGATCCTACCAGTTCAGTACATTCACCATCCCAAAGGGTAAAAACTGCGTAGCCCGTCTCATCAACCACTGTCACGTCTAACTTGAACCTGTGAATGAGACATCTTATTAGAAATGAAAATGAATGTTAATTAAGTATGTTGTTTTTAATTTGTATAGTTGTGATATTTGGCCATAATATAAGATTTATAATCTATATATGTACCTGTAGATGCCGTTCTGTTGGTTTACACCACATTTGATACAAAGTAAAAGTTTGGATGATATCTGAAGCTTCTTTGAACATTTTCTACAGGCGAGATAACACCAATTTTTTACACTCTCGACATCTATGATTGTCGCAGCAACCCAGTAGACACCATTCTGTAAATGGCGAATCTTTAAATAATAATTTAAAAATTAAATAAGTATATTTATTAGATAGTATTATTCTCCTATATTCTAACCTCATTCAAATTACATATTTCAGCCAGATTCTTTACAACAGCAGTTTGATTCTTGAAATCATCAAGTATAGACGACATCTGTTTACTGGGAATAGTTGTTATGGAGGTCATCTGACTTCCAGATTAAGTGAGTTTTTATTTGGAATATTTTTTTTCTGAATATAAATATACGATTGCCTAAATTAAATATATGAAATCTTACTTATGATGGAATTCAGTAAATTCAGGTGCATCTCCATTAACCATTATTTTGGTGACATGGTATGAATTTGTGAATCTGACATCATCTGGGGCAAAAAAATACAGGGAAATAGCAATTTATAAAAAAATATAAAATAAAATAGGCTAGATAAAGTGTAAGTAGTATTGATTAAAGTTATTGGTTTTGAAATTTGAACCTTCATACAACGAAATTCGGCAGAACTGAATGATTATGACTGTATTTTTCGCAGAGTTGACGTCAACAAAAGGCAACAGATCCTCAATGTACTTGTCCCATACAGTGCATGTCATGACATTGTTGCTAGGATGAATTTATAAAACAAATACGATTAAAAAAAAGGGTATAAGAAGGCTGGAATAAATATAAATCATAATTTAACTTTTTAATGAAAAAGATGAAATGTATGGAAATGTGAAATAGTGGATGCATAATATAAAATGTCAGAAAGAGCGAAAAAAAAATACTCTAAATCTTGGAGCTTGAACTCTAACTTCTTTCCATTTTTTGTTTGCACAGGCGGAAGATTACATGAAATCATCTTTCCTATAGCATCTGCTCATACAGGTAAACTAATTCGTAAGCAATTAATAGTGCGAAAAAATAAAACATGCAGTATAATATGTTGATGAAATGACATATTTAACAAATCAGAAAAGTAAACAATTTTCATACCAAAAAGATATTTCTGTGAAATTTCAACATTTCCGGTAAACTGATCAAAAGATTTAAACTGAAACATTTTTTGAGGAAAATCAGAGTCAAATATTTCAGTCATCTTTGTGCGGCGGAAGAAAATGATTAGGTGGTCATTCGTCGTAGTGTGGAACTTTTGTCTATTTTCACCAACAATGAAGTCTTTCAGAAGGTAAATGGATCCTTCGGTAGGCCTGTCAAAGTGCTCCATCACATCCCCCCTTATAGAAGCATGTATACGCTCACCCTAAGGAAAATGAAAAGTATAAGCTTTTATAGCATAAAAAATGTACAAAATTTAATAGTATGTGGAATAACAGATGGAAATTAATTGAATGTAGAATTACAGATGGGAAATATTGAATTAAAATTTCTATTAACTTACGTCTTTGTCGTGGAAAACACACTCAATACTGGAAACGTGTAATGGCTTTTTGAATACAGGAACTTCGTAGCAGCGGACCAAACGAACTCGAAGAACCCATGAGGTAATACCAGGTTTAAGATCACGGATCATGTTGATAAAGGGAGGCATAGTTGCAGAGTAGTGATAAATAAATTTTGTTGAGTTTTGTCTTTATTTGATGTTTGGGCAGCGTGAAAAAGTGATAATGTTTGTGGACTGAAGGTTTTATACTGTTGTTTGTAAGTGATAAAGTTAAAATTTGAAAATAACACGTGTGCAGATAATATTTTGAGGCAGTTAATTTTGTAATAATTTTCAGATAAGTGAAATATTTGAAATTTGAAAACAGATGAAAAAGCGGTTATATATGATAATACACTGCAGGAACATGACACGTGGAAATTTATCTGAATTGGTATATAATAATAATAATATAATAATATATAATATATAATCAGTTTAATTAGTGAAGATAATGTAGGAAGATGACACGTGGAAATTTCTCATAATTAAATGTAGTGCTGACACGTATACAGAAAATCAGTGAAAGCCTCTCTCTTTAATAGAAAAGGGGGATTGTATTACTAAATGAACTTATACTTTTAAGTAAAATAATATATATAATTATACTGTAAGCTGAAAAGATAAATATACAATAGTATAAAAATATATTATACTAGACAAACTTATACTATTAGGCAGCATAATATATACTATAAGAAAATAATTAGTATACTGTAACCTGAAAAAATAATTATAGAATAATATACAAAGAATAAATAGATATAAAAGATATACAATAGTATACAACAAAAAAAAGACTTATACTATTAGGCAACATAATATATACTATAAGAGCTCATTTGGTAAGGGTAATAAGACCTGATTATATTACTTATACCCCATAATCGATCATGTGGTAGCTCTTATTACATATACATGTTAAGTAAGGGGGCCCGACAATAAGGTCATATTAGGCCCTGTTAGCTATCTTACCAAAATGTCATGATAGTATCTCTTGGGTTGAACAATAACTAATATAACAAATTGTATTCTCCAAAATGCCCTTACTAAAACTAATTTTCCCACCTTATTCCATACTTTTCCTCAATCAGAACCAAAAAGCCCTAGTTCATACTAACCCGCCGAGAAGGAAGAGGGCATGCCGCAGCCGATTGTTCAGATTATGTAATGGTCTTTCCGCTTTCGACTATGTTAAGTTCTACTACACTATTTATTTGCATTATCGCCCAAAAAAAAAAAAAAAAAAAAGAAGTTACTCCCTCCGTTTCATAAAGAATGTTATTTTATACACTCTAAAAAATTTCACAATAAATGTCACTTTACCAAAAAAAACTACAAATTTTCCAAATATTATCTTAAATAACATACTTAATTTAGATGATTATTTCCTTATTTCACAAAACATACCAAATAAATATCAATCCTTAATTTCTCAAAAAATAGCTTAAATGACATTTTTTATGAAACGGAGGGAATATTTTTTTTGTCTGTCCATGGTTTAGCTAACAACTTCCAAATCTGTTATGAATTTTTCTGTTGAAATATATATTGTTTTTTCAACTTTAAAAAATAATTATATATATATATAATTAATAAAAATTAGATGACACCAGAAGCAGCATTAAAGTTAAAACAATCAAGAGATTAGCAAAGAGGGACGTACTAAAAAACTCAAATTACCCTTAAGAATGAATAAGTGCTTGCACAAAGTGAAAAACAAGGGAAACGCGGTCATAAGCTATCTGTTGTCTACTCTGTACTACTACTCTTTCTTACATCCCATTCTTTAAAATAGGCTAAGGCATTGTGATGTTGAGGCTGTGGTGAGGCATATTCCTTGTACGAAGGAAAGTTCAAAATTTGAGCAAATCCTTATCAATCAAAATTTGAACATCTAGGGCACAGTGAGTTGCTTGGCGTCACGGTATGAGAGAGGGAGAGAAAAATCTAATTTTCAGGGTAAAAATGTAAATACACTACTCAAATCTGGGTGTAACAGTAATATAATATAGGGTACCAAACATCCGATAGAAAATAATCATAACACCTTGTACTCCCTACCAAATGCAAGACTAGTTAAATTATACACTCAAACCATGTTAAACAATCTCATGATAGCATAGACTCCCTTATCCAATACCCCCTATCAAATGAGCCCTAAGTAAACAATTAATATACTGTAATCTAGAAAAATAATTATAGAGTAATATACAAAAAAGAATAAATAGATATAAAAGATATACAACAGTATATATTAAAAAAAAAAAAAACTTATACTATTAGGCAACATAATATATACTATAAATAAACAATTAATATACTGTAGTCTAGAAAAATAATTATAGAGTAACATACAAAGAATAAATAGATATAAAAAAAAAAAAAAAAAAATAGTGGCACACAGGGTTTGAATCCTTGTCTCCACGCCAATAACTCAATATGCAATTTTTCTAATGATATAATTGTACTTTTAGTTTTGTGCAAAATTTGAATCATATCTGTCTCATTCTATCTTTTTATATATTTTGTAACTTTCATTATTTAATATAAAGGACATTTAGGATGTTAATAATTTTCTTATTTTTTATATTTAATCATTTTATATTCAACCTTCTAATCCTATAAAATATGGTTGCAACACATTATTCTGGCATTCATTTTGTGAATTGTTTTCTTCCTCTACATCATCATCTCTTTTACTCCAACTACGCAGGGTTTTTTTCATCTCTATTCTTTTATTTTGTTATTTTTTTCGTACAAAATAATATATGAATGTAGATTATGTTGTTCACACCGATTTTTATTTACATTTTCTTATACTATTATTGATCAGGTGGAGAATCATCAAGAGGATTTATTGGTGACTATTTCTTCTTATATATTCATTCACATTTATTTGGATCAGGTTCATTTATCATATAATTTTCTTATTTAAACTATTATTTGCATTCTCATATTTTGTGGTTTAATGTTATTAATGAAAAAAAAAAAAAAGAATCTGATTCATAGACTTTATATTATTTGCAGTATCCTTATTTCCAGTATATATATCTACTAAACTTTTTTTCTTTTTTTCGGTAGATTGTTAAGTTTTTTTTTACAGATTATAACATTATAATTTTTGAAGGTTAATTGGATCCTAAATCTTGAGACGTGGTATTTGAAGTCGCAATAGTAATATTATTAGTGATGGCATGTACATTCTTTTTAATGCTTCATTGTAGAATTTTTGAGAAAATTGTAATTAATATTTAATAATATTTCCATGTTCGTACTGTGATATTTTTTTTGTTTATTACATAGTTTTTTTTCTTTAAATTATTATGTGGATTAATGGTTTTGGTTATCAAATGTTCTTAGCAAGCCAGTTTGATTCATGTAATTATCATATTGCACATAATACTTACTCATTTTTTTTATGTTCATACCTATCGATGATGTATTTTGAAGTGATAATCAAATAGGATGCAAATTGGATATAATTTAAATATTGTATTATTTGTGTTTATAACAGAACTAATTATTAAATATTAATTAATTATCTGATTAAGAACTACTAAATTTAATGTGTTTTTTTTCAGAAAAAAAAATTATGAACTCTAAATTATATCCTAGATGTAACAGTTTTTTAGTAATTGTATCTCACTAGTAATACTCCCGTGCAATGCACGGTAGTTTATTTAAAAATTAATGATTTTAATAAAACTAAATATGTTATAATCTAATATTTAAATATGTGATCGTCTTATCCTAATAATTTTTTTTTTAAATATAGTATGTAACATAAATAAAATTATAAGTAATGTAAATATAAGTTTCTCGCACGTCATATATGAATTTAATATAACTTACTTTATATATAGGTATATATATATATATATATTATAGATTAACATTAAGATAAATATCCAATATAAAAAAATCTTTTTCAAAATGATCATTTCTTATCTTTGAAATCAAAACACACATTCATTATGTCTGCATCATTCTTCACCTATGTGCATAATAGCTTAATTAATTATGAATGTTAAAACAAACATAAATATCAAACTATCAACTCATATTATTAAATAAAATAAACTAGATAATGTTATAAGAAAATTATTTTTCTTTAATTTTTTTCATTTTACTTTAAATATTTAAATTTATCTAAATAAAGTTTTAAATTCTAACTATAACTATCTCCTTTTAAAAAAACTTATTTGCAAGTTTTAGTACTTTACTTGGTATTTACGATATACAAAGAATAACAAATTAACAAAATAAAATTAAAAAGTTATTCAATAGTTGGACTAACAAAATAAAACATATGAGTGCTTCAATATTTCTTAATACTTTCATATATATGTTGAAAAGTTTCAATTAAATTATACATTTAGGGAAAAAATCACTTTTGGTCCCATAATTATCTACTTTTCCACTTTTAGTCCCATAATTATTTGCTTTTTCAATTTAGTCCCACAACTCGAAAAATTGTCCAATTTTGGGCCAATTTTGGCCGGAGATTGCCAAATTGACCGGAAATTGGCACGTGACTTGCACATGCAGGTCAATTTTGGGGCTTTCCGGCCACTTAGCTGACGTGGCGCCTGCAAGAGGGATGTGGCATTTTTTGCGATTTCTTCCTCCAAAAAACACGATTTCTTCCTATCATCTCTTCCTAGAAATTGAACACAAATGAACCCTAATTTCTTGTAATGGAATTCATCATCCATAACCCCCCTCTCTTCAATATCAAATTTCACCTCCATTCACGTTATCTCCTCTACAAGCAACAAACTCAAAATCAAACAAACAAAACCCCCAATGTGGGACTGGAATTCATGGCGTTGTACTCTTCCTAAAACGCTCCAAAAACCGCCCAATCAAACCTCACTCATCGCACAGCCCCAAAACGACATTGTATGTCGGAATCATAAATGTATCTCCTTCGCCGCCATCGCTAGGATGCTAATCTCCTGGCTCAATCGCCGCTTCGACTTGCTTCTGATTCTCTGCTTCCCCTCCCTCCTCCCTTTGTTCTTCGCGATGTGCCCCTCATCTACGTAATTGAAATTTGGTTCTTTGAGTGCCGGGGACGGCAGAAGGCGATGGAAGACGGCGGTGATGCGGAGGGCGGTGAAAAGGACAGATTGATGCAGAGGTATCTAGAAGATCAGTTGATGGTGGTGATTGGGGAAGAAGTCGGAAGAAGGAAGAAGGGTTGAATGATTTTACCTGTTTCTTTTAATCTTTAATTTATGGGAATGGATGATAGGAAGAATTGCGTATATTTTGGGTGAAGAAGAAGGGTTGAATGAAGAAGAAGGGTTGAATGGTTTTACCTGTTTCTTTTAATATTTATTTTGTGTATTTATTTATTATTTTATTTCTCAATAAGATGACATGGAAATTAAAATGAGTAGGCATCATTAAAAACATCACAAAAAAATGCCACATCCCTCTTGCAAGTGCCACGTCAGCTAAGTGGCCGGAAAGCCCCAAAATTGACCGGCATGTGCAAGTCACGTGCCAATTTTCGGTCAATTTGGCAATCTCCGGCCAAAATTGGCCCAAAATTGGACAATTTTTCGAGTTGTGGGACTAAATTGAAAAAGCAAATAATTATGGGACTAAAAGTGGAAAAGTAGATAATTATGGGACCAAAAGTGATTTTGTCCCTATACATTTATATTGTAAATCGTAGATTCATTTAAAGATATACATTGGTTAATGTTGAAAAAAAAAAAAAAAATTGCTTAGGTTACAAAATGTGAAAAAAAAAAAAAACATAATTGAGATTGGTCGATTTGGCCCAGTATTGTTTAGGTTGCAAAGTATAAAAAACATATAGTTCTAGTTGGTTAATTTTTCTTATTTAAAAGAAGTTTAGTTGCAACTTGTATAATATAATAGTATAGGTTGCAAATTGTAACTATTTGTAGAAAAATAACATTAATATATCTAAATATAAAAAATTAATAATTTTTTTTTTAAGATTAATCATCATATATAAAGTTATATATATGAGCAAAAATCATAGTTTTGTGATTTACCAACAAAAATAATTATTATATCAAATAAGCATTAGTAAATTCAATAATTTAATAAGCTGATTATAAATCAAACATTAACTTGAGAGAATTCATGTCAGATAAAACAAACTGATTAGTTGTGGTTTTATGAAATAATCAAGTAAAATAATTTGTAAAAGAGAATTATTTGAATGATTTTTACTTTGTTTCCAAACCAATACTATTTTTTGTACAACTCACAATAAACACTTAAATCTTACTTGAATAATCAACGAACAAACAATATAATATTTTAAATAAAATATTGTATTATTATATATAGAGAGAGAGAGATATCATATGGATGTCAAATCAAACATCGTCAAAAGATGATTAATTTGATATAGTATATATAATAAATAGATTAGAGATGAAAAAAAAGATTTTTGCAACTTTAAAAAGTAAAATAAATTTTGATTCTTACAAAATGTGACGACACTTACAGAATTGTCACTACTGTGGCTTTTATATATATATATAGATATATATATAGATTTTTTTTTAATTTAATAAATTCTAACAATATATAACTAAAAATAACCATAAAAATATGCAATAAAAGGAACAATAATATTTTATTTGGATCATATGTAATGTAAAGTTTAATATTTTTCTCATTATGTCCCTGCTTTTATTTTATATTTAACTTTTAATTTATCTAAATAAACTTTCAAGTTCTAATTATAAATATTTAATTTTTTTTTTTCTTTATAACATTGAATTTTCATTTGCAACTTTTAACATTTCATTTGGTGATTTCAAATATACTTAAACAATTTTTATTTAATAAAATCTTATTTTAACAAAATAAAATTCAAAATATATTTAATGATTCTAATAACAAATTAAAGTTTTAGTTTCTTCAAAATATTTGACATTTTCGTATTTTATTTGGTATCGTAAATTATTTATATAAATGTTATAGTCTTCTTATAAATAGTGAAGATAAAAATTGATTAATGCGAACAAATTTATTTAGATTGTTAAGAGTAAAAAAGACATTCAATGTTGATTTGTGCGACCAAGTATTATTTATCTTAGAAAGTGTAAAAACATATAATTGAAGTTTTAGTAAACGTAAAAAATTAAAAAGATTTCCAAATATAATAAAAGTCATAATTTAGGCTACAAATAATAAATTTCCTTAATAGAGTAATTTTAACAAATACTCGTTATTAAAAATATAAATAGGTAATTAAAAATAATTTCAATAACTGTTTTAATCCACAATTATATATACGCTCAAAGTCGCGATAAGAAAGATATTTTAGCAGATTTGATGATTTAATAAGTTGATTATAAAATAGATATTTTTGTTTTTGCCTTTGATTTAATAAAGTAGGACTTTCATTATTTAAACAACTAGTAAATGCTCCCGTGCGATGCACGGGCTATTTTTTTTAAAAAGTAAATCAATATTAACATGAACAATATTTTTTATTGAAACGCATTTTTATTTGATAATATATAACAAAAAAAGAAATGGTTAAAAAATTTTACAAAGAAAACTTTTGTGTTCTTTTGTAGTGTTATTCATTCTTTGTCTCTTACTCCGGAAAATCAGTAATTTCCACTAATAAAAACACATTTTAATTTTTTCATGAATTTCTTACTCGTATCTTGTTCTAGATTTTTTTTTTTTTTTATCTTGTCTCTATCAAAACATTAATATTAAATTATGATAAATTTTGAATAGACTACACTGATTGGTAATAATAAATAAAACGAACACACATAATCTAGAATCCGATATCAGTTAATAGAATTGAGAAACAAATAATCTCAAGGTCTTATATAAAATATTATATTAGTTTACGTATAATACATCTTCTATTAGAAACAAAAATAATTTTTTTTAAGGATTATTCTTATATAAAATATTTTATTAGTTTACCTACAAAATATCCTCTATTGGAAATAAATTTTAAGAAAGACATAGAAAATACAATTTTATTTTGAATGAACTGAATCTTCATAGTCCATATGATGAGCTCATTCATATAAATAGAGTTGGATTTGGATTTAGAATTTTAAAAGACATAGATGACTTCAAATCTTTCAATTTTTTTATCCAATAATCTTCTATATCCATAAAATGAGCTCATTAATATAAATAAAGTTGGAGTTTAATTTAGAAAATTAATGAACTAAACTAATAAAATACTTTATATAAGAATAATCATTAATAAAATATATTCTTTTCTCAATCTTATTAAATTGTATTGCAATTCTGGATTGTATATCTTCGTTGTTTGTTTATTATTATTAATCAGTATGATCTATTCCAAAATTTATTATAATTCAATATTAAGATTTTGGAAAAGAGATGAGAGAAGAAAAAAACAAATGAAATTATTTTCGAGAGAAGAAATAAAACGAATAAAATAATTTATAGATAAAATAATTTTGGGAAAAAAATATATTGTACAGTGGAAAAAAACTAAAGAAATTGATGTTGTGGAATAAGAGGCGAGGAAGGAATCAAAAATATATTTAGCGGGTTCCATATCATTATTGATATACAATAATCTATATATAGTTTGATACATTGATTTTTTATAATTTAGAAATTTTTTAGATCAAGCAAGCGACCATCATAAAATCATATCTGAAAGATTTGGAATGATCTGGGTATTCTGTTATCAGATATCTTCAATTAAAGATTACACATTATTGTATATTAAAAATTTGATAAAATCACATCTATTTTTTGGTAAAGCTAGGGTAATTTATATATTAATATACATCATAAAATAAAAATCTCGTCTATAATGAGTATTGATTTCGCTAATCATTCCAATTATGTGATAGTTCTAAATTTATATGTGATATCATTTTATAGTTGTTATCAACCAATCTATATATTAAATTTATTTTGTTTATAAGATAATATTTTGGAAATTTTTCTGCAATAGTTCATGATAGTTGTTAAATGAGATATTTTTTCTTAAAAGTATTGCGTATAGTAAACGTTTTTGACTGAATTTTATTAAAGTTTAATTGTAAACATATTGTAATGACAAAAATGAAATACTGCCATAAAATTAGAATTTCAATTGAAGTTGATACATGAACTTATTTTTGCAGAAATTAAAAAATTGAATTATGCTACAATAAAATCCGAATTAGTCTACAATCTCAGCTGATCCTCGGATGAGTTGATTGTCTCTAATCTTTTGCCAATATTTTGAATGGATTGAGGCTGTACATGTTATAAACAAAATGTAAAGTTTAGCACAATATATATGGACAATAATATAAATAATTCACATAACAGAAATTAAAAATATAGGTTGAATTTTTATATGATTACAGATTACCATATAAAACAACGATGATTTGAATTCTGCAATCATCAAACTTATTTTCGCCAGAATCAAGACGATGATGGTATATCGATTTGAATTCTGCAATCATCAAACTTGTTTTCGCCGGAATCAAGATTCAGTGTTGCTGATTTTTTCTTATCTTGATTTGCATGTAGTACTTTTGGAGCATCCATTGTAAAGTACCTATCAAAGTTGACCCATAATAATCAAGAAATGAAGGAATTATAGAAATTTGCAGTAAAAAATGTAAATTGCGAAATGAACTACCAAAGTTGACACATAATAATCAACTATCAAAGTTGACACATAATAATCAAGGAATGAAGGAATTATAGAAATTTGCAGTAAAAAAATGTAAATTACGAAATGAATTACAAATAGGAATATCCAGCTGTAAACGTGAGTCTCCATTAATGTGAATGAAATAAACTGAAATAATTGTGAAATAAAGAAACTGCGAAATGAATAAGAAATAGAAATACCAGCTACAAACGTGATTCTCATTTACTGAAGACCTTATGTGTTTATAGGAGCAATAATGTTATTGGATAAAGATTTTTTTAAAATTCTAATTTCAAAATTTTAAAAAATGTGCAACAAATTCTGTTATACATATATGTACAGATTTGTTATTGCTGAATTTTGGACGAAAAAAATATTCGAAAACTTGAATCCCGCTAATATCATTGGATTTTTCAAATTTCAAAATTCAAATTCACATCTATTTATGGTAACGATTAAAATGGGCCGGAAAAGTTCCAAATTACTAATTTCGGATGACTTGGCTTATTATATATATATATATATATATATATAGATGGGTTTTCTCCCTGACTTAAATAAAAAAAAATTGAAAATTCATGTCAAATAAAATAAATTGATTAATTGTATTTTTATAAAAAAATTCTCATATTTTTTATAAAGAAATTATTTTACTAATTTTAGTTGTCACTAAACACAAAATATTATAGTTCAATTCACAATAAACATCAATTCTAGCACAAATAATTAACCAACAAACTTTATTTATTTATTCAAATCAAATATCTCATTATAATATATGTGATATGAATGTCAAATCGAAGATCGTGAAAAGATGAATAATTTGATATTTTATGCATAAAAATCAGATTAAAAATGAAAAAGTTATTTGTATTTTAGAAAAGTAAAAAAAAGTTATGAACTTACCAAATATAGGAAAAAGTTACCAATTATGATCTAATTTTTTTGGATGGAAAACTATAATTATATTGATGCCCTCCATTTTACTTTTATATATATATAGATGCAAAACTACATTATGGAAGTAAATTAAGATTTTTTTTTTTTTTAATAACTGATTACATTTTATAGAAAGAAAAAAATGTTAAAACTAAATGCATGCAATGCGTGTCTGAGAACAATTTTACTAAGGATTTAAAATATAAAATTGTGGAAGTAACTTAAGAGTTTTTATACCTAATTACATTTTACAGTATAGAAAACACGAATGCATGCAAGGATTTTTTGAAAAAACTTAATTTCAAAAAAAAAAAAAAAATGTACAACTCTACAACTTCTCCCTTCCTATAAATCAACCACATTTTCCCCCCAAGTTTACCATATTATTCGTGCAATGCACTCTTTCTAATTTCAACACAATTTTTTTTATTAAAAATATACTTTGAAGTTTATCTAAGTTTCATCTTCAATATATGGATCAAAATGGAAATCAACAAGTTCACGCCAATGGTAATTTTTTCATGTTTTGTTTTTTCATTTCTCCCTTTTATTCTTCTTTTACAGTTTTATTTTCTTGTATTTGTCAGCTATCTGGTAATTTTAATTAAGATCTATTTTTATAAGTGATAATGCGCAATCTGATATCCAAGAAACTTAACGAAAATCTACGTAAGCAATATGAAAAAACACAAGATTTACGTGGTTCGATCCGGAGATCTACGTCCACGGGCACAAAATAGCACCTGCCGAGGTGTTTCTTTTACTAGATCTTTGAGTTTACACGTAGTAATTTCAGAATACAGAATGCGAACCCTAATTCAGAGTTCTTTCCTCATATTTATACTAAATCCTACTGAACCCTAACTAACTCCCTATTATCGTGCCTATTTTCCGCTGCATGGCGGTTTTGGATGAATCGTGGGTCTTGAATCGCGGAACAAACCCCAAGTTGAGCTACGCCATATACGCTATCTGGAGCGCGTACTTCCGGACCTTTTGGGCCAGTTAATGGGCCAAAGTATTAGGTATTAACCCGACCCGAAGTGACCGGGTCATCCCTATCAATAAGAGATGCTTAATTACAAATTGATTATGTTGATTTTATTACCTTGTCTAGGTTATTTAAATACTTTTTCTTTTAAATTAGAGTATCAACCTATTTTTCTCCAACAATTGAATGCCCTCTAATTACTGTAAATATTTTCAGGTGATGTAGCCAACAATAATATATTGGATGTACCAGAAAGACGATCTGCCGTTGTTCATTGTCAGATTGATTGTTGTATCAAGTCACTGGCTTTATTGTAATTTCTGAAAGTAATGAATTAGATTAGAATATGAACTTTAATTAATTAATAGATTATACTGATTAATTAATTAAAACAGGTCAGAATACTAGGCCCATATATCTAGGATATATGAACTATATATATATCTATTCCCTATTGTAGGGATACTTAATCTTGTCAGTAAGAAACATCAAAGGGTTCAATAAGGAATTTCCTAGCGATCACTTATTGAACGATTCTACCGATGATAGTTCATGAGGCGGACGACATACGCGTGGATACCTGAAGTGGTGAATCAATGGCTCAATTAAGTAAGTTATTTCAACTTTAGTGTAATCAATGTTCAACGTTTAATTCAGTTATAAATCACGATCATAATTCTCGACTATTTATTCCGCTGCGTACATTAGATGTAGTCGAAAATTACTAACAGAACGATTTATAGTTGATGTGAAATTCTAATAATTGTGAATTAAAATTTTAATAATTGAAATTCTACAATTTTGTTTTGAAAATTAATTTTGCAAAATTAGATTGGAAATTATTTTGCATAATTTTCGAAACTGATGAGTTGTGTAACCAAAATTAGTTTGCAAAATTTTGGTCCTTTTAAAATTTTGAAACTGTTAAAATTGGTCAAACATTCCTCAATTGATTTTGAAACCCTATTCTCGTAAGTAAATAATTTTGAGAGTGTTTGTTAATCACATTGTCAAGATTATGAAACCAGTTTCAACAAACCCAATTCACGTTACCGTGTTCGACGACCGCTGCTGCTACGCGTTTGCTGTCGGTGACGGCGGCAGCGGTCTACTGCTGTTGTTGTGCCTGATGTTGCTGGTCCCGGGGACGGGCGGCGGAGTGAGGTGCTGCTACGCGAAAACTGCTTGATGGCACCGGCGGCGATGCCATTGCTGTTGTCGTGCACGACGCAGGCGGTCGGAGATGAGCTGCGGCGGTAGTGTCGGCAGCGACGGCGACAGGTGGCAGTTCCTGGGCTAGGGTTTTGAACCTGAGCCAGCCTTGGACTAGGCCTGGGCTGTTGCTGACAAATTGGGATGGGCCTATTTCATTGGGCTGCTGTTTTTAAATATGGGCCGGTTGGATATGGACTAGGGTTTTCTGGACTATGATGGTCTAGGTCCAAGATGATGGGTTGTTGTTGATTGTTGTTAATTAGACAGCCCTTTTGGGTTACATTAGAAAAAGAATAAAAAAAAAATTGATTAATTTGATTAATTAAATTAGATTTATTAATTAGATTAATTCGAAATCCAAATTACAATATTAATTTGTTAATTAGAGTAATAAATATTATTATTATTATTATTATTTTGAAATAATAATAATAATAATAAACTTATATATTTTATGTGTATTGTTGTTCCGTTTTAGGATACATTGTTAGTGTTTCGAATTATATCTAATGCTAGTCCAAGTGGGAGATTGAAAGTAATGGACTAGATTAGGATATAAGCTTTAATTAATTAATAGGTTATACTGATTAATTAATTAAAGCAGGTCAGAATATTAGGCCCATATACCTAGGGTATATGAACTATATATATATATATATATATATATATATATATATATATATTTATTCCCTATTGTAGGGATAATTAATCTTGTCAGTAAGAAACATCAAAGGGTTCAATAAGGAATTTCCTAGCGATCACTTATTGAACGATTCTACCGAGAATAGTTCCTACGGCGGATGACATACGCGTGAATACCTGAAGTGGTGAATCAATCGCTCAATTCAGTCCGATTAATTACGCAAAAAGTAAGTTATTCCAACTTTAGCGTAATCAATGTTCAACGTTTAATTCGGTTACAGATCACGATCATAATTCTCGATTGTTTATTCCGCTGCGTACATTAGATGTAGTCGAAAATTGCTAACAATTTCTTTATTTAGTTCGATATAAATCAGCTTTAGTTTTAGAAAATATATGAATTCTTACATGTTATTTATTATCTAACAAAATGAAATTGCAGCATGTTCCATCAATTTTTTTTGTTCGCCATTCGACAGAACGACATATCCAGTGAGGTCGTGTTGTTTTAAGAACAGAACAAAGGTATTACGATACGAATATCTATTGGGGACATGATGGTGTTGCTTGGTTAGCAAATTGCAGACGTGTTTTGAGGTATTTAAGAACGTCATATGTACATCGGCTTGAATATGTTGAAAATAATTTATGTTGGAGCTGCTTATCTGGTGATGTTTTGCACAGACAACGAAACATGTTGAAATTTCAGGTATTAAATAGAGTTAATAATTAACCAATTTTTAGTTAATTGTTATTAATGTTATTAATGTTATTAATGTTATTATATATTAATTGTTATTAATGTTATTATATATTAGTTTGTTAACATATCTTTAATATTTTTAAGAGTTAATTGTTATCAATGTTATTATATATTAGTTTGTTAACATATCTTTAATATTTTTAAGAGTTCATAATGTCAGAAAATGACATCAAGAATCTTTCTCTACTGGATATTCAATAAATGTTGCAACCGCTCGGCAAGTCTTTGCAAGAAACGAGGGAATGCTTGTTCCAGATTCAGAGTCTTCTACAAGATTTCACAACAGAATTATTATCAATGAATTGTGTCAGACAGAATTGAACTTCGTAAGGAGTCTCATGAGCTTTTGAGTAAGTTAAATGACCAGCACCTTCGTGTTCATGTAAGAATTTTTGTTGATGACAAAAATTGTGGTGTGTATTTCGTTTATGGTTATGGAGCAACCGAGAAAATATTTGTGGAGAACCTTATCTGTAGTTTTGAGATCAAAATGTGATACAATTCTTAACGTTGCATCCGGTGGCATTGCATCTCTACTTCTACTTGGCGGAAGGACTGCTCATTCACGTTTCTCCATTCCTTTGAACATCAATGGAGACTCCACGTGCAACATCAAACATGAAAGTCCTTTATCACAACTCTTGCTGAAATGCAAGATAATAATTTGGAATGGAACTCCCATGGTTCATAGACATTGCTTCGAAACTTTGGATAAAACTCTAAAGATGTCATGCAATTAAGTAGATCAATGTATTATGATCTACCATTTGGAGGTAAGATAGTTCTCGGAGGGGATTCTAGAAAGATTCTTCTTGTTATACGAAAAGGGACGCGACAAGATGTTGTCCATTCTACTATAAACTCATCTTATCTTTAGGATGAATGCAAAGTACTCTGACTTACCAAGAACATGAGGATACAAGATGTGTCAGATGACGAAGACCATCAAGAATTGGTAAAAATCTCCAAGTGGTTTGAGATTATTGGTGATGGCACAATTGGGGAGATAAAAGATTGGGGTGCTGCAATAAAGACACCTGATGGCATACTTTTGAAAGAATGTGGAGATCTAATATGTACCATTATTAAAACACTTAATCTATTTCACCAACATTATTGACGATCCATCTTTTTTTTTTTGCAAAATAGAGACATTGTTGCACCAACTCTCAATGTCGATTTTATAAATAAGCACTTGATCGAGCTGAATACCAACGAATCCAAGACATATTTATGTTTTGGCAACTCTTGCAAGTCTGATTCAAATACAGATGTGTTGGTAGATGTTCATACTCTGAAATTCTTAAATCCTTTGAAGTGTTCAGGAGTATCTAATCATGAGCTGAAATTGAAAGTTGGTACTCCGGTAATAATTTTTCTACGAAACATCGATCATACCAAGGGTTTGTACAATGATACAAGTTTATATTAACTAGGCTTGGGAAACATGTTTTGAAGAAAAAAGTATTAACTGGAAGTGATTTCGGTGACTTAGTACTAATCCCAAGATTGTCTCCAACCTCATCTGATCGGAGGCTGCCATTCAAGTTCTAAAGAAGATAGTTCCCGATCATTATGTCATATGCAATGTCAATTAACAAGAGTCAAGACCAGTCATTGTCACAAGTTGGTCTCTTTCTCAAATGGTGAAGTCCTCTATCTCAAATCTTGTTGAGATCTAAGATGATAATATGAGATGATGCTCTCATAGTTACAGACATTGTAGAAGCTTTAAATAAAACACTCAAAGATTTCATGCAATTAGGTGGATCATTTCATTTTGCTCTACCATTTGGAGCATAGACAATTTTTCTCAAAGGGGATTTTAACAAATTCTTTATGTTATACTAAAAGGGTCGCGACAAGATGTCGTTCATGCTACTATAAAATCCTCTTATCTTTGGGATGATTGCAGAGTACTACGACCTACCAAGAACATAAGGATACAAAATGTGGCAATTGAAGAAGACCAAAAAGAATTGAAAAATTTCTCCAAGTGGTTTGAGGCTACTGGTGATGGAACAATTGGTGAGAAAAATGATAGGGGTGCTGCAATAAAGGCACTTGATGACATACTTTTGAAAGAAGGTTGAGATCCAATACGTACCATTGTTGAAAGCACTCACTCTAATTTCAGCAACATCTTCCAACTTTTTTCAAAATAAAGCCATTCTTGCACCAAATCTCGATGTCATTGATTCAATAAATTAGCACTTGGTCGAGCTAAATACAAACGAATCCAAGACATATTTAAGTTCTGACAACGCATGTAAGTCTGATTCAAATACAGATGTGTTGGTAGATATTCATACTCTAGAATTCTTAAATTCTTTGAAGTGTTTTAGTGTACCTAATCATGAGTTGAAATTAAAAGTTGGTAGTACGGTAATGTTGCTACGAATCATCGATCATTCGTTGATATTAACTAGACTTGGGAAACATGTTCTTGATGGAAAAGTATTAACAGGAAGTAATTCAGGTGACTTAGTACTAATCCCAAGATTGTCTCTAACTCTATTTGATTTGAGGCTTCCATTCAAATTCCAAAGACGATTGTTCCCGATCATTGTGTCCTATAAAAATTCAATTAACAAGAGCCAAGACCAGTCATTGTTACACATTAGACTCTTTCTCAAACAGAGAAGTACTCCATCCCAACTCTTGCTAAGATCTAAGATGATAATTTGGGATGAAGCTCCCATGGTTTATAGACTGCATCGAAGCTTCAGATAAAACTCTCAAAGATGTCATTCAATTAAGTGGATCAATTCATTATGATCTACCATTTGAAGCATAGACAGTTGTTCTCAGAGGGGATTCTAAACAGATTCTTCATGTTATACCAAAAAGGTCGCAACAAGATGTCGTCCATGCTACTATAAACTCCTCTTGTTTTTAGGAATATTGCAGAGTACTACGACTTACCAAGAACATGAGGATACAAAATGTGGAATTTGGTGAAGACCGTAGAGAATTGAAAAAAAAAAATCTTCAAGTGGTTTGAGGCTATAGTGATGGCACAATTTGTGAGATTAATGATTCGGGTGATGCACTAAAGATACCTGATGACATAGTTTTGAAGGAAGGTGCAGATCCAGTACATACAATTGTTGGAAAACACTTACTAATTTCAGCAACATCATTGACGAGCCATCATTTTTGCAAAATAGAGTCAATCTTGCACCAACACTGGATGTCGTAAAAAAATGGGCACTTGATCGAGCTGAATACAAACGAATCCAAGACATATTTAAGGTCTAACGGCGCTTGCAAGTCTGATCCAAGTATAAATGTGTTGGTAGATGTTCATACTCCAGAATTCTGAATTCTTTGAAATATTTTGGTGTACCTAATCATGAGCTAAAATTGAAAGTTGGTGCTCCGGTAATGTTGCTATGAAACATCGATCATTCCAAGGGTTGCTATTAACTAGGCTTGGGAAACATGTTCTTGAAGGAAAAATATTAACTAAAAGTAATACCGGTGACTTAGTAATAATCAAAAGACTGTCTCTTACCCCATCTAATTCTGAGGAGTATTCAAGTTCCAAAGACGATAGTTCCCGATCATTGTGTCCGATGCAATGTTAATTAATAAGAGCCAAGTCCAATCATTGTCACACGTTGGAATCTTTCTCAAACAGAGAAGTCCTCTATCACAACTCTTGCTAAGATCTAAGATGATAATTTGGGATGATGCTCCCATAGTTCTTAGACATTGCATCGAAGCTTGGGATAAGTCTCAAAGATGTCATGTAATTAAGTGGATCAATTCATTCTAATCTACCATTTAGAGCATAAACAGCTGTTCTCGGAGGGGATCTTGCACATATTCATCCTATTATACCGAAAGGGTCACGCAAGATGTCGTCCATGCTACTATAACCTCCTCTTACCTTTGGGATGATTGCAGCGTACTACGACTTACCAAGAACATGAGGATAGAAAATTTGGCAGTTCATGAAGACCGTAAAGAATTGGAAAAATTCTCCAAGTGATTTGAGGTTGTTGGTGATGGCACAATTCGTGAGACAAATGATTGGGGTGCTGCAATAAAGATACCCGATGACATACTTTTGGAAGAAGGTGGAGATCTAGTATCTACGATTATCGAAAGCACTTACCCTAATTTCAGCAACATCATTGATGACCCATCCTTTTTGCAAAATAGAACCATTCTTCCACCAATTCTCGATTTCGTTGATTTAAAAAATAAGCACTTGATCGAGCTGAATACAAATGAATCCAAGACATATTTAAGTTCTCACAGCGTTTGCAAGTCTGATTCAAATACAGATGT
This sequence comes from Ajuga chamaepitys, assembly GCA_958295605.1. Lineage (NCBI taxonomy): Eukaryota > Viridiplantae > Streptophyta > Magnoliopsida > Lamiales > Lamiaceae > Ajuga > Ajuga chamaepitys. The sequence continues at coordinate 8,992,807 of OY282497.1, forward strand.
GTTGGTAGATGTTCATACTCTGGAATTTTAAATTCTTTGAAGTGTTTTGGAGTACCTAATCATGAGCTAAAATTGAAACTTGGTACTCTGGTAATGTTGCTATGAAACATCGACCATTCAAGGGTTTGTGCAATGGTACGGAGTTGCTATTAACTAGGCATGGAAAACACGTTCTAATGAAGGAAACATATTAACTAGAAGTAATCTGGTGACTTAGTTCTAATCCAAGACTGTCTTTGACCCCATCTGATCCGAGGTTGCCATTTGAGTTCCAAAAATGATAGTTCTCGATCATTGTGTCCTATGTAATGTCGATTAACAAGAGCCAAGACTGGTCATTCTCACATGTTGGACTCTTTCTAAGAAAGTTGTATTCAGCCATAGACAACTATATATTGCAGTTTTTTCTGTGCAAAAATTTTAAGTTTTCAAATAGACAAAGATGAAAGTTTCTTCTTGTACTATTTGGTTAAATATCATGCTATAACTTTACAAAATAATGATTGAATAAGATAAAAAAAAAAATAAAAAATTAATCAAGTCGTGTAATTGTACGAGTGAAGTACTAGTTAAATTATTATATTCTAGCTTTTTTTCATACATCATATGATAAAGCTCTTGTCTTTGAGCCCAAGATTCAAGCTCAATGCACTAGAACTCAAAGGCTTATGTCTTAAGATAAAGAAATCCAAGGTTCCAACAAATTTGTAGTTACACATTATACAATGGAAGATTTCATAATATTTAAAATATGGGATTATCCCCTTGTAATCTCTATCTATAACAATCCCAGCCCTATGTAAAATAGGTTATAAAATAGATGGTCAAAAATACATTGACATTCGCAGTCACCAGTTCACAAAATGCATTATGCAGAATCAGTAAAAGGTAAACAATTTTCTTCCATTCCTACTCTTTAATGGTTGTCGTCGAGTTTCCCATGGCAGTATTATCGTGAACCCTCTCAACCCAAATCCACTCACGAAAATCATCATCACCAATAGCCATCTGCATCCTCTATAATGAGCTAATATCACCATTATGAAACCATCTCCAAACACGCAAGACGAGGCTGAATCAACCAAGTTTGTTCCATTCCAACTGACGGAGTTTCTGCCACCGTTTCCAACTCTAATGGCTTTCCACCATTCACCACCAACACTATAGGTAGCCAAATTAGTCTGGCCCAAGCACCGGCCCGGTCGGCCCCTATATGTTAGATGGACTTGGCCATATAAATCTTGGCCCGAAGTATTATTTGGTCCAAGAGGCCCGACCGAATGGGCCAAAAGCACGGCGGATCGTGGGCCAACCCGATAGTTTAACTGTAAATTTAGGCCCGACCCTGTTCGAAACATTGCGTTGGCCCAATGGACTAGACCCAATTAGGTGGCTAAACCCGATCAGGCAGGGGCGCTCGGATTGCCACCTCTAATTAACACCTCAGGTTCCTTATAATTTCACCAGAAAATCCCAAAATGATCCATCTACAGTGTTGTATGTGTATACTGGCGGTTCATGTGTGTGTGTGTTAATTATTAATGCACTTTCAAATTTTATTACCTAGAATTATCTAGAATTCTTTAAGCACACAATAAAAAATTAGTAGCCTAGCTACTTCTAGAAGTATGAAGTCGGTTGTTCAAAGCCTATTAAGAAGCATAAATTATATCCTAATTGTAGTGTGAAGAAAATCAATAAACTAACGCTATCTCCTCTACCTAAAATGTCAGCCGCCACTTTTCTTAATCATCATTTCAAACTATTTTTCCACTTTATCTACTGAATATCTTCTCCTACTACAAACACTTCCAATGCCAAGCTTCCATATAATGAATTAATAGTAACCAAATCCGACTTCCTTTTTTTCAAGCTTGTCGTCCACTGCTCTTCCAACAAATTAAATCATACCTTTTATTTCCAAATTATTTTATAACAAAATAAATTAACCTACTTCAAATTCTAGCAGTGGTATCAGAGCCAAATCGATCAAGCACTTGGGCGTCAAAATTTGATCCATACAAACCAAATATTAACTACCCCAAAATTATAAATTATGCCTTCCTCAAATAGCTCTACCTCCCTAACCCATTTTCTATGGGAAAACCTATGATTATTGGAGCATTAAAATGAAGACATTATTCATATTCTAGGAGCCGTGGGATGTGGTGATAGATGGAATTAATATTCTAGAAAATATATCAACATTGTCCGCTACAGAACTGAAGAAATTCAGAGAAGATCGGAAGAAGGACGCGCAAGTCTTGTATCTCATCCAACAAGCTTTGGTAGACACAATATTTCCAAGAGTAATCAAAGCTACAAGTGCTAAAGAAGCTTGGGATATCTTAAGCGAAGAATTTCAAAGAACGACAAAGGTACGAACAATCAAACTACAAACTCTTACGCGAGATTATGAAAATTTAAAAATGAAGGATAATGAGATCGTAAAAGAATATTATGCAACACTATTAGGCGGTCTCGGTTGATGACATGAAAAACACCTCAAGATATGCTTTCTCACTTGGGTCAGGATTCTTCTTGTGGGCATCTAAAAAGCAAGACACTGTGGCACAATCATCTTCTGAAGCAAAGTATGTGGCAGCATCAGAGGTGTACAAATCAAACAATCTGGCTACGAAGAATATTAGAAGACATTGTGACAAGAGCAAATAAAAGTCAACAGAGATTTTTTACGACAACAAGTTAGCAATTTCTATGGCTAAAAATCCTGTTTGTCACAGCCGGACTAAATGCAGCCATAAAATAGCTTGCTATACGAGAAGCTAGAACAAATAAGGAGATCGAGCTAAAATATTGTAAAACCGAAGAACAAGTAGCATAAATTTTTACAAAGGCGCTACCACGAGCTAAGTTTGAACAACTACGAGAAATGCTTGGAGTATCAGATAAAGTGCATTAAGGAGGAGCATTAATTATTAATGCACTTTCAAATTTTACTATCTATAATTATCTAGAATATTAATGTACCAAAATATTGTATCTATAATTCTCTAGACACACAATAAAAAAATTAGTAGCCTAGCTACTTCTAGAAGTATGAAGTCGGTTGTTCAAAGCCTATGAATAGGCATCAATTGTGTCCTAATTGTAGGGTGAAGAAAATCAATAAACTAAAGCTATCTCTTCTACCTAAAGTGTCAGCCGTCACTTTTCTTAATCATCATTTCAAACTATTTCTCCACTTTATCTACTGAATATCTTCTACCTACTACAAACACTTCCAATACCAAGCTTCCATACAATAAATTAATAGTAGTCAAATCCCACTTCCATTATTCCAAGATTGTCTTCTACGGCTCTTCCAAAAAATCAAATCATACCTTTTATTTCCAAATTATTTTACAACAAAATAAATTAACCTACTTCAAATTCTAACAATGTGCAAGAGTGTGTGTTTATGTGTTAATTAATATGTGCGTTAGATCTTTTTCTTTTTTGTGTGCGTGTGTGTGTGAGTGTGTTGATTTTGTGTGTACAGTGTCAATGAGTGTGTGAATCTGTGTATGTGTGTGTTCTACTATTATTTTGAGTGTCTGCAAGTGAATGGAGAAGGGGGAGGAAATTATTATGTAAATTTAGGGAAGAAAATAGGGTGAGGGAGAAAGGTGACTTGTGTGGGTGTGGGTGGGTTTCGTTCAAACTAACTGAGCGGGAGAGATGAATTATTTAGGTGGCGTGTATGCATGTGAGACAAGAATGAAAATAAAAAAGGAGTGGGTACACTAATAGTTTGCAAGCATTTATTTGTTATCAACCTAAATTCAAGTCAAGGAAGCCACGTAACTGATTTGAGACACTTGTCAAAATACTCTTTAAATAAGGTTAAGTTGAAGTTAGTCTAGCATTTATTTCAAGTTCAATGTCTTAATAAGTCCAAAGAAATGCTATTTATTCTGAGCAAATTGTGGATTAAGGAATTATGTCTTGAATTTATAGTTGGGTCTATACTCATATAAAAGATCATTACATGCATCATTTATTGCGATTTTCCATTTCAGGTCCCATCCATTATTGTTTTAAAGAGGCACTATGAACTTTCCTGAGTTAGAGAGGCTCTAATTAGGCCGATCTAGTGGTAGTCTTGGGCTAAGAGGCATACCAAGATATCACGAGCCTCCTCATCTGTAAACATCGAACGGACTTGGTCAACATCATATTTGTGTGCCCCTACATCAATAAAATCAGAGACAAATGCATTAGCAAATGAAGGATGTGCAACCTCTCCCAGAGATCGAGTGCCTTCGATTCCAATCCACTTTGCCGTCACATGTATAGATTGGCTATTGCCAGCCCTCCATGCAGTCCCCCTCCCTCACTAAATCCCTTGCTTTTATCTAGCTTTGCCAAATGTAGTGGGGCTTCAAAACTAGTCGCAACGTTAATTGGACAATTAGCAAAGTATCTAGATTTAAGAATTGAGAAGCCATAAAATCAGGATTGGAGAGGATTTGCTAGTACTTTTTAACGACCAACGCCAATTGAAGAAGTGCAACTCCCTTAAATTGAGCCCTCCTAGATTCTTGAGTGAGTCGCTTGATCTCAACTCACCCAGTGGTGCTTATGGTTCTTTTAAGTAGATCCCCAGTAAAATCTAGCAATTACTTGTTTGATCACTGATGTCCTTACAAACCTCTATTTGGAGAGAAAATAGGTCATTGGATACATCGAGATGGCTTCAAATACTGTCTTCATCAAAATTCCCTCCTGGCCTTAGTTAAAGCCTTTTCTTTCCACGATTCAATACGTCCAAGTACCCGTTCCACCACTGTACTGAAAATTTGCTTCTTTGAACGCCCAATTACAGTCGGAAGCCCAAGGTATTTTTGGAAGTGGTCTACACCCTGCACCACGAGAGTATCCGTGAATCGTACCCTATCAACCTAGGGTACATTTGTACTAGGTACAAGTTTGGATTTTTCCAAATTTATCTTTTGACCCGAAGCCAGATCATACAAGTTGATAATGGTGCAGACCTGTTCCACTCCATGGAATTTGCCTAAAAGAACAATAGATTATCGTATGCGAAGATAATATGGGAATGGGCTAGATAAACCTTCTGCATAGCAAAGAAACATGTAAGGTGAAACGGATCACCTTGCCAAAGACCTCTCACAGGGGAGAAAGTTTTCAATTGGTGAATCGTTAATAAGGACTAAATAAGTAACAATGGTAACACAGTGCATAACTAACTCAACTAAATCGTGGGCAAAGCCTAAGTTTGAGAGAATAGAACAGAGGAAACTCAATTCTATTCTATCATAGGCTTTGCTCATATCAAGTTTGAGAGACATCATAAAATTTTTACCTTTCTTCGTCTTGCACATGCAATGAAAGCACTTTGAGTGGGCAAAAGTATTTTCAGGGGAATAATTTTAAGCCTATTAGCTATGACCTTAGTAATAATGCGAAAGACAACATTACATAGACTAATAGGCCTAAAACCCTTAGGGGTCTCGGGATTTTTAATTTTAGGAATACGGATAATAAAAGTTATATTCAAAACTCCCGGAACATGAGTATTATTTGAAATATTTAAGCTAGCCGAAATAATATCATCACCAACTATATGCTAATTTTTTTATAAAATAGAGGAGGTATATCGTCCGGTCCCAAAGCTTTTAAAGGTCCAGTGCTTTCTGCACCTCTATACTTGTATATGGGCTGAGCAACACCTAACTCATAGCTGGACTCACTGGGAGATTAACGGCCTCCAACACGTGCTCAATGCTTAACTTAGCTTTAGGTTCAAATTTTCCATTAAATACTCTCTAATAGTCTGCACTATTCAGAGTTGTCCTCAACCCAGAGACCACATTTTTTCTTATTTCGCACAATCAGTGCCAATTAGAAGCCTTCTGGTGGAAAAAAAAATGAACGTTTCTTATCTCCCGATTCCAACCAAAGAGCACACGATCTCTGCCCGCACATGATTTCCTCATGCCTCTCAAGTCTTGTAAGTTCTTGTTCGATCATTCTAATTTGGTTCATGATTGCCAATGACTAATTCTTCCTTTGAAGCTCACTAATCTTATCCCCCTGCTCACCAATTTTAGCTTAACATTGCCGAAAACCCTTCATTCTCATGCCTTTAAGTTATCGCCGCAAGCTGCCAATTTGTCTACCAACAAGTTTGAGGCCCCCTATTGCTTCCACCCGACGTCAATCACTTGCTTAAACCTTTTTTTCTCAAAGGGAAAAAATTTCTTCTACCTTAAGTTATTCACCCTACCGGCCTTCTACGGTTGCTAGATCAATCACAGTCAGTGCATGGTCTGATCGTATACACAATAAATGTCGTACTCGATAGAATTAGAACAAAATTTTCAACCGAGGATTTTCAAGGCATCTATCCAACCTACACTGGACACTTTCGACAACCGATTGACCATTCGACCATGTAAATGGATATCCATAAAACCCCAAATCTTGCAGATTGTTATCGTACAACGCTTCACAGGAATTCCTCATAAGTGATACAACTTTTCAACCTCCACCTTTCTTTTCATTAACCTAGAGAACCTTATTAAAATCCCCCATCACAAGTCATGGCCTTTGATTCCCCGGATTAAGCCGACGAAGCAGTTCCCATGTCATTTTCCTCTGATATCGTTCTGGCCAACCATAAATAGACGATAACTGCCAATCACCCCCAATACCATCTTGAGTTATAAGCTAAGATTACGAGCTAAGTGAAGCAATGAATGAATTTTTCCAGAGAAGGTATAATCCCCTTCTTCGACTCCTACTCTCCCCTTCACATCCAATCAGGAAACAACCTGAAAAATTCAATCGCCTAAGGTTTAACTGTTACATCTGGCATATAGTCAGCTTCGTTTCTATGAGGAAAACTACGCCTGGATTCTCCTCATGCAGGATCTTCTCTAGCTCCCAAACTGTCGCCCGATTCCCAAGCCTGCGACAGTTCCAGGATAAAAGACTCATGGTAATCGGTGGGGCCAGCATCCAACCTATACCGTTGTATTAATAATGTCAAAGTGCATGATCTTCCCACTCCTTAGCTTCTTGCATTCCTCGAATATTCCTCCCACTCCCTCATTGCGTTTAACTGCCAAAATATTCAACACATGGTCAAGTTGCACGTTCGTCGAAGGAGGTTGTACGTTGATCATAACACTCTTCTTAGTCTTTAGTGGGCTTTTTGGTTCAGATTTTGGGATGATCAACGAATGTGAAGAAAACGGTGCAGGAGATTTGTCTACAGTTGTCGTAGTTTCTTTGCACATTTGAACAGGATTTGAGGTCGGTATGAGGTTGCTCGGATGGGATTGATATTCAGCTTCAACGGGCCTGATCATCATCATAGAGGGACTTCTCGAATCAACTGATCTATACGTCTTCCACTGCCCTTATCCCGTTGTACCTGCATTCCAATCTATTCATCAATTCCGTTTGCCCTCTAGTCTGCCGCAAAATTCATCACATTTACAGAATACCTGTTGGCAGCTACACCCTGCCTTGAATCAGAAGACGTCAGACCTTCGGGAATTTTTCTGTTATCCACCTTGCTCGATTCCTGTATCAATTCCTCCTGCGTTGGAACGGTGATTAGCTATTTTTTTTTTCTTGTGGAAGAAACAACTATTAGCTCAATGCCCTCCATCAACTTTGCAATATCCCCAACTTTTGTGCATGGTTCACTGTCCACCTCATCATTGACTTTCTACTTCGCCACCGTTTGGTTCTATTTTAATTCCTCAAATAGTTTGCGTCTGATATAAATGTTCACTCTTGCCTTAGACGTACTTTCCATCTTAATCTAGATGTTCTTCACCAGTGATGCCCTCATCGAATCACCAAGGGATAATTTATCGTCTAGTATAGTTCCAGCATTTTCCGATTCACGCATAATATCACATTGCCTTTGCATATGCCCTACAACGATGGTAATCGTTTGTACTTGAAATCTACCCAGATTTTCTATTGGTTGGATAACATAATATACGATCCTTTCTTCAATGGTTTTTAAGATCAATTCGTACTTTAACGCGGATACTCCTCCCAAACCCCTCCACTGATGGGGTATAACCTCCAATGATGTGCCGATTCTCTGTCCAAAAGTTGTGATATACCTCTCAATACGAGCTACAATCGATAGATCATACATAAGCACCCGGAACGAGGCGCTGATCATTGAGGCCCAACTCCTTAAGTATCACCAAATCATTTTTGAAATGCCATGGTGAAAGATTGAGAATGTGCTCCATATCTGAGTAGTGATTGAACTTGAAGGAGAATAAGTTGGGTTTGATCTCCTTCACCGTCAATTTCTGCTTGGCATTCCAAGCATTTCGCAGAGCTTCAAGAAATGCAAAGGAGTTAATGTCTTACTTGTCCACACTTTAGTCACAAGACATAGTGACGACTGTGGGTGAGAATCATTCCTCTCTGGGACAATCAATATAGGCTCATCATCTTCCTTCATTATCGGTGCTGATACCTTACTCGACGAAGCCATATATAAGAAGTTAATCTGGACACTACAAAAGAAAACTAGCAGTAATATAACACTGCGAAGACAAAACAAAACGATAAACAAAAACCCAAAATGAACTTCTACCCTACTGGCCAACCAAGAATACAACACTACACATGAAGAAAAGATAAAGACAATAATAATGCACCGCAAAACAACTACCTAGTAACGCAGTGAAGGATGTAGCAACACTGACAATGAGAATACCATCTATATAAATGCCCCAAGGGCACACAGAGACATATCTAACCCTGAAAATAAAAAAAGAAAAAAAGAAAAAAAAACACAAACTAAAGCAAAGTAAACCCTACAATAACGAAGCACTAAAACCCTAAGAACAAGAAAACCTTAAACCCTAACACACAGAATCAAGAAACCCAGATAAAAACTTATTGACAAAATAAACATACTATAATGTTACTAAATCGGATTACTGAATCATACAGAGACAATAACACCGCAGTTAAATCATTGAACACCACAAAGGGCCGAACGAAAAAATAAGACGAAACCTCAAACCTGATATGCGCATGATGGAAAACCAAAATAGTAAGTACATGGATATAAGTCATCATTGTATGCATCGTAGAGAGATGCCACGTGAATGAGGATCGGAAAATTGTGTCAGGAGATCACAACGACTCCTAATCGAGAGGTAGAAGAACTCCAAGCAAGGGAATGCCAGGTACCCTAAGCGAGAGGGACCTAAGTCATTAAAATTGATTCTATATAACTATAATTTTTATTATTTCAGTTGTTATTTGCTCTACTTTTTTCACTAAACTCACCCCACTAAATTTTTTGTTCAAATAGTCTGATGTTTAAAATTCAAATGTCTATTTGTTCTATTTTGAAAACTATGCGTTTAATTGTACTAAAAACACTTAAAGTGCTAAGGGAATATTTGCGATTGCTTATGCTTCTTCTAAAGTATTTAAGTATAGAAATTCTTTAAAATTTGTTTTAAAGTAAAAGTATACATTGTTTGAATAGAAGTGCTTTTGGAAAATAAAAAAGTAGAAATAAAATAGAGAATCAGTTTAAAGCGGAAATCTACTTTTAAATTTTAGCTTCAAAGTAAACTTTTAAAGCCAAAAATAGATTTTGCAATTATACAAAATAAATTTTTAAAGGGAAAAACACAAAATCTATCTTTATATATTATATATATAACAAAATCCTCCCAAAATAGTAATCTAGGAATTTTCCCACCCAATTGTGGATCGGAGATACTACTAATTGGTTAAATAAATCAACTAACAAACGCGGTTTTATTCGTACCTCAAGTTATATTTGAAGTGTCTTTCCCTAATAAGAAGCCCTCTCTGAACCCCTCAGCTTAGTAATTGCAAAATTTCACCTCTTTCTTCACCTGACAGCCCATCAACGATTGATTCCGCACTATGTCGCAGCCATCGCGTCCCAAGAGCCCTGATGAACAAACTGTACGTCTTTTCTCCAATCGGCTGATAAATCTGTTGTAAACTTTGCCTTCACTTGGATCCTTCAAATTCATCGATTGTTTTTCAGTCGAATGGCGTCCAATGTGGAAGTCGTTTGACCTATTAGAGCTTTTACTTAATTTAGTAATTTCTGTGGTTAATTATGTGGAAATTTTTCAGACGGATGCATAATTCGCTGATCCAGTTGCATGTGCTCTCTCCTTTTTGAAAACTTAAATTCTACGGTGCAGTGGGAAGAACTCGACAATTAGAATTAGGGCAGTAGTAAATGTGAGCCGAATTGAATGCCTCTTTACGAGACCGCGATGTCCTGAATTTGCTTACCGATTGGCAGACGCTAAATTTTGGATTGAACTTTAAAGAATTTTGTGTTAAGTTAATCAGAGAAATGGGGAATGTATGGAAACCGATGTGATGAGTTGAGGGTTTTAAGATGTTGATCTTTCTGTTGGGCATGATCGTGAGTAGTGGACATGAAACTGAACTTCTTACTCAGAAGTATACACTACTCATAAATGTCAAATGTGTATAGCTTACATGATGTTTTGTTGGAGAACTGATAGCTATTCAATGCAATCATGTTGCTCGTATTCGATTTCGTGTTTCTTGCTGCAACTAACATGCTTCTGATGCAAAATTCCTTCATGATTGGATATTATCACTGATACTTGACCCCTTTTCCCCAATCAAAGGTGAATAGTGCATAAACTTACTTTCTTCCACCATCAGGACATGTTATTACATCGTTTTAAGTTATCCACTGAATATTTGTACCATACAATATTGCGAGAAATTGAGATTATAAGATAAATCTTGTAGTTGTTGATGGAGGAGTGTTATTAGACTGCGAATTTAGTGAAGATAAACGGCAATCTTTCTCCCTATTTTTGTACTATGAATTCCTTTAAGCTAGTTTGATGTATTTATTGTGCAATACTTTTCAAATTTCCTGCCAAAATGTCGTTTATTTTCATACAGCTTGCTCTTTGTATGTTGAGTTTTGAGGAATTTCATAATTCTTGCTCATTAGTCCTCATAACATTGTTCGAAAAACTTCTTTATATTTATGGTTTACCAGTTATCTGTAGCAGCTTAAGAAAGCTAATTGTGTCAATTATTTGATTAATTTATTACCCAGGCCATGTATATTCGTGTAAAGCGAAACAAGACAACTTACTTTCTGCAATGTGTGCCAAGTGAGACAATTTTGCAAATCAAGGAGAAGTTGCAAGAACTCATTGATCAACCAGTCAATGATCAATGTTTGATATTAATGCCAAACCAGGAAGTATTAGATGATTCAAAATCACTGGCAGATCAGAAGGTTCGTCTTAACTGTTGATCATCAGTGAAATAAAAATACAGAGTGGTCTTTGTTTAGATAGCTAGTTCACTGTTTCTCTTTCAACTAATCAGTTAATGTTTGTTGATTTGCTCCCGATGTTGCAACTGTTCTGATACCTACTTTAGTACCTCAGATTTGAATCTTATACAATCAGTTGTTTGCTGTGCCTTTTTCAGGTTGAAAATGATGCTGTTGTTGCCCTGACTTTGAGAAAAGGTTCATTAACTTTCTTGTCACAGTCAAAGTCCCATATACAATTTTTTCCATTTTTACCTAGCAAAATATCCTATTTTCTCTCTGGTTTTGAAGTCGATGAACAATATAAATTGATCCAGGCCTCTTTATAGGTGAACTGTACGGAGTTCATTTAATCTTATAATGTGCAAAAACCCATGAGACATAGAGTAAAAATTGGAGTACCCAGACAACTTCATTACTGTTTTCTGCATTATACTCTATCAGGTGGTCTGAAATATTTACTCTCAAAATACTGTAAGTTTTGGCTTTATCTTGAACTTTGATGCATGATGAGGCTTAAATGTGAGTAACTTCTGAATATAAAGTCAATATGGTGTTGCAACTCTCTTTCGTTTATTACAGTCCCTCTTTCTTCTCTTTATAGCAGGTGTATGCTAGTGAAGTTTTAAAGTTCAAGTTGTTTGTGTTTGTGTGTGTGTGTGTCTGTGATTGACTGCTGCCATTAGTTAGGCAAGTTGCATTGTGAAGTTTTTACACACACAGATATCAATGATGAACTGGAAGCTTCTCATCATCAAACTTCACATCGTTTCTCCTTTTGAATTGAATATTTTAGGTAGAATGTAATTAGAGCGTCGACGCAAATGCTCTAGCTAATTCTAGCCCACTTTTTTCTCATATTTTTCCCTCAGAAGTTACTTTTATGTCAACTGTTGTGCTACAATTATCAAAATTAGATTGGAGCCTATGCTTAAAAGTACCCTAGAATTATAGCATTGCAAGGGTGCTCTGTACGTTATGCAAAGCAACAGATTTCATTCTGCAATTAGGAACATAGCATTCAAACTAACAATTAGATGTGTAAGTCTGAAATAGAGTAATATCTGCAGTACATCTGGTTTATAAATTCACCAGATGGTTGGGTAAATATGTAAATGAGTATATGTATTGGGTAGATAGATGTGCATTACGATGTACGCATGTGTGAAAGAGTTATAATCTTGCTATACTTGATGCACCAGGTAGTTGGTTGTGTGTGTTATGCGTCTAGTAATCGAAGAAAAGCATTTAATGGACCATGCTGATCAACGCCTTTTTGTTGTTTAAATAAATAGTTTTGCCTGGGCTTCTTTCCCGGAACCAAAAGAAAAATCTTCTGGATATACCAACATCCTTGCCTTAATATCCGAAGTTTTTTTGCCTCGCTCCCTCTTTCGCTCTCTCTGAGCATGTGTAGCCTCTAATGTTTTTCTTTTTCAATCTAATTTTCAGATGATAACGAATTTGAAGAGGTAAACATTGTGAGACCAAATGATTTCTACCAATCCCGCGAGTCAGATCTCTGATCGGTGAAGACAGGGCCTTGTCTGAAGCTGCAGTTTGAGGAAGAACTCGCGCATACATTGTCAGTCGCCATTTACTCTGGGTCTTCTTTTTTTCAATACCTCAGCTTGTGTACTTGAATTGTTTTGTTAGCATTAGAGCTTCATAGCAGATGCCCAATGAAATTCTTGTCTTAAAGATGTCCTGTATGCTACCTTCCATTATTATAGTATAATTGTGATTGAGTTCTTTTTGGAGTTGCAATATGAAATTCTTGTCCTAAATTTGCTTTGATTTCTTAAATAAGCAAAGGTTAAAGTTTGGAACAAAGAGGTAAAAATATTCTTGTCACAACTTTATCTACTCGATGTTTGCCTGAACGCTCCATTGTTGGCATAATAATCCACATGAACAGTGATTTTTTTGGTTAATAAAAAATTGGAAAATGCTAAATTAAATTTTTTAGCTTGTATTTGGATTTAAAGATTTGAAATAAGTATTTTAAAAAGAAGTTTTTCAGTTTCATCCATCCACCCAATTTTCTTGAAATATAGTTAAAAAATAAATTGATTGATTTCAAATACTACCTCAAATGTTTAAAAGCATATAGGCTAACTCGTGCATATATAATGGTTTAGCAGGATAAGGCTTCGAAGCGGGAATGGTCAAATGCTTATTATATAAAATTCTTTTGTCTCCTTCAATCTCTACTTTCTTTTATTTCTATAAGTTAAATAAGTTGGCAAGTAGTGATTTTTTTGAATAACCACATGCTTGTGTAATGCTCTTTTTCATATATTACTTTATAGACACATCAATAGAGGCTCACAAAGTGTTCATCATCCCCGAAGCGATCATTAATAAAGCAATAGGTACGGGGAGCCTGCTTGATGGCACACACACATATATAGAGGCTTGATATGCTGCACAATTACAATGACCACTTTTTGGAGCATTAGCTTATGTAATACTCTCCGTCCCGGTCTAATTGGCCTACTACTCTCCGTCCCGGTCTAATTGGCCTACTTTTCATTTTTGTTTGTCCCAACTTAATTGACCTAATCCATAAATGACAAATTTCTCTCAGAATCTCCACCCTCAAAATCTTCACTCTTAATCTCCATCTTTAAAAAAGTCAAAGATTCCACAAAATTTATTTTTTCTTAATCTCCGTGTCCGATCAAAGTAGATCAATTAGACTGGGACGGAGGGAGTAGTTGTTTTTACATATGTTATACCATTAATAATTCAACACATTAGCAAGTGCCACAAGTTGTTTATGGCAGTTGGGCAGTATATCAAAAATTCATATATCTATATATGTATGTATGTTTGACACCAGAAATTAAGTTGAATCGGCCAAAGGCCCACTTGTGAATTTGAAAAAAAATCAAGAGTTGTATGAAAGGGAAAGACAAGAGTTATGATGAACATGTTAAAAGACAAAGCGAAAAACAAAAGCATAATTCGAAATGATTTTGCAACCAAAGCAGAGAATCGTAACCCCACATGAAAGTGTGATTACCTAATTAAAAGGGAAGGAAGTAGGTATAGCAAAATGACATTCCTTTAGTAATATTTATATATAATTCTTTTTGTCATTATATTTCTCTCACATGGCTGCCTATCATTTGGTTTTTGCTCCTCCACTCATCAATATTCACCTCCTCTATAAAACAAAACAACTTATCCATTATTAATCTAACATATTTCTAATGGAATTTCTGGAATCTTATCTATACTTGTGTCTCTATTTTCCTAAAATGAAAATGACATTAACTAAAACTTATAATGTTCAGTCGTGGGATGTCCCCAAAAAGGAGATGTTTCAACACTTAAATTACGTTTTTATTTTATTTACTTGTTTTATTTGGCACCTCAATATATGTTATGCAATCATTTTTTGACCTTTTTTCCTAGTACATATTAGAGATGTGATGCAGCAAGAAGCGTGTAAAGAACAATGACATATGGGTCTAAATCGTTGATTTTAAGAATCCCACAAAGAGATATAATAAGATCTCTATTTATACTAGTAGAATAACTTGGGCCGAAACTAATCTAATATTCTAAGAAATAAATTGTATCAAATTAAACATACCCTACCAAATAAAAGATAAAGTTCAATCATATCTATATCTCCATCAATATGGGTTTCGTAGCAATTAATTCTTGATGACTAGTGTGAGAAAAAAATTTTGATCACCGTAATTTTGGTGATTGAATTTCTTCTATTAATAATAGATGTTACAACTGAATTACAAAATAAATCTCCGATATACAAGGAATAGATTACAACAATAAGATATGAACTTATCTACAAGATATAAAATAATTATTCTAAATTATTATGCGTATTAACCCCCCCCCCCCCCCCCTCCCCTCCCCAAGCGAAGGGTAGGATTTGAATTCACACGAAGCTTGGAGCGCAGCAATTCAAACAGTGGACGAGGAAGGCTCTTTGTGAAAACATCAGCGATTTGAAGATTAGATGGAACAAAAAGTGTCTCAAGACGGTGACTAGTAACAAGTTCTGTCTTGAATCTGTTTCACTTTAAAATTGTGACTCAAACATACTTTATGAAATTGTCAAACATACTTTATGCAAATATCAAAAATACTTTATGCATATATCAACAATAATACATGTTGACGCTCAAAACATACTTTATGAAATTGTCAAACATACTTTATGTAAATATCAAACATACTTTATGAGTAAATCAACCATACCTTAAGTGCACTATATTAGGATTTTGTGTATGGTTGATTTACTCATAAAGTATGTTTGATATTTACATAAAGTATGTTTGACAATTTCATAAAGTATGCTTGAGCGTCAACATGCATTATTGATGTTATTTGCATAAAGTATGTTTGACAATTTCATAAAGTATGTTGAGTCACAATTTTAAAGTGAAATAAATTAAAGACACAAAATTTCTAACATCGGTATGGTTGATTTACTCATAAAGTATGTTTGATATTTGCATAAAGTATGTTTGACAATTTCATAAAGTATGTTTGAGTCACAGTAGTGCGCGGCCGCGCAGTCGCGCCAACTCCACGGCCCAACTTCCAGTTTAGTCACAATTGGTCGCGGCCGGACCGATGCATAATAAGGTTATTGTGCACATGGTACACCCAAGACCCACTCATTAAAAATTGATTTATCCATCATCAGTTTCTAATTTTTATAAATGTGTTTCTTTAGTTTATCTATGCTCTGTGAACAATATATATGAGAGGAATTTACGTATTTAATTTTGGATTCTTATCTTGGAAGATTTAATGGATGGACACCAAAATCTGATCAACCTCAAAGGCTCAAATTTCTAACTTGATAAATTCATTATGCTTACAATGTGATTTGTGTATCCAACACAAATTCAATAACGTAGCAATTATATTATAATGAACGATCAAATAGTTAAATTGAGTTAAATATAATTACCATGGTCAACTTAGTTTATTTAATTTTATCCATCTTATCACATTACATAAATATTTGAATTATACTATGTGGTCTTACTATATTCGATAAGATCATATTTGACCCTACACATGTTATACTAGCTAGTTTTCTTTTCTCAAAATCAATTATGCATAAGTTTATAACTATTCTACATCTCTTCCTATATACCATCAGATGATTGTTACGTACTTAGTTGAAAATTTTGGCGTCGAATTTCTTTTCCGTGTGTGGGATCTTTCATTGTTCAAGGTACCATTTAATTGACTATGAAATTAATTCATTTTCATAATACAAAGAGCCCCTTCTATATACTAATAGGGGAATGGATTCAATACAGTGGCTTCAAAAAACTGCACGGTGCAGTGGTTAATAAATGTCATATTTTGCCTTATTTCGCTTTCTACATTCAGGGTCCTTTTACTTTAATTGACTCAGTAAATCTAGAGGACCGAATCCCGATAAAGCATATTCATTAACTTCCTCAGTCAGATTTGACCCAATACTCCCCAACCTTAAGCAAATGGAGCTTCAGTATTTTGATGTGTATATATATAATAATAAATTTATATAGATAATTATACTATGGGTCCGTTTGCTTAAGATTGAGGAGTGTTGGGCCAAATCTGACTGAGGGAGTTAATAAGTGTACTTTATTGGAATTCGGTCCTCTAAAATCTACTGAGTACAATCTTAAGCAAACGAACCCTATATAATGTTGTAATTGACGAAAAAAAGTTTAATATTTGTTAGTGTCAGAGATATTATTTATACTTTCAATTATAAGAAAATAAAGTTGTAACTCAAATATTAAGTTTTTATTTTATTTTTTCAGTTACAACTTCTTATAATATAATTATCAACATAAATTTATTATAAACACATAGTTATAGACATAATATGTATATATATACATATATATAGCATTATACTCCCTCCGTCCAATAAAAAGAGTCATGTTTTAAAATAATTTTTTATCTCAAAATAAAAGACCTATTTAAAATGTCAATGTCTCCTTTTGTCAGTATAAGTCAAAAACTTCAATTTTTTATTTCACAAATTATTTTTATATGATCGAATATGGCAGATAAATCAGTAAATATATCTATACAGTAATCACCCATCACCCATTAATATAAAAGGTGATATAGGATGACTGTGTAGGAGAATATCATAACTGGTTTCCGCACCGTATGTGAAAACTTATTTATAGCGTAATGCATGATTTTGTATACACCAGTATGATATTTACTAAAGAGAATGTAAATTGGCCCTTATTTATTATAATAATAAGTTAATTATGAGGTGGTCTCATAAAATGATAGAATCCATGTGCAATGGCTTTAATAAAAATGAAAGCAAAGTAAAGTTGCAAAAACATGTTAAAAGGGATTGTTGGTGAAAGTGGTCCACACAAAACGGCATGCACTTTCTTCATCATAACATGGCCTGCAACTTAGGAAATTATTTTCTCTTTTTTTATTATAAAATAAATTACACATAGTTAAATAATTGAGATATATATGATTAATTTGAAGAAATATGTTAATTCATATGAAGATAATATACTTTTGAATAAGAAATTTGATTACATGCTTCTACTCAGTTGACACCTTCAAATAGAGCTGCATGTTCCTTTCATATATAAAAAGATGTAGAAAAATGGAAAATAAAAGAAAAACACACTAATATATTTGAGGTTTTACCTAGTTGACACTTTCCGATAAGAGTTGCATGTTCCTTTTGATATATATATAAAAAAATGTAGCACATGGAAAAGAAAATAAAAGAAAACATAATTTGAAACTTGAGAGTTTAGTATAATAAATATAAGGATATTGTTTTAATAAGAAAAATGGGTGTAGGATGTTTAGGAAATAACACTCGTAATAATCACGAAAGCAAATAAATAAACACACAAATTATTTACTCAGTTCGTTACGATGTGTAACTACGTCTAGGGGAATACCAAACCAGGAATTTTCGCTTTATATTTTTCGGATAATGTACAATGGAAAAACCACTGTTTATAATAACATAAATAAACCCTAATCCTAATCACACTAGGATTACACAACTGGGCCTAAAACTGGACCTAATCCTTCAGGCTTAATACTCCAACAATCTCCTACTTGGAGACTGAACTCCCAAATAACCATATCTTCTTGTTCTCCTCCCCATATCCGCTTAGCATCGCCTAGTCTCATCTTCAAGTTCCAAGGCCAATTGAAGTTATGCATAGCTTCAATTTCTCTAACGTCACCAACTTAGTAAACATGTCGGTTGGATTCTCACTCCTAAGTATCTTCATGAGTTGCAAGGTCTTCTTCTCCAATAGGTGGCGAATATAGTGAAACTTCAACTCAACATGCTTCGTCCTTGAATGAAATGCCGGATTATTTGCTAAATAGCACTCTAACTGACACTGTAGATAGTACTATTCTTATGCTCATTTTCAAGTTCACCTAAGAAATTTTGCAACCACACCATCTCCTTTACTCGCTTCCGTGATGGACAAAACAACAACCTTTAATTTGTAACTTAGAAGTCCAAGAAATAGCAGTACCACCATAAGTAATACGGACCCAGAAGGACTTCTTCTCCATCAAGATCATTTGACACTAAGTTTGGATCAACATAACCAATCAGCTCGGCTCTATTGCCACTGAAACATAAAGTCTTGTCCATCAAGTATCGTAGAATCGATTCACAGCTTTCCAATGTTGCTTTCCCGGATCACCCATGAACCAGCTCACTACTCCCACTGCATGCACAATATCTGGTCTTGTATATAACATGACATACATGATGCTGCCAATTGTTGAAGCATTGGGAACATTCTTCATTTGGTCACGTTCCTCTTTGGTACTTGGCGACTTCTTCTTCGAAAGCTTGAACTATCCAACGGGACATTCACAAGCTTCGAATCCTCCATGTTAAATCTTTCCAGGACCTTCTGAATGTAATTCACCTGAGAAATATACAATTTTCCTGCCGCTTTGTTCCTCTCGATTCTCATACCCAAAATCTGTTTTGCCTCTCCAAGATCCTTCATGGAGAATCGTCCAGAAAATTGCTTCTTCAGCTTATCCATCTCATTTGGATCAGCTCCTGCACTCAACATATCATCAACGTATAACAACTTTTGCCAAACCTCTTGTGGTAACAACAGTGGTCAGCGTAGTATCTACTGTATCCAATTTCGAGCATGAAATTGTCAAACTTCTTGTACCACTACTTCGAAGCTTGTTTCAACTGATAAGCTCTTCCTCAACTTGCACACAAGTCCTTCCTTTCCTTTATCCACGAATCCCTCTGGTTGTGTCATGTATAAGTCCTCCACCAAGCCACCATGAAGGAATACCGTTTTTACATCCATCTGATGTAACAAGAAGTTTTCCGCAATAACCATACTCAACACCATATGAATAGTAGTCAGTTTCACAACAAGAGTAAACACATTAGTATAATCAATACCGTATCGTTCCTCAAACCCTTTCATAACCAGCCGAGCCTAGTAGCGCTTGCTACTATCAGCTATAATCTTGATTCGGTAGGCCCATTTGCAATGCAATGCTTTCTTTCCCTTCGGGAGCTCAAGGAGTTCTCAAGTGCCATTCAAGAGGAGAGATGCCAATTCATCATCCATGGCAGCTTGCCACCTCCGTCTATCACAACCTGTTCTGCCTCTGCATAGCACTCAGGTTTACTACCATCAGTAAATAATAAGTAATAGTTAGAGGGCGATTGATACACGTTGATTATGCACGTGTTTAGGTCGATATAGGAGTGTATTTTATAGCGATTATATGCATATTTGGTCAAGATTCGTGTAGATTTATGATATTTGGACCATTTAACGTGTTTGACTTATCTTTGAGGTATTTTGAGCAATTTCAGGGTTAAAAATCATACTGTACGACTAACGGACGAAAGAACAAGTCGAAGGAAAGTTAAAACCGGTCAAAACCATCCAAAATCGGCCTAGACCAACTTAGACCAGTCTGGAACTGGTCCGGCGTGACCTCTTTCATACAGCAACGCGGCCGCGATGAAAACAACGTGCAAAGCAATTCAGCACTGATGGTGCAATGCAGCCGCGTTAGATGTGCAAAACGGCCATGACAAAAGGATTCGTTTTGAAGACTTTTCAAGTGCAAACCAACACGACTGCATCAAATGAGCAAAGCGGTTGCGTCAAAATGTCATGTTTTCGAAGACTTTCCTGTTCCAAGTAGGAAACTGATTCTACAGCCCCAGGATTGTCCCGAAGTCTATACAAGGGTAAGAGAGTCTCGTTTTTTAGGGAGACACATTGGATTCTTAACTTAATCTCACACTTGTGCATTAGAGTAGAAGGGTGAGAGCGAGAAGACGAAGATCGACGAGCTGACATAATCGAGTTTATTTATTTCTTTTCTTGTGCTTATTTCTTTACAATGTATTCAATGGATAGTTGTATGGATTTGGTATTAGGCATAAGTAGCTAAACTACTCGTGTCATAGGGTTAGAGAGTAGTGTTTTATGATAATTTTGATTTAAGTTTTGATTTATAGACTCCTATTTTAGTTATCTATCTATATGTTAGTTTTATTCCATAACTGAGCATAAATTGATCACTTAGGCTTAGTTTACCTATTTAGCAATTCCTCTTCAAGAAAAGGGAATTGTTAATAGACGTACAACATATAGCGTAGTTGTCTATGACTGCGTAGGCAAGGGTTAAGGGTCTTTTGGGAGTTGTTAGGACTACTTGACTCAAGAGAGTAGTTGTTCTAATCAACCCACAACTTAGTCGCTTCGAGAGAATGACTAAGTTATTTAAGTGTCGTCTAATAGATACAAAAATTGATTTAAAATCTATAAGTTAAACTTAATCATTTGTAGAGTAATTCATGAAATCGATACCCTATGATACATTCTCGTTAATCAGAATTTCCTCGTTTGTTAAGTCAGTTAATTAGTTTAAGCAATTTAGTTTATTAAAATCATTCACACAATTTGAATGTCTAGTTAGGATAATCCTAGACAATTAGGGTATCAAACTACGTTAACCTGTTCTCTGAGGATCGACCTTGACTTTCTCTATACACATCTACACTCGTATACTTGCGTTATTTTAGGGTTAGAAATTAGGCCTGTCAAGTTTTTGGTACCGTTTCCGGGGAATAGGTTTAGCGTCTTAGTTTTTATCCTGAGTGATAGGAGGATACTAGACTAGATTTTTATTTTCCGTAATTTCAATTTTGTTATTTAATTTTAATTTTTATTTATTTATTTAATTTTGGTATTACGTGGTATTACTTTTTGGTGGTGTTTCAGGTTTTCGTAAAAACTAGATCAAAAGGGAAAGAACAGCTTGTCTCTTTGGACCCTGAAATTGAAGCAACTACCTGTAGATACCGTACGAGAAGAAATCTCATATTCGGAATGGAGAACATTCCACAGAGCCTAACCCACGAGGAAGCACTGACGCGAATACTGGGGGCTTTAGCTAGTTTAGATGACAGAGTCACCAATTTGTAGCAGCAACAACCACCAAAACAGTGGAGGCAACCACCACAGTATTGGCAGACTTACGGGTCGGGTCGGATTATCGAATTTTTATTGATTCGTGTTCGGGTTAAGGTTCTCAACCCAATAAGCTTAATAGACGGGTTCGGGTTAGCCCTATAGGTATGGGCCTTTTTGGGTTCTCTTGATAACGATCCAACTCACACGATTTGCTCACCCCTAACCTCTCTACGACCTAGTGTGAATCGGGACCGGAGCCTGTAAATGGGTACTACATGTTTATCACGATTGATTCCAACGAGGGGTGTGGATTCTTGCAGATGATCACGGCCAGATGAGGTCCATCTAGATCCAATTCTTGACATAATCCAACCTTTGGTTTTAGAACCTTTTCAACATTAAGAAACAAAATTGTAGTTTGACGTCGGATTGTGAACTGAATTTGCGTATAAGATAAACTAAGGCCTTTGAGGAAACAAACCACTGCTTCGGGCTTCTCAAAAGAATTGATGGATGGAAAGCGTCTGGATACTGCAATGACTTTGCTTCTGGGAAGCTTCAAAGAGTTAAGGAGGTAGTCAACTAGGATTGTTGGGAAATTCTCCGGTTTCCTAGATTGTTCGCCCACTTCTGGATTTCTAAGGTAGGGTTTAACTACCATGTTTGTCTTGTTCACAAAACATTGTACGTAGATTTATAAATGTTGAGGGCACCAGATTTATGAATTTGTACTAACAATCCGCAACAAAATCAGAACAAAGGGAATGGTTCAATCAATCTCTATCTTCTGAATTTTCATTTTGATGCTAATCAAGTATATGAAGTTATGTTAAAGAGTGACTGTAAGTGGTAAAAAAATGTTTGATATGTTAAGTACACTTTTTTTTTTTTTTTTTAAATCTGATGATTGTTATGTTTTTTCCATGTACATATAACTCAAGATGGAGTGACAAGCAAGCAAACATCACATGTTTTAATGAGAATAATTCACCGCACAGGCTTTCAATTTCCTCTTCGTGAAGCTTCCAGTTCTCTTTCGGCAACTGAAAATCCGTTAGCATGTCTACAACGTCGTCCTCTTGATTTATGCTTTTATTTTGTTTGGCTTGAATTATGAGCGCAGTGATGTGACAATTATGCTTAATCTGTTATTTTGGGGAAACCTCTATCTGTTATTTTGGGCTATTCATATTGTGTCTTGTGCAAGTGTGTATTCTCCCTGTTACGATTTCCTCAACCTGTAAGCCTCAACTATGCAAAACTAAACACTCAACTACACTCCACAAGAATGCAGCAAACGCAAAACAAGAAATCAAGGAAAGAATTATGACACAAGAGGTTTACGTGGTTCGGTTTAATCAACCTACATCCACGGGAGAAAGAGAATTCACTATGATCCAGATTGAGATACAGATATACAAAATGAACTGAATGAACTCTTCAAGAAACACAGCTCACTCTCCTTGTAAATCTCTCACCAAGAATACAATGCACACACTCACAACTCTTGAGATAAAACTCTCCTTTTCTTGGTGTTGCTTGAGACGATTTCTCTCACCAAAGATAGCTCTCTCTGTTGTATGTGTTATTCTGTATCTAATGAAGAAGAGAACGTATTTAACTGATAAGAAACAGCTCAACAAATTAACTGAATAACAGAAAAAATAATTGTCGCAACACTTCTACATAACCGTTGTCAAAGTGTCAAAAAAGCGTTGTAGTAGACCTGCTCTAAAACTGTTCCATTTAATGCAAAAACTGATTTAACAGATTCTAACTCTTTCTCAATAATCATGCTGAGTTGTATGCCACCTTATCAACATATACTATCACAATCTCCACCTTGGCAAAAAACGAAGCATCCTTCAACCATAGTACACAAAACTCATCTTTCTCCAAACACACTCCACCTTAATTCAAGCCTGGTTGCTGCTGAATAGCAGCAATATTAATCAACTCCAGACAGTGTCTAAGCTTTTGAATTGTTAGCGGTTTGGTAAGCATATCTGCTGCGTTATCAGCTGCGCCAACTTTCACAACTTCAACCAATCCTTTCTCAATTATATCTCTAACAAAATGTAACCTTACATCAATGTGTTTTGAACGTTCATGGAACACTTGATGTTTGGATAGACACAAAGCACTCTGAGAATCACAAAATACCTTTACAGAACCCTGCTTAATTCCAAACTCTGCTAGAATCCCTCTTAACGACAGAGCTTCTTTCACAGCTTCAGTAAGAGCCATATATTCTGCCTCCGTAGTAGACAATGCTACTACTGATTGTAAGGTGGATTTCCAGCTTATAGTTGTGCCAAACACAGTGAAAACATATCCACTTTGAGACTTCCTTGAATCCACATTTGCTGCATAGTCAGAATCTACAAAACCCCCCACAGTATCACTCGCTGAATCTTCCAGCTTCTTAAACTTCAGTCCATAACCTGTTGTTCCCTTTATATATCTTAGCACCCACTTGAGAGCTTCCCAATGCTTTCTTCCAGGATTTTCCATGAATCTACTTACCACACACTGCATGGGCAATGTCCGGTCTTATGCAAATCATAATGTATATTATGCTGCCCACAGCATTTGCATAAGGCACACTACTCATTTCAAATTTCTCTTGATCATCTGTTGGTCTTTGTGACTCTGATAACGTGGAATGCTGACTTAGTGGAACAGAAACAATCCTTGACTCATGCATATTGAACTTCTGTAACAATTTCACAGAATAATCTCTTTGAATTAGGCAAAGAACACCTTCCTTTCTGTCCCTGAATATATCCATCCCAAGTATCCTTCTATCATTCCCCAGAATCTTCATCTCAAAAGCACTTTGAAGATCTTTCTTGACCTGTTGGACTTCTGAATTGCTCATGCTAGCCACAAGCATGTCATCCACATATAACAGCAAATAAGACACTGCTTTGGCTTTGGGCTTCCTGATATAAACACAGCTGTCATGTTTTGATTTTTCAAAACCAATTTCCTCCATGTGTTCATCAAATTTAATATACCACTGTCTAGGACTTTGTTTTAGTCCATAAAGATACTTCTTCAACAAACAAACTTTGTTCTCATTTTCTGGAAGCTTATATCCCTCAGGCTGATTCATGTAGATAACTTCCTTTAAATTTCCATGCAGAAAAGTTGTTTTAACATCTAGCTGCTCTAGATGCATATCAAACTGAGTTACCAAGGATAACAAGAGCCTTATTAAACTATGTTTGACCACTGGAGAGAACACTTCATTTTAGTCAATCCCTTCTTGTTGAGTAAACCCTCTAGCAACCAATCTTGCTTTGTATCTTACTTTTTCAGTGTCAGTTACTTCAAGTTTTCTCTTGAAAATCCATTTGCAACTTACAGGCTTTTGGTACTTGGGCTTTTCAACAATTTTCCAGGTTTGATTTTTCTCAAGAGACTCTAGCTCTTCCCTCATAGATAGAATCCAGTGCTCACTTTCCTTACAAGAAATTGCCTTTATGTAGTTCTTAGGTTATGGACAATCTAATTCTTCAGCTACATTCAAGGCATAAGCCATAAGGAAATCTTCACTATACCTTGTAGAAGGTTTCACTTGCCTTATAACTCTGTCCCTTGCAAGTTGATACCCTTGCAAATCCTCAACTAGATCATCATGTTCTTCAGTATTAAGTGTATCCTCTGGAGCAGATTCCAAAAAATCCTCATTAGGCTCCACCTTCACTCTTGTACCATACTGAAAATCTGAGACAACAACCTTATCCTTGTTTACTTCAGTATCCAGGAATGGCATTTTGTCTTCACAAAATGTCACATCTCTGCTGATGACCACTTTCCCATTTCCTGGTTCATAACACCACAGCTTGTACCCTTTTACCCCCTTTGGATACCCTAACATTACACACTTAAGAGCTCTAGGCTCTAATTTGTCTTGCTTTGTATGAGCATAAGCCTGGCATCCAAAAACTTTCAAATCTGTGTAAGTTGGTGTATTTCCAGACCATAGACTGCCAGGGATCTCAAATTCTATTGCTGAATATGGCAGCTTATTTATTAGGTAAGCTGCTGTTGACGCTGCTTCTCCCCAAAACCTCTTTGGAAGTCCAGAACTTATTAGCATGCACCTCACTTTCTCTAATAATGTTCTGTTCATTCTCTCAGCAACTCCATTTTGTTGTGGAGTTGCTGGGACAGTTCTGTGTCTCTTTCACCCCCTTATCCTTACAAAACTTTATGAATTCCTCAGATAAAAATTCCAAACCATTATTTGTCCTCAGGCATTTCACCTTCAACCCTCTTTTCAGCTTCTACTTCACTACACCATTCTTTGAACTTCTCAAAAGTGTCTGACTTGTGTTTTAACACATATATCCACACCTTCCTAGAGTAATCATCAATTATAGATAGAAAATATCTGCCCCCACCTATAGTTTGTTCCTTTGAGGGACCCCACAGATCAGAATGGACAAATTCTAAAAGATCTTTAGAGGTGTGTTTACCTGTTGGGAATGGGGATCTCTTGATCTTGCCAAGAATGCACTCTTCACACATTTCTAAGTGAGCTTCTTTTGTTCTTGTAATCAATCCCTTTTGAGTCAGTTTGTCCAAAGCTAGGACCCTAGTGTGTCCCAGTCTTTTATGCTAGAGATCTGAGTTTGATGATTTGTTAAACTCAGACTCACCAATTAAGGTCTCTGCCTCCAGATAATACAAGCTTGACTTCCTATTGCCTTTCATAACTAGCCTTCCTTGCTTGTATACTGATATTATCCTTGCTTCTGACTTGAAACAATATCCTTTTACCTCATGAGTTCCTAGGCTTATTAGATTCCTTTTTAGATAAGGAATATACCTTACATCAGATGGCATTTTGATAGTTCCATCATGCATCTTTAACCGGATACTACCACAACCCCTTACAGGTACCACTTCATCATTCCCTAACATTACAGATCCAAGGTCCTGATCTTTGAAATTTTCAAACCAATGCCTGTTAGGGCACATATGAAAACTGCACCCTGAGTCAAGAATCCACCTGTTTTGGCCACTGGACTCTGATATATTCAAGATCTCTGCCTCCACTTGCTTTTCCACAATATCAGCAGTATTCTTGTTTTGTTCCTTCTGAGCCATTTTTCGTTTCCACTCATAACAGTCCTTCTTTAAGTGGCCCGGCTTCTTGCATTGGAAACACTTTCTGGTCTCCTTATGATCTGCCTATTTTCCCTTGCCTTGATTATTGTTATTTATATCTTGAGTGTTGGGCTTCTTGGAATTCTGCCATTTGCCTTTCTTGATGATCAGACCTTCACCAGTGGATTGATGAACACCATCTGCATGTCTCTGAAGATCTTTTGTCTTCAATGTTGTCTATACTTCATGGAGAGTGATTGTTTTCTCCCTTCCAAATAACATAGCATCTTTTAGATGTTCATAGGATTTAGGCAGAGCATTTAGTAGGATGATGGCTTTGTCTTCATCCTCAAGTTTCACCCCAATATTCTCTAGTCATCTAGAGCCTTATTGAAATCATCCATCTGGTCAGTGATGATTTTATCTTCTGCAAACTTGTATGCATATACATTTTGCTTTGTGTATAAGCGGTTGGCTAGTGATTTGGTCAAGTATAGATCGTCCAGCTTCTTCAATACCCCTTCAGCTGTATCTTCTTTTGATACTTCACGAAGGACCTTATCAGAGAGGCTAAAGATCACAACACTATGAGCCTTCTCTATCATCTCATCTTTCTGTTGTTCTGAGGCCTTTTCTGGTAGGCCTTCCCTGCCCTTAAGAGCTCCTGTCAATCCTTGTTGAACTAACAAGGCTTTTAACTTCAATTTCCACAGGGCATAGTCATTTCTTCCATTGAACTTCTCTGCGTCAAGTTTGGTAGATGACATATTGAATTTGGGGGGTTGAAATT
Source organism: Ajuga chamaepitys (assembly GCA_958295605.1). Taxonomy (NCBI): domain Eukaryota; kingdom Viridiplantae; phylum Streptophyta; class Magnoliopsida; order Lamiales; family Lamiaceae; genus Ajuga; species Ajuga chamaepitys. The sequence continues at coordinate 9,020,552 of OY282497.1, forward strand.
GAAAACCTTCCTTCGTTTCTTGCATTGAGACTTTCAAACAAACAAGTGATGTGCAGAAGACAATATCTTCCTTCCCACAGACGGCGCCACTGTTACGATTTCCTCAACCTGTAAGCCTCAACTATGCAATCCTAAACACTCAATTACACTCCACAAGAATGCAGCAAACGCAAAACAAGAAATCAAGGAAAGAATTGTGACACAAGAGGTTTACGTGGTTCGGTGAAATCAACCTATATCCACAGGAGAAAGAGAATTCACTATGATTCTGATTGAGATACAAATATACAAGATGAACTGAATGAACTCTTCAAGAAACACAGCTCACTCTCCTTGTAAATCTCTCACCAAGAATACAATGCACACACTCACAACTCTTGAGATGAAACTCTCATTTTCTTGGTGTTGCTTGAGACGATTTCTCTCACCAAAGATAGCTCTCTCTGTTGCATGTGTTATTCTGTATCTAATGAAGAAGAGAATGTATTTAACTAATAAGAAACAACTCAACAAATTAACTGAATAACAGAAAAAATAATTGTCGCAACACTTCTGCATAACAGTTGTCAAAGTGTCAAAAAACCGTTGTAGTAGACCTGCTCTGAAACTATTCCATTTAATGCAAAAACTGATTTAACAGATTCTAAATCTTTCTCAATAATCATGCTGAGTTGTATGCCACCTTATCAATATATACTATCACACCCTTTTGAAGTAAAGTCTTGTGATTATGTAATAGAATGACAAGAGAAATTTGGTCATGGATAAATCGAAATACGGTAATTTGTAAGCAATTATTACTCAATGGACTTATACTTTTAAGCAATATAATATATACTATAAGTGAACAATAATTATATTGTAAGTTGGAAAAATAATTGTACAGTAGTTTACAATTTACATTATTTATTCACAAAAAAATTACATTGTCACTCTGGTTATAATATTATACTGTAAAGGCGTAGTAAACTATACTATTAGGCTGAAAAAATTATATTGTATCTGCTAAACTATACTATAAGCTATTAAAATAAACTCTAGTTATAATATTATAATGTTCGTTCAATTACACTATTAGGTTGAACAAATTATACTGTAAACTGCCGAAAAAACTCTTTTGACTGGTGTGAATTTTGAAGGAGGAGGGAGTGCGCAAATTTTGACCGAGCATGAATTTTAATTTTTTCCCTTATTTTGATTGTTTTCCTTTTACCAAGTGAGTTAATTTAAGGGAGGTGCACAATAAGTCTTATGTGCACCAAGTGTATATGAGACCCACTCTTTTGTTAATAAGACTAGTATCGTACCCGTGCGATGCACGGGAAGATATTTTTTATTTTTTTATTTAAGTATTTTATAGTAATTGAATAAGATGTATATTATTGAATAAAGGTCATAGAAAAATACAACATGACTATAAATAAATTAAAGAAGATTTTATAATAACACATGTATATCTAAAAAAAATCCAAAAATACTAAGAAAACTAAGAAAAATAATATACAATATAGACATTAATAAACAATACATAAAAAGAAAGAAACACTCCAACTACAAATTCTGAAAAACTCCCTTATAAACAACATTTGTAGTAGTCTTTCTTTCTGGATCTTCATCATCACATACTAAAATTTTCAAACCCTTTCGATTAGTGACGCGAGAGATTGCAACATACAACTGACCATGACTGAAAACAGGTTTCTTCAGGAACAGACCTACATGGTTAAGTGATTGCCCTTGACTCTTGTTTATAGTCATTGCATAAGAAATGATAAACGGATATTGTCGCCTTTGAAATCGAAAAGGCATTCTCTTGTCGGAAGGAGTCACAGACAACCGAGGGATGAGAACCGTGACACCAGCATTATCACCTGATATGACCTTTCCCTCAACTACATGATCACCAAGTTTAGTAATCACCAATCGAGTACCATTGCACAAGCCCTGTGAATGATCTATGTTTCTCAACAACATAACAGGCGTGCCAATTTTTAACTTAAGCTCATGATTCGGCACACCAGAGCATTTGATTGAATTCAAAAACTCAGGAGTATGAAGATCATTCAAAAGATCAACATTAGCATCAGATTTACAGGGTGTATCCGAGCTCAAGTACGTCCTACCCTCAGAATTATTTTTGGATGTCATATACTCATTAATAGAATCAACAACATTAAGAGTTGGGGCTAGTATAGCCCTACCACGTAAATATGAAGTGTCATCACCTACTTTCCCAAAATCCGGATACGTACTTTTCACAATAGTTGCCATAGCACTATCACCTTTTTGTAACAAAATGTCTTCGGGGATGTCAATCTCTACTTCTCCATCATTAGGTCCACCAATAATCCCATCACAATACCAGCAATCCATTATGAAAAATCTCTTAGCTCATGACCATTTGCATCATTAGGAAGATTTTGCAATCGCATATTCTTCGTCAACCTCAACACCTTGAAATGCGGCCACAAATAGGAAGAATTAATTGTTGCATACACTATATCCTGTCTTGTTCCTTTTGGAACAACAGGCAAAATTTGCCTAAAATCTCCACCTAGGACAACACTCTTTCCACCAAACGGAGCTTCTTTCTTTGTTATGTCACGAAGTAACTTATCCAAAGTTTCGAAACAATTTTTGTGCATCATTGGAGCTTCATCCCAAATAATTAGTTTAGACATACCAATCATCTCAACTAAAGGACTTCCTAGGGTTATGCTGGACGAAGAATCCTCATGAACATTCAATGGAATTTTAAATCGGGAATGTGTTGTCCTACCACCTGGCAGTAGTAGCGATGCTATGCCACTTGACGCAACGTTCAAAACTATCTCACCCCTAGAACGTAAAGCACCCGACAATGTCCTCCAAATAAAAGTCTTACCAGTACCACCGTATCCATATACAAAGAACGCCTTACCATCACCAGAACTCACAGAATCCATAACAGAGGTATACACAACTCGTTGTTCGTCTGTCATTTCAGCTACAAATCTAGTGTGTTCAGCAGCCAAAGTTTCACGATCATACATGAGTTCATCAGCAACGAACCGATTTCCAGAGGCCGCCAAATTCGATAAGTCTGCTGTTGGCATGGGATCGTAATCAGAAAGACTCTTCCCACGACTCCGTAACATTTTCTCAATCTCCACAAGAGTAAGATTTTTAATCTCTTCATCAGACAACGTCAAATCTACATAAAACATATTGTATTAAGCCATAAATTAACATCCAAACACTTATTTTTTATAAATAAACAAAATAAATTATTTTTTTTAATAAAAATAACATCATACCATTAGTATTCCTCATTTTACGTTGTTTGTACAAAATATCATCTGATAGATGCATCCAACATTGTTCCCACACGTGTTCAGGTCGGCCAATTGAGTTAGAGAAGAGGAGCGTAACAAACAAAACCCTCAAGTGCTGAGCAGAAGCCCAGTGACTGGCCTCCTCGATGGCATCTATGTATTCCCTATCATCCTCTAGCAACCCCCTAGCATAGCAAGCATCTCGATAGGTCTCATATTGTACATTCCCAACCTTTCTTGTATCAGCATGACATTTGCAACCCTTAACAATGTTCAAAAGACACCTAGCGTAGTAAGGATCACCACATCCAGGTGGAACATAATGAAGCCTACCTATCGCTTTACCCTTTTCTCTTTTAACCCATTCTCTATCCTTCTGCTTCCAGACAAATTTTTGTGGAAACTCTGCATAAGTCAGATTATTTGCCTCTGGATATTTCTTATTTGCTTCAAACCATCCCAAAAACATACTTTGACTGATACTTTGTCGCTCCAGAATATTCTCCAACTGATCCCCTTCAGAATAGACAACTGACTGTTGATTCTCAAGATGGAAACTCAATCGTTCCACAGGTGGATATCGATATTGAATTTCAAATCCAAAGATCCTCCAAGCGGCTTCACAAGGCGATATGTATCTACAATCGTAGTACATACTAATCTCATCAACTGTATTACCAGAAGAATTATCTTGACTTGCTTTGTAAAAACCAGCAGTAACACGATCATGGCCTTTGTTTATGTACTTGAACAAATACTTTATAGACCGAGATTGGTTGCACCACTCAACATTTATATGCGCTCCATACTTTAGAAGAAGATATCTATTATGGGGCACTACATATGCATTACTCAAAGGAACACCACTCTTCATAACAACCCTTCCATCATCCCTCCGCCTATATACTGGATAACCCTCGTCATCAATAATTGTGGAATCAACGAATCTTTTCGGGAAGTGCTTCGTACATTTACCATCATCGTCCATACACGGTGAATTTGGACGCGCTAATCCGCACGGACCGTGTATCATGAACTCTTGCACAACAGAGTAATATTTTGGATCAGATACCTCATCAGGTATTTCTGCAGAAATTATTCGGTCAATGTCTGCTCCGGTTGGATATTTATCTTCTTTAGCAAGAAAAAGAAGGATGTGAGCATGCGGCAGACCACGCTTTTGAAATTCAATCGTGTATACCACTGCAAAATAATCCAAACAATATATAATTTTACATATATATTTATCACAATATCGAAGTTTAATCAATGTTACATGTAAAATTAGCTAAAACTAAATTACCTGCTATGACATTGCCAAATATTTTCTTGCAACGAAGCTCATTAATAAGAGCATCAAGTTTCATCTTGAACACCCTAACGACGATATCAGGACGATCCTCTGGCCTTAGGTTCCTTGGTTCAAGAAACCTAACAATCTCTGGCCATTTTGGATTGCATGTAAAAGTAATAAATAGATTAGAATAATCAGCCCATCTACAAATAGCCATTGCATCTTGATAACTTTGAATCATATACCGCGGACCACCGGTGTAAGTGGAAGGCAAAACAATCCTCAAACCCATGTAAGTAATATCAGTTTCACCTCGTAACAAAGCATCACTAAGACCACTATATAACTCGACTCTCAAAACTTTTTGATTTAATCTGATAAACAACAGTCTTATGGATTCAATGATGGTATAAAGATCAACAATAATTTGTTGTGTCAGCCTCTTGCTGTACAAAACACTTGCTCGCTCAGAATGCCTTTCTTGTAGGCGAAAAGCAGCGAATTCTCGCATACTTACTTTTTTACGTCCTCCACCAGCAGATTCTCTTCCAGAAGCAAACGGAATATTTTCGCTATAACCATCTTCACCATATGGGAATAACAAAGGATACTGTAAACTTAAATATGATGAGTGCATCTCATTAATGCGTTTCAACGAACCACTGCGCGTTTCAACAATTATGTCACGATCACCAAGCACACGATCAAGGTCACCAACCACCAAGGCTGCCACTTCTGAAACAGCGGGTAGATTATATCTTCTCCGATCCTTTGTCCTCTCATTGACTAATTTTATTCTAACATCAGCACGTCCTTCAGATATTATCTTTTGAGCCGCCATCCTAAATGTTTTGACTAAAACATTGTGCTGATCAAGCATGGATTTCAAGTCTGCTACCAACTCAGTATGAAGAGCTTCATTTTCTCTGTTCTTTCTGGAAATATAAATAAATTTATTTGCATAAACACAGTAAAGATAGGACAAAAGTTACGTACACAAACATGGCAAATTAAATAGTATTGCAAATAGAAAATTAAAAATTAAATATTATTACCTCACGGCATTAATTCTATTTGATATTTCGTTGTCAGTATCGTATATGTAAAGTTGTGCAAACTTCGGAGTTGAACCTTCAGAGGGAAGAAGACTTCCAATTAAATGATAATTCTGACCATGTAATTGGAAAACAGGAGGTCCACCACCAGTGTTCACGCTAGAATCGATCTTTCCTCCCATTGACGTGAATGAGAACATATTATTGTATGTCCGTATATTTTCTAGATACTGCTTACTCCTTGCACTTTGTCCAAAAAGAAGTTCTTGTAAAAGTTGAGGAGGAGGTGGAAGTAAAGGAAGTTGAATCTTCCCCTTCATGCAGCATAAACTATATACAGGATATACAGACTTCGGGAATGAGGACAAATGTTCCTCATACCAAAACAATGCGGAACAATGACGACAACTGTACGTGGTATCACCAAAATCCATATAATCTATTCAAATAAAGTATATAGTGAATAATCTTAATAGACTTAAAAAATTCATGAAACATTATACTTGAAATTTAAATTAGTAGAACATAATTAATAAAACTTACCTACTACAGAATGATTATTAATGTGTACTTTCTTTGTTCCGGCTGCTTCTGCACAGAATCAATAAAATATCTTTATTAATATTTTTAATCAGTTTTTTTTTTCTAAAAATAAAGTACATTAAATTAACTAATAATTTAATTTATAAAACTCATGTAATATCTTACGTCTTCTGGGTGGCTTCCTAATTTTTTCAGGTTGTAAATTAGCTGATGCATTAATAGAACCACCTCTAGTAGAATTAATCAAACATGATACATTTGTTAAACTTTCTGCATGCGGAGTGATATTCGCATTTCCTGAAAATTTAAAATATTCATAAAATAAATGTTAGTATTGATTAATATAATTTTTGCACAATTGTTTTTAAATAAATAAAAGAATAACAAATACTGTATTAGATGTACCTATTATGGTAGACGAAGTCGAATTAGAAACAGTTTCATTTGAACATTCCTCTACGACAAAGGGGCCTTCTTGGCAACAGAATTTATTGGATTCAATAACTTAAAAAATATAAACATTGAAGTTAGAACAAATAATTACCGAACAAAATAGTATAATAAATAATGAAAAGATAAATATAAATTCTAGGAAAATATTTTATTACCATTGGTGATATCGGAGAAAGGACTCCTCTGAAATGGATATGAAACAGTCCGTTGACTAATGTTATTGCCAGAATCTGTCACCCTTGAGAATTTATTAACAACTCCACTACCATTCCTGTTGGATGGAGTTGTATTTTCTAAAATTAAAAGAAACAATAAACAATTTTAGTTAATCAAAATCTATATAAAGAAAACAAAAAACATTCCAATAAATAACTATATAAACTTCTAATAAAAGAAAAAAATACATTCCCAATATGTTACTCCAACTATGAAAAATAATTAATCCTAATAGTAATTAAATTATGTAAACAATAATAGTAAACAAAAAAACAAAATAACACACAAATACAATAATAATTATTTTAAAGAATTATAAAACTTAGATGATTTTAATTTATGTTCGATTAATCAATAATAGGCCCATTTGTTATTATGTTAGCAAATTCGTAAGTAAATAACAAACTGACTCAACTTGTTCAATTTTTTTTTTTTTTTTGGTTTGGCATGAACAGATAAATGAAAAAAACTAATCCAAACATATAAAAACTGAAACCGTGTAAACTAAATCCTACAAATATTTTTAGTCGAGTTAACAAATAAACTATACAATTCATAAACAATGTTCAAAATTGAAAAAATTAACAAATAAATTAAGTAATAAATATTTCCTTATTAATAATATATCAATTAAAATATACATTTATTGAAAGAAAATATTATATTTTAATTAGCTAATACCAGGTATTTATATATTTTTTTTATCATAAAATATTTAAATTAAATACAAATTATAAGAAAATTACAATTTCTAAGCCCATTTAAAATAAATCTATGTCAATATAGTGGTAAAATAATGCTGCCTAATTTATTAATTTGTATGGGCTGTTGATATATAATCAGCAGCCCAATAACATAAAACAAAATAAATTAACATAAAATAAAGCCCAAACCCACATCCCAAACCCACATACCACTTATACTATACATTTCAGATAAAACATTCAGGTGAGGAGTCTTCTTCTAGACTCTTCCCTCACCAACTACTCACTATCTCCACCGTCATTCTCTCTCTAACTCACTTTCTGCCTTTTCCTATTCCGTCTATCTCTCTCTCAGATAAGAGATGAAACACAGAGTATTACACACTCTGTGATAATCACCTCTTCATCTCCACCGTCATTTCTCTCTCAAACCTAGTTTCTGGGTTTTCCGTTTCTCTCTCTATCTGTGTTCGATTCTCATATGAAATAAGCCCCACTTCATAATCCGTTTGTTATCCTTGTTCATTCTGAGTAGATTAGAACATTCTTAGCATAAATTTCTCTTTTAGAAATGATGAATCAGATTTTTTTTGAAATATTTTAGTATATTTAATAACAGTGAACAGATCTATGTTTTCAGCGCAAAAAATGTAAAGCTTCTGATCTAAATGAGTTTTTTTGTGAGTAGAAATCTCTATTCAGAGATGAAATTAGGGTTTTTGAACGGATTCCATATCAATGATGAAAGGGGCTTTTAAATCGGTAAATTTTTGAAAAAAATCCCTTTCTGAGAAAAAATATGTTGGATCCTTTCACTAAACCTCCTTGCATGTTGTTTTCTGTCAAAAATGAGATGAAAGAAAGAGTATTTCATACTCTGTGATTCACAGCTCTTCATCTCCACCGTCATTTCTCTCTCTACCACAGTTTCTGGGTTTTCAGTTTCTCTCTCTATCTGATGTCCACTCTCATATGAAATAATCCTTCCTTCATAATATGTTCATGATCTATGTTCATTTTGAGTAAATTAGAACATTATTAGCACAAATTTCTTTTTTAGAAATGAAGAATCAATTTTTTTTTGAAATGTTTTATTCTAATGAATAACAGTATACAGATCTAAGATTTCAGTGCAAAATATGTAAAACTTCTTATCTAAATAAGTTTTGTGTGATTAGAAATCTCTATTCAGAGATGAAATTAGGGTTTTTGAACGGATTCCATAACTATGATGAAATGGGCTTTCAAATTGGTAATTTTTTTGAACAAAATCACTTTTTGAGAAAAAAAAAAATGCTGGATCCTTTCACTAACCATTCTTGCATGTTGTTTTTGTCATTTTTTTTCAAATAGTTTACCAGATCTGAAAGTGTGAAAGAAGTTTTCGAATTCTGGTTCTGAAAAAGGGTTTCAAATTGGTTTTCAAAGTCGTATTATAGGTCAAATAAGGGTTTTATACATGTAAATATGTTTCGATGATGATAGGGGTTTTCAGATCTGTTTCTCATCTCTATAAATTCTAATATCTGATCATACCTTTCCATATCCGTTCTACAAAGAGACATGCAGAAGGTAATTTTATGTTTTTTTAATTTTATTTATATTTATATCATCCTAAATATGTGTTTACTGGTAGATATGTGCCATTTTTTTATTATGTTAAAACAACTATGTTATTTTGTAATTTTATTGCCTAAAATATAAACATGCAATCATTTTATGAAGGTATAACACATTTATCTGAGTTATAATTCAACATGCAATTTTTTTACTAAACTTGTAGTAGGCATAACACTTAAAATCACTGATCATCTGTATGAGTTGACTCATGTACTCTATTTTCTTTTGTATATATATATAGATATTTGCTAGAAATTTGTTCATATCCGTTCAACAAATTAACTGAATAACAGAAAAAATAATTGTCGCAACACTTCTGCATAACAGTTGTCAAAGTGTCAAAAAACCGTTGTAGTAGACCTGCTCTGAAACTATTCCATTTAATGCAAAAACTGATCTAACAGATTCTAAATCTTTCTCAATAATCATGCTGAGTTGTATGCCACCTTATCAATATATACTATCACACCCTTTTGAAGTAAAGTCTTGTGATTATGTAATAGAATGACAAGAGAAATTTGGTCATGGATAAATCGAAATACTGTAATTTGTAAGCAATTATTACTCAATGGACTTATACTTTTAAGCAATATAATATATACTATAAGTGAACAATAATTATATTGTAAGTTGGAAAAATAATTGTACAGTAGTTTACAATTTACATTATTTATTCACAAAAAAATTACATTGTAACTCTGGTTATAATATTATACTGTAAAGGCGTAGTAAACTATACTATTAGGCTGAAAAAATTATATTGTATCTGCTAAACTATACTATAAGCTATTAAAATAAACTCTAGTTATAATATTATAATGTTCGTTCAATTACACTATTAGGTTGAATAAATTATACTGTAAACTGCCGAAAAAACTCTTTTGACTGGTGTGAATTTTGAAGGAGGAGGGAGCGCGTAAATTTTGACCGAGCACGAATTTTAATTTTTTCCCTTATTTTGATTGTTTTCCTTTTACCAAGTGAGTTAATTTAAGGGAGGTGCACAATAAGTCTTATGTGCACCAAGTGTATATGAGACCCACTCTTTTGTTAATAAGATTAAATGGAAAAACTTTGAAAAGCTCCGAATAACCGGACTGAATAGTTCTGATCTGCGGAAAGAACTGAACCGATCAATAGTTTTGATTCGTGGAAAGAACTGAGCCGATCAATGGAACAGTTTGAAATTTTATTTTACAAATTCTCTAAATATCTTGAAACTTAATTCGATTCTCAAGATTTTTATATCCGTCAACCGCTTGAAACCGTGTTCACTCCTATTGTATAACCCAGAATCGGGGGAGACAAGCAGAGAGCAAGTGGAGTGTTCCCCTAAATTTTTCGAAACATTATATATATTATATATAAGTGGTGTGTATGTATATTAATTATGCATATAGAATATAGTTGTAATATGGTATTCGGTGGTTCCGAAATGGAGACGTATTGAACTGAAAACAAGAGATGTCCCACTGTGTCATGTTTTATGCAAAAGGGAATTCCAATTGCTGAGGTTGACCCTAGCTAACACATGGATATCTTGCCCACTGTCAATTATATTTAGTGCAAACTTGGATCTTATAATATATTTTTATATGAATACCATATAGAAACTCTCTACTAAATGTAATGTAGCTTATTTTAGAAGATCTAGGCCTGTTCATTTTACAATCTTTTTGCTAATGTTTGGACACGGATCATGGTATGATCATTGAAGGATCAGATCCTCTATATTACACTATTTCCAATACATATTATGTGTTAATTAATAAGCTGCTACTATTTTAATATTGTGAGTAGTTCCGTACAAATTTTGATTTACCAATTATATTCTTAATAAATTTTATTTTTAAAGTTAATTTATATAGTAATTTTATATTTGAGTTGGTAAGAGTCCTTTTATCTTTTAAACCATCTACTATTTCATGCAAGTTTCCATTCTATTTTATAAGATATTTAATTCACTGAATAATATAAACTTAAAACTAGCTATTCGTAAGATATTATATTTTTCTTCCTTTTTTAGTAAAATACATTATGTTCTCTTTTTGTCCTGCGTTGTTTTTTTATGATATCTCATATATTTCTACTCGATTTTATTTCTTCTTTTATTTTGTTTTAATTTTATGATATATCAAATATTTCTTTTCTCTTTTATTATTTTAGGTATGGTATGTCATAAAACCAATTAAGTCAAGTGCTCTTAGGGTGAATAAAAATTTATGATTTTTTCAGTATTAGTCTTTTTGGACTTCTACAACTACAAAATCTATATATTTATTCCACTAATTATAATAGAAAAGTATTAAAGAACGGCTATATTAATCTATCATATATAAGATTTAGTTTAACACTTTATGAAACATTCTTATAAAGAAAAAATACAAAACTATAATACTGAAGTTATTGAAAGATAATTAAAATACAATAGAAAGTTGTTTAGGTATGAAACATCTGAAAACTAATTAAGTCAGTGAATGAAAAATATAATTTTTTTATAGGATTTTAAATTAAAAATTAGAACCATGTGTCATAAAGTTCAGCATCCTTATTAATTTTATTTCTCATCTTGTTCGCCTATTTTATAACCTAACGCTCCGCAAGTGTACGGGTGCAAGTGTATATAACGGCAAGCAAGGTCGATCCCACAAGGACTGACTTAATGACTAGTTCGATACTCTAAATATCCTAAAACACTCCTAACTAGGCTCTCAATGGGATTGATTTTAGTATTAAACTAATTTTACTAAACTATTACTTAACACTTAAATCCAAGAATAAGAAAACACTTTATCAAATATTCAAGATTGGAAGACAAATTCTAGAGAATTGATTTCAGAATTAACTAAGTTTGACAATCTAATTATTCTAAACTAGCAATGATTACTATCGTTATTAGACGGCACTTATATATATTAACTCTCCTTTCGAAGCAATTAACTTGTAGATTCATTATCCCTAGCCACCCTTTCAAGTCGACTAGACCTAACGAACTCCCAATCGATCTTAGACCAATGCCTACGCACTTATCTCACCTCCCTTCGGAGCGCTCAACAACTACGCTATATGTTACCTTTCCATTCACAAATTCCTCCTTTCAAAGCAAACTTATGAATTATGTAGAAATAGTTAAGTGATCAAATCAACTATTTATAAAAATAAATCACAACACATAGATAACGAATAACAATCATTAACTAGAATAGAAAACTTCAATTAATCAAACATCGTTAAAACCTACTTTCAAAACCCTAGAATAATAAAGAACTACTCACTCATGTTTATATTCATAACACAAATATGTTCATAGACAAACATGATTTGAAATATAAAAAATGAGAAAAGTGAATAAGAACCCTAATCGTCTTCTTGATCTTGATCTCTTGATGTTGCTTTTCCTCTTCAATATGCCTTCTAATGATCTCTAACTCCCTTTTTCGAGTTTGGGAACCTTCTTATATAGTTAAGGCCAAATTGGGCCCAAGATGGGCTTAAAATCATAAAACACGCACATTCTGTTTTGGACTCGGAAAGCTGCCTCGACCGAGTCATAATCGGCCTCGACCGAGTTGGTTCAACTAGACCGAGGCAAAATCCCCCTCGACCGAGTTGGAGTCTCTGACCATTGCTCTTCATTTCTCCCTCGACCGAGTTGCTAAACAACTCGACCGAGTTAGACTTTCTGATCATGCTTCAACACCTCTTTGCTATTTCCGACTTTTCTTGCTCGTTTTCCATCCGAACCTTGCCCAAACGGACTTTTTGGCCTTTTTATACCTGAATAACACTAAAACAAGCAGAAACACGTCATCTAGCTCAAAAGATTGATTTTAATCACTTTACGCCCAAATACACATGCATATGTCCCATATTACGACCTTTAATTGACCTAATATACATGTAAAACTAGCATGTATCACATCTCGTTCTTGAGCAAAAAAAAAAAAAACATTTGTTTGTTTGTTTTTTTCTTAGTTCTGCAACTATAATATATCTATATACTTATTTCACTAACTATATATAATAAAAAAAATAAAAAATTGACAAGGCAACTATAATCTATTATATATGAGATTTAATTACCACTTTATATAAAATTATTATAATATATGAATGGCTAACATTAATAATAAATGTTTGATCAATATTTATAGTAAATTAAATTAACCTATAATAGTTTAATAGGAATTTGGAATTCTAAAGTTTAAGTTCTTGGTATAATATTGGATACAAGACTCTTATTTTGAAATTGAGATATTTAATCATAACTGGATATAAATTATAACTTGATTTTCAAATTTATATTGTTATATTCTCCAAATTTATATTCTTACTTGAAGGTTGTGTTCCTTGTTTGAATAATGTATTTTTATCAATATATAATGTTATAAGTTTGGTCACTGTACCTAATTTTCATTTACAAGAGAGTTGTTTAGCTATGAAATATGTTTGAAAAAATTAAGATTAGATGTTATAGTGGTGAATAAAAAAGTAATATTTTATTTTAGGATTAACAATTAAAACATATAATTAACTAAAATAATATATATTGGTATTCAAAGCCCTTATCAAGTTTATTTCTCATCTCATATCATGCTTGAAAAAGTAAAAATATTTTTTCATTTAAGTTTTACACAAGCATTCCACAAACTACAACAATATTGACAAGAAAGCTATAGTGCCATATATTCCCTCCGTCCCGCTTTAATTTGCACACTTTCATTTTTCAATTGTCCCATCCTATTTTGCACACCCCCAAAATGGAAAGAATTCTTACAATCTCCACTCTTAAAACTTTCACCCTTAAAGTCTTTACACTCGAAAAAGTCAACTAAAAAACAAAAAAAAAATAATTTTTTCTTAATATACGTGCCGGAGTAGGTGTGAAAATTAGGCCGGGACGAAGGGAGTATAAGATTTTTAGATGCCCACTTTATGTGAAATTCTTATAATATACAGATGACTCAACATTAATTAAATATTTGATCAAAATTTATAGTAAATTAGACATGTAATAATATTTTAACAAAATTTAGGTATTCTGAAGTTTGACTTCTTTGTTATAATAGCATATACAAGACTTTTATTTTGGGAGAAAAGAAGTAATAAACTTTATTTATTGTTGCATATAAAATATACATGATTTACAAATCCATAATTTTATATTGTCCGTATTTATATTATTATGTCAATGCCGACTTCTTTATTATAAAATGGGTTGTATTTGTGTATAATATTACAAACTCTTTATCATTAGATCTGCATTTCAAAAAAGTGATTAGCAATATATTAAAATAAAAATAATATCTTCAAATTCAATATATAAGAAGAAGAATGTTGTAAATTACCACTATTTTTTTTTATAAATGTTCTACATCACAATTTTATGTTGGTTAAAGTCAAATAGGTATACAAAATAGTAAGCAATCAATGACATTAACTAAATACTTTTGCATATAATAGAAATTAATTTTAAATAATATCATAATATTGTGTTTTATTTTGTCGGTGTAGCAATTTAGAGTTGTTCGAGACATGTTATTAAGGATATGTGGCTTATTTCTCTAAAAAAAAAAAAAAAACAAACATTTGTGATTTATTACGCTTTTAGCATGCTTATCGTGTTATATTTCGATATAACTCATCAAAATTATCTGACATATATTTTGGTTAGGTAACTTTTTCACAAGCATTTAATTATTATTTTTCCTAAAGAAAATAAGCACAATATTTTATCTAATAATATAATCAATTTACACAATTGCGTTAATAGTATATTAATCATGACATTCATATCACTTAAAGTATTTTAAATGATTAGTTTGTTAAATTGTAGAAAAAAATTAATTGATAAATTATTATGATGCTCTTCACTTATCTTTATGTAAAAATAAATAATATAATTCAAAAATAAAAATTGAATATTTAGTACTTAAGGGAACTGTGTTGCTCATGTTTATAAGATCATTTGTTAAAAATTAATATTCATCTTTTCCGACAAAAAAAGTTAACAAAACTTAAAATTTAAATTCAGTTCTATACCTAAATTTTTTAAATTCAAATATCTTGAATGATTGCATATATTTTCTATTCTCATAAAACTCCTCCTACACCTAATAGTATTCACTACCACAAAATACTTGTAGAAAATATTTTATATACACAGAATTTCATTAAGATTATCGAATACACTTTTAGTCTTAAAACTTTTTTCTGTGCGGAGCCGAAATTCCCCTTCTCGTGAGCTACACCAACATCGAATAATAGAGATCTCGCTGACTTTAATTACTTCATCAAGTGTTCCATTTGTTATTAGTTCTTGATATTTGCATTCCAATTTGAGTAAGAAGACCTACTCAGAAATAGAACATTACATGGAATGGAACTTAGACGGTTAGAACTTAGATAGGGCGGATCAAGATTTTGGAGGGATTGAATAGGAGTACTCGGAGAAAAAATATAGACGGCCAGAGACAATCTAGCGATTAAGTGGGGCTTAGTCGAAATTAGACGGAGACTTTTAAACTGAAAATAAAAAAGAACTTTATAATTTATTATTTACATTTATCTTATAATACTTTACTTAAAAGTGTTTGGCTAAACTTATTTAAAACATCTTATAAGGTGTTTTTTGAGTTTATTAATTGTTAAATCTTATTTAAAAGATAATTCAACTGTAAAATGAGTGATACAATGTATTTATACTAGAAGCTAAAATAGCTGTCAACCTTCTAGAAGCGCATATGATATACTGATATACTATACTCTATGCCCCCCCTCCTCCCCAAAAAAAAGTTGGGCAAATACCCAATGATTCGTTGTTTGCTTACTGACTTCACATAATTCCGAAAACACTAGAGATACTGAAGTCGAGGTGAAGCGAATAACTTCGTAAAAAGATTTGCAAGCTGGTTCTGAGAAGATGTGTGGACCAAGTTGATGAACCCATCTTTGTACTTGTTACGAACAACATGGCAATCAACCTTAATATGCTCTGTGACGCTCATGGAAGACTTGGTTGACAACTAGGTGAAGAGTTACCTGATTATCACAACGAAGTGGGATCGGTAAAGGAATTGGAAGCTGGAGATCAGTACACACAAAACTCCTACTCGCTCATAGTAGTGCTCAATGCACGATATTCAGCCTCGGCAGATGATTTAGCAACATTCACTTATTTCTTGCTTTTTCAAGAAATGAGCGAATCGTCCAAGAGTATGACATAACCTGTAACGGATTTCCGAGTGTCCTTACATGATGCCCAATCAACATTGTTGTAAGCTGTCAATGCAAACTTGGGAGTACTCGAGTAAAATAAGCCAAGCGTAGAAGTGCCTTGCAAATACCGAAGAACATGATGAGCATCCTCTAGATGAGCAGATCGAGGGGTGCTCATAAACTGACTTAATTGTTGAACCGAATATGTTAAGTCGGGCCTGGTGAAATTAAGGTACAACAACCGACTCATGAGCCTTCGGCAGCGATCCGGATCAGGTAATAAAACACTTTGATGATCCTGAAGATGTAAGCCATGAGGTAAGGGGGTTGCACCTGGTTTACAAGCTATCAAACCAGCATCAACCAAAAGATCTGAGATATATTTCTGTTGAGTTAGAAAATTCTCAGCCGCTGTCCGTGCTAAGTGCATCCCTAAGAAATACTTAGCCACGCTAAGATCTTTGATTGTGAAGAGAGTATCTAAATATTCTTTAACCTTGGTGATTAAGGAAATGTTAGTACATGTAATCATCAAGAGATCATCCACATATACCAAGACGACCAAAAAACCAGTGGCAGTGGTGTAAGTAAAGAAGCAATGATCATGTGTGGATTGAACAAATCTAAATTGGAGCATTTTCATACTAAATTCCACATTCCATTCATGGGAGGCCTATTTTAATCCATAAAGACTCCGCTTGAGTTGGTAGACTTGCCCCCGAGAGTGCCTTAGAATATCCTTGAGGTGGATGCATGTGACCTCGGTGTGTAAACAACCATGCAGGAATGCTTTATTTACATCGAGATGATGTATGGGCCATCCTCTCATCGTAGCCACAACATGAACAAACGGACGGTTACAACCTTTGCAATGGGTGAGAAGCTCTCACTAAAATCAAGACTAGGAACTTGGCTATAAACCTTCGCCACGAGGCGAGCTTTTAACCGTTCAACTGAGCCATCCGGTTTCAGCTTCATTTTATCAATCCATTTACAACCTATGGGGGATTTATTTGGAGGCAAAGTGACAAGCTCCCAAGTGTCATTTTGTTCTAGAGTTGCTAGTCCCCTGTTCATTGCTGCTACCCAACATGGCTACCCACTAGCAACCTTATAAGATGTAGGCTCTTTGATGCTACATACCTGGGCGAGGAAAGCAGCATATGCACTTGTATGGTTGAGAGGATTAGTATGGGATATGGTTGAACAAAAGGAGTAGGCAAGGAAGAGGTAAGAGCATGAGAGATATCAGCCAGTAAATTGATTGACCACATTGACCGACACTATCGAGGTGCAATCAAATTAGCATTTCCTAGCTTTCCTCTTCTAACTAGTAGAAGTGGTAAGTCAGGGTCGATCCCACAGAGAACAGGGAGCTGTATTTTACGTATTAATCCGATTGACTTAAACAATGATAATATTATATATAAATATAAAGGTGGGGGATTTTGAGTTGATTTAAGTAACTATTAATCTGAAAAGCACAAAATTATCCAAAAGCACAAAGTAGACAAAAAGCAATAAAAGTGATTTGAAATAAAGATCCCAACCTTTAATCTTGTATCTCCGAAGTTCGAATTATCCTCGTAATTAATGCAATTGTTTGCCAGCTTAATTCAGAAACTTTTATCCCAAAGATTAACAATAAGCTCTGTTAACCTAAGTTACCCCTTAAGTTTAACTAACCAAAACAAGCTCCCCCATTAGGCTATTCAATTGAGTGATCTTAGAATACGCTCTCTAGATCTCATTAACCAGACGCATATAGTACTAAGGTAACGGAATAGACACGATGTTGTACTCACAAGCTCGGTACAATTGACCGTGAATTATGCTGTTCTAGTGATTAATTTAACTATTTGCTATAAATTCGTAATGATTACGTATTACGATAATGAACTAGCGATAGTTATGTGATTAGCTACTTAGGTGATCAATCCAAATTACAATTCACATAAGAGTTTGAATGAAAGCGAATAGCATAAAACGTTTCAAAACATAAACAGTTGAATAATTACCGTAAGAATTACAGAATCATCAAACTAGGGTTCAACATCGATTAAAGACTGAAATTAAAAGACTAGCCGCGCATGGCGACGGCTAAAGACACAATTGTATTGATAAACATTAAACTAAAAAAAAAAAACAGTAGAAGTAAACCTAAAATTGCTGAATCTTAATTGTTCTTCTTCTCTGAAATCCTCCAAATCCAAAGTCCAACTTCAATTTTCGGACTTAGGAACTCTTATTTATAGATGAGATCGAATTGGGGTTGAATTAGGCATCAAAAAGGAATTCTTCATGCCCAAGGATTGGAAACCAACTTAAGTGTCACGACCGCGAAAGATGTATCGCTGCCGCGTTCGTCAGGGCAAATCTTCTTCAAACGAGGACTTTTGTTGCAGCCGTGTTCACTCTCTAGGGCAAGAATACACTTTCCCGCACGTTTTTGTCGCAACTGCGTTGCAAATGCCGCGGCCATGACCGGTTCTTCGTCGATTCAAACCGGTTCTTCATCCTTGGCTCGATTTTCTTCCATTGTGGCCCTCTTAGACTTGTTTCTTCATCCAACCTTAGTCGAATGCGACTTTATGGCTTAAAATCACCAGATTATCTCTAAAAAAAAAATCCAATATGTCAAATGGCCCAATAATACAAACATAAGTAATTCATGACCAATTATGCATGCAAATGCTATTAACTAGACACATAAATCGCCTTATTATGCATGCATAAATACGTGTACCACATATAATCATTCAGCCAAATAGGAGGTTGTGGAGTTCTGTGAGACCTGGTAGTTGTAAGAGGTAATGCAGGGGCAGTACATGGAGGGTTAGATGGAGATAACTCTATGGCTTTAGACAGTGGGTCAGAGACAGCAACCACTGGAAGTGGTACAAAATCTAGGAATGTGGAGAATGAAGTAAAAGGAAAATCATTCTCAAACAATTTAACATCTCTAGACACAAGAAGTTGTTGAGTGTCAAGATTGAAAAGTTTGTACCCAACCCAGGATTACACATTTATGCGTCCGTGATTGGAACTTGAATTTTTGTGGGTAGATGTTGGCAGCATAAGCAAGACATCCAAACGGTTTGAGGGAATGCAAGTCTGGAGGTTTTGAATAGAACTGTTCAGAAGGGAATTTCCAATTAAGCAGTGGAGTGGACAGCCTATTACTGATGTGGATTGCCATGAGAACCGGAAACGGCCATAGAAACATAGGGGCCGAAGATTTAAACATAAGTGATCTAATAACCTCAAGTAGGTGGTCAAAAGTTACTAATTAGGACCTATGTCTGATATTTTAGGTCAACACATATAAAATGAGTTTCTTGTAAAATTTGGGAATATACTACTCTCTTTGGTAAAAAAATGTTGCTCTCGAGAAGATAAAATTGTTCAAAAAATTATTTTAGAAAAAAAAAATACAATTCTTCCAAAATTACCATAAACAACCAACTTAATTTAGTTGATTTTGTTTCCTTACTTCACAAAATATATCTCAATTAAATAGATTGTGCAAGGATATATTTTTCATTTCCATCTATTCTTAATTTTTTCAAAAAATTCTAAAGGTTTTTTTTTTTTTTTTTTTGAATCGGAATGAGTATATTTTGTGAGATTAAATAGTGAAATTTGATCTAATATCCCACTTTAATAGTTTTTTAGGATATTCGTTTTGGCTTTATTATTTCACATCCCCGTGATTAGGGGTGTTCATTCGGATGGATAGTCGGGTTTCGGGTTATGGGTTATTCAGATTCGCATTAGTCGAGTTCAAGGTTTTAAAAAGTCATCCATAATCTAATCCGAAAGACTTCGGGTATTTGGATATTCAGGTTAATAGGATCAGGTATCAAATTATCCGAAATTTTCAACCTATAACAATAAACACATTTACATTTTCAAATACAAGTGAACAACTTCAACCCTTAAGAATACCAAAACCAAATAAAATCAAATCTATCATTTATAAGCGTAGTGTCCCATAATATAATTTAGCAATCACTATTACATAATTAGATATAATCTGCAAGGGTCAAAATGATATCCAATTTGTTTGGGCCCCTTTCACTGGACCTATATCATTTGACCGGTAAACTTGTTTGTTTGGGTCTTAGCTAAAATTGAATGTAATTTTTTTGTATAACTAATCCTGATGAAAATAATATATATATATATATATTCTTATTCGGGTTTCGGATGAGAACCGAATAAAAATGTAAAGCCTGAATCCAATTCATTTATCTTTCTAACAATTCGGGTGAATCCATTTCGGATCCGAAATACCCAAATTAATAATTCACATTACTAAATAGTAGGGATAAATTTTCGGATAAATCCCAATAATGAATGTCCATGCCCGTGATTTAACAAAAGAAGTAGACAATAATAAAGAAAGAAAATCATTGGGCCTGTTTGTTTGATGTTGGGCTGATCCGTTCTGGATTCAGCCTAACTAAGCCTGTATTTGGACAACCCTAGCATTAAACACAAGCCGCCTCCCCCCCCCCCCCTTTATCTCTCCTCTGTCATTTCTCCTGAAACGTCCCCTCCCCCTCTCTCTCCTCTCTCTTCTGCACACATACTTTACTCTCTTCAACCATTTTCTCTCGTTTATTCCTCCATTTTCAGTGGGATTTTGGAAGATTTAGCTGCTCTTGGTTATTTTGAATTGTGCAGATCTTGGGTTTGGGAAGGCCGTAGGCTTCGCGGTGGCAGGGGGTGTTATTGCCTCTGTCACCTCCCACCCACCCCCTGCGAGCTCCGATTAATGGCGACTAAGAAACTGTTCATAGAGATTCTCTGTTTCAAAAGCTGGAAAGTGCTTTTTTTTTCCTGTAAGGTCTTAGATCTTCGTCTGGAAACGGATCTTGACCCGTGACCGAGTTACTGTATACCTGTATTTACTGATATGTAGTACTTATTAGGGTTGTGTTTTTGTTGTGTTATTGCATGTTTATTTAAACCTTACTGTTTTATGTTCCCATGGATTCACAGAACTCTTTCACTAAGCACACACCCTACAACGGCCCTTATTTGCGTCGTTCTGTGATGAACCAAGTTTTGTTGCCTTTTACATAGCACACACTTTGCACGAAATCAGTCTTTCATACATATTATTTGCGTTCCCGGAAGATCCAAAAAAGTTGTTGCTGCTATGTGTGCTCTTGTGAGGAATCTGTTGGAAGCCATTCACCTGATTATTTTTCTGAAAAAAAGGTGCCAAATTTATTTGTTTTGATTGTTTTTTATTCTGTTAATAATTGTTGCAAGTTTGTGGATTTCATCTTTTTTTTTTATTCTGTTTAGACTTGTGTTCCCCTGCTTTTATGTTCTGTTTGTATCTTGATTCTGTGTTGGATTTTACTTACCTTTTTTTATGATATGTTCCTGTTCGTGGGATTAGGTTTGGCATCTTGATGGGGTGCCTCCACCCATTGAGTGGAGGCGTAAGTCAATCCTCCTTGATGCTTAGTTTGGAAAGATTCTTCTATTTCTGTATTCTTTGTTTGGATTTGGGACACTGAAGAGGTCCATTGCCTCAGTTTAAAGCACCTTATGACAGATCAATCCCCCTTTAGTTTCTGCACTGTTTTTTTGCGTTGTTGGATTGCTTGTTTCTGTCTCAATAGTTGTGTCTATTATGTGCCAAATTGTTTGTAAGTTTGTGTTGTTTGGTTATATGATTTGTCAATAGGGGGATTGACTAGTACGGTGCTTAACATAAAAGTAATGCTCAATAGATACTTGTTACGCAAATTAATTGCTTAACAAATCAAGAGCATTACAACATTTCAGATGACAATACATCCATCTCCTTTAGTTCATGGGGTTATTATGGCCACCCGTGGGACAAAGATTACTACGCAACTGATGGTTGGTCAAAACATGTTTATTGGATTATCAACGAGAAGAAAATTGTATTTGTAACTGTTTATGCCTAAAATGCTGTATAGTTTGATCAAATATTACCACTTTCAACTGTTGTAATTTTTTATTTTTTTTTTCTTTTTATTTTACTTGTGTAGTTGATAGTAATATTACACAATTATGTTCGGGACATAAATAGCTAAATTAATACACTTCAGCGCTTAAATTATTTCATATGATTAAAAATTTCTAAAACACAATTATGTTTAAGAATTAAGTCAAAATTGCTTTTCATAGGCATCTTCAAAATTTTACATATGATTAAGATCCAATACAAGAAATCCACTGCCATAACTATGCAAGATAAATTGGGAATAGATGAAATTTATATTACAAAAAATTGTTAATGGGTTAATTGTGTGGATGTGGAAAAGGAAAAGTCGAAAAAAAAACTAACTGGGTCGTAATTTCCTAGCAGTTAATACTAAAGATTAAGTGGAAAAAAATGGTCTCTTCAGGACATTTTACATAAAAAAAAAAAATATATAACCCAAATATATGATAGATGTATGTACAATCGTGTAATAAGGGAGATGGACCAAAAACAGTTTTAAATTGTAGTCAATTAGTTGCTCGTACAATCGGAATAATTTTTTGTAGAATGAGTTAGGTGCTTGTACTATCGATATAAAAAAATTAAACACTGAGTGCAGTGTCCCTAAAAAAATTGGTAAGAAAAATAGAAACAGAATCCCGTAATATTTTCTGTTCATGACTAAAATACAAATATTCGGTTTCAGAAAAGAAAAAAATACACTTTTTACAAAATACCGTTTCTAAGAAACGGGAAAAAATTGATCACTACATATGCTTCTTTGACTAATACCTTCTAAAATTAGAAGAATTAAAATCATTGGTTAGAGTTCAACACGCTTGATTATTACAATATTTGATGTCAATAAGAAATTCTGTTATGTGGGTTTGCGAACATCCTAATTTGTCAAAACGTTTTTCACTTATACCCCTTTTTTATTAAATTTGTCTTTCTTATTGAATAAATACTTTAGTGTGAAATATCATAAAAAAAATAGCTAAGATGTAATTAATATTATTTTTGCCACTTAATCCTTTAGGGAGAAACAAAAATTTTGGACATTTCAGTGGACTTAAAGACAAAGGACTTAAATAAACACACCAATAATTGGGTCGATAAATCGGAGGTTTGAGATTAAAAATCTAAACACTCACTTGTTTAGATGCCTCGTGGTGGCCGTTCCGGTGGACGGGGTAGGCACAGGTCAGCACCGGCCGCAGCAAAGGCCGTGTGGACTCGGAACTCGGAGGCCGAGTTAATTCGTTTGTGCCATCTGGAGTGGGAAAAAGGTGGTCTAATGTCAGGTCGGTTCTCGGGTAATACACTACAGCGCATAATGAATCGTCTCAATGGCCCGTATGAAGGGCTAACATACACCGTCACAAACATAGAAAATAAGTTGAAGAATTACAAGCGTTGTTAACGCATGATGCGATAGAACAGATACAAATCTGGTGTTGAGTGGGACCCCGTCAAGGAGACGATTATTGCTGAGCAGGAGTATTTGGACAACCTTGCCAAAGTAATTTAATTTTTCTTTCACTAGCCCTTGAATATCGTTAAATCCACCAAAATTGTGTTATTAAAACGCTAACATATTAGACATTAATGAGAGTCGAATTTAATTGAATGCAGCAAGTTGATGATTATCGTGGATTTATCCAGAATGGTTGTCCCAACTGGGATAAGTGCGAGGACATGTGGCATACTTCAACTGCTTTACGGGAGGAGGCCTTTTCATCTGGCGCGGGTGTTAATGCCGAGAACGAGGCCGGTGAAGCGGGTCCTGAAAGGGCCAACTACAATGCCTTCAACTTTATGGGAGCCCAAGCGCCGACTGAAGAAGTCGGTCCGTCACAAAGACGTGGACGAACACCCACCGCTATAAATGCGCGTGTCGCATATGTTGACGCGTGTGGTAGCTTCTGTTCATGGTCTTCGGGCAAGCGTGGATCATCCGGGAGGAAGGAGGATATCAAGGCATGCATGGCCGAGATCAAACAAATAGCTCCCACACAGGATATCCGATTGGCCGGATACAGAGCTATCCGTGATGAGGCTACTCGTCATGTGTGGATGAATATGGATGATGACGAGAAGATGCATTTCTTGATGACACTTTAGGCAAACGTTGTATTGCACTTGCTTGACCTTGTGGTTGATATTTTAACTGTTTGTGGTAATTATTCGACTATTTATTTTGAGTGAGACACTTAATTGGCAGATGTCGGGTGTAATTTTTTTTTATCAATATCTTTAATTTTTTCATGTTGTACCGTAAAACCTCTGATCTAACTCAATACGGCCCTAATTCATATCCTCCCAATTAATCGGTAATTAACATAATGTCAAAATTGTTATTTCCATCCCATTCTAACTCGGATGCTTATGAAGCAAACACTAAAGAATCTCGCTCGTGTTCGGACAATTCCGAGGATGAAAGGGTTTCACATTTTGCGCTTAACGTCCTACCACAAAATTCACCCATTGTTCGTCAACCCAAAAACACATCTATTCTCCAGGGGTCCGATTGGGTTGCAGAGTTGTTATATGGGCACCCGGCAGGTTTTACGACCAGGCCCGCATGACCAAGGACTGCTTCTTTGCCTTAGTCAATACTCTAGTGAACCGCGGCCTCTTGCCTAACTCGAGCAGGGCACATGTCTCGCCTATTGAATCGGTAATGATTTTTGTACGTATGGTTTGTATGCATCACCGCCATCGCGACGAGGAGAAGCATGGGCAGCATTCCACACAGACGATTAACGTGCACTTTCATCGCGTGATGAAGGCAATGATTGCTCTAGGTGGTGATTGGATAAAAAACCCTGACTATACAAGAGTCCCGCATAAGATTCTGATGGTTGATCGTTTTTTCCCATTCTTCGAGGTACTACTAATGTTTTTTAATAAAATTGTTCATCATGTACAGAATAAACGAAACCGTCAAAACATCAGAACACTATGCGATTGAGCACACATTTTCAATTTGCTACAAGGTGCAGTGGGTGCCATTGATGGCACTTTAATTCCTGCAAGAGTGCCCTCAGATCGAGACACGACATGGATAACGCGTAACGGGACAAAGTGTCAGAATGTTTGTGCTATAATTGACTTTGATATGTATTTAAAATACGTATATGCCGGTTGGGAAGGGAGCACTCACGATGCACGAGTATTGATGAAAGCTCTCGAACTGGACGAGTCCTTCAGCTGGCCACCAGATGGTCAATAAGAATTTTCTGGACATTCTCCATATTTACCTAATTATACGAAAAATTAATTATATTTGTTAAGGTGACTAACCATCAATTCAACATTCTACGTTTAAGTAGGTATTACTTGGCTGATGCTGGCTACACAAACTACGAGGCATTCTTGGCACCATACAGACAAACGTGCTATAATCTACCCGAGTTTCATGGTAACCCAAACCCTCTGGATAGGAAAGAGTTATTTAATCACAGACACTCGCAGCTGAAAAATGTGATCGCGTGCATTTGGTTGCTTGAAGAGTCGTTGTCCGATATTGGCACACGGAATGCCCTGTTACCGAAGTGGGAATCA
This sequence comes from Ajuga chamaepitys, assembly GCA_958295605.1. Taxonomy (NCBI): domain Eukaryota; kingdom Viridiplantae; phylum Streptophyta; class Magnoliopsida; order Lamiales; family Lamiaceae; genus Ajuga; species Ajuga chamaepitys. The sequence goes on from OY282497.1 coordinate 9,046,510, forward strand.
GCCTAGGATTGTTGTAGCTTGTTGTGTCCTACACAATTTTGTAAAGGCATCTGGCCTACCAGACCCTATATTGGAGCTGGATGCGCAGTACTACCATCCGGATGAACTAATATTCTCAGGGCCTTCACACCCCACTCCAGCAGCTATTCATGCGTAAAATGCCACAAGGGACGGGATCGCCCAAGCTATGTGGGAAAGACACATTAACCCAAACTTTGATTGGCGGGTTGATCTAGCCCTTGATTTAGTTTTCATTGCAGAAACTTCTTCAAGCACCTAGTTGAATGGAGGGAATCTTAACTGTTGTTATGTATTTTGAATTACCATAAGTACTATTTTAAAATTAGAGTGTTAAACAATGCACAATTTGTTTTGGTATAACGCGAAGATCGTTTGAAGTATGTATTGCTCTTGTAGAATACTTTATTATTTTTCCCAATTATTTTCCTCTGCAGTTTGTTAAAGATGTATTGTTAGGACGTATAGCCCCTACTCGAGCTAAAATTGTTCTATTGCAATAGCTTATCGATTTATACTGTATAATAAAGTGGGATAATTCCCGTAAAAAAATTCAAGTTAGTCGGTAGACAGTGTCCTAAATTATTTTTGAATTATGTTTAATTATAATATTATAATAATTTTCTAGACATGTTGGCAATGATAAAAAATCAGTTTTACGCTTGAGTTATTGCCCTCACAGGTCACACATTCGTCAATCTACCATATGATATCGAGACGAACCTGCATTATCGTAGTTTACATGGACTGTTCAATTTTTTAATATTTTTTATCTAAACCAAAATTTGTATTTTTTTAGCTTTTAAAAAATAATAAGGTAGCTAAAGTTAATTTTGAATTTTGCTTGTAGGGAGGAATGAACTCTGGTAAATAAAGGTTTAAAAAAAAATATTTATTTTTAATATAATTTAAAAATTAATAAATTATTTTCCAAAATAAGATTAATAAAAATATTTACAAATCAAATTATTTAAATCACCAAACAACAAAACATCAACCATCAATCCATTAACTAACTCTTACACACATCATCAATCAAACACAATTCTCAATACAACTTTAATAAATTATCAATCATTCACTAACTACCTCTTGCACACATCAAATCACATTTACCATCTTTTATATTATAATTACCTCACAACCCAATCTCCAACCAACATAAACAAACACTCACTTATTTACCCGAATTTAAATATCATAGCCTACAGTACTCCAGTCTCTCACGGCCTTAAACAAACAGGACCATTATTTTGTAAAAGTAATTTATATTTAATTAATGAAACTTCTGAAATTAGATTCGCCGCCGCGTCTTGTTAATCGGCCTTTGTTCCAACATCTCCAAATCTGTAATGGCCGGCCCTGACTCCCGAGTCTTCCACTATTTCCATCATATTTACTGTATTTTCTAATAAGTATTATTTAATTTTTTTAATTAATCAATCAAATTCATCGGAAATTCACGCCGATCGGAAGACTATTCGGTGTTTATTGCCGGAGTTTTAGATCTCTGGTTGCCGGGAAATATTCAAATTTTTAAGGATCGCTTATTTATAAGATCTGGATGTTTGTTTTCTCAAAAAAAGTGAAAGAATGAAAAAAGAAAACTATTCAGTGTTCAACCAGCTCTTCCGATTACCATCTCTAAATTTTATGAAAAATATTCTTTTGCTTTAAACTTTTGGTGATTAAAAGGTTTTTCCATTTATTACGTGGGTTTTTTTATTGATTTCATGCAAGGAAGTACATGAATTTTTAATTTATTTCCGTCAGTTTCTGAAGCTTCTTTTATGGAAAATATAGAAGATATCTATAAATGTTAGGAACTTCAGGAACAAAATCTGACAAAGCGTAGACCATTCATTACAAGGTACATTTATTCATGTAAAAATAATTTAATTTTTCAGCTTCTTATAAAATAACATCGTTTCTGCTCATACATCCGTGAAAAAATTATGCAAAACGACAAGTTCATAATATTATTTTTCCAGCAGTTTCTGATTCTTAATCAATGCAAATTAATGATAAGCAGCATTTTATATGATTAATTTATTTTTGTTGTTATGTGTATTAGGATACTGTGAATTCATGGGGATGGACAATGATCCTTCGTGCACGTGGTCTCCATGTCTGTGTTCTCATATCCCTATAATTATTTCTGAATTGTTTAGAGGAGAAAATGTCTTTTATGCAGAACGAAATTCTTAGTCATTCATTTTTATTTATTTATTTATTTATTTATTTTGGATTTGTTCTACTTTCACATTAACTATGTATAGGTATGATAAGTTAACAAGAGGATAGGAGCTTCCATCTTGTTGGTTTTTAGCATTACCCAACTTATTGATTTTAAGTAAGCCTGGTTTTTCTGCTTGATCTTTAGATAAGTCTGTGTTTGAGCCACTTTTGTGTTTAACTTATTTTTTGTTTAGAGAATACTGTCGTGTGTGTTTGTGTTTTGCTTACATAATTAGCATTTGTGCATTTGTGTGTGTGGAGAGAGAGAGGTGAAGATATCGTTTTCGTGGAATTCCCTTTCATGAAGTTGTCTGGTGGGGGGAGAAGGAACATACCACAGTGGCACTGAATGTGAGTGTTACTTGCTCTATAGTGTGTGCACCTCCACCCAGCCAACAATGGCATTCCCGTGACAGGGACAAAAGGCTGGGGACCAAAGTAAAAGAGGAAAAAAGAAAAGGAAACACATAATGAAAAAGCAAAAGTAACAGTGCACCCTGCCCATTACTTATACTGCTTCCTCCCCCCATCATTCTCCTAATCTTCCCCATTTCTGAGGGAATTACCAATTGCCTCCTTTGCTTGGTTTAATTCACTATAACCATAATTATACTCTTGTTATTGATTTTCTATTGCATTTTTTTTTTTCTGGAACTGTAAATTTTGTACAATCTGCCCAACGTTGGGATGAGTTGGATGATGCTAATTGCAGACAGCCCATTTGCAATTGCTGGCTGAAATTATCAAATTCAATCTTTTTGAGATCTGGGTGCTGTAAAGATGTATATTCTTTTGAGCATCTTTCCCTTTTGCACCATGCCTCATTCTTTTCGTTCTCTGTATTTTCCTATCCGTAGTATCTCACTTTTGCCTGTTAATTTCTTTGGCAGGTTTTCCAGAGGGGAACTGATCTCTTAATGCTTTGACTAGTTGATGGATTGATTGAGTAAAGTGAAAGCCTGTCCAAAAGTATGTTTAAAGTTGTTATTAGTATGTGAAAGGGGACATCAATGTGGTCTAATTTTCACAGTTTGGATGGATGTATGTGAATCAGAGCAAGCATTGCAGATTGCAGGGAAAACAAGACAACCACTGGTTCCAGCTGAGAACAAGAATGGGCTCACTCGCCTGCAGCAAACAAGAGATGCTCGTTCTAAGTATCGATCACCTACACCAACTTCACCGACTGCTCCACAACGCACCCCTTCACCGTTTGCCACCAGGACATCATCTGCCTCGACTCTTTCAGCACCAAAGAGGGCCATTTCAGTTGAAAGAAAACGCCCCTCTAAACCATCATCGCCACCATCACCACAATCTCCATCAACACCAGTTCAGGATACAAATGCAGAAACGGTGTTGGCTTCAAAAAAGATACCAGGAAATAAATTACCAGAGGCTTTATGGCCTTCTACAATGCGGAGTCTAAATGTTTCTTTCCAGTCTGATACTTTTTCTATTCCTATTAGTAAGAGAGAGAAACCAGCTTCTCCAAGGCTATCATCGAATATAGTACGTAAACAGGTTGATTTTCCTACTTCAAGAAAGCCCACACCAGAAAGGAAGAGGAGTCCACTTAAGGGGAAGAATTCTGCTGATCTATCAGAGAATTCTAAACCTGCTGATATTTTGATTCCACGTGTGGTGGAACAACATCGATGGCCAAGCAGAGCACCTGGGAAAGTTTCCACTTCTCTGAACAGAAGCATCGACCTGGCTGATAAGGCAAGCAAAATTTCATCTTCATCCCGTCCAGGAATGGTTACACCTTCCCTCAGGAGATTATCTCTGGATGGGGCAAGCAAACCTTCGATCAAATCTACCAGTGATTTGCTAATGATGATATCTCGGGATGAGGATGGAAAGGCAGTAACTGATCGTTGTTCAGTAGATGATAGTTCATTGAACAGGGAAAATGTCGGATCTCCAGGCTCTTCAAGTTCATCTGATAGAACACATTTATTAGGTGCTGCAGCTAGAGCTCTTTCGACTCCAACTCCTGTATTGCGCTCGCTATCACCTTCTGTATCTAGAGGGGTAAGTCCCTCTCGAGTAAAGGCTATAAACGCTTCTTCTAGAGTACCCAGCCCTGCTCGGGTAAGACCAGCCAGCCCAACCAGGCAATCGCAAAATTCAACTTCTGTTCTTAGTTTTACTGCTGATATTAAACTAGTAAAGAAGGCTGCAAATCACATGGAAGATGTCCATCAGTTGCGGCTTTTATACAACAGACACTTACAGTGGAGATATACAAATGCCTATAGCGAAGCTGCATTGCAATCCCAGAAAAAAGATGCAGAGGTTTGAGCCTATCATATTTTAGCTGTAGCCGTCTTTAATTTTTTTCTAATATTTATGACCCCTTCTTTTTCTTGATTCCAGCTATTATCACTTTTTTTTTTCTTGGAAAACAATTTTGTTACGTACACAATCACCAGATACACAGCATGTTAGTATAATTCCTCATTCTATATATTTGTAGAAGCTTCTTGATAATTTTCAAATTGAGTACGTTATGCTTCTTCCAAATGTTGCACAATAACTTATGGACAGGAATACTTCCTTTTCTTAAAATCAGACTCATCCACAAATTTTTAAGTTTCTCACTTGATTTTGATGGTGCAGAAAATGCTATACAATGTTTGGATGACAATTTCTGATCTCTCGGACTCAATAATGGAAAAAAGGATTGAACTCCTGCAGTTGAGGCTCAAACTGAAGCTTTACTCAGTTTTGAACAATCAAGTAATGCATCTTTTTCCTAACCGCAGATGCTGTCAAAGAATCACTGTGTTTTGATTTGTTTCATTGTCCTTCTTGTTATGTGATTCAATCTCCAACTGCTTCTTTTTCTTTCTGGATAAGCTAGGAGAAACAGTGTTTTCAATGATCATATGTTTAAATTCCTGATTTTTCCAAGAAAGCTATTATTTGAGCTACCTATTCCACTTCTCTCTTCTGGTAAAGAGAATTTAACTTACAAAGAGTGTAAGGTTGAAGGAAAATATCTGATACAATGTCTTGTGTGCTAGATTTATTTAAATTTGTCCTTGTTCTTACCATTTTAACTGTTAGAGCAGATTGACGGGCATTGATCTGATAGGGATTCTAAACTGATACCCATGCTTGTGGAAATTATATAATATATTTTATCTTTGGCTCGTGAATAGCCATTTGCTATTTAGATACCTAGAGAGTAGTAACCCATGATTTTCATTTGGAGTCTGCTTCATGAAGCACCTGAAGCTTAATTTAAAGATATTGTGGATTAGGAATACGGTTGAGGAAGTGATTGGATGACTGGGTAGAATGCAGTTTGGCAGTGCCAACTGGCAACTTCTAGCAGACAGAAAATTCGATTGAAGCAAAACTTTTCATTGATTGACAACATGTTAAAAAGAAGTAAAGTTCATGCTCTTTGGTTTGCCAAAGTTATGCAAGTTTGGGTCATCTATGCACATAACAAAACAGATTATCTTCTGAAAACAGTTAAATCTGTATTAAGTCTTAGGTCATTGTTTTTACCTATCTCTTACGGGAATTACTACAAAAGTTGTCTTGAGATATTTACTTGTATTCATTATATCCCCTAGGTGAACTTTTAGGCAACTTCAATTTTGTCCTCTATTTCTGCTTTACATCAGAAAACCTTAAAAATTATATCTCCTTATCTGAATGATTGCATGGCCCCCCTATGAATGTGACTACTGATCTACATATCAACACCATATTACCATTTTTGACTAGTTCCTCTATGTCATGCTATATAAGTACTTCAACTAAGGATTCATACACTATCTAATTTAATACAATATTTTCAGCTGTCTTATCTTGATGACTGGGCATCAATTGAAAGGGATCACGTTAACTCATTAACCTGGGCCATCCAAGATCTTCAGGCTCGTGTAGTCCGCGTTCCATTCACAAGAGGAGCAAGGGTATGCTGTTTGACTAGTTCTTCATGCTCAGTTTTCTAAAGAGAGTGAAATAGTTCTGACTCAAGTTTTTGTAAAAGAGAAATAATTTCAGCATATCTAAATTCTTCAGGGTGATATTGAAACTGTGAAGGCGGCTATATGCTCTGCTGTTGATGTGATGCAGTCACTGGGGTCCTCCTTGTGTTCTGTACTTTCAAGGGTGAGATAATTTCTTTTATATTTATGAACGTCTACATATAGTCAACACTAGGCGCAGAGAGTTTCTATAGTTCATGGTGATTGACGTACTTCTTTAGTTCATTTTACAACTCCATTTTAGTGATCTAGCATCAGTAAGCTATTTTTCCATTGGTTGAGGTGATTCCTGCATAGGACCTTTGTCCGGTTTCTGAATGGGTCAGTGAGGAACCGTATCAGGAAATGAATATTATATAACTGAGCTGACATATTTGAAGCAACCCATCCTATAAAGATGTTGATGATGTGGTTCAATGAAAGTTGTTTCCCTACTGATGAAGGCATTCTTCACTTAAGCAATTATGTTTTTGTCCTTAAATGTTATGAAATTGGTGGCTTCATTGTCACAGTGAATCATCCTCTTAAAATTAGTATATTCTGGCAGAACAGATATTTTTTAATGTAACACAAGCTTATTGAGGTGCACTTCTAAATCCATGTCATAAACGACCTTCTGCTCAACCAACTGGCTTCAAATTGCATTATTCATCTTATTCTGTGTTGAAAATTTGGGCTAAATATGACATTATCTCTGCAGCTCAAATTTCATTTCTCCGCTGTAGATCCCAAGCATATGATAAGCTTGCTGTCGAGGAATATTTCCTTTACTGATGATAGTTATCATGTGGCATAAATTCCCTTTTCATTTTCTGTGCATCCTTTATCTTATTTTGTCTCCTAAACTAAGAATGGTTCTCTAATCGGTTCTTTAGGTACACAAGAACAAAATAATTTGTATGGTGGCACTCTCTCTCTCTCTCTCTTTTTTCTTAAAGATCAGACCATCTCCCCACCTCTGTTACAATTTTTTTTCCAAGTGATATATTTTAGTCATCTTATGGACACTTGCTCCATTAGTACATCAATGACCATGACTTGGATGCATTGAGGGCCAACTAATCTTATCCTCTAGTTTGAGTTCTGAGATTGCTGTTGCAATGATATCAAATGATGAGATTATGCTGCTGCTCCTTGTTTTGTTGTGTGTGTGTGTGTGTGTGTGAGAGAGAGAGAGAGAGACCCCATTAATGTGTGTCAAACACTGTCGTTACTGAGTGGATTGTGCATTATTTTGCTCTCTTCCACTTTCTGGGGAAAATGGAAGCAGATCGTAGTGTTTGGGGTTCCTGCTTGCCTGCTTATGGGCCATTGGAATTGATTTTAAATACTTCATAAGCATTCTACATATTTTTCTCGCCTTTGTGCGTTTATCATTCAAATAGCAACCTTTAATGATACAGGTGGAGGGGATGAACAACCTGGTATCTCAACTCGCTGATTTAGCATTAGAGGAAAGAGCCATGCTTGATGAATGTGGATCAGTTTTGGGCTCTACAGCTGCACTGCAGGTGAGAAAAACTATTCTTACAGGTAGAGGCAACACGAACCATTAATTTTGTGGTGTTAAATAATTAATTATGATACTCTTAATGAAATAATCACCACCATGTTTTATGATTTCTTATGCCGTTCCAAGGCACCTTTTGAAGGTACCTACTAGAAGCCAGGAGTCAGGTGTATCTTGGCATAATTCCCTCCTTTAAATCAAGTCTAATATACGTGATTAATCTTCCAAACTACCCTGAGGTTCAGCCTAATTACAATAAAATCGAGCTCTTTTTCGAAACTTACCAATTTAATACCCTTAATATGTCTTCCGTTTCACAAATTGCATCTGTGGAGGGGTTATTTGTAAGTTGCAAGCCGCAAAAGGGGTTATTGTAATGTCGAAGCATAATAGAGTTGTCAAAACGTGCTAGTATAATGTTCGCTTGACGTTGTGGGCTTGATTTGTTCATCTGTCTGCTGCATTTAATCATGATTGGGCATTTTAGTTTGTTCTTGTGCAATGATTCAGCTTAATATTTTGCAGGTTGAGGAAAACAGCCTTAGGACTCATATATTACAAACGAAACAAGCTTGGAGAGACGGGGAACCATCGATATTTGGGTACTAAGACGGTGCAAATGTTTTCTGCTAACAACTTGAGCTTTCTCCTCTTGCCATGACTGTGATTTGACTTCTTCGCGACTGTAAATCGACGTTTCTACGCTGCCTATCTTGTTTTGGTTCAACACCATATAGGTTTAGTTTAGGTTGTTTTTTAGTTTTAATTTTATTCTTTTTCTCCTCCTTTTAGTCTACTGCCTGTAGACTTGAAGCTTCCTCTTCATTTTGTCTAATTGTATTTAATTTGTAAAAGCATACTGGAAAGTTGGAAGAAAGATGAAATATACTGGAAATTTTCTGCTTTGTACCTTCACAACGGGTGGCAAATTGTAGTAATGAGCACTGCAGAATTTTGCTCTACAATTTTCTTTGCTATAAATTTTAGTCTGTATTATTGTGTATATTGATGGTTTTTAGAAAATCTTTCCTGATTAACTAATTATATCTTTGTGAAACATAATTCTATTTTGGGGTGGGAGGATTATGGTTTATATTATATCTAAATAAAAGTTTTTTGAAATCTTCATGGTAGATTTAAACTAGATTATCTTTTTAGTGGATTGAATTATGGTGTCGACTATTGCCACCACAAAAGATTCTTTATACACCATATTTATCTTTTAGACAAAAATATCCCTAAGACAATTGACTAATTTATCCTTTTTTATATATTTTTTTTAAATATTAAACTAATCTTCTCCATCATTGTCTTCTTCATCGCTAAAAAAATAAAAGAATTGTCTGTTCACTCCTCTTCCATGCTCTTATAAATTATAACTTCTAAATTCATTAAATTTTAAAGGCAGTGTAATTCATTGAAACAAGAAAAAGAACATTCAAATCCTCAAAATATCAACAAATGTAAGTTTGTTCCACATTTTTAATGCTTGGAATTGGAATATTGTTTTTCCCCCTGCAATTTGTTTGTATCTGGATTCATAAGTAATAAATGCAATTGCTATGGGCGGAACAAATATGAAGAGCTATGGGAGGAATAAATATGAAGAGCAGCAACCTTCATTAGAACAATAACAACTCATCTGATGTATCAATTTCAGATTCTTTAACAATGGAAAACAAAAATGTTAGGTTTCGATGCAAGCCGGAAAAAAAAAAAAAAAAAAAAAAAATTCAATCTGCAAATTAGTTTCACTCCCCACGTGTATTCAAACAAATTTAATTGGAGTTGCATTAACTATAATACTTAGATTCAGATAAATCAGAGCAATGGAGACATGAATTCAAGGGTATCACCTGGACATCTTTCTAGAATTACAATCTTCATCTTTCTTTTTTCTTTTATTTTTTTTTATAAATTTTATTTTGAATAAGAAAAGAGTAAAATTGGACCTTTTTGTGGTGTCTAAAGAAATTAAAGGAATTTGAAAATTATATATGTGGCATGTATAAAAAATATGGTGTGAAAAGAATTTTTTGTGGTGTCATTAGTCGTCGCCTTGAATTATTCATCTGTAAAAGTAACGAGTATATGCTAATATTATCAAGCGGTATATGTCAAATATGGCCGGATAACCTAGTTGTTTAAACAACCCGGTAGTAGTTGTTTAAACAACTGGGTTGTTTAATATGTTAAAACATGAGTTGTTTAAACAAGAGCTATTTTTTATTGTTTAGAATAAGTAAGATCATTCTTGATAAGTCATACTTTGACTAGGTAAATTCCTCTATTATCAAAAACTTGTGAAACCTACCCAATACTGATAATTGAAATAAAAACAGATGGTCTATCCATAAAATTTTTACGTATGATCTGTTATTACAGTTTTTTCATGTATATCTACTTCTATTATAAAAGTGTGAGTTGTTTCTTACAAAATTTGATTTGCCTATTATATCCTTAATGAATTTTAATTTTTAAGGTTAGTTTGGTAACTATATATTTTAAAATTTTACTTATAAACTATATCTTTGATTTTTTTTTTTATATATAGTTAGACAAAATTTGATTTGCCTATTATATTATTAATGAATTTTAGTTTTTAAGGTTAGTTTATTAACTATATTCTCAAAGTTTTATTTATTGGGTTAGAGCCGTATATAGTTCATCTATCAATATATAGATATGATACCCTAAAAAAATTCATGGATATGATATATAATTCATCTAATGGCATAAGTTGGATCTACATATTAATCAAATTCTATATTTTTCTTTATTTTTAATATTATACATAACTTATTATTTTTAATCATTTTTTTTAAGTTTCTTTATAAATTTCTTATCTCTTTTATAATGAGATTTTTTTTATATAATTGTCAAAAAAGAAAATTATAGAAAAAGAAAAAAACAATTAATATAAGGCTAATTTAGTAACTTTATTTTTTAAAGTTTCATTTATTTATTAAGATTCATTTTATAATTGAAATTCATCTCTCAAGTCTCAACTTATGAAATTTTCTATCACATTTAACATAATATATAGTTCAACTGGTGATATAAGCTGAACCTAATTATTCATAATATCTTATATTATTATTTATTTGTGGTATAATACATTTTATTCTTTTTATTTGTCTATATTTTTTTCGATTCTTCATAAATTTCTGATAATTTTTATAATTGGTTTCTTCTATAATTGAAGAGAAAAGAGAAAGACCGATTAGCACAAATGTAATTACAATAAGTAAAATTACTTTAGTATATGATTCTCAGGATATTGAATAATTGAAGTTACACAAAAGATATTTATGTATTTATAAGAAGGTTATAGAAATTGAAACATATTATAGGACTTTAGTAACTACAAAGTTTGACATTTTTACTAGGATAATGATTCCAAGATTTTTTATTTTCAATAGTGGTACTTTAGAGTTATTTAGATATTAAATGTTTGAAAAACTATTAAGTTTTGGTGTTTTCATGGTGAAAAAAATTAGAACAATTGAATAATAGTGAAAGCTCTTATTTATCATTTTTCTTTCTAGAGATATTTTTTTATTTTTAGTTTACTTTGTCTTTTTAATTTAGTACGTAGTTATAATATATATATATACTCATTCTACTAACCAAAAAAAAATTGACAGGACAACTATAGTGTATCATATTCCTTTTATTTACTCTTAAATTTTTGTGAGTTGATCTTTCTTCTTTCTCTACAATTGTAAAAGAATCAAATTAGAAGAATTATATGAAATTTATGAAGAACTGAAGAAAGTATATTAAAAAATTAAAAAATAATATAATGTATATTACTAAAAAGGAATAAGAATATAAGATATTATGACTATTAAAGTACTTTAGTTCATGGTTCTCAAAATATTAAATAATTGAAATGTACACAAAAGATATTTATATATATATAAAAATTATAGAAAATTAAGCATAGTTTAATAGGAGTTTAATAGCTACAAACTTTGACTTCTTTGTTAGGATAATAACCACAAGAATCTTAACTTGCAATAGCGGTATACAATAAAGGTAGTTAGCTACTGAATGCTATATTAATTTTTTGTGTTTTCATGGCGAAAAAGTAATAATAGATTTTAGGATTAGCAACAAGAAGAAAAAACAGTATACATAAAAATTAGAACAATGAATAATAGTGAAAGCTCTTATTGATTTAATTTATCATCTTTAATTTTCTGGAGATAATTTTTTAGTTTACTCTTTTTTTTTTTTTTTAATTTAGGTACGGTACATAGTTATAACACATATATACTCATTCTAATAACTACAAAATATATATATATATATATATATATATATGTTGACAAAACAACGATAGTGTATTATATAATATTTAATTTACCACAATATATGAATGATTCAAGATTAATGATACTTATATGATAAAATATTCAAAATGTGTAAAATGAAATACTTTAATATGATTTCAATAGTTTATAAGTTTGACTTCATAGTCGAAAAATAGACACAAGATTGTTGACATATGATCTTACTTGTATTTTTTAATTATATATAAATGATTGAAAGTTAAATTAAAAAATAGATGAGATCAAATTAAATCTTTTAGTTTATTTAAAAAATATAAACATTATATGTCAGAACAGTATGTAAATGATTCAAAATGATTTATATTACTATGTATAAATTATTAACAAATTCTTACATAATGTTTGGTCATAAATAAAACAAGGGTTATTATCGGTCAAGGACCCGAAAGATAGGTCAACTATCAATTCAGGTCCTGAAAGATAATTTCTATCAATCCAAGGTCTAAAAGATTTGAAACTATCAATGGAAGATCCATAAATTCAAAATCATTATAGGGTCTGTTTGGAAAAATGCAAAACTCAAAAATAAATTTATCTCAAAATGATAAGTAAGGAAATATACGTCAAAAATCTTTTACGACATTTTTTTTATATTATTGTGATATATCTAAAATAATTAAATATTTACAATATTTTTTAAAAATATAGAAATTAACAAAAAGGTATTTACATAAGAAAAAATACATTTTAGTGAAATATGTTTACATGAACTTAAATATTATGAATTCAAAAGGAAATTACAAACTTTTTTTTAAAAAAATAATTTTTTTCCCTGCGTATGACTTAAAAGAGAAATTACAGATGTTTAAAAAAACTAACAATTTCAAATATGAAACTACAGAAAATTAAAAAAATAATAAATTTAAAAAAAAATGTCGTGAAAGACTTTTGACATATATTTCCACTGGTTATCACTTTGTGATAATTTTATTTTGTGGGTTTTTCAATTTTCCAAATAGACCCTCTAATGATTTTAGACTTATGGGTATTCCATTGATAGTTTCAAATCTTTTAGGCCCTGAATTGATAGTTGACCTATCTTTCGGGTCCTTGACTGATAAAAACCCATAAAAGTGAACCAACTCTTTTTACAAATATAAATTAGAATAATACTTATCTAATAGTAACAATTAATTTGTCTAAATTTGAATATTATAAATTTGCTACTTGCAATAATCTCCCTAAATTTCTAAATTATTGAAGTATCAATATTACAACATTGAGAAACAATAATGGAATTGATATAAGTTATCTAATGAAAAATAAAATTTGAATATATAATATTTAGACTAAAATGTAAACTATTGAATTGATCAAGTGTTCGAGCTTAATGCGAATGGTATGGTAACTTAAACTTCATTATAATATATACTTGAAGCAAGTACTGAAATCAAAGAATAAAATGATTTGCATGTGAAATTGCTGAGATTATATTTGAAAATTGACTTTTGATTGAGTAAAAAGACATGTTAGGAAATTGTATTTTTTTTGTGTATACCACTTTATTAAAGTTCAACAATAGAAAATAATGTCAAAACAATTGAATAAGAACTATATGGTGATAAAATGAATAGAAGTGAGAAAATGCATTGTGAAGAAAGACAACACAAACTTATGAATAGACTTTATTATTAGTAGATATAACTTTATTAACATAATAAACAAAATTATAAAAAAAAAAAAAAAACTAGCGTAAAAATTATAAATATTAAAGAGTCTAAGTGAATTTTTTTTATAAAAAAAATTATAATAGACGAGTCTAAGTAATATAATAGAAAAATCAAAGGATAAACTAATGTGATAGAGTCAGACATATTATACTATGAGAAAAGAATAAAAAAACAAAAATTAAATATATATATATATATATATATATATATATATTATAGGTAGATGTACATACAAGTTAATTATTACAATGTAGTATTTCAAAATTTGGATTAAACTACGCATACATTTAGCCTCACTGTTTAAATTTTGATTAAACTAGCAATATATATGTTTACACGCTAAATTTCTTTGTATGAGCATCACTAAGTAAATATAAATCGACTTATTATGCTTGTAGGAAATAAGATTATATATTATATTTATTTTCAATGATTTAGAAGAATGAAATCGATGTACTTCATAAGTAACATTTATAAACATTATAACAAGAGAAAATAATAATTGATTTACGTTTATTGAATTAAAAAAGTATACGATAAAGTCATATATATATATATATATAATGAAAAAGATGGAGGAAAGCGGTAAAAGTTGCTTGTATATGAAATCAATAAAAGACATATATGAAGATATAAAAACTATAAATGCATCGGTAGTGATATTGTGAAAATTTAAATACTATTGGTTTATACAATGGACCGATTTTATTCAAGTAAGTCTATAAGTTGAACATCATTTTTAATCACATACCTTACACACCTACATAAATATATTCACTAATGTAATACTTTTAATAAATGATGTAATTTTAGTAGACCAAAGAAAAAACTGTTATGCTAGAAAATTGGAGAGGGACATAAAAATCACAAGGTTTATAATAATTGGAGTTTAGACCGAGGTGTGAAAGTTTATTGTACTAATAATAGAAATAATAAAAATGGCAAACGTAAAAATTAGTGGACATGAATAGTTGCAATTCTTTTTAATATTTAAGATCTAATATTAAACAAATTATTAAATCAATAAAAATATTATATATATTTTTTAAGCGTATGTAATAACTTGATAAATGAATTTACTATGCTATATAAATTATAGGGTACAATAAAGAATAAAAAAGAACGATAAAGAAATAATGAACTGAGTTGTACTGTGAATGATTCAATTGTACTATGTGAATGAGTATCACATAATTAAATGAAAAATATGCTAAAAAATAAAGTGTGAAATGTGAATGTTAATATTAACTTGACAATAGATTATATAAAAAATAATTACGTCGAATAGAGTACTGTATAGTCTAAACAAAAAATAAAATGAGAGAAATAAAATCGGAATGCGTGGTTTAAACATGTATATATAAGACTTTTAAATAGATGTGCTGTTTGAAAAATTAGGAGTATTTCACTATAACTAAATAAGGAATTAAAGACATTACAAATTAGTTAAAACATTTATTATATTTTATATAGATTGTAGTATGTGTCTTGATTGAAGATTGTGATACACTATGTATATAGTCAACCTTCCATTAAAAAATTATTTATTTTGTAATTATATTATAGTAGGATTTTTATTTTAAATCACACATAATTTTTAAATTTCGACGTTGCATTGAAAAAATAATTAAGGAAAATTGAAATAAGCAATCTTAAATTGATAAGTAAATCATATTAAAGAGGGTTATACTTAATAATAATAATAAAAAAAAAATTAAGAAATAACTTTCATAACAAAAGTTGGATGTTGGACCTTGATACTAAGTTGCTGGAAGTTTTTCCTCACATTAAAATATGTAAAGAATTCCATGTGCAAATGTATATTGAAATCGAAATTATTTATTAGAGAATTATAGAAAAGTACGTTAGGCCTAATATTTTGTGTGTATATAACAAATAATTGACTTATGGATGTCAGTTGATGATATATTGAGACAATTAAAAATGTGTTTTTCTTCAAATGCCAGTGATTTGGTGCAAAACATAAAAAATTATGCCTCATTATTACGTATACAGTTTTTCAATAATCGTATTACTTATTCAAGATATATTAATGATGATCGAGTCTGTGTATGATAAGAAGTAAACAATAATTTGAATAAATCAAACTTTACATGTATAGCATAAAAATTTGTAAGACTAAATATTTCTACAATATATCATGGCATTGGTATGTCGTTTTTTACGAATCTTTTAACGTTAATTATTATAACTTGTTTAATTAAGACTGACTATTTAACTTTTCTATTTCTCTTTTGTGATTCTTTTAGTTTTTAGTTGATTCAAAATTATGTTTGTTCAATGAATTAATTTTTATTATATTGAATAATCTACGAAGTTGTGTATATATATTACAGTTATCATAATGTACAATTATTTTATTTTTAACTTAAATTTTTTTATTAAATAATAGTAAAAAATTATAACCACGTGCAACGCACGTGCGTAGTGCTAGTCTCAGAAAAGCTATGAGTTAGCTTCCAGGTCTATACCGTAAATGAGTCAGTCAAGTTGCTCTTACTATTGATTATTATTCAAATTTGTTTGAAATATAATTGATCTTCTAATATAATATTATGTATGAATCTGATTATATTTCCCTCACTTTTGATGAATCTTACTTATCGAGCTTGTAGCTTCGGATTGTATCGAACACGTGAATAAGTTTCAGCTTGTTTGAGTTCTTTAAGAAAAACAATAGCATTGTTTGATTTTCAATCCTATCCATGCGCCTTCGCTAGTTTCTGGTTTGACTCGGATTTGTTTGTTGGCTCGGTTTCAGTGAAATGTATATGGGTTCTTCAAGATTAGACATGCATATAAGGTGTTTGATGGAATAATAGAGCCAAATATAGTTTTCAAATACAAATTTTTGGGCCGCGTACATGAGTAAATCATGGACTAGACATGCATGTAAGGTGTTTGACGGAATACCCAGATACAGTTTGAGGTAAATGAGTAAAAATTGGTAGAAATGCTTATAGATTTCATCACCTTTGAATTGGAAAATGACCTTGCAACTACCACCTGCCGTCAGTGACGACTCTCAGATCTTGAATCCCCATGTCCCACTGTTGCTGTTGAATCCATTTAGCAGACTCTACCAATGACTCTGGACTTCGCCCTTTGACCTCAATCAACTGAAGCGTCGGGATTTCGCCGATTTCACGAGGAATTTCTTGCAGATTGCTGCATCCAAACAAGACCAGTTGTTGAAGCTTGGGGAAATGTTGGCTCGACGCAACGTTCCATTCAGTAAGATGTCTTGAATCCAATTTCAAGAACATGAGCTTCTGAAATTCACCATCTCTTGTGTCCCATATTGTATCTCCATAGGAGTGGACCAATCTTGCTTTGAGAACCTCAAGGTTTTCCAATCTCCCAATTATGGACATCTTCTCCCAATGCAACCTTAAGTTAGATAACGTGAGCTTTCTAATGTTGCTGGGAAATGTGATTAGTTCCTCCATTGTTGATCTGAGCCCGTTGAACGCTAAGCTGAGTGACTCGAGCTGAGTGAGGAACCGGAGATCAAAGCGAGCAGCCATTGGTCGGACATTGTACCTGCATTTAAGTCTGCGAAGATAGGGTGAACATTTCAGCATCTCTTCATCCTTGTCACTGTCAATACTAATACTAGAAAGAAATGCAAGGTTGTTCTTTTGGGAGCTATTGCAATCTTTGTCATATATTGCTTCTGATGCCACGTGTATATATCTCAGCTTTCGCATATTTGTTATGGCTGCGGATAGATATACTGTCTTGCGTGTCTTCGTCACACGAAGATATTCCAAGTTCACAAGGCAACTTACTGATGGTGGTAAATCACTGATAACCAGGTATCTCAAGTAAACCAGAAATTCAATTCCGATGTAATTATTGTAGATGTAGTCGAAATCTAACACTCTCACTAATCTCATGTCGCGAGCATGGAATGGTATTGAATCCGGACGACGGCCGTGGAAAGAGCGTACGTGCTGGCAGTAGCTCCATATTACTGGTACGTACTCGTTGTTAACTGCTTCAATGTTGTGGCCTCTCTCAAATTCCGGGTGAAAACTGGAAATGGGGAAGAGACAATGAGATGATCATAATTTGTTGAAAATGATAATGTTAGTTAATTGATGATTATAACAAGTTAACTTACTCCAGCTTTACGAATTTCAGCAAGTTTTCGTCTTCAGATCTTTTGAGGCATACGTCACGCAATAAATCATGCATAACACAAGTTTTGACTGCACCATCAGATCTTCTTTTGGCAACCATCACCAGGCTTTTATCGATTAGCTCCATCAAGTATTTCTCAGCTACATCCTCTGCAGGCTGCTCTTCTTCCTTAGATACGAATCCTTGAGCAATCCACAGTCTCATCAAGTTCCCAACAGGGATTTCTTTGTCTTCATCAAACGCTCCAAAATACAGAAAACACGGCTTAAGATAGTCTGGCAGGTGATTGTAACTGAGTTCCAAAATCTGCATCACCGAGTCATCCTCACCGTCCAAAATATGCGTAGCTAAATTTCCTTCCACTTCTTCCCATGTTCTTACTTCCCCGTCCATAGTCGAAAGAATCCCAGCAATAACAACTACTGCAAGTGGTAATCCGTAACATTTCATTGCAATTTTCTTTCCGAGCCCTAGCAATTCACAGGGGCATGGTTTATTGTCAAACACCTTCTTCTCTAACAGCTCCCAGCATTGGTCACTCGTCAAAAAGGGCAGTTCATAAATCATGCTATTTGATGGAGCCACATCTTTATTCCTAGTAGTGAACAATATCCTGCTCCCATTTCCATCGTCTGGAAAGCATCTCCTCAAATCATCCCATACATTAGTATCCCATATATCATCCATTACAATTAGGTATCTTCTCCCTTTTAAAGCTTTGTAAATATGTTCTACTAAACTTTCTTCTTCCATTGCCAAAATCTTATCTTTGTCAACCTCACTATTTATATTCATAAATATATCAGCTAGTATACTATGCTTCAGATATGTTTGCGAAATGATGCACCATGAGAGTTTGTCAAACCAATAACAAACTGTCGGATGATTGTACATTTTCTTTGCTAAAGTAGTCTTACCAAGTCCAGGCATCCCAAATATTGAAACAACATGTAGGCGCTCGGTTCCTCCTACCAATCGATCCAAAATATCTGTTGAGTTCTCCTCGAGGCCTATAGTGACATCATGGCCTTCAGGATTTCTCTTGGCCTGCAACAATTGCTGGTTGACAAAATTCTTCTTTTGAACTTTTAATAAGTCCCTGTGTTTATATTTTTTTGTGATTTCCTGTAGCTTGATCCCAATAAGCTCAACCTTGTGGCTGATACTGGTGAGCCTGTTAGTGAGATACCAAGGAGGTGTATCTCCAACCAAAAAGGAGACTATTAGATATTCAGCGTCATGCACCGTATCTCCAATTTGCATCAGAGGTTCTTTCAACTCCTCTGAAGGTTGTGGGGCCCTTACGTTCTTGATGCATGACTGCAGAAAGATTAGACTCTGATAAAGAATTTGGATTTGATCATTGGCATCACCAATTTGACTATCCTGCCGATTCATTAGATCCTGGAGATCATTAATTAGAGAATCGACAACAGAAAGCGAGTCTGGCAAAGAAGAAGTCTTTGGAGTATTTGCTGATCTGCTGAAAGATGGCAGAAGATCCAAGAATTTGATTATATCAACTTTCAAGTGGTCAATATCTTCTAGAATAACGCCAAGGGCCTCATCCATTTCTCCAGACGCTTGAATATCGATAGAGAAGAATAAGGAATGGAGTAACCTCCCAACATGATTTGCCACTGCTTCAAATTCTGCTAACAATTTCTGGAATCCTTCATGCTCATCATCGTGTAGCTTGCATGATATGTCCCCCAGAATAGTGCGAAGAAATCGTAGCTCCTTCTCAAGATCCTCAGCTCCATCTTGGCGTAAATGAATAGTTGACTTTGTTCTGTGACATAGTAATTGGAGAAGGAAAGTGATGAAAGCTTCCACCAGTTGATATTTCTTGATTCGGTTTTGGCTTTGGTTAAACTTGTTCAGCCTCGGCACCATGAAGATACTCTTGAGCTCCTGCGTGAAAGCAGGCCCGTTTCTGGCAGAATGCTGAAACACGGCCTTCTTGAATGTATCATCAAGGTTGTAAGTTCGGAAAAGATTCAAGTAATATTTGGCGACGATTGAAAAGTGTGATTCGCTCCATTGAAATTTGAGTTCATGGTTCATTTTATACTTTTTCGTTATGGAAATTGAGAGTGATGAGGCTGGAGGTGGATGTGGAGGGTGGTTTGAATTATGAAAGGTGCAAATGCAAGGACTGCAAAATCCTTATACTTTTGTCGTTGCATTGTGGGCCAGGCTGGCCGGCATCAACTCTTGACCTTGTTCAAGACCCTTAGTAGTTAGCTGTAATGGCTGAATGGTAATCTTTTTCAAATTCAATACAAAAACTATTAATTCGTCCTTCAATAGTGTTTCTTGGAACCCCTAAATTTCGAAAAGGAAACACGTTTTTTGCAATAATTTATGTTTCTACTGTTTTCAGTTTATTTCGGTGGTTTGAATCCTCTCCTACGTAATCTTTCTATATCACCTACCACATAATTAGATTATTGTCACGTATTAGTTAAGTCAGGTGAAAAATATAAATTACATGTTCAATTAAAGAAAAACTTAAGAAAAAATTAACTATATTTTCCACGTAGCAACAAACGAGTAATGCAGCACTGGATGTAGGAGAAGTATGTTGGAAAGGCCCGGACTAATAATTCGGAGTTTTGAGAAATTGATTTGTTATGTTACTTGTTGGTGTAAGTTATTATATTCAGTTGGTACAGTTTCATACTTGAATCGTATCCAATATTGTCCTAAATGCGCTGGCTAAATTCATTGACCGCAAAGCGGAAATTTCAACTTCTAATCTCGATTGGTTAAGAGGAAATTTTAGCTTCTAAATCTGAATTAAATGAATCTCTCTGGCTATACCTATTAATGGTAGGGGATAAATTTCAACTCTGAATCTCGATGAATTGAATATCCCTAGCTAAAGTTACTTACGGTAGAGGAGAAAATTTAGTTTTTGAATCTCGATTAATTGAATCTCCCGGCATTTCATATATGAGCATCTTTGAACTAGGCTTATTGCTGTCAACTAAGACAAAACAAGGATTAATTATTGGAGACTGAGAAAAGAAGAAAAGATTACACAGGACGAGCAACGGGTATAATAATGGTTAACAAAAATCATGTTGTATATGAATCTCTTCAAGTCCGTCTTGTTGCTATTGATTCCATGATCATTATAGGTTGTGGTCAACGAGAATTAATTGTTAGAGACAAACAAACTAGTAGCTAACGAGAAATATAATTTGTGACAGATAAATCGTAACAATTGGGAACTAATTATCAAAGACAGATCAACTTGACTAGAACTACAATAGCTAGTACTCTTCACTTAAAATATTCATAATCTTTCATTCTAAAATCAATTGATGATAGTATATGTCGGTCACTAGATTTGTAAATTAGTCTCCCCTCTTTCAATTTGTCAATAGGAGTTGCCTCCGTTCTTTCACTTTATCAAAGTGAGACAATTCATCCGTAAAACCTTTTTAGTATTGGATGCAATAGCAAAAATGCATGTAGGATAAAAGTTTAATCCAACTTTACTCCTTTACAAAATTTGCACCGAGTTTTAACCTTGTGAATGTCCTTTGATATATGTACCCGTTAAATTTATTTTTTCACGTGCACTAAAAATATCTTCTATATTAGTGTAAAAAATAATGTGACCTTTTTAAGGACGGAAGGGATTTTTTTCTTGTACAACTAACATATTTTGATTGTACTAGCACTACGCACGTGCATTGCACGTGGTTATAAATTTTTACTATTATTTAATTAAAAAAAATTAATTTGAACATAAAATAATTGTACATTGTGATCACTGAAATATATATACATAATTTCGTAGATTATTCAATGTAATAAAAATTAATCCATTGAACAAACATAATTTTGAATCAACTAAGAACTAAAAGAATCACAAAAGAGAAATAGAAAAGTTAAATAACCTTAGTATTAATAAAATAAGTTATAATAATTAATATTAAAAGATTCGCAAAAAACGACATACCATGATATATTGTAGAAATATTTAGTCTTACAAATTTTTCTATTATACATGTAAAGTTTGATTTATTCAAACTATTGTTTACTTCTTATTATACACAGACTCGTTCATCATTAATATATCTTGAATAAAGTTATACGATGATTAAAAAACTATAAACGGAATAATGAGGCATATATTTTTATGTTTTGCACCAAATAACTGCCATTTGAAGAAAAACACATTTTTAATTGTCTCATTATATCATTAACTGACATTCATAAGTCAATTATTTGTTTATATACACAGAATATTAGGTCTAACGTACTTTTCTATAATTCTCTAATAAATAATTTCGATTTCAATATACATTTGCACATGAAATTCTTTACATATTTTAATGTGAGGAAAAACTTCCAGCAACTTAGTATCAAGGTCCAACATCCAACTTTTGTCATGAAAGCTATTTTCTAATTTTTTTTTAATATTATTAAGTATAACCCTCTTTAATATAATGTACTTATTGATTTAAGATTGCTTATTTCAATTTTCCTTAATTATTTTCTCAATGCAACGTCGAAATTTAAAAAATTATGTGTGATTTAATAAAAATCATACTATAGTATAATTACAAAATAAATAATATTTTTTATGGAAGGTTGACTCTATACATAGTGTCTCACAATCTTCAATCAAAACACATGCTACAATCTATATAAAATATAATAAATGTTTTACATAATTTGTAATGTCTTTAATTCCTTATTTAGTTATAGTGAAATACTCCTAATTTTTTTCAAACATTGCACATCCATTTAAAAGTCTTATATATACATGATTAAACCACGCATTCCGATTTTATTTTTCTCATTTTATTTAGACTATACCGTACTTTATTCGACGTAATTATTTTTTCTAATCTATTGTCAAGTTAATATTAACATTCACATTTCACTTTCTTTATTTTTCAGCACGTTTTAATTTAATTATGTGATACTTATTCACATTGTACAATTAAATCAATCATAGTACAACTTAGTTCATTATTTCTTTATCGTTCTTTTTTATTCTTTATTGTACCCTATAATTTATATAGCGTAGTACATTCATCTATCAAGTTATTACATATGCTTATTAAAATATATATATATATATATATATATATATATATATATAATATTTTTATTGATTTAATAATTTCTTTAATGTTAGATCTTAAATATTTAAAAGAATTGCAACTATTCATGTTCACTAATTTTTTCGTTTGCCATTTTATTATTTCTCTTATTAGTACAATAAAATTTCACACCTCGGTCTGAACTCTCATTATTATAAATCTTGTGATTTTTATGTCTCTCTCCAATTTTCTACCATAACAGTTTTTTCTTTGGTCTACTTAAATTACATCAACTGTTAAAAGTATTACATCAGTGAGTATATTTATGTAGGTGTGTAAGGTATGTGATTAAAAATGATGTTCAACTTATAGACTTATTTAAATAAAATCGAACCATTGTATAGACCAATAATACTTGAATTTACACAATATCACTACCGATGCATTTATAGTTTTTATATCTTCGTATATCTCTTTTACTGATTTCATATATAAGCTACTTTTATCGCTTTCCTCCATCTATATATATATATATATATATATATATATATATATATATATATATAAATGACTTTATCGTATACTTTTTTGATTCAATAAAATTCGTAAATCAATTATTATTTTCTCTTATTTTAATGTTTATAAATGTTACTTATGAAATATATCGATTTCATTCTTCTAAATCATTGAAAATAAATATAATATATAATCTCATTTCCTACAAGTATAATAATTCGATTTATATTTACTTAGGAATGCTCATACAAAGAAATTTAGCTTGTAAACATATATATTGCTAGTTTAATCTAAATTTAAACAATAAGGCTAAATGTATGCCTAGTTTAATCCAAATTTTGAAATACTACATTGTAATAGTTAACTTGTATGTACATCTACCTATAATATAGATATTTAGTTTTTATTTTCGTATACTTTTCTCATAGTATAATATGTCTAACTCTATCATATTAATTTATCCTTTGATTTTTCTATTATATTACCTAGACTCGTCTATTATAATTTTTTTCATAATGAAAATTTACTTAGACCCTTTAATATTCATAATTTTTACGCTAGTTTTTTTTTTTTATATAATTTTGTTTATTATGTTAATAAAGTTATATCTACTAATAATAAAGTATATTCATAAGTTTGTGTTATCTTTCTTCACAATGAATTTTCTCGCTTCTATTCATTTTATCATCATATAGTTCTTATTCAATTGTTTTGACATTATTTTCTATTGTTGGACTTTGATAAAGTGGTATACACAAAAATACATACAATTATCCTTTTACTTACTCAAAAGTCAATTTTAAAATATAACTTAGCAATTTCACATGCAAAGTCATTTTATTCTTTCATTTTAGTACTTGCTTCAAGTTTATATTATAATGA
The DNA here is from genome assembly GCA_958295605.1 of Ajuga chamaepitys. Lineage (NCBI taxonomy): Eukaryota > Viridiplantae > Streptophyta > Magnoliopsida > Lamiales > Lamiaceae > Ajuga > Ajuga chamaepitys. The sequence goes on from OY282497.1 coordinate 9,070,951, forward strand.
AGTTTAAATACTATGCTCTAACATTTGATCAATTCAATAGTTTACACTTTAGTCTAAATATTACATATTCAAATCTTATTTTTCATTAGATAACTTATATAAATTGTATTATTGTTTCCCAGTGTTATAATATTGATACTTCAATAATTTAGAAATTTAGGGAGATTATTGCAAGTAGCAAATTTATAATATTCAAATTTAGACAAATAAATTGTTACTATTAGATAAGTATTATTCTAATTTATATTTATAATAAGAGTTGACTGTTTTATATATGACCAAACACTATGTAAGAATTTTTTAATAATTTATACATAGTAATATAAATCATTGTGAATCATTTACATATTGTTCTGACATATAATGTTTACATTTTTTAAATAGACTAAAAGATTTAATTTAATTTCATCTATTTTTTCCAAAAATTCGTTAATGACATTTTTTTAATTTAACTTTCAATTATTTTTATATAATAAAAAAATATAAGTACGATCATATGTCAACAATCTTGTGTCTATTATTCTTAAAAAATAAAGTTACTATATTAGCCTTAAAATTTTGCTAATTAATGGTTTTTTTCTTTTTCTATAGTTTTTTTTTTTTGACAATTATATAAACGAATCTCATTATAAAAGAGATAAGAAAAAAAAAAGAAGCTTAAAAATAAAATAAATAAAAATAATAATATTATATATATTATTAAAAATAAAAAATTATATATAGAATATGATTCATATGTAGGTTTAACTTATGCCATTAGATGAATTACATATCATATCCATGAATTTTTTAGGGTATCATATCTATGAATTGATAGATGAACTATATAGGGCTCTAACCAAATAAATAAAACTTTGAGAATATTGTTAATAAACTAACCTTACTAAAATTCATTAATAATATAATAGGCAAATCAAATTTTGTCTAACTATATATAAAAAAGATTCAAAGATAAAGTTTATAAATAAAATTTTAAAATATAGTTACCAAACTAACCTAAAAAAATCAAATTCATGAAGGATATAATAGGCAAATAAAATTTTGTAAGAAACAACTCACACTTTTATAATAGAAGTAGATTATGTTATATCGCACACATATAGAATTTTTAATATATAATACTCCTTCCGTCCCGCTCTAATTTGTTTACTTTTTTTCTTTTCGGTTTGTCCCAGTCTATTTTATCAGCTCATAAATGACAATTTCTCTCGCAATCTTCACCTTTGAAAAAATTAAAAATTCCACAAAATATGTTTTTTCTTAACCTCCGTGCCCGCCAAGTAGGCAAATTAGGCTGGACGGAGATAGTACTTATTTAATTAAAATAGTTTAAAATCATATGGAATTTCAGATGAATATAGAAATACAATTAAAATTATTAGTTTATAGTATTTGTTGGAGTAATTTGACATGAATAAGATATTACGATAAGTTCGTCACCTCGTAAAGAGTGTGGAAATGACAATCTGATGAAGAAAACGATACAAACTAGATTTAAAATTTCATAAAAAACAATAATGAGATAATGACTGAAGGAAAAAGACATTCCCGTTGCAATAATAATATCAGAACTGGAAACTCGTCGACATGCTTCAATGGTAAAAAAAATTAAATATAACTTTACACGATTAGAATAGAAAAGATTTGTTATCGTGATTTCCGACATTCATATAACATAGTCAAGCAAAAGAAAAAGCCCAATATCTCTTGTTTAAACAAGAATCTAAGCCCATAACTTAAAAACTAGAGAAACAAACATGATCGATTGATTGGTCATGCTCTCAGTTTTGCGATGGCCACGAGTTTTGAGGTTGGCTCCATGTATATCACGATTTACTTTCTCCATAAAGCTCTAGAACAGGATAATGAAAATGGAAATCTTTGCCACGAACTTCATTCATTTTTTAGTAAACAAAATATACTTTTTAATAAATAAATGAATAATCCGATCAAGAACACACGGATGGTTTATCGATGAAATCATTTACGCCCAGTTTGCATAATTGAATGTCTAATTGCACAATGGATATGCCAATTTTGGAACAATGGTAGTTTTTTATTTGGAACAAGAAATTGCATTTTAAGCCCATCTTTCAAAAATTAGGAAAAAGGAAAACTCAATCTTCACTTAAATTAGTGCTACGCTTTCGGTGACAGGAGTTGCAATTATATGTGAAGGATGGATTTTTTTCTCTAATTCAAAATGCTAGAATTAAATTGCATTTCTGACCAAACTAAGAATATGACTTATATTGCAATTTTGCAAAATTGGTGATTAAGTATAATTAAATAAATAAAAACATATATCCCTTCCCAAAATAACAAAAGTCCATGAGAAACGAATCATACAATCTTTATGGGAGTACTTGTGCTGGGATATAGTGACGAACGTGACGTATCCTGTGATGGTACATCCATTTAAACAGTGTAAAGATATTTTGTTTAAAGAATTTGTAGAATAGGATGTATGTTGAAAATTAAAAAAGATGCGTTAGAAATTATAAAATCTGCTGAAAATACTAGGGTACATATGTGAAGGAATAGATCATCCAACTTAAAGTGAAATATGAGAACAAAGAAGCGACTTCAAAAATAAACCTCATGAGATAATTCTTAATCAATTGTTTGTTTTAACTTCAATGGTCTCCAAGGCAATTGCTCCTCCAAGAGACAGAAACTTCTTCTTGAACTTGATTAAGCAGGCAACAACTCTTTCACACCTCAATCAAACCCACGCCCAGGTCATCCATAACAATGTCGTTGACGACAACATAATCATCACAAAGCTCATTCAGAAACTCTTGGACTTCAAAGCCAGCGCCCAAGCCAAGCTCCTCTTTGCTAAAATCGACTCACCTGATCTCTTCCTCTACAGTGTCCTCATCAAAGGCCTTAAGAACAGGCCATTTCATTCCCTACATGTATACAAAACTTTACTCCGAGAAACAGGATTCAAACCTGATGATTTTACGTACTCAGTTGTTGTTGCAGCTTCTTCGGGATTTCCTTCACCTATATCTGAGAGAGTCGGGATTTTGCTTCATGGGCATGTTATAGTTTCAGGGTTTGGGTCGGATTTGTTTGTGGGCTCGGCCTTAGTTGACATGTACATGAGTTTTTCTAAGATGAGACATGCATATAAGGTGTTTGATGGAATATCTGGACCAGATACTGTTGTTTGGAACACGATTCTTTCTGGATTGGTGAAGAATTGTTGCTATGGTGAGTCACTTCGGGTTTTCCGTGATATGGTTGAGAGGACGACACAGTTTGATTCTACTACGTTGGCTGTGGTGCTTTCTGCTGTGGCTGAGTTGCAGGATATGAGAACTGGGATGACACTGCAGGCATTGGCTGTAAAGGTTGGTTGCCACTTCCACCAGCACGTGCTTACTTGTTTGATCTCTTTGTATTCGAAATGTGGAGACACTTTTGCTGCTCGATTATTGTTTGAGTTAATTGGGAAGCCGGATTCGGTTGCATATAATGCTATGATCTCTGGTTACTCATGTAATAATCAAGCTGAGTTGTCGCTTCAGCTGTTTCAGGAATTGCGTTTATCAGGGTGTATAGTTAATTCCAGTACTATTGTTGGCTTGATTCCTGTATTCTATCCATTAGGTCATTTGGATCTTACAAAGTCTATCCATGGTTTCTGTGTCAAGTCCAGTTTTCTCTTAAATGCCTCTGTCTCAACTGCACTGACAACAGTTTATAGCCGGCTTAACGAGTTAGAACTTGCTAGGTACCTGTTCGATGAGTCACTAGAGAAACCTTTGGCATTATGGAATGCTATGATTTCAGGATATGCACAAAATGGTGAGACGGAAAGGGCAATATCACTTTTTCATGAAATGCAGAAGCTTCATATTCGTCCAAATCCTGTCACAGTCACCAGTATTCTGTCAGCCTGTGCTCAACTTGGCACTTTAGCGCTTGGAAAATGGATCCATAATTTGATCAAAGAGGAGTGTTTCGAGTCCAACATCTATCTATCAACTGCTTTGATGGACATGTACATGAAATGTGGTAGTATTAGGGAAGCTAGGAACTTATTCGATTCAATGGGGGAAAGGAATATCGTGACATGGAATGCCATGATTTCTGGGTATGGCCTTCATGGATATGGCAAAGAGGCACTAAAGCTATATCAGGAAATGCTTGATTCTGGGATAGCTCCAACGAGTGTGACTTTTCTGTCAGTTCTGTATGCTTGCAGTCATGCTGGCTTAGTTAAAGAAGGTGACAATTTTTTCCGTTCTATGGTTTACGATCACGGGTTTAAGCCCAAGACGGAGCACTATGCTTGCATGGTAGACATCTTGGGCCGAGCGGGAAAGTTAGAAGATGCTTTGGACTTTATAAAGAAGATGCCCCTCGAACCTGGCCCGGCTGAGTGGGGTGCATTACTAGGTGCCTGTATGACTCACAAGAACACCGAGTTAGCCCGCTATGCATCTGCTCGATTGTTTGAGTTGGATCCAGAAAACATAGGATACCATGTTCTACTCTCGAATATTTATTCAACAAACAGCAATTTCTCTCAGGCTGCATCTCTACGTCAAGTGGTCAAGAAAAAGAATCTCGCGAAGACCCCTGGCTGCACTTTAATTGAGGTTGAGGGGCACCCACATGTCTTTACTTCGAGCGACCAGTCTCATCCTCGGTCTAAAGAAATCTATACAATGCTCGAAAAGTTAATGGTTCGATGAGAGATGCTGGATATCTTGCAGAAACTGATACGGCTTTGCACAATGTGGAGAAAGAAGAGAAGGAGCTAATGGTGAAAGTTCATAGTGAGAAACTTGCAATTGCTTTTGGGCTTATAACGTCTGAAGCAGGAGAAGATATTAGGATTATCAAGAACCTTAGGGTGTGTTTGGACTGTCACAATTTTACTAAATTTGTGTCTAGGATTACTGAGAGAGTGATAATCGTTAGGGATGCTAACAGATTTCATCATTTTGAAAATGGAGAATGTTCTTGCGGAGAATATTGGTAAATGGAGCTTGTTCTGGATCATTCATTATTACGTGCTTTGTAAAGGAGGTGAGAACTGTTTTAAGTTAATATTTTTGCTCTAGAATTCGAATCTTTTGCTTTGACTTAGTTTATGCGTTTATTATTGAAATGATTGCAGGTTTATGCAAATTTAGAAAAATAACATGATTGCCGAATTCATGCCGGAGAAAATGGAACCGGATCTCCAATGACAAGATGTTTACGGAGTTAAACGATCACTTTGCTATGCAGAAGGATCTTTATTAATTTCTCCACTGCCGATATCTAAGTAAGATCGTTTTCAGTTCTGATAATGTGATGCCAATGTCATTGATCATGAAAAAACTATACCACGTTTTATTTATAAATTTATGAAATTGTTTTCTTTGTTAAGGGAGTATTATTCGTGTTGGTGTTACAAAAGTATTCTGGTTATATCTATAAAATAAGGGTTAATTACAGAATGCAACCTGTACTATTAGCCTTTTTTCCATTTCTAATCCAAACTAAATAATTTTTCCGATTGCAACCTGTATAACGCGTTTTTCTTGCAGTTTGCAACTCCGGCCATATTTCAGGCTATATAGGCCATGTGCCATGCACATGACCTCCATGGGCCAATAATATGGCGACACGTGGACACTAATTAAAAAAAAAAAGAAAAAAAAAGAAAAAAATACTTATAAATTATTTAAAAAATTCAAAATAATTCACAAAAAATATAAAAATAATTTAAATTTATAAATATTTAACATAAAAAAATTTTTGAAATTTTAAAATTTAGGAAATTAACAAAAAAATCTAAAATTAATTTTAAAAATTCTTAAGTATATAAAAAAAGAAAAATCGAAAATACTTATAAATTATTTTGAAAAAGTAATTTTTTTATTAAAAATATATAAATTATATACATCTAAATAATTTTATATAAAAAAATAAAATATTTCGAAAATTTTGAAATTCAGGAAATTAACAAAAAAAAAACTAAAATTAATTTTAAAAATTGTGAAAATAAATATAAAAAAAAATCAAAAATAGTTTTATTTTGAAAAAAATCGAAAAAATTGTAAATTATTTTAAAAACATTAAATAATTTATTAAAAATATATAATTATATAAATTTTTAAATAATTTTATATAAAAAATGCAAAAAAAAATTGAAAATTTTAAATTTCAGGAAATTAACAAAAAATCTAATTTTTTTTTTTTTTGTTAATTTCCTGAATTTTAGTTTTTTTAGAATTTTAAGAATAATTTTTTTTTTTTAATTTCCTGAATTTTAAAATTATCTCGTTGGCGGACACATTGAAGGAGATTCAGCTATCTGGTGCAGACGTCAAACTAGAAAAAAAAAAGAAAAAAAAAAAGAGAAGTCGGCCTTCCCTCTCGCAGTTCCGTCGTCATCTTGCCACTTGAATAGCTGCTGGGTTTCATAAGGCCGAGAAGCCAGGTTTATCGGAGAAGACTCAGACTTCTACTGTCCATGATCATTATTATTGTTCTATGCGCGCGTAAAGAAAATGGAGAGGAATTGGAAATTTAATTCTCAATTCCCAAATTCATTTAAAATAGTTTTCAGAAATAATTTTTTTTAATTATTGATTTTAAATGAATTTGAAAATTTCAAAATAATTATTCAAAATTTATATTTAGTTCTAGAAATTTTAAAATAAATTTTAGGTTTTTTTGTTAATTTCCTGAATTTTAAAATTTTCAAAATATATTTTTAATTTTTTAAATATAATTATTTTGAAATTTATATAATTTTATATTTTTTTAATAAATTATTTTATTTTTTTAAATAATTTACAATTTTTTTCGATTTTTTTCAAAATAAAAGTATTTTCGATTTTTTTTATATTTATTTTCAGAATTTTTAAAATTAATTTTAGATTTTTTTGTTAATTTCTTGAATTTTCAAATTTTCAAAATATTTTTTATTTTTTATATGAAATATTTATAAATTTAAATTATTTTTATATTTTTTATGAATTATTTTAAAATTTTTAAATAATTTATAAGTATTTGTTTCCTTTTTTCGATTTTTTTTTATTAGTGGCCACGTGTCGCCATATTATTGGCCCATGGAGGTCATGTGCATGGCACATGGCCTATATAGCCTGAAATATGGCCGGAGTTGCAAACTGCAATAAAAACGCGTTATACAGGTTGCAATCAGAAAAAATATTTAGTTTGGACTAGAAATGGAAAAAAGACCAATAGTACAGGTTGCATTTCGTAATTAACCCATAAAATAATTCGTCAAAGATCATACAAGTTAATTTTGTGCTTCTATATTGATCATATACATATGTATTTATGGTATTACAGGTATAAAACATAAGCAGCATACATATATATTGAGAAAGTATAATTATACAAGAATGAATAAAGAAGTGAATCGACTGATGTGTGATGATTGACCTCACTTTATGATTCAAAGAAAAATACTAGTTATTTTAAGCATATTTGATAAAATTTAGAAATGATAAGGCCACTATCTGTGTGAGATATTACACACATATATAATAGAGGTGGCAAATCGGCTGCTAGCCTGGCCTAGCCCAGACGGTCATGCCCATGTCATTTATCGGGTCGGGCTGGTCTAAAATTTTATCAGGCTAGAAATTAGTGAGCCCCGTTCAACCCATCCCTACAATATTTGAAGATTTTCGGGACATCCCACAGTGTCAGACAAATGGTCCATCAGGTCGGGTCTATTAGGCTCAATGGTACCTCGGGCCGAAATTTCTAAGACCCAGCCCATCTAAAATGTTGGGCGGGTTGGGCTGGGTCGGGGCAGCCATGAAGTTGCCTTTCCTTCCACCTACTACTACAGTATTATAAATTAATCTTCCATGTCCCTACACTAGCTAGTCATTTCCTCTTTCCTTAAATTAATCTTCGATGTCCCTACACTAGTCATTTCCTGTTTCCTTTTTCCTCTTCCTCCTCATCATTTCCTCTACTTTTTCCTTGTCAACATCCATTAATCATCACTACTTCTAACCATTTCTTTCTACAGATGAAATACAGCAGCTCATTCAACATTGATGCTAACAACAACGTACATCAACATGATCCGCTCCTTCTTCTCCAACTTACTGTTCCTCCTTTTCCACTTCGGATGCTTCACCTTCTCCTCCCACCACCGCCATGGCTCTTCCTCTCGCTTCAAAAAGAGAACTCTCATTTCTTCCATCAAACACTTCTTCTCTTCCTCTTCATCGTCCTCCTGCAACATCCCCTACCAACCACCGCCACCCTCTATCTCGTCCCCATCCTCCTCCACCCGTTCTTTGCGTATAGGTGAAGACTCCGTTGCTGCCACCACCACCAAGTACGGAGGTATGCAGGTTCTTGTAGCTTTTTAGTAAATTCTAATATAACTTAATTGAGAAAAAATCGTTCTTTCTTTGAGCTGAAATTAATATTTACTAAGTTTCATAAAGTAGGAACATATTTAGAACTTAAACATTACAATCTATTTACTGTATTCAATTTTGTTAATGCTAACATATAACTGAATCAATTAATTGACTTTATCAATGTTTTTGGTATTCTTTTATTTTATTTCTAAATTATTGCTTATTATTAATTGGACACCTCAGCAAAATTTCTAGCTCATCACTGATCGCCCCAAACAAAACCTTGCAGTAATCGTCCCTGATATCCACCCATGTTCAGTCTGCGGCGAGATCTTCCAATCCTCCACACTTCTCCAGCACCACCACTCCACAAAGCACGCCGTCTCTGAGCTCATCGACGGCGAAAACATAGTCCGGATCATATTCAATACAGGTTGGCCCGACAAGGCCAAAAGCCCCACCATCCATCGGATCCTCAAGATTCACAACACACCCAAGATTGTTGCTCGATTCGAGGATTACAGAGAACGCATAAAATCGAGGGCAGCAGCAGCTAAGATGAAAGCATTGAGCTGGAATGAGAGGTGCATTGCTGATGGCAATGAGCTGCTTAGATTTCACTGTACAACTTTTATATGCAGCAGCCTGCAGGAAGAGTGTAGAACATGTAACGAACAATATTGTTGCGCATGTGGGATCATCAGAAGTGGCTTCTCACACAAGATGGATGGTATTTCTACCCTGCCAACCAGCTGGAGAGCTCATACAGCCATTCCAGAGGACCTAGAGGATGAGTTTAGCTTCATGCATGTGAAGAGAGCACTGCTCGTTTGTCGGGTCATTGCGGGTAGAGTTGGTTGTGACCCGGATGATAACAGATTCGACTCTTTGATGGGTCCGAGAAGTGGAGTGTCTGAGAATGAGCTATTGGTCTTTACTCCAAGGGCAGTGCTTCCTTGCTTTGTCATAGTGTACACCGTATAGGCCTACTACACCGGGTGTGTAAAGGACCCATTCATGTGCATCAGGTGTAACTTTGAACAAATGGATAGTGGTGATGTGGTCAAAAGGTGTTCCAGGTGAGCAAATCCAGATTTACCGTATAATCATGTGTGCTGTAACAAGTACAACAAAAAAAAAAAGTTTGTATCTTTTGGTAGTGGGATTTGTGTCACTTGTTCAAGAAGTTGAAACCAAATGAGTGCTTAGTTGTGATGTGGTGTGCAGCCTGTTTGATTATCAATTGTTTATAGTGCTTTTGCTTTATTCCCCCACAAACTCTCATTGTTATTCATCAAGAATGGCCTTTCCGTAATTTATTAATCTAATTTTGAGTCGTTCTATAGTACCAGTGATCCTTCTTTTTCTTTTACTGTCTAATTGTGAAATAAGTATTGTTATATTTCTCTTATTGTTCTTAATTTGTCGACAGAGATAAATTTCAACTCTCCCTCCCCCAATTGTTATCTCTATATTTTCACTTTTCAATAGAATATTTCTAAACCATTTCCAGTTAATTCGATCTTGTTCATCGATGTCACAAAGTTATAGCAACTATTTATAATTTGTTAGTTTCGAGGCTCGGTTCTGCATGCAATACACATTTAAGACGGACAAGATCTTTTTATTCTAAATGTTATTTGATCTATAATTCCAATCTCATCAATGTAAGCCACATATATAAAAGGGTTAATGGTAGCAATCTCATTAAACTATCAGCGTTTTTGCACATAAATCACTAAACTTTTTTTTTTTTTTGCATCGATACATATAAACTATACAGATTTGACAGATAAACTACCAAACTTATTTTCCGATTGACAGATAAACCACAAAACTTATTTTTCGATCATTTTTGTCGGAATTCCGCACGTTACTTGCGCGTGATAAACTTTTAATGACTTTTTGTACAAGCAACTTTTTTTGTGTATCAAACGCGTAAAATTCTTTCATATCTTTCATTTCCACATCATTTCTTTGAATCATCAGTAGTTCTCTCTCCCAATATTTAGAATATACATTGTTGAAGATGAGCGGCTCCTTTACCTACTACAAAGTATGTTTGGACAAGAAAAATCCTAAAAAATTATAACGCGCAAGTCACATGTGGAATTCCGGCTAAAAATGATTGAATAATAAATTTAGTGGTTTATCTGTCAAAACCCGTATAATTTATATGTATGAGTGCCACAAAAAAAATGTTTAGTGATTTATGTGCAAAAACGCTGATAGTTTGATGGAATTCTTGTAATTAACCCTATATAAAATGACATCATAAAAACACATTATATAATAAATTTGACTGGGCACATTTAAGTAGGATGAGATCTTTTTATTCCAAATGTTATTTGATCTTTTATTCCAATCTCATCAATGTAAGCCATATATATAAAATGACATTATGGTGACATCATAAAGACACATTATATAATGTTGGCATAAGAGATTAAATACTATATAGAATATCTGATCTCCATTTGCGTCCAAAATATATAATACCAATATAATAAAAATGGGTGAAAACTTGTGTGCACAAGGTGCACAATAGACTTATTGTGCACCACAATACTATATGAATAAATCAATCATACCGTATCAATCAGTATATTGTATGAGTATATCAACCATACTAATAGTGGTATAATGTATAAGTAAATCAACTATATCTTAAGTACACGTAAAAATACTGTATATGTAATGCATTATAACACTATTGTACGCATGGTATACCCAAGTTCCACCCAGAAAAATGATGTTTATGAATAGAACATAATAGTACCGTGAATCTCAAAATCCACAGGTACAATGATGGTGACCAGTGACTAAAAAATTATTAAGATAAATAATAGATAATGATGAAAAGTAAGATTCTCATATTATCTCTATCTCTACGATTATAAAAGTGCATTATATTGTGCTAAATTTTTAATACGCCTATCTTAAGTTCGGTATTAAGGATAGTTAAGTATTCTTGCGTTACTTCCTCAATCCCAAAAAAAATTCCTATCAAAAAAAAATTCTTGTCCCAAAAAAATGAATTTTACTTTGAAAATAATTTCTCATTTTGCTAGTTCAAGTAAAAATAATGTTATTTTTTTAATTTTACAAGTTAGTTAGTTATAATTAAATAAGTTAAATAAAAAAAAAAAAAAAAATTGTACACGTGTATTGATTGATTTTCTGGAATTGTACCTTCCTCAAATTGATCAAAAACTAAAAGTAGTATATTTTTCAAACAAGATTCATTTTATGGAACGAGGGAGTATTTAGTTTGATTTATTCAATTTTAAAAGGTGAGAGTTCTGCACTTTCAAATTCTTCCTAAAATTTGTATATCTAGATACTCTTTAGATTAAATTTTAGTTCGATATGGCTGATCAATAATTCTTTTATATTGAAACAGTCGGACTATGTTTTGAACATGATGATATTCTCTGTTCTAAATTGTGTTCCACAGTATTCTAGCATAATGAAGACATCATTAATTAATAAATAGCGCGTTGTTGTCATAATAAAATACCAATATTGTTGTTATTCTAGAATACCAGATGAAACACATTTTGTCGTGCGTGATATCAGCTTCACGCAACAGTGCAACAAGACTACTAAGAAACTGTAAGGGCTGTTCTTTGTCATTAATACTGAAGTCATGATCCACACCAATCTAAGTACAGTATAAACTACATCTCTATACAAGAACATAGGACCCTGTGAGAATGATCCTCGGGACCGTAAACAGATCATAACCTGCTCATAACAAAATGAATCAAACACCGGCGGAAACTTCATTTGCTACAGAGTTATCTTTTTTCTTCTGCGGTTCCTGTGGCGTCTGTGCAATAGCTTTGTTGGGGACCAACACGATGAACATGTTTCTGTCCCTGAAATTTTTAGCTTCCTCCACTGCCAGCTGCCATAAAAAATAGCAAGTCGGAAATGAATGAGATAACAAATTTGCAACAACTTCTCCCCCTCTTTATGTCAATGTACGTCCCATTGGAAAAATTAAGTCCTTCAATTTGTAAATGTTGGTCCTTCCGTAAGCCAAGTATAAAGACCAAATCCATACAAAATCGAAAGGATGTAAAGGAACCAGATTCAAACAAAAATGAATGTATATTTCATGAGAAAAGTAACGTTTTTTTAACCCACTTTATATTACAGCGATACCCAACTATGACAGCTAGCCGCAAAAGCATTGTGCCTCCCGTCATTCAATAGTTGTGATGCATAAGTCAGCAAGGATGTATGGAAAATAATGATGGAATACTTCTTGCTCAATTTAGTCAACATGCGCCAATTATTGAGCTTCTATTCAGCTACTTCAAGATCAATTAAATCAGTGGAGGGTTATGTAGAGGTGAATAGGCAGAAACTCAATTCAATATTTATTTGGGAGAGTTGGGAGAAATTCTGGATTATACCTCCCCGACATCATTTTGAAACCGTCTAAGAAGCTCAATGGCATTATTTCTGAACTCATTTTCACGGCCTTTTAAGTTTACTATAACCTTGACCTGCAGGAACAATAACATACTTTAACCATTTGTCATCAATCTAATCATTGTAAGATATTGAAAGCTGCATTTGACTTTGTCAAGAATAAGAATTAGACCAACCTTGTCACCATCTTTCAAAAATTTCTGAGCTGCTCTCAGACGTACAGAATAGTCATGAACATCAATATTATAACTGCCACAAAATGATAAAGATATCAGGACGATAATTACAATGGCCATATCACATACTGAGAGAGAGAGAGCAAAATTTTGACGTTTTCACACCTCCTAGACTATGTGATGTAACGGAGTTTGTTATCCTCAGATATAAATATTACAAGAATACATCAGTTATATCTATCGGTAACATGTATTTATAGTAACTGGTAACTGGTAGAACCTTTACCATGTCCCTATTGAGCACATTAATATACTAACTGGTTAGGGATGCCATTTTGTTCAAAAGGGATATCTTAAAAATATCACAGGCACAATGTGCTTTTTTTGAGTTTTGGTAGGTTTCTGCCCCTTATCTTTTGACACGACATTACTAAAGAGTTCATGTCTTATAATCCTTGCAGAGGATTTTATAATCTCATTATAGATTTAGAAAACATCAACCACGAAGCAAATAGCATTACAGAAAATCATCTTTGCCTTGATTATCTTCTCTCACTTTGCAATATTTTTTTGTCATTTTTTTCAGGTGACATCAGGTCTGTCTGGGAGACTATAAAATAACTGAAAGTCCTTTTGTTTATTATCAAATTAAAAATGTATACACCAGACATCAATCACATAGTGAGCAAGATGGGCGTCGAGATATAAGGAAATACTGAAAATAATAGAGGAGCTTGAAAGTTCAACTACTATTAAAGCCTCAAACTCATCTAGGGCCTTTAACATTGACTTGAATATTGAGTTACGGATGATAAATCACGTAATTGAAAACAAATGCCATCTGAAAACCCATAAAAATGAGAATTTATAAATATTGTTACTGATTAACGTCGCACAAAACCAAGCTAAGTTGGATCTTGGAAATGCCATATTTTGGTATTTCCTTTTCAACAATGCTCAAAATTCTCACCCACCTCTGACCAGAAAACAAACACAGTTTCACGCGCTCCTAAATGACTTTGAGGGATCAAAAGGAGATCACATTTGTTATAACAAGATGACTTACCCCATCTTCAGTTCCTTCAAATCCATGCGACTAGCTGCCATTCAAGTCGGCACTTCAGTAACAGAATTTTCAGATTGTTCGCAACTAATTAAGGAATCGAATACTTAAAAAATAAGAGATACTTACCAGCACTTTTCTTCTGCTGATCCCGTTTCTTCTTCTGCTGCTCATATTTATACTTACTGTAAAATTTATGCAGATATGCACAAGGACATTACAAGGCATAATCACTAAACTGACAAAAAATGTAGGAAACATGGTGTCCCTATACAAACATACATGCCCCTTAACTCAAACATCTAATTTAAGGATAAGTTCGGCACCAAACACTAGTTTACATGTAATTATCAGATGCGTTCTTTCAGGAAAATATGTGGACTTATCAATTTGCTTGAACAAGCTCTGGGACCAAGATCGTCAAGATCATCGATAGAAATGAAAAGCAAGGAGGGGGGAGGGGTTCTTACTTGTAATCCATAATCTTAACAACTGGGGGATCTGCATCTGGCGATAATATCACCTAACATAGAAGCAAATGCAAGGAGAAGCGTCAGAATCTGTAAACTTATGAATGGGACATTATCTTCTACGTGTGATGAAAGGTATACCACAGATTCAATCACATATTACATTGATAAACCAAACAAGACTTTATTCAGCAGGAAAAGGAGCTCATGGATAATGAAATTCTGAATTGCAGCCATATAAAAAGTACAATAGATGAACAGTAACTGCCAAAGGATGCAGGAAATTGAATTTAAGCAAGAAATAGTTCAGACAAAAGCCAAATAAATAAATAAAAATAAATTCAATAATTTTGTATTGAGAGCATACCAAGTCAAGCTCAGCATCCTCAGCCATTTGAAAAGCCTCAGCTTTTGATACTAGTCCAACCTAAACAAATAAAAAAAAAACAATATAATGTCCAACCAAACAAAACATAAGCATTAAGCATAATAAACAGACAGACACACAAAAAAAGAAAAGAAAGTCACCATCTTTTGCTGCGCATCGATAAGCCTAACTGTATCTGACCTATTTTAAACCACACACCACCAAAATTAGTGACTAAACAAATTTAAAGATCAAAACATTATCACAGAATCAACTCAATTACAACTCACTTAACAGTAGAAAAATCTAGGGCTTCATCCTCAGGGGGCTTGGACCTCCGCGAGGCGCCACCTCCTCCACCACCTCCACCGCCGTATCTGGCGGAGATTGAGATTGAGATTGAGATTGACGGGTAACGTGTGGTTTTGGGGGTGTGAGTGCGGAAAGAAAAGCTGGGGAGATTAAAAGAAAATGGTTTGAGGGGTTTGGAGAGTTGGGATTTGCAGGGATGATGGAAAGTGCTGGTTAGACCAGCCATGGTTGCTGGGGGGTTGGGGGGGGGGGGGGGGGCTGGGAATTTGAAGCTCAACACATGCAGTTGATTATCTTATCCATAGAATAGAAACTTTGATTTTGATTTGGTTTTGGGCTATTTCGCTGTTTTGGATTCGGTTTTTCACTCATGCTAGCCCACTTACTTCAAAGTAATTCACTGTTTGCAAATAAAATAATTGTATTTTAGACTTTAGAGAGGTGAGTTCAATTAATTTTTATGGAAAATTTAAAATTTGGTAATATTTTCCGAGTTAAAAGTAACTTTAAAGCTAAAACTTGAGAATCTGGTTGTTAAGTTCGTTGGCAGCTTCATAGAGTTAGATTTTTAAAAGTTTTCAGAAGAAAAAATTAATTTCCAATATAATAGAACACATAAAAAATAAGTTTAAGTTACAAATAATAATTAGCAAACATCCTCTGGGATATTTGTGCTGGGATGTAGTGGTATTTGCCATATCCGCTGTGGCACATTCTCGAATGGTACATCCACTTAAATAGTGAAAAATTATTTTTGTTTAAGGGATTTGTAGAGTATGTGCATTACAAATTGTAATTGGTAAAACAAAAAGTGTAAAATGTGTATTGAGAATTGAAAAATGTAATGTAGGTCATAGGGACTGGATATTTTAAAGAGATGGACCATCGGCTATAAAATGAAATACGTTGGAGATAGATCTGTAACAACAAATTTCGTGTATAAATAAATAAACACAAGAAAGAATTACAAGATCGAATTTCTCGGATCAAATGGATAATGTTTACAACTTATGAGTTTCTATCTCTAGTTCTCCTCTGATTCTTCTCTTCGAATGATTGATGTCGGAATTGACTTTGATTTTCCGCGGTTTTGGACTTTGACTTGAGTAACGTTAATTCAAATGTTGTGAGCTTTATTTTGAATTAAACGATACTTTTGATTCAATATGCAAAGGACGTCTTCGAAGATCTTGACGAACGACGAAGAACACCTTCGAAGTTTTGATTTGAAAACCCCGATCGGAGGGACTTAGCACCTTGATTTCGGATCAAACGTTGAAAATCTTGAGATTGGCTTTGTTACGCCTTGAAAATCTCAAGATTGACTTCGTAACACAGGACTGTAATACCGGATTGACTTTGTAACGCCGAATTTTGGCTTTGTACCGCCTTAATCTCAAGATTGATTTTGTACCACCTTTCTTGAGCTTGTGTTGTTGTGATTTTTGGTGGAGAATGATGCCTATTTATAGTTGTAGGATGGGAAAAACCTAATGCGCTTGAGTCTGAATGGAGCGATATGATTGGTTCTTCATAATATTATTATTCATAAGATAATTATTAAATTAATTGTATTTAATTTAATAATTACTGCAACAACTTGACACATGGAGCATTCTGGTTGGACAACCATTACTTGATATTTATCATCATCTTCATGGATAATTACTAAATTAATTTAATTTAATTTAGTAATATCTGCATCATCTTGACACGTGGTGGCTTACCATTAGTCAATAAATTATATAGTAAATCACCAATTAAATTGACTATTTAACTTAGGAATTTTATTTATCCAATTCCTAATATTAAAAATAATCAATATAAAATAGATATTCAACATATATTTTATTACGTGACGCATTTTAATTTAATATGAAATTTTGCGTATCAAAAAATGCCCCCTCGAGACTTGTTCGTGGACGATGTGTCTTGAAGTGGATAAGTCTTGAACTGACTTTCGAAATTTCTCCGGATATATCGACATTTTTATACTCGCATCAAAGAGTTCTTGAATTTGGACTTATAGATAGTTTATACTCGTATCAAGGAGTTCTTCATTTGGACTTGAATTTTGAAGACCTTTTAAACTCGTGTCAAGGAGCCTTGATTTGGATTTGAATTTGATTTAAAGACCTTTTAAACTCGTGTCAAGGAGCCTTGAATTTGAACTTGAAATTTGTTGGTAGTTTATTCTCATACCAATTAGTTCTTGAATTTGGAAGTTGAATAGATTTGGACGGATTTGACATACTTGACTTGGAGGAATGGATTTATCTGAAGTTGAGTTTGATAACCCAATTTGACGAAATCAGATAACTTGATACCCTTGGAGTTTGGATCCCTAAACTCGGAGCAACTTAGGAGAGGGAAACACAATATATGTATTTGTATGACTGAACTTAGAATATTTCTAAGTTGCCTACGTACCTCTGTGAAGGGGATCAAGTCATAAAGTAGTGCAAATTTTCACTTTGTGTTTTGTTTTTTTGGGAGGTGGTGTCGTGCATAGTTTATACTCATGCGGGTCAAGAGTGACTATTTTTTAACCACTTTAGCCAAAGTGGGGTAAGTTAATATTTTAACCACATATTTTACCTTTGATGGTCGTCGTGCACAGTTTATCCTCATGCAAGCCGGGAGGTTTTCTTTTTTTTTTTTTTTTTTTTTTTTTAATCAGACTCAAGTGAATTTCAAGACCTCCCCGTTTAAGGGACCGATTCGTACACCATGTTCAAGTTCAAGTAGGGTCTTTTTAACATCTTCCTCTTCTACATGTCTATCTTCGTATTTGTTTCCTTGTTTGTCCGTCATGTAGCATGGGGTGTCACCAAGGCCATATCTTCCACGTAGTTGTAAGATTTGTTGTTGCATTGCCTTCATCTAACACTATTTTTCCTTGTCGGGCTAACTGCATGACCTTGTCCTTGAATATGAAGCAATCCAGGATTGGATGCCCTACCAAGCGATGGTACTTGCAGTATTTTTGGTCATCAGTTTGTCTAGCTTCTTCAGGCCGCTTCATTTCTGGCAACTCGACGAGATCTTCTTTGATCAGATCATTGAATATTCCAGAGACATCGGATCCAAGAACGGATAAGTCCTTTGCTGCTTCTCCTTCAAAGTTAATTTCCTTTGCTCCCTGTCTTGAGGGACATTTTTTCCCGTGGCATCATTGCTTCTACAGAATTTGATGGGCATTGCACTAACAACCATGGAGTCTCTATTTTGATTTTTGGCGAAAGACTTGCCCCCATTGTTGAACTTATGAGACTCGTGAATCAGGAGGTCCATCGACTCCAACTTCAGCCATACTCAGCTCCATATCATGAGCTCTACTTGCTAGTTCTTCAAATGTGCTCGGCCTAATCCCTTGAATGATATATCGGAGGCCTCATCGCATGCCTTGGATGCACATTTCGATTACTGAACTTTCAGATAGTCGATCTTTGCAATTGAGACTCAAGTTTCTCCATCGATTGATATAGTCAATAACAGACTCATATTTCCACTGGCGGGAGTTTGTCAACTCGATCATTCTCATAGTGCTTCTTGTGTTATAAAAGAGATTGAGAAACTCATGTTCCATTTGCCCCCCAACTATCAATTGAGTTCGCCTCTAAGTCTATATACCAATCAAAGGCATTTCCCTTCAAGGATCGAACGAATTGCTTCACAAGATGATCACCATAAGTTTCGGCATCGTTGCATGTCTCGAAAAAATGTGCAACATACTGTTTTGGGTTACCTTTACCATCAAATTGCTGGAATTTAGGGGGTTGGTAACGTATCGGCATCTTCAACTTGTCAATTCTCTGAGAGTATGATTTGGTGTAAGTTACGGATGACTTAGGCGTCCCATTTAACTTGTCTTTGATGATTCCCAAAATGATCACTTTCAATTGGTCAACATGGACCAAACCATCAGCAGAGACTTGCAGCTCATTTAAAGTTCTCTCATTTTCAACTAGTTGATGTTGATGTCCCGCAGATTCTTCCACTTCGTCTTGGTCCTCAACATATTCTTTCCCCGGAATGCGACTTTTATCACCATTGTCGGCTTTGCTCATCAGCTTTTCTATCTTAGAGTCTTGCTCTTGGACATGTCTCGTAAGACCTTCAATTGCTTTGGTTAAGCTTACGATTTGTTCCTCTAGAGTTGAACTATTTGTCATCATCACCGGAGCAATGTTGGGAGCGGATGAAGAGCTTGATGTAGAGCAAGGAGTAGAACATGCAGAGTTGTCGTTTTCATCTCTATTACTATCAACAATGTCTAGCACAGACTTCTCGACAGCTCCGGATGAAGTATTTTCCTCTGAAGATGCCAACGATTGTGATTGCCTTGACATACTCCTTGTGACGACATTGACATTTGCCGTTGGATAGTTTGTTGCAGCGATCTTCGTCAGCGTGATCTTATGAGGTGCCATAACACTATCTTCAGTTGTTCGTTGAGGATAAGAGATGAGAGGTAGAGACGTCCCACTGGGCGCGCCAAATTTGTAACAACAAATTTCGTGTATAAATAAATAAACACAAGAAAGAATTACAAGATCGAATTTCTCAGATCAAATGGATAATGTTTACAACTTGTGAGTTCCTGTCTCTAGTTCTCCTCTGATTCTTCTCTTCGAATGATTGATGTCGGAGTTGACTTTGATTTACAGCGGTTTTGGACTTTGACTTGAGTAACGTTAATTCAAAGGCTTGAGAGCTTGATTTTGAATTAAACGATACTTTTGATTCAATATGCGAAGAACGTCTTCGAAGATCTTGACGAACGACGAAGAACACCTTCGAAGTTTTGGCTTGAAAACGCCGATCGGAGGAGCTTAGCACCTTGATCTCGGATCAAACGTTGAAAATTTTGAGATTGGCTTCGTAGCACAGGATTGTAATACCGGATTGGCTTTGTAATGCCGATTTTTGGCTTTGTACCGCCTTAATCTCAAGATTAATTTTGTACTACCTTTCTTGATCTTGTGTTATTGTGATTTTTGGTGGAGAATGATGCCCTATTTATAGTTGTAGAATAGGAAAAGCCTAATGGGCTTGAGTTTGAATGGAGCAGTATGATTGGTCCTTCACAATATCATTATCCATAAGATAATTATTAAATTAATTGTATTTAATTTAATAATTACTGCAACAACTTGACACATGGAGCATTCTGATTGGACAACCATGACTTAATATTTACCCTCATCTTCTTGGATAATTACTAAATTAATTTAATCTAATTTAGTAATATCTGCATCATCTTGACACGTGGCGACTTCCTATTGGTCAATAAATTATATAGTAAATCACCAATTAAATTAACTATTTAACTTAAAAAATTTATTTATCAATCTAATTATCTGCTCTAATTAGCATCGATGAATCTCGGTGAATTTTCGTAGGTACGTTGATATATAAGTTTTATAGGCCTAGACGAGTGGTAAAACTTGAGCTATTTTCAGTTTATAGAATAACTAGCATTTCGTAATTCTTTATTCCTTATGTAAAAAAAGATAAATCACTTGATTCATGTAAAAAACAACTTGGACATGGCACGCTCTCTTAAAACTTTGAGAGTAAAAAATATTTTTAATATTTAAATAGTCAAAGTTTTTTATTTTCTATTATTTAAATATTAAAATTTTCAAATTGAACTTTCGCCCTGATTTACATAATCAACTTTAGATTTGATAAGATTTTTAGTTGCTATTTTATGATTTATCAATCCAATTTTTACTTATAATATCTAATATTTTTATAAAATAAAATAATTTATAGAAAAGTGGATGGTTGAAAATTGATATAATTGCACGGGTTATATGTATCTAAATTATAAAATTCGTAAACAAATTAATCTTTGAATATAATCTTTAAGAAATCATTCCTTATGTTAAGTAGTGATGATACACTAACTAGATGTCTACCCTTGTGATGCACATGGTGAATATTATTTCTATTATAATAACAATATATAATTAAATATTTTGCCTATATATTATTTAAGAATACAAAAAGAGCTACTATTTTTTTGTTCAATTTTATTTCTTCCTTCTACATGTATTTTTTTTTTTACATTTAATATCTTTCATTATCAGAAATTTAAACAACCAAGACATTTTCATAAATTTCGCCAATTCAATTTTTTATATTTTTACTTTTAATACCTTTCATTATCACAATTGAAACTACCAATTATATTTTTATGAATTTTGTTAATTCAATTATTTGAATGGATGTTTTTATGAAGATGAATATTTTAAGTAAAATTTTAAATACAAACTTAAAATTTGATTCATTTCTCCTCTATTATTTCACAAATGCATTGTACGGGTTGTAATAATTACAAATTCGTATAAGGACAAAACAATGTCACATATTTTGAATAAGTATCATTTCAAAGCCAAATTTATTAAATAACATAATATTAATATAAGAAGCCGCAAACATATTATATAGTTACTTAAGTATATGAGTGGTAAACTATATCATTATGTCATATTCAAATAAAAGATAATTAGCTTATTATTTTTGTAGTGAACATAATTTATTTTCACAAAATATAAAAAAAATAAGCGAATTAATTTAATTAGCAAACTAATTTAGCAATATATCTAAATATTTTTTATTGTAAAGTATAAACCTAACATATTTGTGTTGTTTATCATTTTCTTTAAACAAAATAATTTAAACTATCAAAAGATATTAAAAAAAAAATAGGTAAAATTAAAGTAAATAATATTGATCTTCTAAGAAATGCGTTAAAAAAAATATTGGAATTATATCACACTTTTTATTTTATATACAAATGATTAAATATCGAAATATATCACAATCATCCTAAAAAATATTTTAAACTTAAACATCATATGCATCATGCATGTCAAATAAAAGATCGTGAAAAGAAGACCAATTTGGTAAATTCTTATAAAAAATCGAATTGAGATGAAAAAATTATAAGACCTTGAAATTTCAAATAGAGAAAATAAAAAAGCAAAAGAAAAACAGAAAAAGAAAAAAAGTTTAATTGGGGGAGAAGCCAGAAAAGAAGCATGTCTCCCCCTTTTTAGAGGCTCTCCCTTAATCTATCTATCTATATCTATATCTAAATATATATATATAAGTAAAATGAAGGGTATTAATGTCATTTAAACTTTTCCTCCAAATTTTTTATACCATATAATTGGTAACTTTTTTTTTTAGTTTTCTTCATTTCATAACTTTCTTTTATTTCTTTTATACACAAACAACTTTTTTCATTTTTAATCCAACTTTCATGCATAATATACCAAATTACTCATTTTTTCGACAATCTTCGATTTGACATCCATATCACATATATTATAATGAGATATTTGATTTGAGTAAATTGATTATTTTTTGGTTAATTATTTGTGCTATAATTGATGTTTATTGTGAATTGGACTATAATATTTTGATTTGAATTGTAACTAACATTAGTAATATAATTTCTTTTATAAATAATATGAGTATTTTCTTTTATAAAAATACAACTAATAAATTTATTTTATTTTACATGAATTTTCAAATATTTTTGTTATTTAAGTTATGCAGTGAGAAAACCCCATTGTTTAAATAATGAAAGTCCTATTTTATTAAAACAAAGGCAAAAAAGTCATATCTATTTTATAATCAACTTAATATATCATCAAATTTGCTATATATATTTTTATCACGAAAGTACAAAAGCATTGAGCATATGTATAACTTTGTATTAAAATTGTCATTGAAATTATTTTAATTACCTATTTATATTTTTAATAATGTATATTTTGCTAAAATTACTCTTTTAAGAAAATTTATTCTTTGCAGCCTAAATTATGAAATTTTTACATTTTGCAATGTTTTTTAATTTTTACTTTTATTAAAACTTCAATTATATGTTTTTACACTTTGTAAGCTAAATAATATTTTGTCGCACTAATTAACATCAAATGTCTTTTTTACTCTTAACAATCTAAATAACTTTACTTGCAATAATAAATTTTTATCTTCAAATAAATAAACTATTTATAAGAAAAATATTACATTTATATAAATAATTTAAAATATCACATAAAATACGAAAATATTCAAATATTTTGAAGAACTCACAGAATTTAATTTCTTATTCGAATTATTAAATAACTGTTAAATTTATTTTGTTAAAATAAGAATGTACTAAATAAAAGATATTTAAGTATATTTGATATCACTAAATAAAATGTTAAAAGTTGCAAATGAAAATCTAACCTTAGAAAGAAAAAATTGAATATATATAATTAGAACTTGAAAGTTTATTTAGATAAATTAAAAAAAATATAAAATAAAAGTAGGGACATAAAGAAAAAAGTATTAAACTTTACACTACATATAAAATATCCAAATAAAATATTATTGTTCCTTTTATTATATATTTCATGGTTATTTTTAGTCATTTATAGTTAGAATTCAAAAATTATTTTATAAATTAAAAATTATATATATTTATATATAAGCCACAATATGGACAACTCTATAAGTAACACTTTCCAACGTAAAATTTTAGACTGTGATTGGTAAGTTATTGTCACATTTGGTAAGAATCAAAATTTATTTTACTTTTTAAAGTTGCAAATATCTTTTCTCACTTCTAATCTATTTATTATGTATTAGTTATCTTTTTTCACTTCTAATCTATTTATTATGTATTAGTTATCAAATTAATCATTATTTGACGATGTTTGATTTGACATCCATGATGATGATGACGATGGTGGTGGTGATGATGATGATGATAATAATAATAATAATAATAAGATACTCTATATAAAAGATTATATTATTTATTCGTTGACTATTTGAGTAAGATTTCAGTGTTTATTGTGGATTGTACAGAAGAATATAGTATTGGTTCGAAATACAATTAAAAATCATTCAAATAATTCTCTTTTACAAATTATTTTTACAATCATTTCATTAATTAAAACCACCACTAATCAGTTTGTTTTATCTAACATATTGTCTCAAATTTTCTTCATTTATTACATTGAGAGAAAAATCAATGTATATATAATTGAACACATCCCTAAAACCCTAAAACCCTAAACCCTAAACCATAAACTCTACATTATTAAATTTGCTAATGTTTCTTTGTTATAATAATTACTTTTGTTGATAAATCACAAAACTATGACTTTTGCTCATATATATAACTTTATATGATCATTAATCTTAATTTTTTATTACTTTTTATCTTTTAAATATATTAATGTTATTTTTCTATAAATAATTACACTTTACAACCTAAACTATAATATTATACAAGTTGCAACTAAACTTCTTTTGAATAAGCAAAATTAACAAACTTGAACTATATGGGTTTTTTTATACTTTGCAACCAATCTCAACTATGTCTTTTTTTCACATTTTGCAACCTAAGCAATTTTTTTTACATTAACCAATGTGTATCTTTAAATGAATCTACTATTCACAATATGAATATATAATTTAATTGAAACTTTTCAACATATATATTAAAGTATAAGAAATATCGAAGAGCTCATATGTTTTATTTTTTTATTCCAACTACTGAATAACTTTTGAATTTTATTTTATTATTTGTTATTCTTTGTATCTCTGAAACACCAAGTAAAGTATTAAAACTTGCAAATAAGATTTTTTAAAAGTAAATAGTTATAGTTATAATTAAAAACTTTATTTAGATAAATTTAAATATTTAAATTAAAATAAA
Organism: Ajuga chamaepitys; assembly: GCA_958295605.1. Taxonomy (NCBI): domain Eukaryota; kingdom Viridiplantae; phylum Streptophyta; class Magnoliopsida; order Lamiales; family Lamiaceae; genus Ajuga; species Ajuga chamaepitys. The sequence goes on from OY282497.1 coordinate 9,095,884, forward strand.
ATAAATTAAAGAAAAATAATTTTCTTATAACATTATTCAATTTATTTTATTTAATAATATGAGTTGATATTTAGATATTTATGTTTGTTTTAACATTCATAATTAATTAAGCTATTATAAATATAGGTGAAGAATGATACAAACACACTAATTGTGTGTTTGGATTTCAAAGATAAGAAATAATTATTTTGAAAAAGATTTTTTATATTTAATATTTATCTTAATGTTAATATATATATAGTAAGTTATATTAAATTCATAATAACGTGCGAGAAACTTATATTTATATTATTTAAAATTTTATTTATATTATATCCTACGTTATTAAAAAAAAAATAGTAGGATCAAAACGATCTCATATTTAAATATTAAATTATATTATATTTAGTTTTATTAAAATCATTACTTTTTAAAGAAACTTTCGTGCATCGCACGCGAATATTACTAGTAGTAAGAATAACACATGTAGACTTAAAAAAATTAAAAATTAAAAAATTAAAGAATAACACATGTAGTGGTTGCTGTTTTAAAAACATAAAACAAAACAAAAATTTGGCGAAAATTTGTGGGAGCAACACGTGTTTTCCCCTATTCTTTTGCAACCTTCTTTTAGTATTAAACGAGATGATCACCCATGCGATGGACGGGATGTGTACTTTTTACATTTAGAATGTGTTTGGTTAAACTTATTCAAAACATCTTATAAAATATTTTTTGAGCTTATAAGATGTTAATCTTATTTACAAAATAAGTTATTGAAGTGTTTGATTATAATAAGATGCATGATAGAGCTTATAAGATGTTAGTAATGATATTTTTATAATTAAAATAATATAATTTAAAGTAGTAAATCAAAATAGGATCTTATTTGAGAAATAAGTTGGACCCTCCTTACTATTTCAAAAACAGCTTATAAGCACTTAACAACTCATTTGAAATAAAATAATCCTATTTAAAAATTATTGTCAAACACTTTGAATGAACTTATAAATTCTTAAACATCTTATAGATGTTTTAGAGAACTTATAAGCTCAACCAATCACCCTCTTAATATCTTCCATTATCACAAATTGAAACTACCAGTTAAATTTTCATAAATTTTTTAGTATTTTATATTTATACTTTTAATACCTTTCATTATCAAAAATAGAAATTACCAATTATATTTTCATAAATTTTATTAATTCAATTATTTGGATGCATGATCTGATGATGCTGAATATTTTAAGTAAAAATTTAAATACAAACTTGAAATTTGATTCATTTCTCTCCCTGTTATTTTAGTGTGCATTGCACAGGTTTGGGTCGTTGTACCAGAAAGGAGTCATTTGCCTATTATTATCACACCCGCTGATGTACCCATAGTTGGGCCCCTTTGAGCGTATAACATTTTACGTCGTGAAATGATTGTACCGAACCGAAGTATGGTGTGAAGATGCAGTTACATATGCATATAACGATAAAACAATGTCAATATTTTGCATAATTATCGTTTTAAAGCCACATATATTAAATAATATAATATTAGCATAAGAAGCCACAACACATATTAGTTACTTAAGTATATGAGTGGTAAACTATATTATCATGTCATATTTAAATAAAAAATAATTAACTTATTATTTTTGTAGGTAACATAATTTTTCTTTTCACAAAATAGAAAAAATAATAATAAGCAACCTAATCCAATCAACAACTCACTTTAGCGAATATATCTAAACTTTTTTCTGATTGTAAAGTGTAAACCTAATAAATTTGTATTTTTTATATGAACTTTTTTTAAACCAAATAATTTACACTATCCAAAAAATATTAAGATAAAAAAAAGAAGGTAAAATTAGAGTAAATAATTTTAATCTTCTAAAAAGTTCAATCCGTTAAAAAAATATCATTTTTTGAATTATATCACATTTTAATTTTATATACAAATGTTTTAAAAAATAAAATATATTATTTTTTTAGAAAATGAAAATATATCATTAACATCCTAAAAGGTATTTTATGCATAAAACTTAATACTTTAATTATAATATAAGCATTATGGATTTTAAATCGAAAATCATCAAAAGAGGAATAATTTGATACATTTCTTATGAAAAATCGAGTGAGACGAAAAAGTTATAAGACCTTAAAATTTTGAAGGCAAAAGATTAAAAAAAAAAAAAGAAAAGAAAAAGAAAGTGTTTGGTTGGAGGAGAAACCACAAAAAATGGATAAGACACATGTCCCCCCCCCCCCCCCCCCCAAAACCCCCTTTTAGGGGTTCTCCACATATTTAATAGTAGTTTTAAAAATTAAAAGAAAACAAAGATTTGTCGAAAAACTATGGGAGCGACACGTGTTTTCCCCTATTCTTATGCAATCTTCTTTTAGTATTAAAGGTTGATGTTGATTCATAAAAATCTCTTTGTACGAGTCCCATATATAAATATTATAAAAACAATAAAAAGCAGTAAATATTTAACCAATTCTTGAAAAAAGTCGGGCTATGCAAACATTCTGTATTTATCACTATATTTTTCTTTTATTTATAATTTATTTTATATTATTATGTAAAATATACGGTTGTATTTCCATAACATATTATATGAACGTAAGATATAAAGACCTTCTATATTTCATTGTAACATGTTTTTTGGATATGTGGGATTTTGATAAGATACTTCATACCTGCGGGATACTTTATTCTCTTAATTGCTTTATTTTTTTAGTTTTACTCAGTGATTCGTAATTATTAAAGTAGGAAATTAAAAATATTTTCTACTATGATTTACATAATTTGCCTCCATACCTTTAAAGAACAATTTCGTTAGGATTTATTCTCATGTGAGTATTTATTCATCCGAATTTCTATTGCCAGCCAATATTCTTTTTTAGACTTTGTACCGTGAGTGATTGAAATTCACTAGAATTCCTATATTTTTTCATAATACTTTTTACGTGACTAAACTCTCCGAATTAGGATTTTAATCTTTTTTATTAGATTGTTTTGGGTAAGTAATTAATCTTACTATACAAAATTTCATTGTTCTGTGACTATCCATTGAGATGTCTTTTTTTTTTCTTCATTATTATTCTTCGTTAATGTTTGACTCAATTCACCATCTCTCTCTATATATAAACAAAATGGATTTATGCTACTATTGGAAAGAATGCGTTTTCCCGCTTTGAAATCTCATAATTCATAGAAACACGATATGGTGATCCGGAAAAATCTCTTGAATTAGGTAATAGTTAATCTTTCATACATTGCAATGGAAATATAATCAATCTTATTTCAAAAATCATACTATTGTTGAGATATTCACTCTATTTAAATGTTGAAAATATCAATTTAAGATATGGAGAATCATTTTGCTTTATTTGATCAATTCATATTTCTGATAAAAAAAATATATATGAATATGTTTTTTCCCGATTTTATGCAAATATAATATTTTCTTTCTTCTATCAATCATAAAACATGGAAACTAAATTTCTAGTTTATTTGCTAAATTTCTAATTTCAAATTATTTTTCCCAATTTCATTAGAACGAATTATCTCCTATTACCCACATGGCTTTTTCTCTCTTTTTTTCCTTCCTTAATTTTGCTGATTTTCAGGATTATGAACCGGTATTATTAATTAATATTTTAAATCCCTTTCATTTCCTATTGTAACAATTCTCCCTCCCACTTCTTCCCTTTTCCATGTGTGCGCACAGACACATATAGCGGTAGCCTTTGGCAAAACGGATTTTTAGTAATTTTGTGCTCTCTAATTGATTTCAATATGACCATCAACTCACATTTTATTTTGGTTAGCAGGCTCAAGATATAAGAAAATGGTTCATGAAGCCAAATGATAAGGGCGCCGAAATGGCAGATTGACAATACTTTAAAGCAGATTGATAAGGGCGCCGGACTGGCAGATAGAAGAAGGTGATTATGGTTGTTGATGAATTGCATGTTACTTGTAGAGGATTTGCTTTTGCTACGTTGAAGTTATGTTCTACTATTTTTTTTTTCCAGAAGTATCTACTGATCAATTGGTTTTCAGATATACAAGTTGGTAGATGGCTAAGTAAATCGATGTGGTGCTGATTTTTCTTTTTCTTTTTTATTTTCTACTTTTTTTTTCCAACGTTTTCTTAAATAATGTTTGGCATGCTAAAGTCGAAATGTAAGAAGGATATGTTACTCTATGCAGATATTTTATAGTTCAAAAGGTTGGGTCACTAGATGTGTTATATATATATATGTATATATATATATATATAAAATAAATAATGGATAAAATTCAAATTGGATTCCTTGATTGCGTCCTTTTTTTATACATAATTATGATGTATGGAATGCTATTAAGATACTATTATAGTTATCATTGCAATTTTGAATGTAAATTAATACATAACATATTATTCCAAATACTAACCAATTAATAACAACCCGGAGCATTTAAATCATGTTGAAATTTCAGCAATTTCTTTCTCTATCTATTATTTTTTGTCTTATTTTTTAACTTTTTATACCTATAAATAGGGTCTAATTTTGCACCATAATTGACAACACAACACAAGTTCAAGAAGTCTAGAGGATGTTCAAGAAGGCGTAACAAAGTCAATCTTGAGATTTTCTATATTTATCCGAGATTAAGGTGTTGAGACCCCCCAAGCAGCGTTTTCAAGTTAGACCCTCCGATCGGCATTTTAAAGTTAGAACTTTGAAGTTGTTCTTCGTTGTTCGTCAAGATCTTCAAAGTTGTTCAGCCAAGCACATCATTTAATCCAAAATCAAGCTTACAAACCTTTAGATTAACGTGGTTCAAGTCAAAGTCCAGAATCGGGGAAGATCAAAGTTAACTCCGAGTTTGAAGGCATTATAATATTGAAGAGAAAAGTTAGAGATAGAAACTCAAAAATTGTAAATTTCATTCGTTCGATTCAAGAAAATTTAATTTTATACATTTGGTTCGTGTTTATCTATATAATACACAAAATCTATTGTTTACATATATTTATTGGATTATCTGTTGTACATGATATTTATAAGTAAATGTCAGTGTTATGTTGAATAATTTAATAAAGTGAATGCTGAATAATTTATTAGATGTAGTAGATATATTAATTAGATAATTTTTTTCCCAAATGTAAAACGTAGCTTGATGCAAAACAAAAGAATTGCTATAAATTTAGTTTTAAAATTTGAATACTACAAAAACACCAATATATCGATTTATATTACTAATATAAAAGTTTGAATTGTTTCGTCACATTTTTTGTTTTGTCTTTTCTTGTTACACCCAGAATCTATTTTAATATATACATATATATATACTAGCAATGAGCATGTGCGTTGCACGTGAGCCCTATTTTTTATAATTATTAATATTTTAAAATGTTAAAAATTAATTTAAACATAGAGTCACACTCTCAACATCTCACTCATTTTCACTCCCTTTTAGTCCCTTAATTTGTGAGCATAAACATGAACTTTATATGGGGAAGCATGCATATTATTATCTTTGATTTATTGTTTTTATTATTTGTACACTACGATAATTAGAGTTCAGACTTAAGTATGAAATTTCATTTGTTTGTTAAATGTCGTAAGATAATATGTGAAGAAAGTTGATAACGACGTAAGTTTAAGTTTTTTCAGAAAGAACTAAGAAAAAATGTAAAACATGATTAGATTAACTATCGAAAATAAATAATAAATACAAAAGAAAATTTGATAGTTGGAGTACTTGTTTGAATCATTTTCAAAATTATTGTTTCTTTGGTTTTTAAATTTTTATTTCAATGAAACTTCTTGCTTTATAGAAAAAATATATATATTGCATAATAAAGTTATTTGTAGATCGGTTGTTTGTTGTGATAAACCGTCTTTTGTATTGGTAATTTTAGTTGTAAATTGTAGATTTTAATATAATTTAAAAAAAAAATTAATTTTAAAGAAATGAATATAATTAAGTAATGTTTTCACAATTGTGTTTGACGTAAAACATAAGCAAAAACAAACTAAGATAAATCTAAATTTAAAACTTAAAAGTCACGAACAAAATTAAAATAAATTAAAATAATAAACTAAAAAGTCAAGATAGAAGGGTATGAAAAAATGATAGGATTTGGTGAAGAACTTAGACCTTCTCTTTCTTAATCTTTTTGGGAACTGTCTTAGTATTCGTTTTCGTTTTTGTTTTGGTAATGTATTGGGTAATTGTCACTTCACCATCACTTTTATCTGAAATTTAGTCTTTATAAATCTTCTTTTTAATTTTTGGTTTGCCTCTTCCTTGTTCACTTGTTGCTTTTTTTTTTTTTTTTCAGCGGTAGACTGTCTTTGACTTTTGTTTCCTACCCTTTTGTTTATCTGGTTTCTTTTGTAGTGCTTTATTATTTGAATTTTTTTATTGTCTTTCAATCATGTTTTTTTGTTCTCTTTCTCTCATTATTTCTTTATTCGTTGATGAATTGCATTAGCTTTTGTTCCTCTTCTTGCTTATGTGATATCTCTTCTTCTATCTTCTTTTCTCCATTCTTTTTCTTCATTGGTTCTTTTTTCGTGGTTGTGACAATTGTCTGCTCTTGATTGTGTATCTTCTTGTTCTTCGGTTTCATTATTTCTATTTCCTCACAATTGTACACAATCATCCTTGTTCATCTTTTCTCGTTCAATGGTATGAGGAAATAAATATCTTTGTGTGCTTGTGATGTTAGTCAGTTTGTAGTAGTTGGAATCATTATGTCCCTGAAAATCATTTATAATTTAAATATTTTTTAGTTCGGACTCCTGGGTTTGTGATCATGCATCTGGAATTTCTAATTTACTTATAATGTATTTTTTCTTAGCATTGCTAATGATACAATATATTCTTGGATCAAACATTCGACATGCGTAGCTGTTATGTCGCCAAATACTGTAATCTCCTTGAATGACTTTTTGATTTACTCAGTACCTGTCTAATTTCATAATAGGTAAGGTAAGTGATCAGTTTACCCATTGTGGTAACTTCCGTATTTGTATGAGCTACACTGAAAATAAAAGAGTGTGCATATTGATAAGGTTAAACAAATGATTTCCTCTATATATATATCTTGAGTTCTGTATTTTTATATTTTTATTTTTTGCAAAATTTAGAATATATTACCTTGGATTAGCTTCAATGGATTTTCCGATACACTTTTTACAAACAACTTTTTCATCTTCCATGTAGCTAGGTTTCTCTATTACATCTGTCACACTCTTCTTATCATGTGTTTACAATATTCTCCATATTGTCTACAATTCCGGTAAAACAACAATAGATTTTCTATTTCATTGAGAACAAATATCTTTCAATCGAAATATAATATAATATATGCTCTAAATTATTTGCATATTAACTTACCCTGTCAATGTCTTTTTATTTTCTATGATATCTTTAAGAGTCACTTATGAGCATTTACCATTCTTTGATTCGTAGTTATCTCAGATATTTTAATTGGATCTTGTATTGTGTTTGACTTGCATATATTATTTTTAATGTGTTAGAAAATTAATTTTCCATCATCTTACTTGGGTCTTCTAGTTTATTGCTTAACATCGGCGAGTGTGCTCTAACTATTCAGAATTTGGGTTTATTTGTAGGATGCTTGCTTCTGTAGTTTGTAACTTTAATCCAGCTGCAAAGAAAATAGAGTGTTAGCTAGTTATTTTTAATATATAAGTTAAAACTATTTCTTTTTAATCTTACTTAAGTACTTAGATGTCGTAACGTTCTTAACTGCAATTATTGCATTCCGTTTTGCGCTTTCCTTTAACACTTTCCACAAGAAAAGTTTTATGCTTATTTTCTTATTTGATGACATACAAAATATTTATGTATACATATAATATTATATTTGTTCAAGAATTTTGCTAGATAAGAATGACGAAGAGTAATTAGAAAGAGTTTCGAGTACTGTGTGTCAATGATGGTTATTTCTCTCAAGGTTAATTCTTGTCCCTTATTATTTTTTACTATTTAGTTATCCACATTTGCAAGCATTCCGCAAATATTTGGTACATTCAAAATATATATTTGTTATTTTTCATCAAATTAAGTCATATTTATATAGAGACTTAGGGTTTCAGTATTTTACCAAATCCTTTTCTGTCGCCAAGTTTTGTCTCAAGGCAAAAAAAAAAAAAAATATTTAGCACCTTTTTTTGTCGTTAAGAATAACCTTAAATAGTACCTTTCTGTGATGCCCGGGACCGACGAGGGCGGGGAGTGATCGCCGGTGCAATAAGAAGAAGGCACGGACAATGAGCGGCTCCTAGCAGACTTCTAGGTGAAGAGAGACATGAACGAATCGACACAACACTCGAAAAAGAGGGTATCCTGAGATTGTGAAGGTATGGGACCGTATAGTCTGCTATGTGGGCCATTCCAAGACTATGTAGGTATGGGACTGCATAAGTTGAAGAAAGCTTAAAGAATAGATTAGTGCTACTCATACCACCAAGGTGCATCTTCTTTTCTGGTACTCATTCTGAGAAAACTCTGAGGTTAACATTTCAAGATGGGTGACCCCCTGGGAAGTTTCTCAGGGTGCGCGTGAGTGAGAACAAAGCACTCTGGAAAAGACTTGTGTTGGTTTTGTGGGGACAGTCCGTCAAATTTAGAACCGGGTCGTAACAAATGGTACCAGAGAAGGACCTCTCCCAGTACGGTGTGGTGCGGGGACGAACCAGGCGGAAGCTGGTGGGCATGTGACGCCCGGGACCGACGAGGGCGGGGAGTGATCGCCGGTGCAATAAGAAGAAGGCATGGACAATGAGCGACTCTTGGCAGGCTTCTAGGTGAAGGGAGACATGAACGAACCGACACCACACCCGAAAAAGAGGGTATCCTGAGACTGTGCTTGTATGAGACCGTATAGTCGGCTATGTGGGCCATTCTGAGACTATGTAGGTATGGGACTGCATAAGTTGAAGAGAGGTTAAAGAATTAATTAGTGCTACTCATACTACCAAGGTGCATATTCTTTTCTGGTGCCCATTCTGAGAAAACTCTGAGGTTAAGCGTGCTTGGCCTGGAGCAATTTCGAGATGGGTGACACCCTGAGAAGTTTCTCAGGGTGCACGTGAGTGAGGACAAAGCGCGCTGGAAAAGACTTGTGTTAATTTGTGGGGACAATCCGTCAAATTTAGAAGCGAATCGTTACACTTTCTCCTTCAGATTGAATTTGAGCACATATAAGTCCAATCACTTCTCCGTTGTTCCGTTGTTTCCAACACTATTTTTTTTGTCACATGTATAATGCTCTGGAAATTCCTTGTAACTATATTTTCTTACATCTTTATCTTTAGCACACAAGGAAAAGAACTTTGTGAGCATTGTTTTTAAATAATAATGAACATCCAACAATTTTCTGCAAATTTTGATTATTCCGATAGGTGATATATTATCGGTTAGGTAGATGAAGCTGCAATATTACAACTACTGGGTGTACTCCCTCTGTCCCGGCCCAATTTGCCTACCTTGGTTGGGCATGGAGGTTAAGAAAAATCAGATTTTGTGGAATCTTTGACTTTTTCAAAACTGGAGATTGAACGTGGAGATTTTGAGGGTAGAGATTGTGAGAGAAAATTGTCATTTATGGGCTGACAAATTAGATTGGGTCAAACCAAAAAGGAAAGTAGGCAAACTAAAGTGGGACGGAGGGTGTATTTCATTTGAATTAAATTAAAAAATTCTTCACATAGGTTCTTGAGCAAAAACCCATCGTACACCTGGATATTCTTTAATTTCGTCAATGGTGGTATTGTCATCATTTTGTGCCATATTAACCGGCACTTTATCATGACCTTTATAGATGTACTTGTGCAAATACTTCACAGCTTTTGTTCCAGAACATATTTCTACATTGATATGACTATTATATCTATATAATAAATATAGGTTGTAAAGAACTACCCACTGATTATCTAATTGTGCATTGCGAACTTGAACTAAAGGTACATTTTCCCTTCTTCAATAAGTCGGGTAACCATCTTTTCCTTGTATTGTTATTTCATAATACGGTCCTGGATAGTGACATTTGCACTTATCTTTAACCATGGCTGAATTTTTTAGATTTTTTCCTCCACATCGTCCGTGCACCATATGTTTCTTTATCAACTCATATAGTTCAGGTTACTTTTCTAGATCAGGAATTTCTGCACAAAAATATACTTATCATACTAATCAACATTATTTATCTTATACTCTAGCTTTAAAGTAATAAGCATGTGAGCATGTGACAATCATTTTTTCTAAAATTCGACAATGTGAACATGTGGTACTACTTTTCCACGTAACTTTTTTTTTTTTTTTTGAATAGTTGATCTTTCAAGTCATGGAATTTGTCCGAAAAACTCTTACAATAAATCTGGACGATCTTGTGGTCGCTAGCCATCATATAAATTTTCTTGAATTCCTTCCAATCATTATTGCAAGTTATTGTGATAAACATACCTAGTTTTTCAAATTTATGAACTAATGTCAATGCGCCTATCTGGCTCGCATATCTCTTGGACCACATATAAATGATTGTGGAAGAATGATTCTCTTTCCAACTTCATAGCATCCAGTTTCTACTTTGAAGATAATGTCCATGATTCTTTGATAAAATTCTGCTCTCAATTTTTTTTAATTATTTCAGAAATTGTATATTGTTGCAACAATCGTCCAGGTAATAAAGGCATGGACCACCTTTTATTTCAAATATGAAGGTTATAACAACTATATTCTCTACTAGAAACTTTCTTATCACTTCCTTTATAAAAAAATGTTTTAAAAAATAACAAAGATAAAATAAAAAAAGAAGTAATATAGCAAATAGATTATGTAACATAAATAACATTATATAGTTAATTTTGTGATTGATAGTGATATACAAATTACTTGTTATTGACATAATAACCTTTTGGAATATATTTACCCCCTTACTCTTGAGATATAATATCATCTGGAGTAGAGAATGACATGATTCAAGAAGTGTCATCTACATTTGTTGGATTAACTGTCGTACATGATATGTATGAGGAAGTGTCAATGTTGTGTTGAATAATTTTATAAGGTGAAAACTGGATAATTTATTCGATATCGTAGTATATTCATTCGATTTTTTTTTTTAAATGTAAAGCATAGCTTGGTGCAAAACAAAGAGAATTGTTAGAGATGGAGTTTAAATTTGAATACTATAAATTTATATTAAAATATGTAGACCTTGATATCTTTTTATGATAATTTCTTTACCATTGCTCTTTCAAATATTGCCAACCAGTCCCGCCTCTTGAAAAAGCAATGGATATTGCAATGAGTCATAACATCCATAATAATACATATTCTCTATTGATTCCCCAAATGAGCATTAACTCTTATGTCTCGAGAAAATGGTATGTTACCACTGTTACCCTCCCTCCATATAGCTGCAGCTTGATATAATGTTGGAGAATTATCGACTCATTGATCCATGCTCTCATCTTTTGAAATGTAAAGTTCAACATCTTTTAAAGAAGAATACTCCTTTAATCTTCAAAAATCTCTAGCATACGGATTTTCTACAAAATTTTGATTAGTTTCCGGAAAATAACTTCTAAAACATGCAAGTTATGTCTCATTCTATTCTCATCTTTATTCTAAGTTTTCACATAATACAATTGGAAAGGAGAATGAATATCGTCAGTCTTTATTGCTGGAAGATTGTGATGTATCATTCCTTGTACACGAATAGTAAAAACGTCTTTTCTTGCAAAGGCTGAAGTAAAAAATATAGAATTATAAGAACGGATGTTTAATCAAAAGTTAATAGCCTCTTCCGTGTTAGAGGTTAATAAATCATATAATTCTTCTGGTGCTTTTAACATGAGCAAGTTTCACTTTTTCATTATCACAATAAAAATTCTGAGGTTCGTACTTAAATTAATCTTCTAGTGCAACAAAATGCAGTCAGGTACTTTATTCAGCTCTCATAGCTTGTAGATGATCAGTTCATGGAATATTGATCCTATATAAAATATGACAAAATTACAATAGGATTTTTCAGCTAACGAAACTACTTTAATTTATAAAATATAATTACACATCATTAGACTCAAATGGATTCAATAATGCTCTTGTACTACTTGTAAGCTGCCTCTTTCTTTTGTTATTCGAAAATACTTTTTATCTTTTATACGCTAGTATCACTCCCATGCGATGCACGGAAATTTATTTAAAAATAATAATTAAATTAAATTAAATTAAATATTATATAATCTAATATTAAAAATGAAGTTGTTGTATTCTAAACTAAATAAATATTTGAATAATTTTGATTAATCATATAAAAATTATAAGTAATGTAACAATCGGTTTCTCCCACGTGATATATGGATTTAATATAACGTATATTTTATAAAAATATTATCTTATGGATTAACATAAAGATAAATGAATATTCAAATAAACATAAATATCTAAGAAAACCAAATTGTTGTGTGAACATATATTTAAGGGATGATGAATATTCAAACAAACACAAATATTATCTTAATATTGAAACTCAAATATATGTTTAGTGTGTCTGTATCCATATTGATCTATGTGAGCACCCACAAATAACTTAAGTGATAATGAATATTCAAACAAACACAAATATCTAAATAGTATACAACCGATCAACATATACTAAATATAATAAGATGAGAAAATTAGTGTATTTTTATTTTATTTTAGATATTTTAACTTATCTAAATAATTTTCAATATTTTAATGTACTTATTTAACTTCCTCTTTAAAAAGAGGATTCTAGTTTTAAAGTTTTAATATATAATCAAATGCGTTTTACGTTTAAATAAAACTTGATATTAACAATTCAAATATTTATTTAATAGTTGGAATAAAAAATAAAATATATGAGTTCTTACTCAAATAAATTCTACATTTTTATTATAAATATTAGATTTATTAAAGATACAAATTTATCAATGTGAAAAATTAATTAGGTTGCAAAATGTGAAAAACAGATTTATACAGTTAAGGTTAATTAATGCGACAAAGTAAAGTTTAGTTTGCAAACTCTAAAACATTATTAAGATCAGGTTGATTTATTTTTATTTTTTAAAAGAAATTTAGATTGTAACACATATAAAATCTCACAGTTTAGGTTGCAAAGTGTTATTTTTTAAATAAAAATAACATTAATAAATATAAAATATGAAAAAATGAATAAGTAATAAAAATAATTTCAATATTAATTATCATATTTAAGTATATATATAAATATGTGTGGAAGTCGTAGTCCTGTGATTAATCAAACAAAAATTATTATTATAACAAACTACAAACTAATATATGCAAATATAATAATTCAATAAGTTGATCATTAGATTATACATTGAATTTTATGTTTAATTTAATAAAGTACATGTTTAATTATTTAAATAATGAATTTATCTCGATGCATAAATGAAGAACACTTTAGGTTAAATTAAATAAACTGATTAGTTTTGCTTTTAATAAAATAAACAAGACAATTATTGTTTCTACTATTTACTTAATTTTAGTTGTATTCTTATCCCAAGCAATAAAATAAGTAACCAACCTCAACACGTAGTCGAAGCTTACACTTTTCCTTGGATACCTAGTCAAGGCTAGTTTTTCATCGATACCTAGTCTAACTCTTCCTTTGACACCTAATCAAAACTTAAATTGATCATTGATACGTAGTCCAAGCTTAAATTCTTCATTGGACACCTAGTCAAGGCTTAAACTATTCCTTGATCAACACTTAGTCTAAGTTTAACTCGTCCTTTGATACCTAGTCAAAACTTAACTCTTCCTTGAAACATAGGCAAAGCTTAAATTCTTGTTCAAGTCCTACTCTAACCCTATCTTAGATCTCTAACTCTTCCTTATATCAGACCTGAAGTCTTATAATAGTTTTCTCAAAATAAAGCCAAACACCAGGCTCACATGTCCGACGCTCAAACGCAAGATTAAGACCAAGATAGAGTCAAAATGAAATACTTAAACTAATTCATGAGGTGTAAATCAATCCGGTCTGGCTCCTAAGATCATGATTAGTGTCAAGCCCCTAAAATGTGTTTAATCCCTGAAGATCCACTTGTTCATCTGCTGCCTGACCGAGTTAGGATGTTTAGCTAATAAGGCATAACATGTAAGTAGCTTGAGCTAGCACTCAAAAGAAAAGATTGGTGTCAAGCACCTGTTACATGTTCAATTCTCAGAAGATACAACTTTTCCAGGCTTCTCAGATATGTTGGAACATTGGAAAACCATTTCAGTTTTATAATTGGTCAGAATCGGAATTCAGTTGGCGAGTATACCATCCAGTTCGCTCACTCAGAGTTTAATAGAGATAATATCTTATGTGTGCATATTATTACAATTATTAAATAATATGCAATGTTTGTGAAAAATTTCGATCTTCTATTCTGAATTATATTCTACCTTGCATTGTATAATCTCTCATGATGTTTGTCTATTTATAATATTACTCTACATACATAATATATAATGATGGGGTTAGGAATCACCGCTCTGAACATAGGAGCTCCCCGAAAAGGAGAACAACCGGTAGAGGGTACCGCTCTGCCCGAGTAAGGGCTACATGTCACCAAGTCAGCGTTAGTCCCTTGGAGCGGAGCGCTCTGGGTGGATTAAGCGAGAACCAGTCGAGGAAACAAGGCGGTCCTGATAGTCTGCACCCTTAAAGGGATGAGAAAGGTTTTCGCTATGTGAGGATTGAGGACTGATATACTCATAATCCAGGTCACAAACGGATCAGAAAACCGGATCAGAAATGAGCTAAAAAGCTGAAGAAAGAAGAAACTGCCATATGGCAGTTATAACTGACATTCGCAACGGTTTTAGTTAAAACCGTTGTGAAAGGCCGTTGGCAGCAACAGATTTCCTGAATCAGATTTGGACGCGTTTTTTGATTGGTTTTCAACTGGTTTTCCTTTCTGAATTCATATATGATGGTGTATCTCTCATTTTCAGTCTGTAACACACGCATATAGAGGAGTGGGAGAGGATAGATAGTGAATACACTTGGATAGAAGAGTGATTGTCATTCTTTGAGTGTTTTTCGTTTTGTTGCTACTGGATTGTTTTCAGTAGTGTTCATCATCTTGTAAACATCATTTGGAAGTTGATAGTGAGCTGAATCATCCTCCGTGGACGTAGGTCATTCTTGGGCCTAACCACGTAAACTTGGAGTCATTTTCATTTCTGTTTTATTTCATTACTTTTTGTTTGCTTGTATTGATCCAATTGTTTGTTAAACCCACAACAATTGGCGCCGTCTGTGGGAAGATTACGAACTGGAGCGGATCAAGGAGTTGACAATGGCAGCAATGAAGTACGACGTTGAAAAATTCAATGGCAAAAACGATTTTGGTCTGTGGCAGCTGAAGATGAAGGCTCTCCTCGTTCAGCAGGGTCTTGCAGGGGCTCTCAAGGGCATTGATGGCTTCTCTGATAAAATTGGGGCCAGTGAAAAAGCAGATTTGTTGGATAAGGCACATTCTGCCATTATCCTGTCCCTGGGAGATAAAGTCTTGCGTGAAGTATCCAAAGAATTGACAGCAGAAGCTGTCTGGAACAAGCTTGAGGAACTTTACAAAAAGAAGACCATGGTGAATCGTTTGTATCTAAAACAGAAGCTATACTCATTCAAGATCCAAGAAGATAAGGCTATAGATGATCAACTGGAGGAGTTCAACAAGTATCTAGATGACCTTGAAGGGGTTGATGCCAAGATTGAAGATGAAGACAAAGCCATCCTATTACTCAATGCATTACCAAAATATTATGAGCATCTCAAAGATGCCATGATGTATGGAAGGGAAACAAAAATATCCCTGGAAGAGGTTCAGACTGCTCTGAAGGCAAAGGAATTGCAAAACTCATCTGATGGAAAGAATGACTCTCAAGCAGAAGGGCTACATATAAAACCAGGACAGTTTCACAAGGTCAAGAAACCTTCAACAGCAAATGGTGGGGGAAAGCAACCGCAGCAGTCAAAGCCAAAAGGTGTTGGAGGAAAGGAAACCAGAAAGTGTTTCCATTGCAAGAAGCCAGGTCACCTCAAGAAGAACTGTTTTGAATTTGATAGGGATGGCCCGATCACTTCGGGTCGGGTTAATACCTGAGCCCACTGACCGGCCCAGCACGCATAGGCCCAGCAGGTCCAAGAACACGCGTCGGCCCAACGAGTGTTTTGTTCCGCGAATCAAGGCCCACGATCCGTTCCCAACCGCCATGCAGCGGAAAATAGGCACGATAATAGGGAGTTAGTTAGGGTTTATTAGGAGACTCTATAAATAGGTGAAAAGAACTCGGAATTAGGGTTCGAACTCTGTAATCAAAATTACTCCGTGTAAACTCAAACTTTGAGTGAAAGAAACACCTCGGCAAGAGGGATTTTCTGCCCGTGGACGTAGATCTCCGGATCGAACCACGTAAATCCTGTGTTTTTACATTCTGTTTGCGTAGATTATTGTTTAATTGTGTGGTTACCGGATTGTGCTTTATCAATTGGCGCCGTCTGTGGGAACCGCATTCAAAAATCATGGTGACAACACGTTTGAATCAATCTCGTCACGGTGACCAATCTAACCAGGATCCGCCCGTGGATCAAATTTTGCCACCAAGGCAATTGCCGGCAGGGAGTACGTCTAATCATCAGGGCAATCAAAACCCTCCACCCCCTCAAGACCAGCAAAACCCTAATCTTGCTGCTGCTCAACCCCCGGTTGACATTCAAATTACTCCAGAACTGCTCCAGGCTTTCTTACAAGAGCATGCACATGTTCTTCAAGATTGGGCAGTTAATCGCCTACATCCCGCGGGGCCTGCCGCGGGGCCTGTCGGCCATAATGCTAATCCCGTGGTGCCTCCACCCCGTTCGCAGGATCAACAGGACCCGGGGCACCGCGGGCGTCAGGATCGACGACGGGAACGACCTGGTTCTTCCGAGAACCATGGAAGTTCTAATGAATCACGACCTCGCAATGAGGAACCTACTGATGTGGATCGCCGCCGTCCACTTAATGCGGCTAAGAGAGTTCGCTATGCCAATCCTCATGCTCTAGATCTTCAAGAGTATGAGCAAGTTCAACGCAATGTTGAACTGGACAGAATTCTGGGCCTTGATGCCAATGGAGATATCATCACACCGTTCTCCCAAGAAATCATGGCCACCTCCCTTCCCGAAGGGTTTAAACGGCCAGCCATACCACCTTACAACGGCACCGGAGATCCGGCCATTTTTCTTGGAGCTTTTAGGCACAACCTGCTCAGCCATGATAACGTTACATCCCTCCAGTATTGCAAGATTTTCCCTGAGTACTTACAGGATGAAGCTCGGGTTTGGTTTGATTCTCTCCCACGCAACAGCGTATCTTCTTTCAGAGAACTCGCCGAGCACTTTTGGGCACGGTTCGAAGCACGGGCGAAGCCCATGGCCACCCTGGCCGATGTCATGAACATGGAACAGCGGGGCGGTGAAACCGTTACGCAATTTCTTGACCGCTTCACAGCAGTAAGTCTCAAGGTGGGAAATTGCCCCGACGACGTACTCATTAACGCATTCATGAATGGACTCCGTCCCGGAGCACTTTACACCGAGTTAGTTCGCAATACACCAGTCACAACCCGAGCACTGTTCAAAACGGTGTGCAGATATGCTAAAGCCGAGGAGCAGACTCGCCAGAAGCGTGAGAAACACGCTAGCAAGCGGCAGTTCGACAAAGCACAAACCGGGTCTAGTACGCGCCCTAGTGCATTTTCCCGCCTGACCCCGGGGCGTTCAGAATCCCGAGGCGATATTCCACAATTGACTCCGTTGACGAAGTCACGAGCCGAAATCCTTTCTATTCACAAGAACGATTTACGGTCGTGTCCGCGGATGACTGCTCCGGCTGAGAAGCGAAACCGCAAGAAGTGGTGCGCGTACCACCATGATCATGGACATGAGACAGAGGAGTGCCGAGAACTCAACAAGGAAATCGAGGATTGTCTAAAGAACGGTTTCTTGCAGCAGTACATTGCTCGGACCGATGACCAACCTCGGTCAGGCCAGAATGGGGGTTCATCCCAAAGTCGTGGAGGTTATCATGACCGTGGGCCTATGAACATCGAATAACAAGTACTGTTCTTATCTTTACATTTATTGTACAGTTCTTTTTCGTTGTGATTCCTCTTCGGATTGTTTAGGTTGCTCCGGCACACATCATTGAATAAGTACTCTTTGTTTGTGCATCTTACTGTATTCTCTTTTACGTTACGGGGACGCCCTAATGTAGTAGTACTGTTATTATTCGTCTCCGGACAATTGGATCTCTCCCCCGATCCGTCCGGGGAGATTCACGTTTCGTCTCCGGACAATTAAATCTCTCCCCCGATCCGTCCGGGGAGATTCACGTTTCGTCTCCGGACAATTAAATCTCTCCCCCGATCAGTCCGGGGAGATTCATGTTTCGTCCCCGGACTCATATCACTCTCCCGCCTGATCCGTCCGGGGAGATTTTACTCCCGCCTGATCCGCCCGGGGAGATTCACGTTTCGTCTCCGGACAATTAAATCTCTCCCCCGATCAGTCCGGGGAGATTCATGTTTCGTACCCGGACTCATATCACTCTCCCGCCTGATCCGTCCGGGGAGATTTTACTCCCGCCTGATCCGTCCGGGGGGGTTTCACTCCCGCCCGATCCGTCCGGGGAGATTTTAATTGGCACCGTCCATATAGTGTTCCCGAACACTTATTAACCCGATCCGTCCGGGGAGATTTTTCTTTACAATTATCTACGGCCTCCGAGCCAGTATTCGGCGCTCCGGCGTTGAGATTTATTCCCGGACCTCCTCCGGGTCCTACGGGATTCTGTCATTCCTCGGCCTTGAGCTCCGGCTCTCTCCCCTCCGCGGGCCCTTGGATGTCACGGACTTCAACAGAGGCCACTCCGGCAGATTCGTTAAAACTGTGCAGTAGGCCTTCTCCACCCACTGGGTGACGTCTTCCCCCGGGGAGACACCTCAGCAGTTTTTCCCTTATTCTTGGCTGCCACAGCCACTGCGGGGCTTCCGATTGGCTCTTTTCCGAAGCGTCCCACTGCATCCCCAATTTGAAGTTAGTCCTGTACAAGGCAACAGTTTTTACAACAAGATATGAGAACTCCTACCCTCCTCGGCAACCGCATCGCCCGAATAATACGGGCTCAGTCCGGTTTATGGGAAATAGCAGAGCGTGTCACTTCACTTCCCTCTCTCTCATGATGGCGCCGCCAATCACATCAACCTCACTCTTCGCCAGGCAGATTTAAATTACACTCCGGTGATCCTTTCACATCGGCCATCCTGCCACACTCCGGTGCTCCCTTCACCTCGGCCAGACTACTACACTCCGGTGCTCCCTTCACCTCGGCCGGGTCATTATGTACTTCCGACATGTTTCTTGCTTTTGGGAGACTCGGTATCTCGCTATCTGACCCGTGCACTTCGGCCTAGTTCGGTTCCGCTTCCGCAGACTGCGCCGCGGAGTCCCTGGGACGCGGATAGACTCAGTCATCCACAAACACTTCGGCGCGACCGCGACTCACGGCCCCTCTTGCTTATGGTTCCACCCCGGTGACAACCGAAGCTCCTTCCTCGCTCTGGCTGGCGGGGGGGGGCATCTGATAGGGATGGCCCGATCACTTCGGGTCGGGTTAATACCTGAGCCCACTGACCGGCCCAGCACGCATAGGCCCAGCAGGTCCAAGAACACGCGTCGGCCCAACGAGTGTTTTGTTCCGCGAATCAAGGCCCACGATCCGTTCCCAACCGCCATGCAGCGGAAAATAGGCACGATAATAGGGAGTTAGTTAGGGTTTATTAGGAGACTCTATAAATAGGTGAAAAGAACTCGGAATTAGGGTTCGAACTCTGTAATCAAAATTACTCCGTGTAAACTCAAACTTTGAGTGAAAGAAACACCTCGGCAAGAGGGATTTTCTGCCCGTGGACGTAGATCTCCGGATCGAACCACGTAAATCCTGTGTTTTTACATTCTGTTTGCGTAGATTATTGTTTAATTGTGTGGTTACCGGATTGTGCTTTATCAGAATTCAAAAGAAAGAAGGCAGAAGGTTCCAACAAACCAAATACAGCAGATTTGGCACAAGGAGAAGAAGATGCTGATGTCTTGAACATTGTTGAAGGCAGGACAGAAGCCAAGTGGATTCTAGACTCAGGATGCAGCTTCCACATGTGCCCTAATGCCAGTTGGTTTCACAGCCTCAAGATGCACAAACAGGGCTCAGTAATGCTAGGGGATGATCATGCATGTCAGATTGAAGGCATTGGTGATGTCAGGCTCAAGATGCATGATGGTTCTGTTAAAACCCTGTCCAATGTAAGATATATCCCCATGTTGAAGAGGAACCTCATCAGTCTTGGGACTTTAGAAAACAAAGGATGTAACTTCAAATCAATGCAAGGGCAATTATTTGTGTACAAAGGTTCAAAACTGGTGATGAAAGGCATCAAGAAGGCAAGCCTCTATTATTTGATTGCAGAAACTCTGATAAGGGATGTAAATAGTGTTGCTGTTGAAGATTCCCATTTATGGCACAAGAGACTTGGCCATATGAGTGAAACAGGCATGAATGAGCTGCTGAAACAAGGGATCATCAATCACAAAGGGAGGTTCCAAGTCCAGAATTGTGAGATCTGCATTCTAGCAAAGAGCAAGAAGTTGCCATACCCCAAAGGTAAACACACTTCACAACACCCGCTTGACTATGCTCATTCTGATCTTTGGGGGCCTTCAAAGGTGGAAACAATGGGGGGTGGAAGATATTTCTTAAGCATCATAGATGATTATTCAAGAAAACTATGGATTTACATACTAAAGAATAAGTCTGATGCTTTTAACAAATTCCAAGAATGGTGTAAAGAAGTTGAGATGGAGAAAGGGTCAACACTGAAGTGCCTAAGGACAGACAATGGTTTAGAATTCCTATCTGAAGAATTCCAGAAATTCTGCAAAGAAAGGGGCATAAAGAGACACAAAACTGTCCCTGCTCATCCTCAACAAAATGGAGTAGCTGAGAGGATGAACAGAACAATTTTGGAAAGGATCAGATGCATGCTAATAGAATCTGGAATGCCAAAAAGGTTTTGGGGAGAAGCTGCTGTCACTGCAGCATACCTGATAAACATAAGTCCATCCACTCCAAACCAGTATGTAACTCCATACCAGAAATGGAGTGGAAACCCACCAGAATGTTCACACTTGAGACCTTTTGAATGTCTTGCTTATTCTCATGTCAAACAAGACAAATTGGAGGCAAGAGCATTGAAGTGTATAATGTTGGGGTATCCACAAGGAGTAAAGGGATATAGACTATGGTGTTTAGAATCTGGGATGAATAAAGTGATCATAAGCAGAGATGTGAAGTTCTGTGAAGAGCAAATGCCAATGAAACCAAAACCAAGTGCTCCACTGGAAGTGACAATAAAGAATACAGGTACACAGCTCAAGGTGGAGCAGGATGACATAGATGGAAAGTCAGAAACTGATGAAGACACAGAATCAATCCAAGAAGAAATTGACTCTGAAAAGAATCAATACCAATTGGTGAGAGACAGAGAAAGGAGGGTTATAAAACCTTCCTCCAGATATGGCAGTGATTACCTCACTGCATATGCCTTAAGTGTTGCAGAAGAAACAGAATATTCTGAGCCAAGAAACTACAGAGAAGCTGTTAGCAGTAGTGACAGAGAAAACTGGATTATAGCCATGCAAGAAGAAATGGATTCTTTGGAAAGAAATGGGACATGGATACTGGTGGATAAACCTGCTGGACATAAACTTGTTAGCTGTAAATGGATCTTCAAGAAGAAAGTAGAATTCAGTGGAACAGAAAGGATAAGGTTTAAGGCCAGACTGGTTGCCAGAGGTTTCACTCAAAAGGAGGGGATAGATTACAATGAGATCTTTTCCCCTATAGTGAAACATTGTTCCATAAGAATGCTTCTGGCAATGGTGGCTCAGATGGACTTAGAGCTAGAACAGTTGGATGTCAAAACTGCATTTCTGCATGGTGAGCTTAAGGAGACTATTTTCATGCACCAACCAGAAGGTTTTGAAATGCCAGAAAATGCAAACAAGGCCTGTCTACTCAAAAAGTCTTTATATGGTCTTAAGCAAAGCTCCAGACAATGGTATATAAAGTTTGATGAGTGTATGAAAAAGATTGGATATACAAAATCAAAGTATGACAATTGTGTTTTCATGAGGAAATCTGGGGATGAAATTTTAAGTTTCTTACTGTTGTATGTGGATGATATGCTTGTAGCAAGCAAATATCAATCTGAAATAGAAAGGCTCAAAACAGACTTACAGAAAGAGTTTGAAATGAAGCAGCTTGGAGAAGCAAGAAGGATTTTGGGTATGGATATATGCAGAGATAGAAGAAGAGGATTGTTGTGGCTTGAGCAGAGAAGTTATGTTGAGAAGATTCTCAACAAATTCAAAATGAATGAAGCAAGGCCAGTAACAGTCCCTTTAGCACAGCATTTCAAGCTAACAGAATCACAGAAGCCCAGAACTGAAGAGGAAGAATAGGAGATGTCAAAGGTCCCTTATTCAAATGCTGTTGGCAGGATAATGTACCTAATGGTGTGTTCTAGGCCTGATATATCTCATGCAGTTAGTGTTGTTTCAAGATATATGTCCAATCCTGGAAAGCAACACTGGGAAGCACTCAAATGGATTATGAGGTATTTGAGAGGGTCTGCAGCTAGAGGAATTATGTTCAGGAAAGTTGATGGTCTGCAGGATGCTGTGAAAGGCTATGTAGATTCAGACTATGCAGCAAATTTGGATAGCAGGAAGTCTCAATCTGGTTATGTATTCACATTGTTTGGTGCAGCTATCAGTTGGAGGTCCATGCTACAGTCAGTGGTGGCATTAAGCACTACAGAAGCAGAGTATATGGCAATGACTGAAGCTGTAAAGGAGGCAGTGTGGTTAAGAGGTATGATTTCTGAGTTTGGGATAAAGCAACAGTCAGTAGAAGTGATGTGTGACTCCCAGAGTGCTCTTCATCTAGTAAAGCATCAAGTTTATCATGAAAGGTCAAAGCATATTGATGTTAAGCATCATTATGTTAGAGATATTATTGAGAAAGGAGATGTGAATGTGAAGAAGGTGAGTACGAAGGAGAATGCAGCTGATATGCTTACCAAAGCTTTACCAACAGACAAATTCAATTATTGCTTGGATTTGATCCAAGTGGTCCAATGCAATTAAGAAGAGCAGTGTTGCTGAACATGTTCAAAGTTTGAACATGGTTGAGGAATGTTCATGTTTGATATTTCAAGGTTGTTTGTTTCAAGGTGGAGTTTATTCGTATATAAGTCAGGTGGAGATTTGTGAGGATTGAGGACTGATATACTCATAATCCGGGTCACAAACGGATCAGAAAACCGGATCAGAAATGAGCTAAAAAGCTGAAGAAAGAAGAAACTGCCATATGGCAGTTATAACTGACATTCGCAACGGTTTTAGTTAAAACCGTTGTGAAAGGCCGTTGGCAGCAACAGATTTCCTGAATCAGTTTTGGACGCGTTTTTTGATTGGTTTTCAACTGGTTTTCCTTTCTGAATTCATATATGATGGTGTATCTCTCATTTTCAGTCTGTAACACACGCATATAGAGGAGTGGGAGAGGATAGATAGTGAATACACTTGGATAGAAGAGTGATTGTCATTCTTTGAGTGTTTTTCGTTTTGTTGCTACTGGATTGTTTTCAGTAGTGTTCATCATCTTGTAAACATCATTTGGAAGTTGATAGTGAGCTGAATCATCCTCCGTGGACGTAGGTCATTCTTGGGCCGAACCACGTAAACTTGGAGTCATTTTCATTTCTGTTTTGTTTCATTACTTTTTGTTTGCTTGTATTGATCCAATTGTTTGTTAAACCCACAACACGCTAGAAGGACAACTCTATCTGATTGCAGTCCTACAGGGTAGAATAGGGGAAGGGTCATCTCTAAGGAGGTCTAGCAAAAAGCCCACGAGATGAAACCCAAATCAGGAGGTTACGAAAAGGCTCAAAGGGTTCTATGGGTACTGTATAAAGGTATGTGGGCTAGGGCTATAAGCTCAGGCAATCACTGTTTTATCTTTGAGGTTAAGACAAGTATAAATACTCTATTAAGAACAGGTTATCTCTTTCCTTTAAACTTTCAGTTTTTATTATTTTATTATTCTTAAGTTATCATTGTTTTTCACCATAAATTATTAATTTAAACTTTCTAAGGTTCTTTCACAAGAATAAAATTTGATAATTTTTCAAGCAATGATTGAGGGAGCATACAAAGCTCGATCACAACGTGAAGCCACCCTTATCCTTTTTTACATTTTCCATTCATTTTATGCCATCAAGTATTTAGCTTATATTGCCATGATCGAGTAAAGTTTAATCTCAGTGGAGACACACATCATCATCATCTTCATATAGTAAAAGTTACAAAATATAGAATGGACGTGGATTGGATTAGAAAATCTGGTTTCTACCACATTCGAGACAAGCCACGTATAGTGTATCTGTTTCAGCAATTCGACATCTAAGCATTAGTTTCGCCCACGCCTCCTTCCCACACGTCACCGTTAGCACCGCCTAAATCCTGATAAACCCCGCCGTTTGCCGCCGCCAAAACCAACCTAAATTCCCAAACACTCCTCTTCAACGTCCAAATACCATTCACACATCTCCTGGAATTTTTTATTCTCCTCGAGGACTATTTTGTAACATCACCCTCTCTCCGAGTTCTCGAACTTTCCAGCCAATATTCATATTCGCATTCCCCTGGAAACACATACATCTTTGTATATAGCGTTGCCCAGCCCTGCTTTCATTCTCACAAAACAAACCTTTTCATTTCACACTACTTCGAAGCTCTGTATTTTCATCAATGTCTACCAAAGAGAACAAGGCTATCGGCATAGACCTCGGCACCACCTACAGCTGCGTCGGGGTATGGCTAAATGACCGCGTAGAGATCATCCCAAATGACCAAGGCAACAGAACCACCCCTTCCTACGTCGCTTTCACCGACACCGAGCGCCTCATCGGCGACGCCGCTAAGAACCAGGTGGCCATGAACCCCCACAACACCGTCTTCGACGCCAAGCGTCTCATCGGCCGCCGCGTGTCCGATCCCTCCGTGCAGAACGACATGAAACTCTGGCCTTTCAAGGTGGTCGCCGGCCCCGCCGAGAAGCCTATGATTATCGTCAATTACAAAGGCGAGGAGAAACAGTTCGCCGCCGAGGAGATCTCGTCCATGGTGCTGACCAAGATGAGGGAAACTGCGGAATCGTTCTTAGGTTACCCTATCAAAAACGCCGTCGTTACGGTCCCTGCTTATTTCAACGACTCTCAGCGGCAGGCGACGAAGGACGCCGGAGCGATCGCGGGACTCAACGTGCTGCGTATCATCAACGAGCCGACAGCGGCGGCGATAGCTTACGGATTGGACAAGAAAAGTTCTAGAAGAGGCGAACAGAACGTTCTGGTCTTCGATTTAGGCGGTGGAACGTTTGACGTGTCTTTGCTCACCATTGAAGAAGGGATATTCGAGGTGAAATCCACCGCCGGCGACACGCATTTAGGCGGCGAGGATTTTGACAACAGATTGGTTAATCATTTCGTTGCAGAGTTCAGGAGGAAGAACAAGAAAGACATAAGTGGTAATGCTAGGGCTCTGAGGAGATTAAGGACTGCCTGTGAGAGGGCGAAGAGAACACTATCATCGACAACACAGACAACGATTGAAGTCGATTCGTTGTTCGAAGGGATCGATTTTTATGCGACGATTACGAGAGCGAGATTCGAGGAGTTGTGCATGGATTTGTTCATGAAGTGTATGGATCCTGTGGAGAAGTGTTTGAGGGATGCAAAGATTGATAAATCACTTGTTCATGAAGTAGTTTTAGTCGGTGGATCGACGAGGATTCCCAAAGTTCAACAGCTGTTGCAAGATTTCTTCAACGGGAAAGAGCTCTGTAAGAGCATAAATCCCGACGAGGCGGTAGCGTATGGTGCTGCTGTACAGGCGGCGATCTTGACAGGAGAAGGCGACGAGAAAGTTCAGGAACTGTTGTTGCTTGATGTCACACCGTTGTCTCTCGGGCTTGAAACGGCCGGTGGTGTAATGACGGTCCTGATTCCGAGAAACACCACAATTCCGACGAAGAAGGAGCAGATTTTCTCGACTTATTCAGACAACCAACCAGGGGTTTTGATTCAGGTGTACGAAGGGGAAAGAGCGAGAACTCGAGACAACAATCTGCTCGGAAAATTCGAGCTCACAGGGATCCCCCCGGCGCCTAGGGGAGTCCCACAGATCAACGTGACGTTCGACATTGATGCGAATGGGATCCTGAATGTAATGGCGGAGGATAAGACTGCGGGCGTGAAGAACAAGATCACGATCACAAATGATAAGGGGAGGTTGAGCAAAGAGGATATAGAGAAGATGGTGAAGGATGCGGAGAGGTATAAGGCGGAGGATGAGGAGGTGAAGAAGAAGGTGGAGGCGAAGAATGCGCTGGAGAATTACGCGTATAACATGAGGAATACGGTGAGAGATGAGAAGTTTGGGTCGAAGCTAGAAGCAGGGGATAAAGAGAAGATTGAGAAGGCGGTGGAGGAAGCCATTGGGTGGTTGGAAGGGAATCAGTTGGCGGAGGTTGATGAGCTTGAGGATAAGTTGAAGGAATTGGAGGGGATTTGTAATCCGATCGTTTCTAGGATGTATCAGAGTGGTGGTGGCGCTGGTGGTGGTGTGCCGATGGATGATGACATGCCTGGCGGCGGCTCTAGTGGTGGCTCCGGTAGTGGTGCTGGGCCGAAGATTGAAGAAGTGGACTAAATGTGGGCGTCGGACAGTGGCGTTTTTGCTTCTAGTGTGCTTTGTGTTTTGCTATGTTTGACTTGTATGCAAGTGGTGTGTGTGTATGTTTCTGTATGTGCATGTGTGGAAGTGAGTCGACATACTTCCTCGCCTCTTTCTTCACCCTTCTCTTTTTTTCCTTTTATCTTTTAATTTTTTCCCTTTTTCTTTTAATTTTTTACTAAAAATTAATTTGTACAATTACTTTATACTTTTTATTTTAATTTTTTAACCAAAAATTAATTTGTATAATTACTTTACTAAAGAAGTCAAATAATATATAAAAATATATGTATATATTAAAATGACACGTTTAAGCAGTGATATTTATATCTAAAGTGATTATACAATTCAACTTATCTTTTGAATATCTATATCTAAAGTTATTATACAATTCAACTCATCTTCAGAATGACTAGATAGTACTGCATTGCAACAATTTATATTGGTTATACAATTCAACTTGTCTTTCAATGATTTTTATATCTAAAGTGATTATACAATTCAATTTGTCTTGCAATGATATTTATATCTAAAGTGATTATACAATTCAATTTATTTTCAGAATGATTATAAAATGAATATTCAAAATGATAATACTGTATTGCAACAATTTATGTTGGTTATACAATTTAACTTGTCTACAAAATGGAAAAAAAAAAAAAAAAAAAGAACTAATCGAAAATACTAAAAAGAAACTAATCAAAAATACTAGTGGGAAGTGTATTTACTAAAACCTATATCGAAAATGATCGAGTGGCGTTTATATTAAAAAAGAATAGAAATTACTACAAGTATAATAGAAATAATGCACTTTAGTTGTAGATTTTATAATTCTCATTGATATTTGTAGAATGCTTTTAGAAAATATAATTTCCTCAAAAATGATGATGCAATTTCAACACTTGGAAAATTAGTTAAAAGTTGTATACCATTCATCTCTTTTTACATTTGCTTATTTAGGGTTAAAAACTTGTACCAGCCTAAAACTATGCGTAGATTATCACCTGGGTACCTAATCATTTGTTATTGTGTCATTTACATACTTGATCTATACGAAACTCTCACTTATATATTTGTCGGACCTATTTCCGGTAAAAAATGCCCGCGTGTATGACACGCTCCATAGTTCGTGTCATTTTCGTAAAAAAATTAAATCAACCTGTGTGTTAATGCATTCAGCATCCTTGTTTGTGTGTCGTTCTCTCAAACAATTGATTCATCAACTTCATCATCTTCGAGTTGTCGTCCATTATTTTCTCCAGCAACTCTCGATTTCTTTTGTTATCGTCTTTTGCCTTTGCCTCCGCATTGTTCTCACCTTCTCACCTCTATCATCATAAACACTGTTTGATTCACCAACCTTCTAGTACACGTGTTCATGCATGCATTTTAGGTCGAATTAAGTGTCGTTTTAATGACATTTGCATGCATATTCGACAGTGTATTGTTAATATTTGTATTATTGGACCATTTAATGTGTTTGAGCTCGTTTCATGGCAATACATGCAATATAAGACCAAGATCAAGTCTCGAAGAAGCCCAAAACAAAGAACCGAGCCAAGGATGGAAAAGAGTGAACATGCTTCGAATCAAAGACGCGGCCGCTAGCAATCCGCCGAAACACAAACGCTAAAAAGCTTCAGCAGAGGTTCGCGGCCACGACCAAGTCCGCGAAACGAATTGCTGCCCTAGCTGAATAAAGGGTTCGTGATCGCGACTCAGCTTCGCGGCCATGATCCGATACACTAGTTTTAATCCTGAAACACTTATTTTTTTACCATTTTTTAGCCCAACACTTTCTCCTCTATATATATAAGGTCAATTTTGAATTTGACCTAACCAAGCACCCATTACTCACACATATTCAGCCACCATTCACCATTGGAAGCAAGGAATTGGAAGAGGGTTGAAGATCAAGATCATCAACTCAATCTTTTGGTTCATTCTATCTTATTTCAATGTCTTCTTTGATTTTCCCTTGTTTTATCTTTGTAATAGTTGATATGAGTGGCTAGCACTCTAATTTCAACCCTTGATCATTAGTTGAACATTGGAATTAGGATGTTTATGTAATTTTTACGGTTATTAACCGATTGGATTATGTTTTGGAATGTTCTATGTTATTTGTATTGATTCAGACTTATGAATTGAATTGTGGTTTGATAATCCATTTGGATATTTGTTTGTGTATTGCTAGAATTGGGTTTGTAATCTGTAATTGTTATGAATCCGATTATGATGTAGCGAACAATGGATTTATTCTATTGGGGATAACATAGAGTTCGACCACTAAAACCGAGCTTATGAGTTTTATGTCGTATCTACTCCGTTGTCTTGATTCTTAATGCATTTGATTATTGATTCTTAGAGAGCTTGTTCTAGGAATTGATAAGTTGAGTAGGATTAATTGAAGAGCTTGTTTTGATTAATTATACTTAAGAGACAACAAGGTTAATAGAACTTGTTATTAATCTTGGAGTAGGGATCCTAAGGCTAAATCAATCGGGTAGTAACATGAATTATATAGATTATCCGGGCCAAGGGGATACTCGATCAAGGGTTGAATCATTTTATCATTTATAAAACCAAAAATCATTCTCTTATCTTGTTTACTTGAATTATCAATTTGCTAAGTACTTTTAGAGTAATTGTTATTTGAGTTGCTTAATATAAATTTAGGTGTTAGTTGTGATTCCATCAAAACTCCCACCCCCCTTCCCCCCTACTTCTTTATTGTTTATTGACTTATTTATATTATATTGCTTGATCATAATAGTTTAATACATAAAGCAAAATTGTTCGACCGTTCCTCGTGGGATCGACCCTTATTTACCACTTTACTAGTTAGAGTAGTAGGTTCAATGATATATATATATATATATATATATATATATATATATATATATATATATATTAATTTGGTAAGGCGAATAACGCGCTTCCTACCACCTTCACCTCAGACTCAACCCCAACATCAATTATGTCATCATTCCCCTCAACTTCCATACTCTTCTCATTTTCTTCAACACAATATACATCCTCCAAATTTTCTTCTGATTCCCCTAATTTATTAGACGAAATCGTTGGATTATCAGACTTCTTAGAAACCCAAAATCAAAACCACAAAATCGAATCCAGCTTAAACATTAGAGACATCAAAGTCTCGGTAATCTTCAGCCTCTCTCTCTCTCTCTCATTCCTCCGGACCAACTCGAAGACTTTGCTATTGGACAACCTCTCCTCAATCGCATTTGTAGATGAACAAATTTTGTGTCCAATCAAATAGCGACACGTGGAAGTTAATTAAATATCAATAAAAAATATTATTTATGTCTTGTGAAATTGTTAAGAATCAGTTCTTCTCACACACAAACAAGATACAAACTGTAAAGAATGAAAAACAACAAGAAACTCGGCCACAAGAAACCGAACAATGAACAGAAATATAAAATGATGAACACAGGGATTTTACGTGGTTAGATCAATGTGATCTACATCCACGGAGGTTCTATACACCTCAATTCACTCCACTTATCAATCAATTACAAGAATTAATCCAAAAAACTAGAAATCCCAATTCACAGACCGAATTGAGCTGAAGAACCCTAGCTATCTAATTCTATTGATTGAGTAACGTTTACAGAGGGAAAGAAACGTTAATCAACTCGTATCTTCAAGTGGTTTCAATGTATATAAAGGATGGAGCTCGAATCAGGGAGTAGAAGTAGTTGTAACCTTTTTTGTCTTCAACTGCACACAACTGTTTCAGCGAGCTTTCCACAACGGTTTTACATGCAACGGTTTTAATTCGTTGCAAAGGGCAGTTATAACCAACTTGACTCCGGTTTCCGTTTTAACCTCTTT
Organism: Ajuga chamaepitys; assembly: GCA_958295605.1. Taxonomy (NCBI): domain Eukaryota; kingdom Viridiplantae; phylum Streptophyta; class Magnoliopsida; order Lamiales; family Lamiaceae; genus Ajuga; species Ajuga chamaepitys. The sequence goes on from OY282497.1 coordinate 9,126,696, forward strand.
AACTGATCCGGCTAAAACCCGGTTCTCTAACCTGGTTCTTCCCATTCTAAACCTGGTTCTGGACTCCTCAAAACCCCTACTACATTCCATGATCACTTGATGATATTGAACTGATGTCTACAAATCTCCATCTCAATGAAATCAAGTGTATTTCATCACCTCAACCTGCCTTGTCTTCCAGGTTTTAATCACACCGTTCAAGACCAATCAGGCTTGAGCAATGAACCATCTTACTCCCATGAACTGCCTTGGTTAGAAAATCAGCAGCATTATCACTTGTATGGATCTTCCTAACCTCCACAGACCCTGTATCAATCACATCTCTTGCAAAGTGAAGTCTAACATCAATATGCTTAGACCTCTCATGAAAAGCTTGGTGTTTCACCAAGTGAAGTGCACTCTGGTTGTCACATTGAATGGTAACACAACCTTGTCTGATCCCCAAGCCTTTTAGGATTCCCTTGAGTCACAAAGCTTCCTTGATTGCCTCAGTTAAAGTAATGTATTCTGCCTCAGTTGTTGACAAGGCAACCACAGGTTGCTGCACACTTCTCCAGCTTATAGCTGTCCCATACAAGGTAAAGACATAGCCTGTAACAGATTTCCTTGTATCCAGGTTCCCAGCAAAATCTGCATCAGCATACCCAACAAGAGGTACAACATTTGCTTCTTGCTTCTCAAACTTCAGACCTAAACTGACCGAGCCTTTAAAATATCTCAAAACCTATTTTAATGCTTCCCAATGAGCCTCTCCTGGATTTGACATGTACCTGCTTACCAAAGAAACACTATAGGCCAAATCTGGCCTGCTGCATATCATTCTATACATCAAGCTGCCAACACCACTGGCATATGGAACATTCTTCATGTGAATTTCTTCTTCTTCTGTCTTAGGACACTGTTCTTTGGATAGCTTGGTTTGTTGGCTAACTGGAATACTTAATGGCCTGGACTCATGCATGTGAAATCTCTCCACAACCTTCTGCAAGTACCGCTTCTGTGAAAGCCAAAGTGTTCCAAACTTCCTTCTTCTAATGATATTCATCCCCAGGATCTTCCTTGCTTCTCCAAGATCCTTCATGTCAAATTCTAAGCTCAATCTTCCCTTTAACTGTTGTATTTTGTCCATGCTCTTACTGGCAATGAGCATGTCATCCACATACAACAACAGAAACACTTGTTCAAGCCTTGGACCTTTATCAAAGTATACACACCTATCATACAAGCTTCTTATGAAACCTGCATTGATCATGAACTCATTGAACTTCTTGTTCCACTGCCTTGGACTTTGCTTCAAACCATAAAGTGATTTCCTGAGAAAACAGACATTCTCTTCATTTCCTGGAATCACAAAGCCCTCAGGTTGCTTCATGTATATTCTCTCAATGAGATCACCATGCAGGAATGCTGTCTTAACATCTAACTGCTGTAGTTCCATGTCTTCTTGTGTAACTTTTGATAAAAGTAGTCTGATAGAGCAATGCTTCACAACAGGAGAAAACAACTCATTATAATCAATGCCTTCCCTTTGTGTAAAGCCCCTTGCCACAAGCCTTGCCTTGTATCTGATTCTATCAGCCTTTCCAGCCTCCACCTTCTTCTTGTAGATCCACTTTGAGCTGACAAACTTCTGCCCCTTTGGTTTGTCTACAAGTTTCCAGGTTTGGTTTCTCTCCAAGGATTCCATTTCCTCCATCATGGCCCCTATCCAATGTTCACTTTCACTGCAATTGATTGCTTCCTTGAAACTGCTTGGCTCTTGAAACTCAAGGTCTTCAGCTACACTTAATGCATAGTAAACACTCCCAGCTTGTCCATAGAAATCAGGCCTGTGGATTTGCCTCCTTGGTCTATCTCTACCAATACTATAAGTTTTGAGATTTGAAATCTCAGGTTGGTCTTCATCCTCTTCTGATGAACTGTCATTACCTGGTTGAGTTGGAACATTGTTCTCTGGTGATTTCTCTTCATTAGTAGGCTCCACTTGAATGGAAATTCTTTCAGATTCTATAGCACCATCAGCCTCTTCTTGACTTCCAGTAGAGTTGTATCCCATTACAGCCTCATTGAATCTCACATCTCTACTTATCAAGAGTTTCTGGTTTCCTTGTTCCAAACACCATAACCTGTAGCCTTTGATACCCTAAGGGTATCCTAGAAATACACACCTTTGTGCCCTTGCATCAAGCTTGTCTTGCCTGATGTGAGCATAAGCCAAACAACCAAACACTCTCAAGTCATCATAGTTTGGTACCTTTCCACTCCAAATCTCTTCTGGAGTCTTAAATCCTAGAGTTGATGATGGTGATCTATCTATCAAATAACATGTTGTGTTCAGTGTTTCTCCCCAGAAAGATTTGGGTAATCTAGCATCAATCAGCATACATCTAACTCTCTCAAGCACAGTCCTGTTAAACCTTTCAACAACACCATTTTGTTGAGGGTTCATTGGGACAGTTCTGTGCCTTGTGATGCCATTATCTTCACAAAACCTTGTGAACTCAGTAGATAGATATTTCAAGCCATTATCAGTCCTAAGATGTTTCAATTTCTTCCCTCTTAGATTCTCCACCTGGCTCAGCCATGTTTTAAACTTAAGGAATGCATCATTCTTGTTTCTTAAGACATATACCCATATTTTTCTACTGTAATCATCAATGATGGACATGAAATACCTTCCTCCTCCATGTGTCTCTGTCCTTGAAGGCCCCCATATGTCAGAATGTACATAGTCAAGTGGTTCTTGAGTAGAATGAACCCCTTTAGCATAAGGCAGCTTCTTTGCCTTTCCTAAAGCACATTTGTCAAAAAACTCAAGTGTTTGATTCCCTACTTCACCAATTATACCCCTCTTGGACAACTCCTTCAACCCTCTCTCTCCAATATGACCCAGCCTTTTATGCCACTTCATGAAATCCTCTCAACTTATCACATTCAACACAACCTATCACAGGAGAACCAATCAAGATAAACAGGCCATTGTGTTGCCTTCCCTTGATTACCAGCTTGTTGTGTTTGGTGACATGAAGATACCTATCTGTGGAGTTAAACTGACAACCACTTGCCACAAGAGAACCAAGAGATAGGAGATTTCTCTTAAGACCAGGAACATACCTCACTTTTGAAATGGTTCTGATGACTCCATCATACATCTTGATCTGAATTGATCCTGTGCCTTTAACTCTGCAGGAGTGGTCATTGCCCAGTAGCACACATCCACCATCTTCTTTCTTTTAAGTCTCTGAACCAGGATTCATTTGGGCACATGTGGAATGAACAACCTGTATCAAGAACCCATTCCTTTTCCATCTTTGTATCTGTGATGTTTAGAACTTCAGGAGCATCATCTTGATGTTCAGTCACGGCCACTTCTGCCCTTTGATTGTCCTGCTTCTTCTTCTTTTGTGGGCAATCCTTCTTCAAGTGTCCAGTTTGCTTGCACTTGAAACACTTTCTATTTTCAACCCAGTCTCCATTCTTCTTTGAATTTTGAGTTCCAGCCTTGTTATCCTTAGATCCCTGGAACTTCTTCCTTAGATTATGCTTCTTGAACTTTATGTTCAAGCCTTCTCCAGCCTGAGTAGAACCCTTATCTCCCTGAGTTTGAAAACACTTTGTTTTCAAAGCTGAGAGGATAGACTCATAACTGACCTTTCCATCCCTCCCAAACATCAATGCATCCTTGAAGCTTTCCATGGACTTTGGAAGAACATTCAACTCCATTAAAGCCTTGTCATCATCCTCCAAGTTCACACCCAGGTCTTCTAGTTCTTCAATCATCTTGGCAAATTCATCAAGTGGATCAAAAATGGCCTTATCATCAGTAATCTTGAAAGACATCAATTTCTGCTTCAGAAATAGTTTATTTGATATTGACTTGGATTGATAAAGTTCTTCCAATTTTCCCCATGCCTCTACTGCATTCTTGCACCTTGATACCTCCCTCAAAGGTTTATCACCCAAACACAGAAATATCAGGCTCAGAGCCTTCTTATCCACTTCTGAGAACTTTGGTTTCTCAGCATCAGACCATTGATCAACGGGGAGGAGTGCAGAATCTAAACCATTTTGAACCAACACTGCATTCATCTTGATTTTCTAAAGTGAGAAGTCATTCTTACCTGAAAACTTCTCCACATCCATCTTAACTCCAGCCATTCTCCTTAACTCTTCGTGTGTGTGAGCAAGTTTCCCACAGATGGCGCCACTTGTTAAGAATCAGTTCTTCTTACATACAAACAGGATACAAACTGTAAAGAATGAAAAACAACAAGAAACTCGGCCACAAGAAACAGAACAATGAACAGAAATATAAAATGATGAAAACGGGGATTTTACGTGGTTCGATCAATGTGATCTACATCCACGGAGGTTCTATACACCTCAATTCACTCCACTTATCAATCAATTACAAGAATTAATCCAGAAAACTAGAAACCCCAATTCACAGACCGAATTGAGCTGAAGAACCCTAGCTATCTAATTCTATTGATTGAGTAATGTTCACAGAGGGAAAGAAACGTTAATCAACTCGTATCTTCAAGTGGTTTCAATGTATATAAAGGACGGAGCTCGAATCAGGGAGTAGAAGTAGTTGTAACCAATTTTGTCTTCAACTGCACACAACTGTTTCAGCGAGCTTTCCACAACGGTTTTACATGCAACGGTTTTAATCCATTGCAAACGGCAGTTATAACCAACTTGACTCCGGTTTCTGTTTTAACCTCTTTAACTGATCCGGCTAAAACCCGATTCTCTAACCCGGTTCGTCCCATTCTAAACCCGATTCTGGACTCCTCAAAACCCCTACTACATTCCATGATCACTTGATGATATTGAACTGATGTCTACATGAATTTAATTAAATTACTTCCTAAGTATATAGTATAATTGATATTTAATTTAGGCCAAAATAAATGATCTACCAACACTTTGGCAATAGCCCAATCAAGTCAAAAGGGTTCAATCAAGTCAAAAGGGCCTAGTCCAACAAAAAGGCCCAAAAGTCAGTTTGTCCCAACCAAATCAAGTCAAACCGAACCAAGTTAGGCCAAGCCCAACCAAATCAGGTTAGGTCCAATCAAATCAGTAGTGGCCAATCATATAACGCCACCTAGCAAAGAAGATATGGAAAGGGATCCTCCTTACACTTATAAATAGAGACCTATCTTCATTCATTCAAAGACAAGTTCAGAGCTTCAAGAAGTTGGAAAGACCAAGAAATCTAGAAGACTCAAAGCATTCTTGAAGATTGAAGACGCTCTTCATCAAAAGCATCAAGAAGTAGCGTTCGATCCAGAATCAAGTCGTTCGGTCTTCGGATAAACGTTATTGAAGAATAACACAAACGACGGAGAAAATCAAGAAGAAGATTTCGCTCTAAAACTTCAAAAGCAAAGAAATCAACCGAGAAGAAGAATCAGAGTATTCAAGACTAGAGATTGTAACTCCATTTTTCTTAATTTCGACCCAATTAGATTCAATTGTAGAAGTGTTCTATGTTTGTTAATTCAAAATGCAAAATTTTTTGTTTCAAATTTGACACGCCCGATGGGACATCTCTATCTCTCATCTCTTCTCCTCAACCAAAAGTTCAAGACAGTGCAATGGTCCCTCTCAAGATTATAGTCACAAAATTGGTGCCTCAATTTCTTCAAACACAGATGTGAATGTTATCCCCGGGAGCATGTTAAGAAGATCGCAACCGCTGATATTTTCTGGACAAAATCCTTCACTTGAAATTGATAAGAAAGATTCTCCATATGTTGCCAGTGATGATGGAGAAGAAAATGATAATTCTGCGTGTTTTACACCTCGCTTCATATCAAGCTTCTCACCTACTTCAAGCATAGCTTCAATCATGATGACGAACCCTACAACTCTAGAGAAACAGCTTGCGAGCTTAACCAAAGCAATTGAAGGACTTACGAGACACGTCCAAGAGCAAGACTCTAAGATAGAAAATTTGATAAGCAAAGTTGACAATGGTGATACAAGTCGTGCTCCTAGAAAAGAAACTATGGAGGACGAAGATGAGGCTAAGGACTCTACAAGGCATCATCATCCACCACTTGAAAATGAGAGATCTTTGAATGAGCTGCAAGTTTCCTCCGATGGTTTGGTTGTGTTTGACCAATTGAAAGAGATCATTTTGGGAATAATCAAAGATAAGTTTGATGGGAGCTCTAAGGGATCTTTGGCTTACACCAAACCATATACTCAAAGAATTGACAACTTGAAGATGTCGATAGGTTACCAATCCCCTAAATTCCAATAATTTGATGGTAAAGGGCATGTAACACATTCCGTCGAGACGTGCAACGATGTCGGAACCTATGATGATCATTTGGTGAAGTAGTTTGTCTATTCACTGAATGGGAATTCCTTTGATTGGTATATAAACCTAGAAGCGAACTCAGTCGATAGCTGGATAAAAATGGACAACGAGTTTCTCAATCGCTTTTATAGCACAAGAAGGACAGTGAGCATGAATGAGTTGACATACTCTCGCCATTTGAAAGATGAGTCTGTTATTGACTATATCAATTAATGGAGAAACTTGAGTCTCAACTGCAAAGATCGACTATTTGAAAGTTCAATAATCGAAATGTGCATCCACGGGATGCAATGGGGCCTTCGATATATCCTTCAAGGAATTAGACCAAGGACACTTGAAGAGCTAGCAAATAGAGCTTATGAGTATGATTGAAGTTGGAGTTGATGGACCCCCGGTTCATGAGTCTAATAAGTTCAAACAATGGGGGCAAGTCTTTCGCGAAATCAAAATAAAGACTCCATGGTTGTTGGTGGAATACCCATCAAATTTCAAAGAAATATAAGATGGGGGCAAAGGAGGCCAACTTTAAAGGATATGCAACAAAGGACTTACCCGTTCCTGGACTCCGATGTGTAACACCCTGAAATTTACGTAACATTTTAGATATTAAAATATTCATTTTCATGCATTTCAGATGAGCCTGATTTATAATGGGCTAAGTCTCATAATTATTAAAGTCCAATCCATAATTTATCCAATTACAAATAATAAGTCTTTTTGGTTTAAAAAGTCCAAATTAGTAAATGGACCAAGATGATCCAATTTGGTTACTAGAGGCCCAATTGATTTATAAGAGGTTTTAGTTATTTTATAAAATTCCAAATTTCAATTATAAAACTTCTAGTGACTTTGTAAATAATTTTATTTTTATTTTATAAGTAAAAAATTCTAGTTGCTATGTATTGAAATCAAAATCTTTTATTGTCTACAATAATTTGAGGCCTATGTATATATGTATATTTTTGTACAAGAATATATATATATATATATATACACACAGACACATACATAGCCAACTTTTTATATAAATGGATTTAGAATAATAATAATAATAATAAATAAAAAGTTATGGAACAGATCCAGAAATGGAGGCCAATTTTCCCCTTCTTCCCTTTTTCATTCAACTCAGCAATGGAAGAAGGAGTACATTATGCTCCAAATTTAAGCTCTAATTTGACAAAAACTACAGTGTATTCTCTTAATAACCAAATGCAACACACTATAAATTCAAATAAAAACAATCATCATCTCACACACAATCAAAAGAATCAGATTTAAAAGGTATAAAAAAATAAAATTTGGTCTTCATATTACATTTGCACACATACAAATGCACAAATATTTTTTAGAGATGAGGGGAAGGCTGAGCAATTCGTGTGTGCAGACGGGCGCTCAGCCGCCTCCGACCGATCTGACTTTTCTTTTATGCTTTTCATCTGTTTTCTTTTATAAAGAAAAATACATTTAATCTAAGAAGGGGAAGGAGAACAGATTGTAGAGAGATATAGTGTAGTGGGAAAACAACAGCGTCGTCGCCGTCGTGTGCCACTGCCCGGACCGTTGCCGGCGTGCGCCGCGTCGCTGTTGTACCGCCGTTGTCCTCTCTCATATCGGTTTTAAAAAAAATAAAAACTTCAGTATATGTGAGTGTGTGTTTTTCTGGGGTAAAGAAGAATGAGAATAAGAGGGAGAGGGAGGGAGACATAATTTCGGGAAGAAAGAAAGACGCAATATTGCGTCTAAAAGACTTACTGGGCAGAAATATATGGGTTTTGTTTTCTAAGATTTGATTATAGTAAAAAACACACACACACACACACACATATATATATATATATATATATATATATTATTTTTTAACAAAGAAAAGGAGGACTCACTATAGCATAAGTAGAAAGAAGTTTTATTCTTTTTCTTTATTATTTCTAATTTATCTTTATAAGATTCAGTAAACACATGAAATTTCTTATGTCAACATCCATTACTCCAACTTATGGAGAACCTTTCCATACATGAAACTTTAATTCAAATTTTTTATTTAATAATTTTTAGTCAAAAGTTTTATTTTATTGTAGTATATACACAAGTAAAATATTCTCATTATTAATCATAAAGTTTAAATATTTAATTATGTAGGAACGTGCAATTGACGTTATGAGACTAAGACATCTTCATTTCATGCATTTACCAAGACTCGAGTTTATCAAGGTGGGGTTTCATTTAAATTATAGTTTGTCTTTAGTTAGTAAGCATTTATATGATTTGACGGAATTTTTATAAAATGGGATTCAAATTTATTTGGATCTGTTCATGTGAAATTACTAAATTGGCATATGGTGATATAATTGATGTTGGTCAATTGATGGTGAAATGAATTATAAATACGATTGATAACGATCAATTAATAGTGACACGATTGATGACGATCAATAGTTGGTGATATGATTATGGTGATTTTTTTCATATACGTATACATGCTTCTTATACTTTAATTTTTGACAAACTGAACCCCACGAGCTGGATGTAGCTCACCCCGTTTCTGAAATTAGATTTTCAGGTTGATGGAGCCGACGACGGGATTGAATGGATTGGTGTCTCCAAAAATCTATTTACAAACTTTATTACAAATAAATTCTTTTAAAATAATTTCTTTCGCATTAGAATTATGTTTTAGTTATATTTACAGAGTTAGTGGTTTTATTTGAATATTTTGATTATTGATATGGGAGATTTTTCGAAGTTAATGTTTGTTGATTAGTTTTGGTAAATGATTTGATTGGAAAAAATTGGAATATTGAAATATTATTAAAAAAAAAAAAATCCTTGTAAAATTAACTTAAAAATTTAGGTTGTTACATTGATGTCTTAAGGATATTCGATGATTTGATCAAAGAGAATCTCATTGAATTGCTAGGAATGAAGCGGGCTGAAGAAGCTGGACAAACTGATAACCAAAAATACTGCAAGTACAAAGTCATGAGTTAGCTCGACAAGGGAAAAAACTTGTTGGATAAAGAAGATGCGGCTATAATTTTTATTGCCACTGAAGACAATGATAGTTGTGATGATGCTTCCTGCTATAAGATGGATGGAGAAAAGAGTGGATCATGCCAATATAGAGTTGAAGTTTATGGTGATGATGGTGAGTGCAACTTGTCAATGACCTTCACAAATGAGGACTTGCTACTTGGTTCACGATCACACAATCAGCCTTTGTTTGTGAGTAGCTACACTCATGAGCAAAAAATGAATCGAATCTTGATTGCTGGAGGTTCGGAAGTCAACATATTGACATTGCGAGTCCTAAAGAATTTGGAAACTTCCGTAAATGAACTCTCCAACATCCGCTTGATGATCCAAGGCTTCAATTAAGAGGGACAAAGAGCTCTTGGCACCATTGTGTTGGATTTTTTTACAGAAGACATGACTTCAATCGTACTTTTCCGTGTTATAGATGCCAAAACATCATACAACATGCTTTTAGGGTCGTCCGTGGTTACACCAAAATGGAGTAGTTCTGTCTACCTTGCATCAATGCTTCAAGTACTATCATGAGGGAACTATGAAGATAGTGTTTGGTGACAACGAACCTTTCACTGAGGCAGAATCATACTTCGCTGATGCTAAGTATTATTTTTCAGAGAAACCTAAAGAAGGTCGAGTAGAAGAAGATAAAGATCCATCTTCCGCTAGTTCCAATAAAGGAAAGGAACCACTCACAAGAGTTGAGGCGTCAAAGGAATTGACACCGTCTTTGATCAAACTTGATGCAAATAAGCCTTTGGTGCCTCCAGCAGGGTATGACTCTGAAGGAAACATTGCATTAGGGAACATGTTCTCTGAAATTCAAAGCCATCCAGAGTATGGACTTAATGCTACTCAGAGAACGTTGAAGAAGAGTGGCTACGCCATCTGAAGTCCCAAGAAAGGTCTTGGATATGTCTCCTGAAATTCTGTTCGTATTTCCATCAAGAGAGCCAACACAAACCATATCATTGAAGACGATGCCTCATCAACAGAAGATACATTTGATGGCCATGGCCAGAAAGTATAACGAGTCTATGTCTTTGATAGGCTCGGCCTTATGAAGGGTAAGGGAAATAGCCGCCGATGGTTGAGTGTTGTTAAGGAACCTTTTCAAAGACTTCGCAGTTTGATACCACCTCAAAAGAAACATCAAACTGCCCTGACTATATCATGTGGAAGTATTTTGAAGGCTAAAATGCAAAACTGTGATTCTCACTTAAGTCCAGGATAGTGAAGAGGATGATGGCAAAAGTGTGGCATCATCAAATTACATTACTCTACGTGAAGATACTTTAGCGAAGGAAGTCTATGCAAATGGCGCATAAAGTTCATCTCTCAAGATGGTGTGCAGATTTACCTAACAAATGGAAAGCTTTAAAGTGTTACTATGATTGAAGTGCAAGAAAACGAAAAAAATGAAAAAAAAAAAAAAAAAAAACACTCCTGACCCGCATGAGTATAAATTGTGTATGGCAACCCCCGATAAAATCAAACATAAAGTGGTAGTTCGAACTATGTTTTGACTTGGTCCTCTTCGAAAGAGGTACGTAGGCAACTTAGATATTTTCTAAGTTTAGTCATAAATTATGTTTCCTCTTTTCTAAGTTAGCCAAGGCGAGCGGAAGATAAAAGAGAAAATTAAATTCAAAGGCAATGAAGAGACAAACAAAGCTTGAAATTGCAAAGATAGAAAAGCAACTCATTTGCATTATCTCCAAGCTCAAATTATTACAACCATTCGTTGAGGCTTTTCAAGTCAAGACACCTCAGCGCCCTTGTCGCTCTTCAAGTGAAGTTTCTTCGGCGCTTCAAATTCAAGTTCACGGTCTAAGCTCCAAGTCTTCGTTGTTCACTTTATCAGCTTCAGTTATGTAACTTTGAAGTAATTCCAAGCTACTCTTCCGTTCTTAGGCTTTCCAAGTCATTAACATGCCGCTCCAAGTCTCTAGGTCTCTTCTCCAACTTACGTTGATTAGCTCCATCAAGTAATTTGAATTGCTAAGTTAAGTCTTCGCTCCACCTTCCCAGATCTAGATGCTTTGGCTCTCCACTCCAAGTGAAATGGTTCCAGCTCTAATGACCCTCGAGTCTATTGGTTTTTTATCTTTCTCCAAGACAAGTTGTTATTAATGTCCAAGTTGAGTAATCATTCTTTTTCATGTTGAGTGTGTTGATTTCGCCTTTCATGTTGAGTTCATCTCTTCAAATGCTCAGGATGAATCCGCATCTTCATGTTGAGCCTATTAACTTCGTCTCTCCAAGTCGACTCCATCTTTCAAGTCTTTAAGATGAGTCCACCTCTCTAGAGTCTAGTTGGCTGCTTCAACGATGACGTAAGTTGGCTATCTCTTCATATCATGGTGATGATATTTACCTCTCCCAGATGGGTTCATCAGGTGCATAACTCCAAGTCAAGTTCACTACTTTGAATCTTCAAGAATAATCTGCCTCTCCAGTCGCGTTGGATGAATTCACATCTCCATGTCGATCCCGCCTTTCGAAATTTCTAGAATGGATCCACCTCTCTATGTTGAGTCTGACAAGTTTGCGTCTCTCTCCAATCTAAGTCTTCCTCTAAGAACCTTAGAGATGAATCTGCCTCTTTGTCGAGTTCGATGGTCGTCTCTCCAAGTTAAGTATGTTAGGTGTGTCACTCCAAGTCCAGTCTGCCACTTTGTCTCTCCTAGTTGAGTTTGCCCCTTGAATCTTCAAGATGAATTCACCTCTCAAATGTCGAGTTTGCTTGGTGTGTCTCTTCAGATTGATCCCTCCTTTTGAATCTTTGAGATGAATCCATCTCTTCAAATCAAGATCACCGAGTCTATTCCTTCCAAGTCCAATCTGTCACTTTGTCTCTCCGTGATGAAGTAAGCTCGGCCTATCACTTTGAATGTTCGGGATATGTTTGCCTCTCCAGATCAAGCATGTCGATTCCACCGTTTCACCAAGTTGAGTATGTCGCGTGATCTTCTCGAGATGGGTCTGCTTCTTGAAGTCCATCTTGCTATCCAATTTTGTTAATAGCTCATCGAAAGTGGTTTATTTTTGTTGACTCGTTGGAAATGACTCCTCATATTTGGCCATCTTCTCACGTATCCGATGACAAGAGATTATTGATAGCATCTTTCTTCTCGGTCTTGTTGTCTTTGTCAAGAATCAGTAGTGGTTATTCAAACTGATAAGTTTAATGCATGATAAAATGTTACAAGGAATACTAGGAAAAGAAAGTAAATATCAAATAAGAGGTTGTAAGCAAATTACTGAATGTACAAGTCAAACCCAAGAGATGCTTTAAAAATCCGACGACGGCCTTCAAAGAGTATTCGAGTTGATGACGACCAAGAAGTTCCTTTGGGGGACGCCGACCAAGAAGTTCCTTCGCGGGATACGGACCCCCAAGAAACTCCTTCATAAAGATGATTCATGATATGTGTATATATCTGTGTGTGGGCAATATACATCTTAAGGTCCTTAAAGTATTAATGTTTGTTATAAATGGTCCTTAAAATATCATTTTGTTTTGATTAGTCCTTGAAGTTCTAAATTTTTTATTCAATTAGCCCCTGAAGTATTTTTGTTTCAGTTGGTCCCTTATGTTTTCAAATTATCTCAATTGATCCTTAGACTATTAGAAAAGTCTATCTTAGGCCCCTTGAAGAAAAAATACATAAAATATGTGAAATCACCGATTTAATTCAAAGTGATATTATAACATATCTTTTATTAAATAAATATTGTGTAATTTTTCATAATGATACTTTTACCCCCAAATGAAGGTGAGTTATACTAGAACATAGATTTGAATAAAAGTTCGAGATTATAATTTTTCAAAAGTTTCATCCAAACGTTAAGAAATACTTTGTGGTACGTTAATTTAGTTAGACACGTGTTAATTTGATCTAGATATTTAGAACTATGTCTATCTTGCATTTAAAGTAAAATTGAACATTATTAATGAAAGGACTTTAAAGTTTTATGTTTGAAGGGAATTAAAACATTAAAAAGTTAAATTTTAAAGTCCTTTCGTTGATAATGTTCAATTTTACGTTAAAATAAAGATAGACAAAGTTCAAAATATCTAGATCAAATTAACATGTTTCTAACTAAAATTAAAGTATCACAAAGTATTTGTCAAAGTGTGGAAGAAATTCTTTAAAAATTATAATCTCGAACTTTTGTTCAAATCCGTATTCTAGTGTAATTCACCTTCGTTTGGAGGAAAAATTATCATAATAAAAAATTGTACAATATTTAGTTAATAAGAGATATGTTATAATATATCATTTTGAATTAAATCGGCGATTTCACATATTTTATGTCTTCTTTTCTTCTATGGGTCTCAAGATAGACTTTTGTAATAGTTTAAGGACCAATTGAAATAATTTTAAATCATAAGGGACCAATTGAAACAAAAAATACTTCAAGGACTAATTGAATAAAAAATTTAGAACTTCAATGATCAATTAAAACAAAATAATACTTTAAGGACCGTTTGAAACAAACATTAATACTTTAAGGACCATAAGATGTATATTGCATGTGTGCGTGTGTGTGTGTGTTTCTCTTCATCAGCTTATCCCATGCAAAAATACAAGAAAATTGAAATCTTCAAATAACTTTGGACCATAGCCGCTGGAAAAAAGAAATCACATACAACAAGAAAACAAAAAAAAAAACACAAGAAAACTAGAATCACATGGGATTAAGACAAATAAAAGAAGATAAATTCCCATTTGAATCATAAATAAATAAATAACTCATAGATAGTTGTTGAGGAAGATGATTACGAAAGAAAGACAAATTATTGGTATTAGCTGATCATACCCTTCATCAAGTTCCATGGAAGGTTTTGTAAATGGAGAAGAAGTACTAAAAAAGTGGGAGAAATGGGGGCGAAATAAAAGGGGAATAGAAAATGTATAGTAAAATAACAAGAAAATAAAAAAGAATATGAAAAGAAGATTAATACTAAAAGAAAATAATAAAAGAAAAGAAAAATATAAGAAAAACAGACGACGTCGTTAGGATTTACTGCTCCCAGGAGAGTATTTTTGTCCCACTGCACACAGTGCAATATATTGACTCACTGCACCGGATCGGCTCCCGTGCATGTGTATGTTTTTTAAGGGTATAGAAGTCTTGTAATGTTAAGGGCGTAGTGACATTTTTCTTTGAAAGAGAAAAAAGACAGTGGTGGCTGCTAGTCTGTGATGAAGTTTTGGTTCTTTCTTTACGAGAATCCCGAATGAAGTCATTTCTATATAACGGTTATTTAATTTTGGTCACTAGAAAAAACATGAACAATATTCTATCATATAACTTGATTATATATTCACAGATGAAGTTAGAGCCATGTTATGTTTCTCGTTCTTGGACATTGATTGAGATTTTAGTGTCTTCTAAGTATCGGATGATTTCTATTTTAAATTATGTCTAATATGGTATTTTAGATTAATTGCCATATGACATACTCCCTCCGTCCCGACCCAATTTGCCTACGTCGGCCGGACACGGAGCTTTAGAAAAAGCAGTTGAGTGTGATATTTTGTTGACTTTTTTAAATTCCCTTAATTTTTTAAGGGAGGGATTAGTATTTTAACATTTCCCTCCATTTTCTTAATTAAAATCTGTCAGATGAACAGTAAAAAAAATCTAAAACTGAAAAACATAAACAAATCACAGCAACACCAAAAAACCTGAAAACTGAGACTTTAACATTGAATTTTTTGGGGCGAAAATTCCCCTCAAAAAATCCTGATTCACAGCAGTAAATAATGCCCAAAAATTTAGGATTTACAATTTAAATTTACCCCCTAAAATTCAAATTACAGTCTAACAACATATTCACCTAACTCTATAAATAGAGTCCAAATTGCATTGAATGCATTTTGGACTGATTTTTTACAACAACAGTTACAGTAATTATATTACAATGATAAATCACAAAAAAGGGGAAGAATCTTGCTCCATCAAATCGACTTCGCATAACTCAACGCCTTCTTTCAAACAACAAAGACGGCGTTTTGAATGACGGCATCACCAGTGAAGTAGCAACATCATTTGGAGTCTTGGTTCGGACAATACAGTGCATTTGGCAGGCTGCAAAAAAATAAGTTTCAGCAGATGTCCCCATCTCTTTTCCGGAGGTAAGGCCCCGACAACCTTCATCTAGCATTAAAAAACTAGACGAAGAAGCCATGAAGGCGATACCATTCGAAAAAAGGGGAACCATAAGGTGACTTGCCAAGGAGTTAGAGGTCAGCAAGTCACAAATAGGAAGATGGGTCAAGGCAGGTAAGATCAAAGCCCATACTAACTCAATTAAACCATCACTCACTGATGCAAACAAATTACAAAGGCTGAAGTACAACCTTTGGTTTTTTGCATCAAGACACAAACACCCAAAAGTGCAAATATGAGAGTATGCATAATATTGTGCACATAGACGAAAAATGGTTCTACATGCAAAGGGCAACATAAAGAGCATACAAGCTTGCTACAAAAGAAGACCCTTACCGCGCCTGTAAAAGCAAACATTTTATCCAAAAGGTCACATTCATGTGCGCAGTGGCTAGGCCACAATATTCAGATTCAGGGGAACTTATTTTCGATGGGAAGATTGGTATTTTTCCATTCACAAAATAAGAACCGGCCATCAGAAATAGTGCAAATAGAGCTAGAGGCACATTGGTTACAAAACCAATTGACTCTATAAACAGTGGAGTAATTAAGAGCTGCATATTGGATCAAGTAAGTAGTCACTATCAGAAAAAATTCATCATTTAGTGGTTTAGTGTTAGTAAGTCTCCACAATTTTAACACATTTGTTAATTTCAACAAATATGGTAAAATTGGTGACATTACTAACACTAACAACTCCTAACATACACTTTGTTTCATCATATGGCTGTACAAATTAGGTTCTTCCAGCAATTAAGGCCAAATGGCCATCTCATGCAAGCAAAACAATCATCATTCAACAAGATAATGTTAGACCACATTTAAGCAACTTGGATCCGGATTTTAGAAGGGCTGCAACAGCCGATGGGTTTGACATTAAACTGATGTGCCAACCACCAAACTCCCCAGACACAAATGTGCTGGATTTGGACTTTTTTTAGAGCCATTCAATCTTTGCAGATTGAGACAAAGGAGTTATAATGTGGATGACTTGGTTTCAAATGTCCTCAAATCCTTTGAGGACCTTGAATCAATCAAGTTAGAGTACATATCTTTAAGCTTACAAGGTTGCTAGAGATAATGAAAGCTAAGGGAGGAAATAATTACAAATTGCCACATATGGGGAAGGCTGCTCTAGCAATGACTGACACACTACCACAAGCATTAGAAGTTGAAGAGCAACTCATAAGACAAGCAATTGAGCATCTCATAGAACAGGAACAAACCACAGTAGCATATGACATTGAGGGGACAATGGCTGATTTGGGATACATGTAGATTAAAGGTAGCAATTCTGGTTTGTTTTGTCTTTTGTTTATAGTGTAAACACTTATGAAAGTGTTCATTTTGCTTAAACTGTAAACAAATGAAACTAATGAATTTAGTTTTTATGATTTTTTTTTTTCTTTCCCTCAAAATAATTTCATCATAGGGAAGAACTTAATTACCCATTATTCATAAATGGCAACATTAAGCTGGTCATATTAAATGACCAACTTAAGCTAATCATCAGCTGAACTAAACTGTCCAATTTCACATAAAATGTGATGAAACTGAATAAACAGTTGGGCAGCTACGTAATCAATCAGCAAATTAACAACATCATTTCGATTAGGCCACCATACAACAATTCAAAAAAATCACAGAATAGACCACTGTAATTCACCAGTTTTTACAGCATTGTTTAAGCCACCAAATCAGAAAAAATCTCATTTCTATTAGGCCAGATTTCAACATCACCATGGTTTAATCAAGCAATTCAGCAGCCAAAATATGCATAACATTAAGGCATCACCAGCCAAGAAATCAGAAACGGCACAAAATAGGCAAAAATGCAATTTTCACAGAATCTGTTCCCAATCAAGGGAAGATGAGCAGAGAAAATATTTCAGACCCAATAATACGGCATCACCAGCCAAAAACCCCCAATAAACGGAACATAAGGCATCACCCAACATAATTTTACAGCAGCAAAACCAAATTAAGCCATAAACAACACAATTTATGCATAAGCCGTCACAATAAGGCATCACTAGCCACACTTCACAAAAAATAGCACAACAAAAAGACCGAATAAAAAATGCTGCACATGTTGGGATCGCATAGGATCTTCATAGATGAATAATATTTCGGATTCAACGAAAAAAAATAAACATGGCAACCAATGGACACCAGATCGAAAGGCATTCATAGAAATGCCTTTTCATTTCTGGATTTGCAAACAAATCGGAAGCTAGAGGAAGAGCGTCCACTCCCTCTTCTTCGAACTGCGTCTCAGGAACGAAACTCTCTTCAGATTCGTAAACGAAACCACACTCCTCTGATTCATCGAAGAAAACTTCCATAGAGTGCGGATCTGTAACAGATCGAGCTGATTTACACCAAAAAGTGTGTTTTCTCACATCATATCATGAGATTCAGCCAGATCTGGTGTGGATCTGGAAGAATCTTCAATTTTTCGAACGAGAAAAATATTTTTGAGGAAGGAAAAAGGTGAGACAGAAGTCGGGTTTATGAGGGATTGTGAGGGATTAAACTCAGAAATAAGGATTCTTGTATAGTGATTGTTATGAAGAATACCCTAGATCGGAGCTGCCATTGTTGGCGAAGAAGAAGAGACAAGAATGTAGAGCTAAAGAAACTAGGGTTTCTTGACGGGAGAGGGGAAGAAAGACAAGAAAGGTTGTGGGCTGGATGAATCCTGATTTTGGGGATATATTGGGCTAGGGTAGGTTTTTAGTGGATCCAGTTTGGTTTAATAACATCAATTAGTAATAATATGAAAAAATAGTTGAAATTAGGATTAGTGTTTATTTAATCAGATTTCTTAAATTTAACAGAATGACATATTTGTAATAATATGAAAAAGTAGGGGTGATATGTGTTGACTTTCTTTGCCATTTTTTGGGTGGCAAATTAGATTGAGACAAACAAAAACGGAAAGTAGACAAATTAGAGCGGGACGGAGGGAGTATGTGTTTAGTGATATTATTAATTAATACTACTTCCATTTTTCAAATGTCCTTTTAGGTTTAGATAAGAAAATAATGGGTAAGGGAAATGGACAAATAAGTCACTAACTAGATTTTATAGATATGGTAGGTTAGATAAATAGATACTTTGTAGGAATAATTTTATGGGTAGTATTGGAATAAATGTGGGAAAAAGCTAAAAAGATAATTATTTATAAACAAAACACAAAAGTTAAAATGACATCGAAAAATAGAGGTAGTACATGTTATGTGGTGGTCAATTTAGATATCAGATGTCCATCTTAAATAAAGAATATTAAATGTTCTAGTATTCAGGTACCGATTTGCTGATTTGATTAATGTAAGATCACTGTGAGATCGGGCCGGGCCCGTCGGGCCAACGCCATATTTCGGGCGGGTCGGACTGGCTTAAAATTTGGTCGGGCCTAAAATTGGTCGACCTGACCTGGGGTGTTTTCCTATAATATATTTAGATTTTCGGGCCGATCGAGGGCCCTTCGGGCTTTTGGCCCATCGGGCCAAATTCGGGCCAACATTTCTATGGACCGGCCCATCTAAAATATCAGGCCTATTGGGCCGGTCTGTCGGGCCGAGCCGATTTTGCCACCTCTAACTGTGAGTAGAATAATGATCCACCTTAACTGGTCAACGGATTTCATTAATATACATACATACATACATACATACATATATATATATATATATAAGTACAATGAGGTGCAAACTACAATAATATCACAACATGATATCATTAGAGATATATAATGTCTACTATTTAATAGGACAGTCTAAATCAATCCAGAGATTTGGTTTGGGGAGCATATATATCACTAACACCCTTCATAAAACGAGAAGTGGGATTTGGACCCACTTGAAGCTTGGACCCAAAAAGACTAATGAGAGGCTTAGCCAAACTCTTCATGAATATATCGACTACTTGAAGATTAGAAGGGATAAACTGAGTGTGGAGCTATCCGGAAGAGCCAATTCCCCAACATAATGATAATCTATAACTTACTTTGTGCCCTTATGAGCCATAGGTTTTGACTAAGAATAATATCACTTGTATTATCACATAGAAGCAAAGGATGATCCAGAGATAGAGCGTGTAGCTCTTTTAATAAGTATGTCACCCGAGGAGACAATATCGAACTAAGGAAGATAGAGTATCCATAAGTGGAACGACGAGTCTCAATACAGCGAGCCCACCATCTCGACTAAACGAGAGTCCATATTGAAGTGATCCCTTGACATAACGAAGTAATCACTTGACTGCTAAAAAGGATCAACAACGGGCTGCTGAAGAAACTGATCGGCCGCAGGTTGGCTAACATTATGGTATATTTTAGAGGATGTGCCGAACTTTATTCACTAAGTTCTGGCCTTAAGAAATTTTGGTCCGACCGACCTGACATGATATTAGCCCAACGGGCTAGGGCAGGCTGGTCTGCGCCGCCCAAATTGCAACCTATACTTACGCTAATTTTGATTTAATGTCATTTGAAAATTATTACAAACTAAAATAAATAATTTTTAAATTTTAAAAAAAGGTCAATATGTTATTTTCATGAAAAATATGTAACTTGTAGTAATTTCCTGTAGAATTTGGGATCAGCGTTAGGTGATGCAAATTGGGGGTATTTCTTGTAATAGATATTAACCTTTTCAGTTACGAGGTTAAGTTGGTGTGTGTGTGTGTGTGTGTTTTCTTAAAATCCATGAATGAAGAGAAAATATCTCTTGAATCCTGATTTGTGAGAATTTTGGGTTGTGGGTACGTATAGTGGGACAAATTAGACTTTTTAGGTTCCGTTTATGATCTTTCATAATGAAATAAACGGTTTTTCCTTTTATAGTTGATGAGTTTTAGACTTTCTGTAATATGCATAAAAAAAATACTATTAATTTTGTTTAAACGAAAATAAAAGATGATAACTTAATTTTCAGTAAAATTCATGATCGAGTGGGATTGATGGATATTAATTATTAACCACGCACCTGGATTACAACATACAAGATGCTCAACCACCCAAGTTACAACCAACCTCCAAACAAATTATGATAAATATAAATCAAGGAGAGTGATGAAACGGGAGGAATACGTGGAAGACAAATAATCTACACAAGAACACAGAATTCTAGAGAACTAGGATGCAAAGAGATAAATTTAATTGCTTGATGAATGAAAAATCAAAAGTCTAGACAAGGATAGGACTAGACAAATCCCAAAATCTATAATGAAAATAAATCCTAAACTAATAAGGATTAGGAAAGATTATAGGAAAAGTAAATCCCAATCTAAAAAGGAAACAAGAATAAAGAAATAAATCCTAAATTAAAAAAGAAAAATTAAAATAAAAGTAATTGCTAAATATACAAAAAATTCCTTAATTGATGGACTCTGGGAATATTTAATTTGTCTTACATCAAGTGATTACTATTAGCATTTAATAAAACAAGAATAGAAACGGGAGCAACTAAAAAAAAAAAAAATGACAAAAATGGGACACAACTGCACATGCTTAACATATATGCAACTCGATTAGCTCTTCTTCTAACAAAATCGGCTTTAAGAAAATCCTCATCCATAAGAGAATGATGACGTAGTAAGATCAAGTCAAACTCACTAAAATCTGGAGATGAAGGGCTAATGGTCTCGACTGCAACCTTAGAGTCAGACATAACAATAACATTGGTATATCCTAATCTTTGAATCCTTAAGAGCTTCCTTAATTGCAAAAGCCTCCGTTTCTTTAACAAGTATAGCCCTTCGGTGTTTATACATATGACAACTGTTAAACCATAAGACAATTGCTACACCAAAATAAATACTACCCCCAAGGAAATCCGCATCAACATTATATTCTTTTTTCACTTTTTCCTCAAAGCTATCAGAGAAGCTTTCCAAATCAACATTCTACTTAATGTATGATTGTCGAGGATTCTTCCATAAAACATCGGCATGTAATGATGGGGAAGAAAAGAAACAGATTGCAAACTAATAAATTATGTGGTTTCAAGTGAAAAAAAAAAATTATATCAATTTGATGAATTCTTTTAAATTATTGAGTCCCTTTTGATTAAATTATAGATAGATTTTACCATAGTTCATAATAATGGAGCAAAATACTTGTAAAAATCAAATCCCGATAGAAAATGTCTTTTTTATTTATTTATTTTTTTATTTTTGGCCTTTGGTGTTGATAAAAAGCAAGAAAAACAATCGAAGTTATAAACACAAAATAGTCGTAAAAAACATACTATATGTAGCTATATTAGCCATTTCAAATATGTTGCCAGTAGAAAAATAATCGAAGATTATAAACCTAAAAAATCGTAAATAATATAAACAGGGGACTTTTGGAAAAAGAATATAAACATATACCAAATCGTAAAACAGAAATTGTAATTGTAATCATATAAAATTAGCCATTTAAAAAAAGTTGTCAATAGAAATAAATTATTGCAACGGGCCAAATTTTTGCTGCGTCATAGACCACAAGGGCGTTTACTCAAAAAAAAGAAAAAAAATAGACCACAAGGGCGAATATGTCAACTCACAATAAAATTTAGCGATATTGCAAATCTATGACCTAAAAAGGCAAGTCTCCAATAGGTTTATATTCCCAAAAAACCCTCCTAAAAATCCAACCCAAAATAAGGGTTTTTCTCTGTCTGCATCGCCTCTCCACTTCATATAAATACCCTTCCTCACACCTCCACCATCTCTCCTCCTTGTAGAGAGAGGAAACCTAAATTCTCTCTCTAAGCTCTATCTCTCCATCTCTTTTATCATCAATCTCTACGTATATAAATCTATATATACGTAACAATAAAAATCTATACACGTACGTGTATATATCACCAGTTTCTGTGAGCAAGTTTGTGGTGAATCGGACTTGAAGATTTTGGATTTGCTGAGTTATGCAGGCTGATCAGACGGTTTTGAGCTTGAGACCTGGTGGTGGCACTCGCGGCGGAAACAGAGTATTCGTCCCACGCTTCGATTCATCGGCGGCGGGGAACTCTGATCTACCCGTGCTGCGTCCTCATGGCGGTGTTTCGGCTTCTTCACTCCTTTCCTTCAAGGTCAGTTCTTTTTGCTATTCTTTGTCAGATCTATGTTTTCTTGATTAGTTGTCGATTCTATTGGCATGGAAAATTATTTTTGCTATTTCTTCTGCTGCGGCTAGTACATCATAGGTAATTGTTACCTGAATGGCTTTCTGGTATCTTAGTTGTATTTGAATTAGTAATATTTTTTAACCCAAATCCCAAGATCAGCTAATTGAATTATTGAGCTATAGTTTGTTGAATTTCTTTCTGTTGTGGTATATTGAAGTAACCACTTGATGCACAGTTCTGATGTTTAACTTTCAAATCGAATTGTATTAAATTTGTGAAGTTGGTCTTAGTTCAATTATTGGACAAGAAAATGGAGTGTGTTATTTTCCATCGAGTCTTGTTTGGGAGAAATTCAATTAATTTCCTTTCTCTGCTGCTGTATTCAGGTGTATTTATTTCATGGTAACTTGTTTCATGTTCTCTTTGTTGATGTCCTGGGTTTCTGAGGACATAGAGAAGAACACTTACACACACACACACACACATATATATAACATATATTTAATTGAGAAAGTCTGCATTTGTCCTCGTTTTGTTGTTATGGTAGGTAAGATATGACTTGATATTGACGTCCTGATTCTTGGCTTTGCACATGAGTTGTGTAGTTGCTGTAAATATGGACGAAAAACAATATGTAGGATTTAGGTGGGCATGCATGAGTATTATCATGCCCATAAAGGAACCTGCAAATAAAAGCTCTACAATTTACTTGAATTGTGATGTGTTGAAGAGTAGGCAACATAAGGTTCAGTTTTCAATCGACTTATAATGCACCTCTCTGTGTTCTGCAAAAGCTTTACAATTTACTTGAATTATGATATGTTGAAGAGTAAGTAACATAAGGTTCAGTTTTCAATTGACTTATAATGCACCTCTCTGTGTTCTGCAAATGGAACAGAATATTCCGAGCTGCTACAATCATGCTTGCAGTCTATGATATGTAGTCGCTTGTTCTCAGATATAATAATTGTCATGTCATGCACGTGTTCTTGCAAGCTCCTCCTACTGATATGTCGACACCCTTGCATCATTTGTTGTTTTCAGTCTTGTGATAATTGAACTTATATATGGTCACCTTTCTTACTCTTTGTTGTGCAATTCTTCCACCTCATCCTAGGCACTGGAAGACTAATTCTATATGTTGTATTTCATTGTTTGGCAGTGTCAATTTTCTTTCTTGTCTTTCTGACACAATCCTCACGGTTTTTCAAGAACTTGAGATTCTCTGTACTAAAATTAATAGAGTTGGATGACATTCTTGAACTTGCTTGCTTGGTATTCATACAAGCACTCACTCTCATTTGAAAATTTATTACAGACTGGAGAGTCTCGGCTTGATGGTCATGAGCGGATCCGTTATACTAGAGACCTGCTGCTTCAGCTAAGGGAGGTGAGGCTTCTTCTTTGTGTTGTTTCTGAAGATATTTAACAATTGGCATTTTATGATATTTCTACTAGATGCGGTTCAGATCTTTATTGATTATTTTTATTATTAGTTATGGGATTCAGCATCTTAAGTTTTAAGAAAAACACGTGCCTCGCCTTTTGGACACAGTTGCCAACAATTCGAAAAACGAGTACTAATAGCAAAATAAATCAATTCTACTCCTTATTAGGCTTAAATAAACATTAGACAAGTAAAAAATTGCACAAACACAAAAAGAATCAACATAATAGTTGAAAATTCAAACATCAAAACAAGCGACAAATCATAAGATTCAAACAAGTTCATTAATTTAACATGCAAATCTAACATGGTCGGCGGCAGTTGGCCGCAGGCGGGAGTGGTCGACCGGCCGCTGGGCAGTGGCGTGAGTGGAGTCATAGGCCTTCTTGTTTTTATTGTTTCTCTATTTCTATTTCCATTTTACTTTTAATTTTGAAACCCTAGTTTCTAAGAGCCTAAAGAAGTGTTGAACAACTTAAACATTTAAAGAAGGGTCAAAATTAACTTAAAAAACGTTTTCTTAAAAGAAATAACCAGTGTCCCAAAATCGCGCCTGAGGCGCACCCGAGGCACCAACCATGTGGCGCACGAGGCGTGCGCCTCCTGAACTGCGCCTGTCTTTGATGTATAGAGGCGCAGACTCCAAAATCTAGTGCGCCTTGGGCCCGAGGCGCGCTCTTGACAGCTATGTTAATATTATTCTTTACCTATTCAGGGACGGATTAATGCAATATCTGTTAGCCCAATAGTTATAGTTCTTGTTATCCTAGAGCTACTGGCACAGCTTTCCCAAGTCATCTATGCATATTGGATGTCTTTCCTCTCAACTGCAAATTATTATGCTCATTCTTCTGAACTACTCTTTTATGTTCCAATGCTGACTGTGGTGTTAATTTTTGGTTGCTGCTCTCTCTTTAGGTGGTAAACATCCCGATCCCAGAGGATATTTTGAAAGTCAAACAAGAAGTTGAAGCTGAGTTTTTTGGTACAGATCCAAGCTGGAGTCGTGGAGAAATTGTATGTTTCATGTCGCATCTTTGCTCACTTCACCATTTTTTACCAAAGTGATTTAATTTTTACATTCTGCTAGTCTGGTGTGATAAATGCGGTCCTGGATATGTATTCTTTTGCAGTTTCTTGAACAGTTTTAGTTCCTTTTCTGCTCTTGGCATTTATTATGTTTATGGTCTCCTTAATGACTTAGCAAAATGTGTTCTTTTGTGTAGCTCCCGCAGACGCAGAGTCGTAATCCTGAGCTGGACAATCGTGACTGGCGTAGTCGCTCTGCACAATTGCCTGCGCCTGCAGAAGAGAGATCCTGGGAGTCATTAAGAGAGAGAGACTTTGGTACCCGGTTTGACCCCAGACAACAAGACGCAAACCAATACAATAAGCAAGATCAGTTTAACCAGTTTTCCAGAGCACCCAATTCGTCAAACCAAGGGGTAAATTGCTTTGTTTGACTGGACTGCTTTCTTTCTATGTTTAATCTACTGCAGTGTCAGGTCATGCCTGGTCGAATTTAAAATAAATTTTGAAGTTCTTCAGTAGGTGGTCATCCTTCATACGTTTAGAAACTTCCAATGTGTGCCGATCAATTTGATTTTTGATTAAAAAATTGTAGTTTGTGGTATTGATGTGGATACTATATCAAAAAAGGACTTCTGAATGGTGGTTGTTCTGTAGATCCCGCATGCTTGACAGGCCTCAGGGATCATTGATAGGATTTAGGCGGAAAAGCTAAATGAATTCCCAAGATATTTTCACTCAACTCCTTTTTCTGGCTGTTCTTTGTTCCTGTGAAGCCCCTGGGAGTCATAGCTTTGGGCAGGAAGTTTTTTGTTCTATTTACTGTGTTCCTTTGCTAAATATGTCTTGGTAGCTGGTGTGGTCATTCATACAGTCACATGCGTAACTGAGGTACACTTGAAATGATATGCGTTATTTGAGTAGATAGTGTCTTAAGTAATTTGTAGCTTCATCTGTGTGACTTTCACAACTTAGTGTTATTTGTTTTGTATGATGGGCAAAACGGAGAGTTTCTAGTGAACTTTCCATGATGCTCGCATGAATCAAATTAGAGTGCTTATAAGCTTGTTAAAATTGTATATTTGTATAAATTCAAATATTTCCTTTATTGTCTGTGAATCAGGTTGCACCAGCTCTAATCAAGGCTGAGGTACCATGGTCTGTTCGAAGGGGAACTCTTTCTGAGAAGGACCGTGTTTTAAAAACAGTAAAGGGGTAAACATTTATTTCTGTTAAATTAAATGCACATATACTGCCATAGTTTATTACAAGCCTAACCGAGTTATTATGTACGGCATCTTATTCTGTTGTTCATATTATGTCAGACTTGGTGCTTAGTTACTATATGTTCTTGCAGCATACTGAACAAGCTGACTCCTGAAAAATTTGATCTTCTGAAGGGTCAATTGATCGACTCAGGAATAACAACAGCGGATATTTTGAAGGTACGTATAATAAATATAAACTCTCTAGCTGTTCTCTTTGTTTCTAATTACATTATGTTGGTCCTGCTAAATTTAAAATGTGTGTTCGTTTCTGAGAGCTTACATTTTCTTTCTCTCAACAGGGCGTTATCTCTTTGATATTTGACAAGGCTGTACTGGAGCCGACGTTTTGCCACATGTATGCTTTGCTCTGTTCTGATCTGAATGAGAAGCTGCCTCCATTCCCATCAGATGAGCCTGGTGGTAAAGAAATTACTTTCAAGCGGGTTCTCCTGAATAACTGCCAGGAGGCATTTGAAGGTGCCGGCCAGTTAAGGGAAGAGGTCAGGCAGTTGACCGGTCCCGATCAGGAATCAGAGAGAAGAGATAAAGAGCGGTTAATCAAAATCCGAACACTTGGAAATATCCGTTTAATTGGGGAACTTTTGAAGCAGAGGATGGTTCCTGAGAAGATTGTTCATCACATTGTTCAGGTTCTCTTCCTTTGTGATCATTTTGTGCATGTTACCCTCTCTTTTATTACCATATGCATTTTTGTATTTTTTTCTATCTTTATCCTTCCAAACATTTCTTGATACTGTGGTATTTCTCGAGCAGGAACTCTTGGGACAGGACACGACAAGTTGTCCGGCAGAGGAGAATGTTGAGGCCATATGTCAGTTCTTCAATACCATTGGAAAGCAGCTTGATGAGAACCAAAAATCAAAACGCATTAATGATATGTATTTCAATCGCTTGAGGGAATTGTCGACAAACCCTCAGCTGGCTGCGCGGCTTAGGTTTATGATCCGTGATGTTCTAGATCGGCGTACCAACAATTGGGTCCCAAGGCGTGAAGAGGTTGGTAGCTCCCCAGCTTACTCTTCCCCCTTCCCCCCCCCCCCCCCCCCCCCCCCCCCCCTCCTATATTTCTTACGTTTTCTTTCATTCTGATTTACCAGGTGACAGCCAAAACCATTACTGAGATACATTCGGAAGCTGAGAGAAACTTAGGGTTACGTCCGGGGGCTACTGCTAGCATTAGAAACAGTCGAGCTATCGCCGCTGGGGCTCAAGGGAGTACTAGTCCTACTGCCTTCAATCGGGCTGGATTGGGTGGAATGATGCCTGGGATGCCCGGAACTAGGAAGATGGATAACGATAATTGGGAAGTTCCAAGATCTCGATCCACACCAAGAGGTGACATTTCTTCAGCGGTCCAGCCTCCTGCTCGTGTTCAGCCTGCACTGATTGGGAAGTCACCGTCACTTAACCAGCGATTTCTGCCTCAAGGCAATTTCATGGGTGCCAAGACTAGCGCCCTCTTGCAGGGTGCTGATGGGCCCGCTCGTGCACCTAACTATGGAGGGTATACAGTGGACCCTGCTCCTCAAGCACCTGCTCCTTTGAAACAGGCTCCGACGGTGTCTACTCCTGTTCCAGCTGTAAAGATAAACACAGATGAGCTCAAGAGAAAGACGATTTCACTTTTGGAGGAGTACTTCAGTGTGAGACTTCTTGATGAAGCATTGCAATGTGTTGAAGAGTTGGGTGCCCCGGCTTATCATTCGGAAGTCGTCAAGGAGGCGATTTCACTTGGACTAGAAAAGAGCCCTCCTTGTGTCGAATCTGTTGCACAACTTATTAACTATTTGTATGCCAAGAAGGTGATTAACACAGACGATATTGTGACCGGATGTGTCCATTATGCAGCATTACTGGAAGATCTCGCAATTGATTTACCAAAAGCACCCTCTAATTTCGGTGAGATCATTGGGAAACTCGTGTTGGAACGAGTGTTGGACTTAAAGGTCGTGAAGGAGATTCTGGTTAAAGTGGGGGATGACTATTACCAGAAGGCCTTATTTGGTGCTGTCATGAAGATTGTTGGGTCCGACCCCGGTGGGAAGGAGTTGTTGGACGCGCAGGCATCGGATGTTGCTGCCTGCGAAAGCCTATTCTAGAGATGTGTAACCTCACAGAAGTATATTTTTCTTGAGGTAATACTAAGTGTATTAAATAGAGAGGAAATGTTATTTTAGAGGTGTAAAAGAGATTTTGGTTCTGCTGTGTGGCTGTTCAGAGGCCATTGGTGAAGGGTCCTGTGAGGATCCTCTTGTTTTGTATTTGATTAGTTTTTATAATTTTTTGTTTTCGTTGACCTGTTAAATTTTGTTTTAAGTTGTGAGCTTATTTTCTGTGCGCATTTCTTAAAGATAATGTTACTGATATTTTATTGAATTTTACCCGAGGACATCTCGTTTCTTTTTCATGTTTCTCTTTGGTGGTATTGTTTAATTATTTACATCTTATGAACTTTGGAATATTATAGTTCGATTCTTTTTCTTTCAAGGGTATTGACAGTGAGATAAAAATAGAATTACTATTAAAAGTTTGTTGATTCTTGTTGCTAGAGTTCCAAATTTTTATTGTTTCTTTAATTTATAATCTTTGTTTTGTGCTGGTTGAGGACCTGTGGTTATACTTTTCGTTGAGTATTATTATGTTGCCTTGGGAGAGCTTGGCTCAATAAACCATTGTTTAAACTCGATTGAATTTTAAAAAAGGGTTATTTGTAGAAAAAATTACGAACCTTGACCCAATTGTTTTTAGGGATAAAGAACAAAGTGACGATTCAGCGATACCCACCCTCAAGTACAAACAAACGTCCAAATTAGTTTGTGTCAATTAAACTTTTAAACGATAAAAATAGGCACTTAATCTGCGTAATTAGAAACAGTTGTAAACTTCGCTCCAAGTCCCAACTAACAACGTTAAAATTGATATTCGGCTTCAATTTCAAAATGACAATTTCTATCATTGCCAAACTGGGCACTATCAATCCTCTTCCGCTGTCATCAACCCTCTACAACTCGGCGGAGTTCTCCAAGGCCCGCCCTTTGATTTAAAAATGTCTGCTAGGATTGTATGTTTAATCACGTACACATAATTAAGATTATATAATTTAATATGGATCTTAAAATTTTATGATTTTCACATTCCATTAAAATATAAAATTAGAATGCTAACTTCAAGACGTTATTGATTGATTTCTTGATTCTTCGATGCACCATGAGGATTGATAGCTATTGATATGAAAAATTGACTTCTCCCTCATAACATTTCTTTTAGAACATTTTGTGGATTAATTAGATGATAGAATTAATGTAACTCTGTTTACTTTTATGGTGGAGGAAGGACCAATTCCTATAGGGTAAAATAATTAGGATTGCTATCTCTTCACGATCTATCAACGTGAAAATCACATCTTATTAGATATACACTGACAAAATCTTATCTGGAATATTTTTTATTTAAATCATAAAGATATCTAAAATATCTCAATAACTTAATTTGATGGCACGTGGGCCACACAAATCTTACATTCTCCCACTTGACTAAAGTGACATAACAGAGCTTTCTGGTTTAAATAATGACATAATTTGCAATATAATGATAAGTTTCAAGTTCATTGGTTGATCATAATGTCAATATCAAGTATAGACTAACACAAATCATGACAGTTCTACGTCATTCACTCGATATAGTTCCTTCCATGTACCACAACATTAGTTTTCTACTTAATATGACTCATAATTCCAATTATAGTCCACATTAAGGTATCAATCAGAGACATGTCCAATAAATGTCTTTGAAGGTAATTCGTTAGTCAACAAATTCATAATCATAAGTTCAGTGCTGATATGCTCAATCGACACTTTTGTTTATGAATTTCTTCTTTAACGGCAAGATACTTTAATTTCACATGTTTGACATTTTAGAGTACTTGTCGTTTTTATAGAAGAATATTGTTGCGAAATTGTTACAATAAATTTTCAGTGGCTTGACAATAATGTCAACATCATCAAGTCCTGAAATAAAGTTTTACAATACCTTGAAATGTAGCATTACATCATGCCACACATCCAACTTTCATAGTGGATGCAACAATACAGACTGCTTCACGATCTTTCTTGATATTGCTCTTATAGCTAATAGGAACAAGTAGCCAAATGTTAATTTTCGAGAATCAACATATTCGATATAATCCTAATCTGAATATACAATCACTTCTAAAGGATTAAATTTTCGATAGGTAAGCATGTGATGTTTCATTCCTTGCAAGTACCTCAATGTTTTCTTTGCAACTTTCTAGTGGTCCATTCTTGGATCGCCTTGGTAACAAGCCAAACATTCTAGCATCATACAAGTTTGTGCATATATCAATCTACCAATAATTAATGCATAAGAAATATTTTTCATATGCTCATTTTCCGATTCATTATTTGACATTGCATAACGCTGAATTTATCTCCCTTCTGGATTGGAACAATGCTCGATGAGCACTTTTTCATCCTAAATCTTTCTAGAACTTTATTGATATATGCTTTCTGAGACAACCCTAATCTTCCTTGTGTTTTTTTATGAAATATTTATATTACAATCACATAAGTTGTCTCACCCATATCTTTCAATTTAAAATTCTCAAAGAGGAGTTTCTAATTTTAAATGATAAACCAAAAACATTCATTGCAACCAAGATGCCATCAATACTATAGGATTAAAATAATAAACTTACTCCCACTGACTTTCGGATATATTTACCGATCAACAATGTACTTCTTAAATCCGAAATAAGTAATGATATTATTGAAATTAAGATACCTATTGCCAAAAAGCTTGCTTAAGTTGTACTTAATTTCTTGAATTTACACACCATATATTCGTTTCTTTCAATAAAGAAACTCTCCGGTTGATTCATGTAAACTTCTTCCACTGAATTCTCATTCAGAATTTTTTTTCTAGCATTCATTTGGTGTAACTCTAAATCAAAAGGAGTCACCAAAGCCATAATAATTCTTAAGGAGTCTTTCCAAGACATTAACAAAAATGTCTCTTTGTATCAATGCAATTTATGAGTGTAACCTTTGGCAACTGGTCAACATTACGTCTTTCGGTATTTCCATATGAGTCGCCTTTGGTCTTGAAGCCATTTACACTCAACTTTTCATTATCCGGTAAGTTGACAGGATAACATACTATATTATGAGTCATAAGCTTCAACTCTTCTTTTATATCATCCAACCATTTAGTAGAATCATTGTTTTACACGACTTGTGAAAAGGAAACTGGATCATCATTAATTTTAATTTCAAATTATGACTCTTGTTGATAACCACATAATCATCAGAAATAACATATTGTCTTAGCCTTACGCACCTTCTTACTATTTGTTGTTGTGGTTCATTTATTGCAGGTTCATCAATAATAAATTCATTACTAGGAATTTATTCATTTATATGTTGTTCTTGTAAGCTGTTAGTCGGTTGAACTATAGGAATAACAACATAAGATGAAGTTTAAGTATTAGAATCTCCACCCTTACTTCTTCATTGTCTAATATTCGTGGTGCAACACTCCCACTAATTTTACCATTTTTAGTGAACCTAACATTTTTAGTTTCAACAATTCTCGTACTATGATAAGGACATTAAAACCTCTATCCATTACACTTTCTTAGATAAACCAATGAAGAATTCATTGATGGTTCTTAAGTACAATTTCTTTTCTTATGTATTTTATATTCTAATCTCTGCCCGGAAACCCCAAACATACGGGTGCCTTAAACAAGGTTTCATGCCCGTTCACAGCCCAAAAGACATTTTAGGAACTACTTTGCTAGAAACCCTGTTTAACAGTTAAATGACAGTTTTAGTGCATACATCCACAATAGGGTGGGTAAATTGGAATTACTTAACATACTCCGAACCATATTTATAAGAGTACAATTTTAATTGAGCATAAATACCATACTTTTCAAGGAATTTAGCAAATGGGCGTGGCCATTACCCTTATTCATCATTAATTTTTATAATATTCACCACCTGTATCGGACCTAATGATTTTTATTTTTCTATCTAATTATCTTTCAGTCTCATTACTATACACTTTTAATGAATTTATTGAGTTTGACTTTCCTTAAAATAGATAGACATAACTAGAACATGGAAAATCATAATAAAGGTGATTTTTTTTTTTCTGAAAGAAATAACATCAATAGACCCACAAATATCAGCGTGTATTATTTCAAGAAGTTGTGTGCTTCTCGTGACTAATTTCTTTGTGTGTTTTGTTTGATTTCCTTTAATACAGTCCACACAAATAACAAGTTCGGTCAAATCTAAATCATGAAGGTTTTCATTATTTACCAACCTATGTAATCTAACTTTGGATATGCTCCAAACGTTTATGCTACAAGTAAGCAAAACTCTTAGGCTAAACCATGTTTAGTTCTAACATTATGATGCATGATCGAGCCATTAAGTATTATAAGGAACATCTACTAAATTTGACTCGAAACATACAAGAACATTCAATCTACTTTTTATTTCGAACCATTTTTTTACGTTTCTGGCAATCCCTTTGAAATGTCCAGGTTTCTTACAAAACCTACACTTAGAGCTATCTTGTTCCTTTTCAGAATTTGGGCAGATGACTCATTCACTTTATAGAGTCCTTGATTGCTCTTTCATTTCTTTCCGACTTTTTTTCTGGCTCCTTGATTCATTGTGAGATAAGTAGAGTGTGACCCCTGATTATTATGCTAGTTCTTGATGAACGCGAAAATTCTCATTTTTCTTGCATATTTCACGTCCATATTTTTATGAGAATTGTGAGTATTTGGCATGTTCAAGTGCGATTTCGTGTTTTATTACATTTCCGAGCCCTATTTCCTTGTTGATATGAATTAATTCACTTTTGAGTATTTTTGAGTTGTATTTTGAAGGTTAGAAAAATCGAGAAAGAAAGAAGATCAATTGCACATACTTTCTCATTTCGACCCACAAAACGAGGTGTAAATAAGCCCAAATCAGACCCACCAAAGCTCGATCCAAAGATCGTCGAGTCACGAATAAAAGTCGCAAGGGGTCAAATCGAGAAGACGAGAGAAAAGGGTAAAAAAAGGGCGACGGAAGCACAACGTGCCGGCAACATGTGTCACAAAAAGGGCACAACCCGACCCGATACCCGACCGAGCCGGTTTGGCTGTTTGTACAGTAGCTGCTTTCTTCGCTCAATACTGGCCCATACCGGCCGGCAGTTGGCCGGATTTACCCGTTTTCAGTGCGTCGTCTCCGTATTTTAGTCGTAACTTTATGATAAGAACTCGAATTTGAGAAATTCAGTTGTTATGTGACAGCGAGATGAAGATCCACTACAACAATAATCCTAATAGACTACACCAAATAGACCTCGATTTTTTAAGAAATTGCAGCGTATTGGAGCATTAACTACAATTTTGGGTGAAAGTGTAGTCTATTAGCACAAAAATTCGCTAATAGACTACGGTTGTACCTCGATTTTTTGTAAGTGTAGTCTATTAGCGATTTTTTGTGCTAATAGACTATGGTTTTGTCAACGATTTCTTAAAAGGGTAGTCTATTAACGCATTTGCGCAAATAGACTACACCTTTTTTCAATGGTTTTTACACCCCTAGGAATGGGTAGATGAATGGTATCTGGATAACACCTCTGTCACTACAGTTGATGGATGGTCTATGCTCCATATTTTGAAAGTCTGAAGTGGCCAGATTCTTACAATTCCTTGCAATATGTAAAGTATGCAAGGCAGATGAGGTGGATAAAGAACAAGAAACACGCTGTTGTGGATTCAAAGTCTTCTTTTGCTAAATTTTCGTGTGTGTTTTATGTATGCAACTTCCCAACATCGCATAGTTTTGTAGTGAGTTCTGCAATTGATTCATTTTATTTATTGTATAGTAAATAATGCTATTTGTAGCTTGATGTGTCCTCTTTCTTTATTTATATGTTCATTGTTCTTTTCATTGACGAGCTCAAATTTGATTTTAATATGGATATGTTATTTGATTTTAGGTACCGAGACTTATATGTAATCTTCCATAGATTACCCCATAGTTCTGCTGAAAAGAATTGCAGAACAATAAAGAACATGTTCCTTATGTAAAGATCCAACAACCATCTCTAATTGTTGAAGAGCCTACTGTAGAGGAGAAAGTAATGGCTGAAAATACTGCAAACCCTACAATAGAGGTTACTATACCAGATCCTACAACACAATAAGGAGCTCAGTAGGCAACTAAGCAAGATGTTGTGAAGCCAGATAGGAGGTGGCTAAGCGATCATCCACCGACCCTGGTCATAGGGAGAATAAATGACAGAGTACGGACAAGGAGATTTGCACCTTAAGAAGTCATGTTCTCCTGCTTCGTATCTCAAACGGAAGCTAGTACCATTGAGGAAGCTCTAAGTGATCCTAATTAGGTTCAAACCATGCAAGAGGAGCTCAATGGTTTTGAGTGAAATGAAGTATGGAATTTGTTCCCACACCTACTCATCAAGGTGTAATTGGGACCAAATGGGTGTTCAAGAACAAGCTAGACGAGTCAGGGCTAGTTACTAGAAACAAAGCTAGGTTAGTTGCCAAGGGCTACTGTCAAGAGGAACGCATAGATTTCGATGAACCCTTTGCCCCTATAGCCAGACTTGAAGCTATCAGAATCTTTCTGGCCTATGCTGCACTTAGTAACTTCACCGTATATCAGATGGATGTAAAGAGTGCATTCCTGAATGGACTTCTAGCTGAAGAAGTCTATGTTGAACAATCACCAGGTTTTGAAAGTCCAACTGGAGATAAAGTCTACAAGCTAAAAAATGCGATTGTTATAACGAGATGCGAGAAAGATACAAAAGACAAGAATAAACGAACACAAAAATTACGTGGTTCACTAATAATGTGTTAGTTACGTCCACAAGCAAAAGAGAGAAAATGTATATTATGTGATTAGGATGATTATAGAGTACAAAATAATCCTAGGTCAAATAATAGAGCTTTTATAACCCATTAACCAACTGGGTCTCAAAATAGGCCCAAAATACAAAATCAACCCAAACATAACATACGCTCGTAACCCCCGACCAGCTCGGAACATGGTTTAAGGCATTCCAACAAATCTCCACCTATACTTGAATCCTTTCATAGATCAACAGATGTATCTGATGCACCATAAAAATGCCCAGACGTACGGACAACTCCTCATACACAGATTTATCCTAAATATGGGACAACTAACAACTTGTAGCAATTAACAAGTCTAAACAATGTTGGAACTTGTTACTCGGAACCGGCTTGGTGAACATATCAGCAGGATTATCAGTAGTCCCAACTTTCTTCATCTTAATCCTCTTCTCACTTCTCAGAAAATGATACCTGATATTAATATGCTTTGTCCTCTCATGATGAACTTGATCTTTGACCAAAAATATTGCACTAAGACTATCACAGAACACAGATGCATAGTCATGATGCAGACCATGATCACTGACCACTCCCCTCAACCAGATTCCCTCTTTGGCTGCTTCCGTCAAAGACATCTACTTTGCTTTTGTAGTAGACAAAGTAACTGTAGGTTACAAAATAGCCTTCCAACCAACAACAGATCTACCAAGAGTGAAAAAATATTCGGTCATAGACCTCTTACTGTCCTGGTGCATAATCAGAGTCACAATATCCTGCTAAAAAATAGTTTGTATCACCTCCATAAATGAGAACAACATCAGACTTACATCTAAAGTAGTGAAAAATCCTCTACACTGCTTGCTAATGTTCTTTACCAGGTTGAGCCATGAACCTACTAACCACACTGACAGCATGTGCAGGATTAGGTTTAGTGCTGACCATAGCATACATCAAACTTCCCACTGCACTAGCATAGGGAACTCGAGACATGTACTCCTTCTCCTCTATAGATTTGGGGGCAAAAGCAATAAACAAATGAATATTCGCAACACTTTGGAGTATCAATAGGTTTAGCTGTAGATATACCAAACCGTGATAGTATCTTTTAAATATATTCCTTTTGAGAAAGGAAAAACTTCTTCTGACTTCTATCCCTATGAATCTCCATGCCCAATATCTTTTGAGGCAACACCCAAATCTTTCATATCAATCTCAACGCTGAGAAGATCCTTTAACTTATGAATATCTGACTTGCCCTTAGCAACTATCAACATATCATCTACATACAGAACCAAGTAGATGACAAACCATCTTCTAGCTTGTTGTGATGCACACAACTGTCATACAGACTCCTGTAGTAGCCAAGATGTGTTATGTAACTATCAAATCTCTTGTACCATTGCCTTGGAGATTGCTTTAGCCCATATAAGGACTTCTTAAAATTGCATACATAATCTTCTTTCCCTGGGACTTGGAAACCATCTGGCTGAGTCATGTATATTTCCTTTTCCAGCCCTCCATGTAGGAAACCTGTCTTTACATCGAGTTGTTCAAGCTCTAGATCTTGATGGGCAACCATTTGAAACAGTATCCTAATGGAAGTACACAGGTAAGAATATCTCATTGTAGTGTACTCCCTCTCATTGCGTGAACCCTCTTGCAACGACTCTACCTTATACCTGATACCCTCAGCAGGTGATATCCATTCCTTCTTCTTGAAAACCCATTTACAAGTAATAATTTTTCACTCCAGAGGCTGTTTGACTAATTCCCAAGACATATTCTTGTGAAGTGACTTCATCTCATCTCCCATAGCAGCAAGCCCATTGGGTGGACTTAGTACATGCAAGGACGAAAATATCGGTATTCGCGGAGATATCGATCTTTCAATTTACGGAGATATCGGTGAGATATCGATTAATATCGGAATATCGGTGCAATTTTCTGAAAAATATTAAAAAATATATTAAAATTTTTAAAAATTAACATGATATATTTACAATTATTATAACAAACTCAAATACATATAGGCATCTTAAATTTGATAGAAATAGATTTATTTACAATTAATTTATAAATATAAAATAATATAAACAATGAGTGGCCATATAAAATATTTTTTGACCTTTTTCATATAACATTACTAATTACTAGTACGGAAATATTATATTAAAAATTCGAAAGTTTAACAAAATATTTCAAAAATATTATAACCAACTTTAATACATAAATTCATCTTAAAATTATAAACAAAACAAAAGATTTATAAAAATGTCCAATTATTATTTTATACTTAGTTTTTATATTTTTAATTTTGATTTTGATAATTAATTATGGACCAATTATTTTCATTTAACCAATTATTTTCATTTTGATAACTAATTATGAACCAATTATTTTCATTTTGATAACTAATTATGGACAAAAAATAGTCAATTATTTCTAATTTTCATTTTCATAAGGTATATATTATTGTAAGTAGAATTTTACTAAATAGGTTATATAAATAATATGTAGACATAATAACATGTTGTTGACTTGGTCTAGTGGTTAAAGCTTGGAACCTCATTCTAGAGGTCTCAGGTTTGAAACCAAGGTTGGGAAATTTTTTAAAAATTTTGCTGAAACAAGAAAAAAGAAAAAAAAAAAAAAAAGGATTTCGCGAGATTTCGCGAGATTTCGGCGAAAATCTCGCGCTGTGCGAGATTTTCGCGCGATTTTTCAACAAAAAATGCTAAAATCGTCTCGGGAGAGCAGATTTGGCGAGATTTCGCGATATTTTAGTCCTTGAGTACATGTAACAACATGTAGGTGGATGACACATGAGAATCCACCTCTTCAACAACCTGTAATGCATATCCCACCATATCCTCAGATCCATATCTCTTTGGAGCTTCAATTCCAATCTTTCTAGCTTGATCAAGAGCTATACTGTAAGGTGTAACTTCAGCTGGTTGAGTTTTTGGTGGTAAAACATCTTTCAGTTCGGTGTAAGAATGTGAGTGTTCTTCCCTATCACCTTTCTATGGCTCACTTTGCTCCACCTGTTTGCCAACACTATCGTTTCCTAACACAATAATAGACTTTGTAGTGGGGTTAAACATAAAATTCTCATAATAAATAACATTTTTGCAGAGTATAACTTTATTTTCAGATGGAGACCTGATTCTATACCGCTTAACACCATCCCATAGCCCATAAAAACTCCCTTGTTCGCTCTTGGCTCTAATTTACCCTCATTTACATGGTAATAAACAGTACAACCAAAAGCTCTAAAATTCGAGTAATCAGCAAACTTACCAGACCATACCTCGTAGGGTGTTTTGAGGTTTATTCCTATGTGAGGTCCACGGTCTATCAGATAACATGATGTGCTCACTGCTTCAGTCCAAAATCTTCGAGTTAATTCATCATTAGAGAGTATACATCGAGCTCTCTCCAGAAGCGTCTGGTTCATGAGTTATGCCACAACATTCTATTGTGGTGTATGCCTTACTGTATGATGTCTTGCGATCCCCTCATTCTTGCAGATTCATCATAATCACCCAAGTCATTCTTGAGTAGTCATCAATCATAGCTAAGAAATATCTATGGCCTCCTAGAGATTCAACAAGTGAAGGACCCTAACAATCAGAATGAATGTAATCAAGTGTGTCTTTCGTTCTATGAATTGCCTTGGTAAACTTGCTGCGATGTAGCTTCTCAGAAACACAATGTTCACTGAATTCAAGGCTAGTGACCTTGTGGCCACCAAGAAAATCTCCTTTCAACAGAATCTACATCCTCTTCCACCCATGTAACCAGGTCTCATGGTCCATAACTTAGTCAGATCATCTTTGGGAACCTCGGATGATGCAACAAAAATAAAATCAGATAAAGTTGAACCCTGTAGTTAATACAGAGTCCCCCGTCACTACAACAAATATGTTGTTTAACAACACTGCAAAAAAAAAAAAAAAAAAAAAGAAAAATGGTTTTTGTGTTAGATTGTTGTGTTTTAGTCTTCAACAATAATTTTGGTAAAGAGTGTTGTCCATTAGCGCAATAATGCGCTGATAGACAACGGTCATGTGAAGATAGACAACGGTTTTACTCTATTGTTGTCTATTAGCACATTTTCTCGCTAGAAGACAACAATCTTTACAACGATTATGAAAGTGTTGTCCTTTTGCAACAAAATTGCTCCGACAACAGTTTCGTCAACAACAACAACATTTCTAACTTAATGTTGTCTATTGCTGTCTTTTCTCGCTAAAAGACAATACTATTTACAATGGTTTGAACATGTTGTCTTTATGCAAGTTACGCTGAAAGACGACGCTTCAGACAATGGATTTAGGAACTGTTGCCTCTATGTAGAAGAAGTTGAAATACAAGAGTTCACTACCATCGTCTATTCGCATATTCTGTTATATATTACCATATTCTATCATTTAGAGATATATAATTTTTTCAAAAAAATATTAATTTATATTTTTAAAAAAAATTCTTAATTAGTTTTCATTACTAGTAAATTATTTCAAAATGAAGAGATTAAAAATAGTAAAGTCGGATCCTTCCTATTATTTTTTATCACCCTATCCCCAAAAAATGTTATATTTTATTAAATTAATTTGGATTAAGTGCATTATACACCATTATCCACTACAATAAAAATCACTTTTAGCCGAAACACTCACCCTTTGCCATGAGAAAAAAATAACACAAAAAGAAAAATATGAACATGTTTGTATCAATGAGCAGAATAAAAGAACAGTGCGCACAAACTTTGAACACATGAAATAATTAAAGATCATAGAAAAAGCTTCATTTCAAATTACATGAGAGTGAACTGAAAAAACTTCTTCTAGATTAAAAAATCTTATTACAATAAAGGAAATTTACAAGTTAAAAATAATTAAATGTAGAGATGTAAACTCAAGGATAGTTCCTATTCTTGAAATGTACATGACTCATTGGAGTTCCTCAGCTTTAACTCTACAGTAGATTGTATTTTCTCAATTTTATAATTTCCTGATTTAGGAGGCTTACCTGGACATAGTAAAGCATAATACAATAGCAAACTATAAAGAGCATGAAACTGGTCATCACATGCAAAGTAGAGGATATGAATGTGTGCATTGATTAGAGGTGACACTTCGGGCAGCCCGGCCCGGTCGGGCATATCGGGTCAACACATATTTTGGGTCAGATCGAGTCGTCCCAAATTTAATCGGTCTAAAATTAATTGGCCTAACCCGACCTAATCTCCTATAATATTCTAAGATTATCGGGCCGGTCCATGGCCTGTCGGGCTTTTTATCGGGGCGCACCGGTCGGGCCAAGATTTTTGTGGACCAACTCATTGGGCCGGGCCGATTTTGTCACCTCTAGTATTGACCAACATAAACCTCAAGATGGTCATCCCACTTGAAGATGGTCATGTAGCTTTCGGTTACTAGCATGT
The DNA here is from genome assembly GCA_958295605.1 of Ajuga chamaepitys. Lineage (NCBI taxonomy): Eukaryota > Viridiplantae > Streptophyta > Magnoliopsida > Lamiales > Lamiaceae > Ajuga > Ajuga chamaepitys. The sequence continues at coordinate 9,167,483 of OY282497.1, forward strand.
GCTAGGAAACGAAAGCTACATGACAACATAGTTTTGTTCAATACCAATGTTCTACACACAATTTAATTTAACAGACGATCACAAGGCTTGAAGAGCAACCTTTAGAAGTCCAACCTTGATCTTTACACAGGAAGATCACAAGTAAAATATAAAGCACGTAAGATCTAATTCATTTAAATACCAAACATCTAATCACAAATCTCCAATAGGAAATACAAACGTCATCTAAATCGAAATTTGGAAAGGCTCATAACTTCCATGCTTAATGATCTGGAAAGCAGTATATTCATAAAATCTGCCAACAAAAAAAGAAAAAAAAAATCATCACACAATAGTGGGAAAACTTTGAAAAACCACAATCCACTACAAGAAAGATAACTTTTAGTAACAAAAAATTAGTGAGTATAAATATACTCTCACTAAATATGAGATATAATGATGGTAAAATAATACTCTCACTAAAAATTTAATTTTTGGTGACGAAAATGTAAAATTTATTTCAATAAAATTTGAATTGTCACTAAATGTAGAAATTAGAATGTTGAAAAAAATGGCGGACCTCCTTCCCACCAAATGTTACTTAAGGTCCACCAAATGTTACTTATTAACATTGAAGGAAAAATATTCAAATAAAAAATGAAGTTACCTAAAAAGGAATGAGGGAGTACTTTCATATTTTCTCACTGGAAATTCTACCGCTACATCTATCAAGCGCAGTCGATTCCGATGATACTCTTCCCTGCCGTGGTCGATTGTGCGGTTAATAGGTAAGGACAATGGTACACGTGTTCCGTGCACGCACTTTAGGGCACTTTTAGTGTCATTTTAGTGTCAATAATGTGCATAATTATGTGTATTTAGTGCTTTTATATTCTAATGGGCAAAATAATGCGTTTGTGCTATTTTTGCATTAAGGCAGGTGAAAAAAGAATCGAAAACGAACATCAAATGACCGCGGAGTCAAGGGATCGATCGAGGCAATAAAAGGAAGGGCCAACTGAAGATCTCGGCCGAGACGGGATGCAAATCTCGGCCGAGATGAGTCTCCAGGGGATTTCATGAAGAATTGCAAGATTGAAGATCTCGGTCGAGATACAATCCAATCTCGGCCGAGATGAGTCTCCAGGGATTTCTTGAAGAATCTTAAAGATGAAGATCTCGGCCGAGATGCAATCCAATCTCGGCCGAGATGTGTCAAATCCCAAAAAGCCTTAAATTCCTCTTTTCACGTCTCGGCCGAGATGCAACCCAATCTCTGCCGAGATCAGCCTTCGACCCAAAATCCCTGAAAACCCTTTTTCACATCTCGACCGAGACACACTTCCGTCTCGGCCGAGATTCACTACCCTGTTTTGAAATCTTGAATACGTTTTTACCTATTTTTGACTAGCACTTTCTCTCCTTATATATATATCATCCCATTCGAATTTAACCTAACTTTTGATACCTTTTTGATACTTGGAGAGCACATTTGAGCCAAAAAAGCCACCAAGGAAGGAGATTGGATTAGAGATTGAAGGATCATCTTCTCCAATTGACATCTTTGGATTCATCAATATCAATATCATGTTTCTTTATTTTTCTATCTATTTTCTGGTTGTACTAGTTAATATGGGTGGCTAGCACCCTTAGTTCATCCTTGATCATTGTGGAACCTTGAGTCGAGACATTGATGTGATTATTACGGTTAATGTTACCGAGATTATTGTGTATTTAAGTGTTTTGTGTTATTTGCTCTTATTGACTCACATTTATGAATTGATTATTGGATTGATCACCCTTTAAGGGATTTGTGAATGTGTTGCTAGAATAGGAGATTACTATCCATAATTGTATGATTTCTGATTCCCGTGTAGCAAACAATAGTTATTTATTGGGGATAACACAAAGTTCAACCACTAAAATCGAGCTTTCGAGTTTTATGTTGAATTTATCTTGTTGTCCTAGTGTTTAATGCTTTTGGTGATTGAATCTAAGAGAGCTTGTTCGAGGATTCGGTTAAACTGAATAGGGTTAGTCGAAGAGCTTATTTTGATTAACTAAGATTAAGGGACAACAAGGCTATTAGAGCTTGTTAATAGTCTTGAGATGAAAACTTGAATGACAATTTAATCGGACATTAACAATAGTTGCATCAATTGTCTAAGACCAAGGGGAAACATGATCAAGGGTGACTTGTTTTACTATTTGAAAACTAAAACCGAAAAAGATCTCTTCTATTGTCTTTGATTATTTGTTTCTTTTAATTGTGTTTAGTTGCTAGTAGATTGTTAGTTCCTCATCAGCCCCCCCCATCTTTATTGCTTTCTTAAATATTTATTTCTTGCATACTTAATCATAAACTGCTTGACATCGGAATCAAAACTGTTCGGCCGTTCCCTGTGGGATCGACCCTTATTTACCATTCTGCTAAGTAGGATAGTTAGTAAGGTTTAAGTGTATTCTTCATACACATTAATTTGGTAGCAAGAAATGACGCTACCAAATTTTGGCGCCGTTGCCGGGGAACGGTGATTAGAATAGAGTTGATTTGTTGATCAAGCATTATGATTAATTACATATATAATTATCTTCTTGTTTAGATTAGTAATTTCATAATCTCACTTTGTTTCCTTATTTTTGTTTACTTGTAGTGAATGTTTTTGCGTTCGCAAGGAGAAAAAGGATTGCTATTTGAACCGGATATTAAGGAACGTGAACGTGAATTGAGAAGGAGAGCTCGAGATTTGGAGCAAGTCCGAGAAAGAATCGAAGTGTTGGATTTAGGGGGTGAAGAGATTATTAACTTGGAAGAAATGACTGAGGATCAAGGTCAAGAAAGAACAATGAAGGAGTTGGCTAACACAAGGGTTGCTCAAGAGCCCTTGTGCATCACCTTCCCAGCTATAGGAAACGACACTGCTTTCGAGTTGAAATCCGGACTCATCCACCTACTACCTTCCTTTCATGGGCTGTCCGGAGAGTTGAAATCAGTATTCCCTTGATGGAGGCCGTAAAACAGATTCCTCGATATGCAAAGTTTTTGAAAGACTTATGCACCAACAAAAGGTGTTTACATGGGAATGAGAAGGTCTTAATGGGAGAAAATGTCTCGGCGGTTTTTCAGAAGAAGATGCCACAGAAATGCAAGGACCCGGGAATGTTCACCATCCCGTGTAAGATTGGTAATTGTCTAATTGAGAAAGCTATGCTTGATTTGGGGGCATCGATCAATGTGATGCCCCGTTCCATTTTCAATAGCTAAACTTGGGTCCACTGAAAGATACGAGGGTAGTCATCCAACTGGCGGACCGAAGCACCTCGTTTCCGGACGGGGTGATTGAGGACGTGATAGTTGAGGTGGATAACCTCATCTTTCCAGCAGATTTCTATGTACTGGACATGCATGGAAATTCGTTAGATTCCACTCCAATCTTGCTTGGGAGGCCATTCTTGAATACCTCCCAAACAAAGATTGACGTGCGAGAGGGAACTCTTAGCATGGAATTTGCTGGCCAAGTGGTGCAATTCAATATCTTTGATTCAATGAAGTATCCTGAGGAATTGCATAGTGTATGTTCTATTGATGCTATTGATGTTATTGATCCCTTTGTGGAGGAAGTGTTTGAGTGTTATTGCAGGGACCAAGAAGCAATTGAATTGGCGACTGATCTAGAGATGATAGAGCCAATGGACACCAAGAAAGAGTTGGTGGGGATAGTGGAACAATCGAAATTCTCAAAGCTTTTCCGGACCAAGTCCTTTCCCAAGTTCATACCCTTGCCGGAATCTCAAGAAAAGCTGCTACCTTCTACGATCAAAACACCAACCCTTGAGCTCAAAGCCCTCCCTCTCCATCTCAAATACACATATCTTGGGGATGACGAAACCCTACCGGTGATTATCTCATCAAAGCTCACATCCACTCAAGAACAAACATTGATCGGGGTCCTCAAGGTGAACAAAGAAGCTATAGGGTGGGCTATTGCCGATATCAAAGGCATTAGTCCATCCCTATGCATGCACCGGATATTGTTGGAGGATAATGCCAAACCAAGTCGGGAACCCCAAAGGCGACTTAACCCACCTATGATGGAGGTGGTGAAGACGGAGATCATCAAGCTACTCGATGTTGGGATTATCTACCCAATATCGGATAGCAAATATGTGAGCCCAACACAAGTCGTGCCCAAAAAGTCGGGAGTGACGGTAGTGGAGAACAAAGACGGGGAATTAATTCCCACCCGTTTGCAAACCGGATGGAGAGTGTGCATCGATTACCGCAAGTTAAATGCCATGACCCGCAAGGATCATTTCCCCTTGCCATTCATTGACCAAATGCTTGAGAGATTGGCCGGGCATTCCTTCTATTGCTTTTTGGATGGATACTCCGGATATTTTCAAATAGCCATCTCTCCAGAAGATCAAGAGAAGACCACCTTTACATGTCCCTTCGGCACCTTTGCATGGAGGAGAATGCCATTTGGGCTATGCAATGCCCCGGCCACCTTTCAAAGGTGTATGGTAAGCATTTTTTCCGAATATGTTGGGCATATTATTGAAGTTTTCATGGATGATTTTAGTGTGTATGGTGAGTCTTTCGAAAAATGCCTTGATAATCTTGCTAAAATTCTGAAAAGGTGCATAGAAACAAATCTTGTATTGAATTGGGAAAAATGCCACTTCATGGTGGAACAAGGAATTGTGCTGGGCCATGTAGTTTTTAGTAAGGGAATAGAAGTAGACAAAGCGAAAATTGATATTATTTCTTCTCTCCCTTACCCCGCAAATGTGCGGGAAGTGCGTTCTTTTTTGGGCCATGCAGGATTTTACAGGAGGTTTATCAAAGATTTTTCGAAGATAGCTGCTCCTTTGTGCCGGTTGCTACAAAAAGATGTGGAGTTTGATGTGAGCAAGGAATGCAAGTTGGAATTTGATGAGTTGAAGAAGAGATTGGTTACCCCTCCAATTATTCAACCGCCAGATTGGGAATTGCCTTTTGAGCTAATGTGTGATGCTAGTGAACAAGCCTTGGGGGCAGTTTTGGGACAGAAAAGAGGAAAGGTGACCCATGTCATCTACTATGCTTCACGTACTTTGAACCCAGCTCAGATGAATTATACTACCACAGAAAAGGAGCTACTAGCTGTTGTGTTTGCATTAGAAAAGTTTCGGTCTTACCTTGTTGGGACAAGGATCATCGTATATACCGACCATGCAGCATTGAGGCACCTCATGGCTAAAAAGGAGGCGAAGCATAGGCTTATTCGCTGGATATTACTTCTCCAGGAATTTGACCTAGAGATCAAGGATAAGAAAGGGTCAGAAAATTGTGTTGCATATCATCTTAGCAGAATAACCCAACAGGAAACGAACTTGCCTCTCCGGGAAAGCTTTCCAGACGAGCAATTACTAGCAATGACAGGCACGAAGGTTCCTTGGTATGCCAACATGGTGAATTATTTGGTGTCCAAGAGATTTCCTATTGGGATGAGTAAACCGCAGAGGGATAGGTTGAAGAGTGAGTCGAAGCATTTTGTTTGGGATGATCCATACCTTTGGAAATATGGTTCAGATCAAGTAATCAGGAGATGCATCCCCGAAGACGAAGTGCAATCGGTGCTGAATTTTTGCCACTCATATGCTTGTGGAGGCCACTTCGGGCCGAAGAGGACGGCATACAAAGTGCTTGAGAGTGGACTATTTTGGCCCATAATATTTAGAGATGCCCTTACTTTTTGCAAGTCCTGTGACAACTGCCAAAAGACAGGAAATGTCTCTCAAAGAAATCAAATGCCCCAAAACCCGATTGTAGTTTGTGAAATTTTTTATGTTTGGGGTATGGACTTCATGGGACCGTTTCCCTTATCTTATGGGAATTTGTACATATTGTTGGCTGTTGACTATGTGTCCAAGTGGGTGGAGGCGAAGGCAACCCGAACCAATGACTCTAAAGTTGTGGCCGAGTTCGTCCAATCCAACATTTTTGCTCGGTTTGGGATACCAAAAGCCATCATAAGTGATAGAGGCACGCACTTTTGCAACTGAACAATCGACGCATTGCTGAAGAAACACGCTGTATTGCACAAGGTTTCGACACCTTATCATCCACAAACCAATGGGCAAGCCGAAACTTCGAATCGGGAAATCAAGTCGATATTGGAGAAGACCGTGCAACCAAATCACAAGGACTGGAGTTTGAGGCTCAATGATGCATTATGGGCGTATAGGAGTGCCTATAAAACTCCAATTGGTATGTCTCCCTTTCGACTCATTTATGGAAAGCAATGTTATCTCCCGGTTGAACTTGAACAACGAGCCTATTGGGCTATTCGGAGATGCAACATGAACCTTGATGAAGCCGGTGTACACCGAAAGCTCCAATTGCAAGAACTTGAAGAAATTCGAAATGAAGCATTTGAAAACGCCATGATCTACAAGGAGAAAACGAAGGCTTTTCATGACTCGAGAATTACCCGAAAAACATTTGTGGTTGGGGAGAAAGTGCTATTATATCACTCTCGGTTGAAGTTATTTCCGGACAAGCTCCGTTCGAGGTGGGTAGGACCCTTTGTTGTCACTAAGGTGTTCGATCATGGAGCCATCGAAATTGAAAGTGGTAAAACCGGAAAAATCTTCAAGGTCAATGGGCATCTTCTCAAGCCTTATCTAGAGCATATTCAAGAAAGCCCCGGTGAGGAAGAACGAGTGGAAGACTCCCCACCACACTAAAAGAGCTTCCGTCGAGCCAACGATGTTAAACAAAGGCGCTTGTCGGGAGGCATCTCGACGGTTACTCGTTTTCTAGTATTTTAAATTCATAGTTTAGTAGTTTTACTATTATTTAAGTATTTTGAATTGTGTTTGTGAGGTGATGTTCAATTTCATCAAGTGAGGCTATACTTTGTAATATGGTGTGTTGGGAATGTGGAACCGGAGTTAGGGAGTGGAGAACCGGCGGTTTAAACTGGGTTTTAGCATCAAGAAGACAGACTGGTCATGATCAAACCGGGTTCGAGTTGGTTGGTGTAACTACCGTTTGTGACGAAGCAGTTGCAGTTAGTGACGAAGAAAACCGTCACATTTGTCCTGTAGCTAAACGAACACAGCGTGATCTTCTTGCAGTTATAACTTCCTATCCAGTTGCATTCGAGCTTCAATCCATATATCATTGTAAAGCTCTCATTGAGGAGAACATAACTACGTAGCATTATCTCCTGTATTGTTAGATTAGAGAGAGTATTTAGAGATAGAGTGTTCTTGCCCTAATTTGTATCCAGAATTGGGCATTTCATTTCTTGAGCTTATTCTCTGTAATTGATTGAAGTTCTTAGTGGATTGAGGTGTGCCTTGCCTCCGTAGATGTAGTTCATCTTGAACGAACCACGTTAAAACTGTGTTTGATCCATTTCTATTTCCTGTTCTGCGTAATTTGAGTTCGGTTACAATTCTGGCCGAAATGTGAGTGTGAATTCAGAGTGTTTTTCTTCGTACATTTTTCAGATTCTTTGGAGTTGTGTGTTCTTGAGTTGTTTTCATTAACAAGTGGCGCTGTCTGTGGGAACCAACTCTCACAGCTTGAAGAAGGGAAGGAATGGCTGGTATGAAGATGGACTTTGAGAAGTTTACAGGGAGAAATGATTTCACACTGTGGAAGATCAAGATGAATGCAGTTTTGGTTCACAATGGCCTTGATCTTGCTTTGATACCTCTTGATTCTTGGGAAGAAAGTGAGAAACCCAAGTTTGTATCAGTAGATAAGAAAGCCCTCAGTCTTATCTTTCTGTGTTTGGGTGATAAACCGCTAAGAGAGGTCTCAAGATGCAAGAGTTCCTTAGAAGCATGGAAGAGGTTGGAGGAGTTGTATCAATCAAAGTCAGTTTCCAACAAGTTGTTCTTAAAGCAGAAGATGTTGGCCTTCAAGATCACTGAAGAAAAGGTAATTTCTGACCAACTTGATGAGTTTATTAAGATGGTTGAGGAATTGGAAGACCTGGATGTGAAAATGGAGGAGGATGATAAAGCATTGATGGTGTTAAACATTCTTCCAAAATCCATGGAAAGCTTTAAGGATGCCTTGATGTATGGGAGAGATGAGCAGCTATCTTATGATGGGATAGTGAAGGCTCTGAGGTCTAAATGCTTCCCGACTCAAGATGATAAAGGCATGGTGCAATCTGGAGAAGGTTTGAATGTTAAATTCAAGAAACCTTGGCAAGGGAAGAAGGGACAGAATTCTAAGGACCTCAAAGCAGGAGATTCTAATCCAAAGAAGGGAAGTGAATGGGTTGAGAAGAGGAAATGCTTCAAGTGCAAGCAGCCTGGTCACTTGAAGAAGGATTGTCCTAAAAGGAACAAGAAAGGTGGAAACCAAGGGGCAGAAGCTGCTGCCATTGAACTTCAAGAAGATCCTCCAGAGGTATTGAATGTTATTGAATCAAGAATGGTGAAAGAATGGGTCTTAGACACAGGCTGCTCCTTTCATATGTGTCCACACCAGTCATGGTTTGATGAACTGAAGAGAGAAGATGGTGGAAATGTTCTCCTGGGTAATGACCAATCATGCAAGGTCAAAGGAATTGGATCAGTGAGCATAAGAATGTTTGATGGTGTGGTCAGAATCATCTCTAATGTGAGATATGTTCGTGGCCTTAAAAGAAATCTTCTATCTCTTGGTTCTTTAGTAACCAGTGGTTGTCAGTTTAGCTCAGTGGATGGCTTCTTGCATATCACTAAACATGGTAAAGTGATGATTAAAGGTATACAGCATAATGGGTTGTTTATCTTGATTGGTTCACCTGTTGTTGGGAGTGTTGATATGGTCTTGAGCAGTTCTGAGCTTGTTAAATGGCACAAGAGGCTTGGACACATAGGAGAGAAAGGGTTGAAGGAACTGTCAAGAAGTGGAGTAATTGGAAACATGGGAAATCAAAACCTGGAGTTTTGTGATCAGTGTGCTTTGGGCAAGTCCAAGAAGCTGCCCTATGGAAAGGGTGTTCACACAACTCAAGAGCCATTAGATTATGTCCACTCTGACATATGGGGTCCTGCAAGGACAGAGACTCATGGTGGAGCAAGGTATTTCATGTCTTTGATTGATGATTACAGTAGAAAAGTGTGGATCATGTTGATGAAGAATCAGAGTGATGCTTTTCATAAGTTTAAAACATGGTTGATTCAACTGGAAAATGTCAAAGGGAAGAAGCTGAAGCACCTTAGGACTGATAATGGATTGGAATACCTCTCTACTGAGTTCACAAACTTCTGCGAAGAAAGAGGAATCAAGAGACATAGGACTGTCCCAATGAATCCTCAACAGAATGGGGTTGCTGAGAGGCTTAATAGGACTCTTCTTGAAAGAGTAAGGTGTATGCTGTTGGACGCTGGGTTGCCAAAGGTATTTTGGGGTGAAACCATTGCTACAACATGTTATCTCATTAACAGGTCACCCTCATCAGTGATTGGGTTCAAAACACCTGAAGAGGTGTGGAGTGGACAGAAACCAAGTTATGAAAGTTTAAGGGTGTTTGGTTGTCTTGCTTTTGTCCATGTCAAGCAAGACAAGTTAGATGCAAGAGCTCTAAGATGTGTATTTCTTGGATATCCAGATGGAATAAAGGGCTACAGATTGTGGTGTCTAGAGAAGGGAAATCAGAAGATAATCACAAGTAGAGATGTAAAGTTTAATGAGAATGTGATGGCTTATACTTCAACAGGCTCTAAGGAAGAACTTGATGGTGCTAAAGAGACTGAAGAGATATCAATTCAGGTGGAGCATCCTGCTGAAGATGATCACACATCTCAACAACAACAAGAGAATCTACAAGATAGTGATTCATCATCTGAAGAAGAAGAACAAGCTGGACCTTCACAAAATGTGAGAGCATATAGCATTGGAAGGGACAGACCTAGAAGAACAATCAATAGACCTGACTTCTATGGTCAAGCAGGGAGTGTTTATTATGCCTTGAGTGTTGCTGAAGACCTGGAATCACAAGAGCCTAGTAGTTTTAAAGAAGCACTAGATTGTGAAGAAGGTGAACACTGGATTAAGGCAATGATTGAAGAGATGGAATCCCTGGAAAAGAATGAGACCTGGACATTGGTGGATAAACCAAAAGGTCAGAAACTTGTGAGTTCTAAATGGATATACAAAAAGAAGTTAGAGACTGCAGGATCCAAACAAGTGAGGTTTAAAGCAAGATTGGTGGCTAGAGGCTTTACACAAAGGGAAGGGATTGATTTTAATGAAGTATTCTCTCCAGTAGTAAAACACTGCTCAATCAGGTTGCTTTTATCAAAGGTTACTCAAGAGGACATGGAACTACAACAACTAGATGTAAAAACAACATTCTTACATGGAGAACTCATTGAGAAAATATATATGAAACAGCCAGAAGGCTTTGTTGTTCCTGAACAAGAAGACAAAGTTTGTTTGCTGAAGAAGTCACTGTATGGACTCAAACAAAGTCCAAGACAGTGGAATAAGAGGTTCAATGACTTCATGATCAGTGTTGGCTTTGTAAGAAGTCTTTATGATAGTTGTGTTTACTTCAACAAGTGTTCAAAGCAAGATAAAGTCTTCCTTCTTTTGTATGTGGATGATATGCTGATTGCCAGCAAGAACAAGAAGAGTGTACAATGGCTGAAGGACAGACTTAACACTGAATTTGACATGAAAGATCTTGGAGATGCCAAGAAGATTTTGGGCATGGACATTCTGAGGAAAAGAGAAGCTGGAGTTCTTTGGTTATCTCAAAGGCAATATCTACAGAAGGTTTTGGAGAGGTTCCACATGCATGAATCCAAACCTCTCTCCACTCCAGTTAATCTGCAGAAGAAACTAACCGAAGAACAATGCCCAAAGACTGAAGAGGAGGTCATACATATGAGCAATATTCCTTATGCTAGTGGAGTGGGCAGTCTCATGTATGGGATGATTTGTAGTAGGCCTGACTTGGCCTATGCTGTTTCTTTAGTAAGCAGGTTCATGTCAAACCCAGGTGTTGAACATTGGGAAGCTTTGAAGCATGTGATGAGGTATTTGAAGGGTACAGTGAACTTGTCACTGAAGTTTGAGAAGAAAGTGAATGGAAGCACTGTTGCATTGGAGGGGTTTGCTGATTCTGATTTTGCAGCAAACATAGACACTAGGAAATCTATTTCTGGATTTGTGTTCACCTTATTTGGAACAGCCATCAGCTGGAGAAGTGTACAACAATCAGTTGTAGCACTTTCAACTACAGAAGCAGAATATATCTCTCTCACTGAAGCCATCAAAGAAACAATCTGGCTTAAAGGGATTTTGAGAGATTTGGACATCAAGCAAAAGTGTGTGGTGATTTACTGTGATAATCAAAGTGCTCTACACCTTGTGAAACACCAAGCATTTCATGAAAGGTCAAAGCACATTGATGTTAGGTTGCATTTTGCTAGGGATATCATTGATTCTGGTTCTGTGGAAGTGAAGAAGGTACACACATTGCATAACCCTGCTGATTTTCTTACTAAGGGTGTACGTGGGAACAAAGTGGAGCATTGCTCGAGCCTGCTGTAGCTTGAGCAATGTCATGAAGAGCACTGACAGACAAGGCAGTGATGAGGTAGGAAGAGGCACACATGATTCATTGAGGTGGAGATTTGTGAGGTGATGTTCAATTTCATCAAGTGAGGCTATACTTTGTAATATGGTGTGTTGGGAATGTGGAACCGGAGTTAGGGAGTGGAGAACCGGCGGTTTAAACCGGGTTTTAGCATCAAGAAGACAGACTGGTCATGATCAAACCGGGTTCGAGTTGGTTGGTGTAACTACCGTTTGTGACGAAGCAGTTGCAGTTAGTGACGAAGAAAACCGTCACATTTGTCCTGTAGCTAAACGAACACAGCGTGATCTTCTTGCAGTTATAACTTCCTATCCAGTTGCATTCGAGCTTCAATCCATATATCATTGTAAAGCTCTCATTGAGGAGAACATAACTACGTAGCATTATCTCCTGTATTGTTAGATTAGAGAGAGTATTTAGAGATAGAGTGTTCTTGCCCTAATTTGTATCCAGAATTGGGCATTTCATTTCTTGAGCTTATTCTCTGTAATTGATTGAAGTTCTTAGTGGATTGAGGTGTGCCTTGCCTCCGTAGATGTAGTTCATCTTGAACGAACCACGTTAAAACTGTGTTTGATCCATTTCTATTTCCTGTTCTGCGTAAGTTGAGTTCGGTTACAATTCTGGCCGAACTGTGAGTGTGAATTCAGAGTGTTTTTCTTCGTACATTTTTCAGATTCTTTGGAGTTGTGTGTTCTTGAGTTGTTTTCTCTAACAGTGTTGGTTAAAATGTGTGTAGGTACCAAACAAGCAAATCAAAGCCAAGACATGGTGTGGAATGGGGGTGAAGAACACCAAAAAGGTGGAAAAAAGCAGGGGAGGACAATCTCGGCCGAGACACAGAAGCAATCTCGGCCGAGATTCAAACAGGCAAAAAACTGGAAAATTTGCTGGAAGATAATCTCAGCCGAGACACTACATTATCTCGGCCGAGATTCAGAAGGGCCCAAAATGAAGAAATTTCTCTGGAAGCGAATCTCGGCCGAGACACTGCAGCATCTCGGCCAAGACGGGTTTGAATGGAAATTGAGCCAATTTTGCTGGAGGATAATCTCGGCCGAGACACACATTCATCTCGGCCGAGAACCACTTGTCTAGAATGGGGTAAAAATTGCTGGGACTTCATCTCGGCCGAGACACTACATACTCTCGGCCGAGATCCATGGCCGGGTCAAGTTGTCGTGAAAGCAAAGAACGCGTCTCGGCCGAGATACTGAGCCCAAATTCGAATCTCGGCCGAGACGCAGCACATGTATAAATACCCATTCACGCATAATTAGGTCATTTCTTCCCCAAAACTTGCGATTTTCACACACTCACGGACACACCACTTCAATAATCACCCTTGCACTCTCTTTTCACCCTTCAAATTCACACCACACCTCACTTACATCACCACACCCACTCCCCTTCGAAAATATTTGGATTTGGAGCAGACTTGAGGTCGAGTCAAAAAGGGCGCGAACAATCCAAATTCAAAATCTTTTCGATTAAACTCAACTTGTAAGTACGGCTATCTCCTTCTTTTGATTTATTATTGCGTGTTAGTGTATACATTGTTGAGATTGAGAGTTAATTTTACGTTTATTTGCATGTTCATTGAAATTGGTTATACATACAACTACTTGTATTGATTTTTTGTCAATTGATAAGTGTTTATGCATTTAAATGATAGAATTGACATGATAGTTCGTATAATTGCTTGATGATTGAGTGGGTGGATTGTTGAGTATAGTTTTGTGAGTTTTGAAAAAGATAAATTCATTGTGGCAAATCATCAAACATGTGCTAGGCGTTAAATTGTTGTGCCTAAGTTAGCTAAATTCGACTATATTCTCTAGTTTTTAAGACTAATTGTTGATATTATCGATATAACCTCATTTGGTTGTGATTTGGTTGTCATTGCATGGTTGATACATTTTGCATTGTTTTTGTTGGATATATAGTCGGAATCAAATGAACTTAGGCATTTCTCACTTGAACTTGAACTCGTTGTTTTGTCATTAGTTTGATGATTGAATTGTTGATGCCACTAGTTTTGATTATTGAATTGTTGATTTTAGGTACCCATGGCACCTCCAAAAATCACAAAAGGAAACACTCAAGAAGGCACTTCTGGCAGAAGAGTCACACAAAAAATCCGAAGAAGCTAAGCCAAGGGCAAGGAGAAAGCTGTTGAGCCTACTCCGGAGGTTCCTCCACCAGAAGTTCCACCGACTTCCACTGACAAGTCCACGAAACCCATAGATTTTGATATAGTGCTGGGAACGGAAGATCAAAGAAAACGATTTGACAAATTGATGAAAAGGGGGGTGTCAGCTACCCGCTATGGCGATCCCAAGATCTTGGACGCTATGGGAATCCGGCAAAATGTTCTGGAGCTGTTAGACACAGCAGGTCTAGTTTAGTACCTCGCACCCCGCCCAACTTTCCTCAAATTTGTGCTCGAGTTTTTCAGCACACTCGAGATCGAAGAGGAGGTCATTTCCAGCTCTACAGTTCATCATTTCAAATTTCAGCTTCGTAATGAAGAGAAGATACTACGCCACGACACTTTGAAAAGCATATACGGCTTCAAGACTACAACCTACGATGATAGCCATGTGTAGAAGGAGTTCAACGTGCAACAATTCTGGGGGCAAATCACTGCCGCCCCTGGAATAGTTGCACCTCAAGCATATGATCCAAGGAGCTCCAGGCTCACCTCCATTCGAAGCCCCGTCGTGAAGTATCTACAGAAGCTGCTGAGTTCCACCATATGTGGATGGAAAGAGATCAGCTCTCCTTGGTTATACGAGATGGAGATTCTTTGGGGCATAGTGGACAGGAAGAAGAGGGACTTCAAGCAGGACCTAGTATCATGTTTTCAGAAGATAGTGAAAGAGCTGAGGACAGAAAGGAAAAGAGAAACGAAGATGCCCGACCCGATCTACTGTGGGGCTTTGATAACCCCTATACTCGAGCACTACCATATTCCCCTTCCGGAGTACACACCTATCACTGCTGATTATTATTTGGATTGGGAGGAGATGGAGAACATGCGCATTGCCATGCTCGGGTACAAAGAAGGCATATCGGGTCCGGCTGTCCCTTATGTTCTCCAAAACGAGGGACCTTACCTCCGCCTACCCAACCCCGGACTGACATACATCACAAACTTGGAAAGCCAAACCGCGAAGAATTTGGAACTGAGCTCCGAGGCACACCTCAATGCCTCCTTGGAGCCAAACCGCGAAGAATTGACCAAGTTCAAGCGAGCTAAAAAGCCACGTCCGGTGGCACGGGTTCGGAGCATGGGGGTTGAAGGGGAGGCAGTAGCCAGCCAGAGCAACCGTCAAGGAAGAGATCATCCACGGCCGTTCTATCTCAATCCGAGTTCCAGGAACGGCAAGAGGGCTTGATGGCGGCTATGGGGGATGAAATTAAAGGCGTTAGAGCCGAGTTGGTGGAGATGCGGGCATCCATTGGAGCTGACCTGAGAGGGATCAAGGAGACTATCTAAGAAAATCAGACAAAGATTCTCGATCTCTTCAAGTCCATCAAGGGATGTTTCACCGGCTCGAACCCCCGACCTTCCCGCTCTCTGTGAGTAGAGTGCCGAGAAGTCTTACCTTTTTGTCCCAAACTTAGTTTTTTTTTTTCTAACTAAGTTTGGGGGAAAACAAAGAGATAAGACCATTTCGGCCACTCGAAACCCCCTACCCCTCGTTTTTGTTCTTTCACTATTCTTACTATTGGCCTGTGAGCCACTTGGCATGACTTGTTTGATGATTTTCATGTGATGGCCTGTGTGCCAATACTGATTTGTATATTGATTGCCTTTTTGACATGTGACTATTTCGATTGTTGATAATATTGCCGGCCTGTGAGCCAACTGTCATTTTTTATTAGCCTTGGTAGGTGATATTATTATATATGCATTTGGATACTTCAGATGTTTGAATAATCATTGGGTGCCTTTAAGCCAAATTGTTTGTTTGTGTTGATAAGTACACACACATTTTTCCCTATATTGTTATAGGAGTAGGATTCTTAATAAATTAGTTCATTTAGTTAATGTTTGTGAATAATGGTGCAATAAAATGGTTAAGTTCGGCGAGTCACCAACTTGTACTCCTCTCTTTCCACAAACTGAGTTTGCAACTAAGTTTGGGGAGGGGGTGGGATTTGTACAAATTGGCAGCTCGAGGAAGCAATTGGATGAGTTTAGGAAGGAAAATGTGGCATTGATTAATGATGAAAAATTTGGACAAATATTTTTGAAAAAAAAGCACATGGTAGAGCATGATAGACTTTTTGAAGCAAAATCGAACTTACACTCAAAACCTTTGATAAAAAATTTTGCCTTGTCAGTTTTTGAGGCTTAAAAGATACTCCCACAATTGGAGTAATTTAAACTTTCTTTCGGTGTGAAATTCATTGAATGCATTTAGTTGTCTCTAGAACTTGCCTTGATTCTCTATTTTGAATGATTCGGTGTGTGACTTAGAAAATGATTTTAGGCAATCCTTGAAATTCTTTTAGCCTATTTGTAAACTTGAAAATGTCACACATTTTCACCAAAAATTTGAAAATTGCCACTAGTTACCCCCTTGAGCTTTGAACCTCTTGTTTGACAGCCCAACTCTACAAGCCAAGTACCTTTCGATTTAGCCTTTGACCTTAATTGGACTATTTGAGTATGAGGGAGGCGGTTGGAAGGTAGTCGGGTAATTTGGGATTGAAAGGGGTAGTCTATAGGGAATATTGAAGGGTGAACGGAGATGAAACAATAGGAAAAGAGTCAAGAATACTAGTCCTCTCCAATTTTTTACAATTAAAAAAAAAAAAACAAGAGTCGAAAATCGAAAAACGAGTTGAAAAATCAGAAAAACAAAAGAAAAAGTTAGTTGTATATACTCAATTGTTGCTTTTGATTTGGAGAGGCTAGTAATACAAATGCCTTTTGATAGATGTTCTCAAAGTGGTAGAAATTCAAAAGAATATACACTCCAAGGGAGAATTGAGAAAGCAATTAGGTTGTGGACTTTGTGGTAAGACGAAGAAACCAATTTTTGGGATTGGTTTACTAAGGGAGTAAAGAGTGAGGTGGAGTGATCATTGTTTGAGGGGTGGATGAGATTAGCTCACTCATTTAGTCCATTTTATAGTCACTCATACCAGAAATTTTCCCACCTTACCCCAAACCAACATTACAACCTATTAAAGACCTTTTCGATTCTTTGTCACACATGTCGGTATACATCGAAGTTTAGATGATTGGAAAGCCTATGGTAGGCATTTTATGCATTTCAATGTGAGCGTATACACTTCCCTTTTTGATACACTTGAGAGTCGACAGTTACACTCACCATGTGAGGATCTTAAGTTGAGAGTGTTTTGTCTCGAGAGTAGTGGATCTAGTCTATCACACATGCTCACTTTTATCATGACCTCTTACTCTTTTTCATGAAAATTCTGAAATCAAATGCCAATAACCTTTGCCCTAAACACGTGTCCTTTTGTCTTTCTCTTTGTTGTTCGGGACGAACAAGTTTTAAGTTTGGGGAGATTTGGTACACGTGTTCCGTGCACGCACTTTAGGGCACTTTTAGTGTCATTTTAGTGTCAATAATGTGCATAACCACGTGTATTTAGTGCTTTTATATTCTAATGGGCAAAATAATGCGTTTGTGCTATTTTTGTATTAAGACAGGTGAAAAAGGGTCGAAAACGAAAATCAAACGACCGCGGAGTCAAGGGATCGATCGAGGCAATAAAAGGAAGGGCCAACTGAAGATCTCATCCGAGACGGGATGCAAATCTCGGCCGAGATGAGTCTCCAGGAGATTTCATGAAGAATTGCAAGATTGAAGATCTCGGCCGAGATACAATCCAATCTCGGCCGAGATGAGTCTCCAGGGATTTCTTGAAGAATCTTAAAGATGAAGATCTCGGCCGAGATGCAATCCAATCTCGGCCGAGATGAGTCAAATCCCAAAAAGCCCTAAATTCCTCTTTTCACGTCTCGGCCGAGATGCAACCCAATCTCGGCCGAGATCAGCCTTCGACCCAAAATTCCTGAAAACCCTTTTTCACGTCTCTGCCGAGACATACTTCCGTCTCGGCCGAGATTCACTACCCTGTTTTGAAATCCTGAATACGTTTTTGCCTATTTTTTACTAGCACTTTCTCTCCTTATATATATATCATCCCATTCGAATTTAACCTAACTTTTGATACCTTTTTGATACTTGGAGAGCACATTTGAGCTAAAAAAGCCACCAACGAAGGAGATTGGATTAGAGATTGAAGGATCATCTTCTCCCATTGACATCTTTGGATTCATCAATATCAATATCATGTTTCTTTATTTTTCTATCTATTTTCTGGTTGTACTAGTTAATATGGGTGGCTAGCACCCTTAGTTCATCCTTGATCATTGTGGAACCTTGAGTCGAGACATTGATGTGATTATTACGGTTAATGTTACTGAGATTATTGTGTATTTAAGTGTTTTGTGTTATTTGCTCTTATTGACTCACATTTATGAATTGATTATTGGATTGATCACCCTTTAAGGGATTTGTGAATGTGTTGCTAGAATAGGAGATTACTATCCGTAATTGTATGATTTCCGATTCCCGTGTAGCAAACAATAGTTATTTATTGGGGATAACACAAAGTTCAACCACTAAAATCGAGCTTTCGAGTTTTATGTTGAATTTATCTCGTTGTCCTAGTGTTTAATGCTTTTGGTGATTGAATCTAAGAGAGCTTGTTCGAGGATTCGGTTAAACTGAATAGGGTTAGTCGAAGAGCTTATTTTGATTAACTAAGATTAAGGGACAACAAGGCTATTAGAGCTTGTTAATAGTCTTGAGATAAAAGCTTGAATCACAATTTAATCGGACATTAACAATAGTTGCATCAATTGTCTAAGACCAAGGGGAAACATGATCAAGGGTGACTTGTTTTACTATTTGAAAACTAAAACCGAAAAAGATCTCTTCTATTGTCTTTGATTATTTGTTTCTTTTAATTGTGTTTAGTTGCTAGTAGATTGTTAGTTCCTTATCAGCCCCCCATCTTTATTGTTTTCTTAAATATTTATTTCTTGCATACCTAATCATAAACTGCTTGACATCGGAATCAAAACTGTTCGGCCGTTCCCTGTGGGATCGACCCTTATTTACCATTCTGCTAAGTAGGATAGTTAGTAAGGTTTAAGTGTATTCTTTATACACATTAATTTGGTAGCAAGAAACGACGCTATCAGACAACTTCGATTAGTTTATCCCCTTAATTATTTTGGTTAATTGAACCTAGGGTTAACATGTTGTCTCTCTCAAATCCCGCCACTACACCAAATCCGTCGATTCCATCGACACTCTTACCCCATGGTGCACGTGGTAGTGCACACACTTTTAGGTCAATTTAAGTGTCTTCTTACGGACTTTTGTGTGCATTTTCATGTGTGTTTTGTGCGTTTATTTCTCATTGGGCAATTTGACGTGTCTGTTTCATTTTCATGTCAAGACAGGTGAATTAAGGCCGAAAAACAGGTTTGAAGATCTCAAATTGACAAATCGAGCTCAAAGAAAGAAGAAAACAAGGAAAAACAGGGGATCATGCCCGAGGTAGTGAGGCCACGCCCGTGGCCCAAGCCACGGCCGAGGCAGTCCAACGCCACGGCCGTGGCCATTCCTCCAGAGAAGGCCACATTTCAGCATCATTTGCCACGACCGAGGCAGTCCAACGCCACGGCCGTGGCCATTCGTCCAGAGAAGGCCACATTTCAGCATCATTTGCCACGACCGAGGCAAACATACACCACGACCGTGGTGATCCAAACCCCACGACCGCGGTCTGTATCCACCGCGGCCGTGGCCAGTCCTCCAGAAGTAAAGGCAAATTCAGTCCAAGAAAGACCACGGCCGAGGCAGGAGATAGACCACGGCCGCGGCCCCAAATTGGGACCAAAAACATTTGTTTCACCACGCCCGCGGCCAACTTTATGCCACGGCCGCGGCGGGGTTCCCTGTTTTAAAATCCTGAATACGATTTTGCCTATTTTTGACTAGCACTTTCTCTCCTTATATATATATCATCCCATTCGAATTTAACCTAACTTAGAACAACCTAGAACCCATCCCCCACACATAATCAGCCACTTTTCTCCATTGGAAGCAAGGAAATGGAAGGGGGTTGAAGATCTTGATCTTCAACCCCTAACCTTTGGTTCTTTCTATCCTATTTTCATGTTTTCTTTAATTTTCTGTTATTTTATCTTTGTATTAGGTAAAATGGGTGGCTAGCACCCTTAGTCCACTCTTGATTATTGTGGAACCTTGAGTCCAAGACATTTATGTGATTATTACGGTTAATGTTACCGAAAATATTGTGTATTCAAGTGTTTTGTGTTATTTGCTGTTATTGACTCACATTTATGAATTTATTATTGGATTGATCACCCTTTAAGGGATTTGTGAATGTGTTGCTAGAATAGGAGGTCACTATCCGTAATTGTAGGATTTCCGATTCCCGAGTAGCAAACAATAATTATTTATTGGTGATAACACAAAGTTTAACCTCTAAAACCGAGCTTGCGAGTTTTATGTTGAATTTATCTCGTTGTCCTAGTGTTTAATGCATTTGGTGATTGAATCTAAGAGAGCTTGTTCGAGGATTCGATTAAACTGAATAGGGTTAGTCGAAGAGCTTGTTTTGATTAACTAAGATTAAGGGATAACAAGGCTATTAGAGCTTGTTAATAGCCTTGAGATAAGGGCTAGAATCACAATTGAATAGGGCATTGACAATAGTTACATAAATCGTCCAAGACCTCGGTGAAACATGATCAAGGGTGAATCGTTTTGTTATTTAAAAACCAAAAACCTATAAAAATCTCTTTATTTGTCTTTGTTTATTTAGGTGTAGTTGTTATTTCATTGACCCCCCCACTTCTTTATTGTTTTCTAGCTTATATACATTATATTTCTCGATAATAATAGCTTAATACATAAAAGCAAAATTGGTTCGACCGTTCCTCGTGGGATCGACCCTTGCTTGCCACTCTACTAGTTAGAGTAGTCGGTAAGGTTTAAGTGTATCTTCATACACGATTTAATTTGGTAGTCGGAAACGACGCTACCAAATTTTGGCGCCGTTGCCGGGGAATGGTTTAGAACGATTTTGTTTTATGTGTTAAGTGTTTGTTTTAGTTACATAGCTAGTTGTTTGTTTTGTTTATTTAAAGAGCATCCGTCGAGCCAACGACGTTAAACAAAGGCGCTTGTCGGGAGGCAACCCGACGTTTATTGCTTTTCGTATTTTAAATTCATAGTTTAGTTGCTTTACTAATATTTTAGTGTTTTAAATTGTTTTGTTTAAATGTGTGTAGGTGCCCAACAATCCACTCAAAGAGATAGTGTGAAATGGGGGTGAAGGAGCCCAAAATGGAGGAATTACCCAGAAAAAAATCACCACGGCTGTGTCACACAATCCACCTCGGCCGTGGCCTCCAACAAAGAAAAATTCAAGCCATTCTGGACAACTCACCTCGGCCATGGCCTTTCAATAGCCACGACCGTGGCCAAATAAGGCCGCGACCGAGGTCAAGTGTTGCCGCGCCCGAGGTCAAGCTCGTGAAGAATTCGAATCATTCTAGACAAAAGGCCACGGCCGCGGTTTCTATAGGCCACGCCCGCGGTGAAGCAACGCCTCGGCCGTGTTATTTCTTGACCACGCCCGAGGTCACTTATGCCCAAAAATCCTGAATTGCACTGGAAGGATTGCCACGGCCGCGTCAGTTTATTGCCACGCCCGCGGTGAGACTTCTCTTCCGCCACGCCCGCGGCAGTTTTTACGCCTCGGCCGCGGCGTACTCCCAGGTATAAAAAGACAGACGCGGGCGAGGTAGGGCATTTCACCCTCCTCCTCGCGAAAATTGGCGAAAACACACTCACACACACACGAAATCCGCCATTGTTACTCAATTTCTTCCCCTCAAATTCACACCACACCTCACCCACATCATCATAAACATTTCTATCCGAAAAAATTCGGATTTGGAGCAAAGTCGGAGTCGGGTTGAAAAGGGCGCGAAAAATCAAACTTCAAATTTTTCGATTAAACTCGACCGGTAAGTATGGCTATCCTTTCCCCTCAATCTTTATTTGTTATTATGAACTTTGTTGTTAAGATTTGGGGCAAATTTGTTGTTGGATTAGTTGATATATTGATATTGGTTGTGCACACGTATTTTGTGAATTTTTGCCAATGTTGAATGTTTTTAAGTAATCTAACACTAAATTTGTAGTGATAGCCTTTGTTTTTGCATGATTTGTTGATGATGGATGAGGATTAGTTTGGGAATCATTGAAAATTGAGCTATATCACCAGCCACTTGACATGCATTCCCTTTTGTTACCCTTTTTGCTATTTGATTCTATTATTATGTTCGATTGTTAGGTTGATTAGTGAATTTGTGTGAATAGTAGACACTTTTAGACTCTTGATAATAATGAAACAAAAATCAACCTATTTTTGTTGAGCATTAATAGAATTTTCTTGCAATAGGATAATAATTAGACATGTTTGCCATTTATGCACAATTAATCAAGTCAACTAAGTCATCTAGATTGCGAATTCACTTGTGATTTTCTGTGATTAGTTGAACATGAGTGATTGAAACATGGGTGATTGGCATTCTATTTGATTAGAGTTAATGTTTCAATTGGTGATAAGTGTTAAAACTCGGAATTTAAGTGTGCGTTTGTCTTGTAGGACAAATGGGACCATAAAAAAAGACATCAAAGAAAAATGTTGGCACAAGTAAAGGCACACCAAGTATAGGAAAGGGGAAGGGCAAGTTGGTGATCCGGGAGCCCCTCCCAGAGGAACCGGAGATCGAAACCCCGGAGGTCCCAACGTCCACAGGGCCAGACAGTCGGCTTTTCGACATCATTTTGGACGACCCGGTTCACCAACAAAGATTTGCCCGATTAATGAAGCGTCAGATTGTTGCCACCCGTTATTTCAAAACCGAGTGTTTGACTGATATGGGAATCAAGGATAATATCGATGAGTTTTTGAGAGCATCGGGCCTCATTGGATTGTTCACTCCAAGGCCCACCTACCAACGATTCGTCCTTGAATTCTTCAGCACACTGACTGTCCGATCCAACTCTGAAAAATGTGGAAACAAAATCCACAGCATTTCATTCCACCTGCTGAACAAAAAGATGACACTCATAGCAGCGGAGTTGAGGAAGATTTACGGTTTCAAAGAAAATCCCTCCACCACAGACTTGGAAAGCATCGATGAGTTCAATGTCGGGCAGTTCTGGGGGCAAATAACTGTTGCTCCCGGCTTGGTTGAACCGCAAGCCTTCGATTCTAAGAGCTCCAAAACTAGCTGGATCAGAAATCCAGTCGTAAAGGTTTTACAAAGGCTCCTGGCATTGACACTTTTTGGGAGGAAGGAGACGGGGGCAGCAAGGATGGCCGAGCTCAGTATCCTATGGTCCATTCTCAAACGGACCGATAGGAGATATGAAGAGGTGCTGATTGAGTCTTTTGAGAGGACAGTGAAGGAACTAACGGCGACCAGAAAGAAAGAGCCTAAGCAATATGACTCAATATTCAGCGGAGCTCTTATCACACCAATTCTAGCATTGTGGAGTTCCGTTGATTGACTTCAAGGCTGTTTCAGATTCGTTCCTTCTGGGTTGGGAAGATTTAGCCAACATGAGGATTGCTGCTTTGGGACTAGAAGATGGAGTCTCCGTTCCCTACGTGATCCAAAATGTAGGGCCAATGCTACGCCTTCCTAACCCAGACCTCACCCGCATCCGAGACCTCAAATCCACAGCCAACTTGGCCTTGAGCTCAGCTGCACACCGGGCAGCCTCGAGGGAACCCAGTGACCTCGAGTTCCGGAAATATCAGAGAGGCCAAGTATCGGAACCTGCTGCAGAAGGGATAGACCTCACAGGCGAGGGTGTGAGCAGCCGTCATTCACGAAAGAGACCCGTATCCGCTGTTCAGTCCCAGACCGAGTTTCAACAACAAGTGGATGAAAGATTAAGCACGATGGAGGGGGACATCCGAGAGATGAAGTCGGACATTAGGGAGATCAAAGGAAACCAGAGCAAGATCCTCGAGGCACTCAACAGCCTTCGAGCATGTTTTGGTGGCCAAAGCTCCCAATCTTCACGACCGTCCAAATCTTTGTGAGTAGGAGTACCAAGAATATCCTTCTTCTTTTTCAAAAACTTAGTTTTCAACTAAGTTTGGGGGAGAAAAGTAAGAAGTAGGATGTTCTTGGCCACCCCGGTGTTACAATCTCTCATATTTCATTTCCATATCTTACTGCTTGTTGACTATTTAGGCCTGTGTGCCCCTTCTGTTTTGCCTATACTTGGGATTCACGGCGTGTGGGCCGTTTGATTGTTATTTTTGCCTTTGTAAACTTGCTTGCACTATTTCATTGAATGATGTATCGGATTTTCTTGTAGGATGTTTTGTCTTGATTGGCCTGTGTGCCATTTTCTACTATCATCTTTGTTTGGTTAAGATAAATTGAGTTTTGTTATTTATATGATGAAGTTTTGGGCACTTACATGCATAGTCGTAATAAGTTGGTATTTTTTTTTAGTCGATGGGGATGGGTGTTTTGAATAAATGGTTGAGTTAGTTAAGCACCAATCCGTATCCTTTCTTTCCACAAACTTTGATTTTCAATCAAGTTTGGGGAGGGGGTGGTAGGTGTACGGATTTTGGCCGCTTGGAAAAGTTGATTGGACCAAATTTGAGTGAAAATGTGGCAAACGGTTAATGATGAATAAATTTTCCATAAAAATTGAAAACTTGGCTAATGATAGAGCATGATAGGCTATGAGATGAAATTGAGCTTACACTCAAAACTTTTGATCAAAAATTGCAACCGAGTGAGTTTTTGAGCTTTAGAAGATACTCCCGCCTTTGGAGTAACGTAAACTTTCTTTCGGTGTGAAATTCATTGAGTACATTTAGTTGTCTCTAGAACTTGCCTTGATTCTCTATTTTGCATGAGTCGGTACATTGTGTGACATTGAAAATGATTTTAGGCAATCCTTGATTTGAGCCTACTTTCAAGCTTGAAAACACATCCTTTTTACCTAATTTGATATTGTCTCTAGTTGAGCCCCTTGAGCTTTTAGCCTTTTGTTTGACAGCCCAATTCTACAAGCCGAAACCCTTTCGATTAGTCTTTGAACCTAATTGGACTATTTGAGTATGAGGGAGGTGGTTGGAAGGTAGTCGGATAATTTGGGATTGAAAAGGGTGAACTATTGGGAGTATTGAAAGGTTAAAGAAATTGAAACAATAGGAAAAGAATCGAGAATACTAGTCCTCTCCAATTTTTGTTTGTGTTAAAAAAAAAAAAAAAAAAAAAGTCGAAAATCGAAAAAAGTCGAAAAATCAGAAAAACAAAAGAAAAAGTTAGTTGTATATACTCATTGTTGCTTTTGATTTGGAGAGGCTAGTAATATAAATGCCTTTTAATAGATGTTCTCAAAGTTGTAAGAATTCAAAAGAAAATACACTCCAAAGGAGAATTGAGAAAACATTTAGGTTGTGGACTTTGTGGTAAGGAGAAGAAATCAATTTTTGGGATTGGTTTACTAAGGAAGTAAAGAGTGAGGTTGAGTGACCATTGTTTGAGGGGTAGATGGGTAGTGCACGACTCATTTAGTCCGTTTTATAGTCACTTATACCCAAAATTATCCCACCTTACCCCAAACCAACATTACAACCCGTTAAAGACCTTTTTGATTCTTTGTCACACATGTCGGGTACACATCGAAGTTTAGATGATTGGCAAGCCTATGGTAGATACTATTTGCATTTCAATGTGAGCGTATATACTACCTATTCAATACACTTGAGAGTCGAGGGATACACTCATCCGGTAAGGATTTCAAGTTGAGAGTGTCAAGTCTTGAAAGTAGTTGATATGCTCTATCTCTTATGCTCAATGTTATCATGATTGCCTAACTTTTGAAAATTTCTTCTGAAATTGATTTTGCCACTTAAATCTGCCCTAAAAAGTGTCCTTTCTTCTTTTTCTTTATTTGTTCGGGACGAACAAAGGTTTAAGTTTGGGGAGATTTGGTGCACGTGGTAGTGCACACACTTTTAGGTCAATTTAAGTGTCTTCTTACGGACCTTTGTGTGCATTTTCATGTGTGTTTTGTGCGTTTATTTCTCATTGGGCAATTTGACGTGTCTGTTTCATTTTCATGTCAAGACAGGTGAATTAAGGCCGAAAAACAGGTTTGAAGATCTCAAATTGACAAATCGAGCTAAAAGGAAGAAGAAAACAAGGAAAAACAGGGGATCATGCCCGAGGTGGCGAGGCCACGCCCGTGGCCCAAGCCACGGCCGAGGTAGTACAACGCCACGGCCGTGGCCATTCCTCCAGAGAAGGCCACATTTCAGCATCATTTGCCACGACCGAGGCAAACAAACACCACGCCCGTGGTGATCCAAACCCCACGATCGCGGTCTGTATCCACCGCGGCCGTGGAAATTCCTTCAGAAGTAAAGGCAAATTCAGTCCAAGAAAGACCACGGCCGAGGCAGGAGATAGACCACGGCCGCGGCCCCAAATTGGGCCCAAAAACATTTGTTTCACCACGCCCGCGGCCAACTTTATGCCACGGCCGCGGCGGGGTTCCCTGTTTTAAAATCCTGAATACGATTTTGCCTATTTTTGACTAGCACTTTCTCTCCTTATATATATATCATCCCATTCGAATTTAACCTAACTTAGAACAACCTAGAACCCATCCCCCACACATAATCAGCCACTTTTCTCCATTGGAAGCAAGGAAATGGAAGGGGATTGAAGATCTTGATCTTCAACCCCTAACCTTTGGTTCTTTCTATCCTATTTTCATGTTTTCTTTAATTTTCTGTTATTTTATCTTTGTATTAGGTAAAATGGGTGGCTAGCACCCTTAGTTCACTCTTGATTATTGTGGAACCTTGAGTCCAAGACATTTATGTGATTATTACGGTTAATGTTACCGAAAATATTGTGTATTCAAGTGTTTTGTGTTATTTGCTGTTATTGACTCACATTTTATGAATTTATTATTGGATTGATCACCCTTTAAGGGATTTGTGAATGTGTTGCTAGAATAGGAGGTCACTATCCGTAATTGTAGGATTTCCGATTCCCGAGTAGCAAACAATAATTATTTATTGGTGATAACACAAAGTTTAACCTCTAAAACCGAGCTTGCGAGTTTTATGTTGAATTTATCTCGTTGTCCTAGTGTTTAATGCATTTGGTGATTGAATCTAAGAGAGCTTGTTCGAGGATTCGGTTAAACTGAATAGGGTTAGTCGAAGAGCTTGTTTTGATTAACTAAGATTAAGGGATAACAAGGCTATTAGAGCTTGTTAATAGCCTTGAGATAAGGGCTAGAATCACAATTGAATAGGGCATTGACAATAGTTACATAAATCGTCCAAGACCTCGGTGAAACATGATCAAGGGTGAATCGTTTTGTTATTTAAAAACCAAAAACCTATAAAAATCTCTTTATTTGTCTTTGTTTATTTAGGTGTAGTTGTTATTTCATTGACCCCCCCACTTCTTTATTGTTTTCTAGCAATATACATTATATTTCTCGATAATAATAGCTTAATACATAAAAGCAAAATTTGTTCGACCGTTCCTCGTGGGATCGACCCTTGCTTGCCACTCTACTAGTTAGAGTAGTCGGTAAGGTTTAAGTGTATCTTCATACACGATTTAATTTGGTAGTCGGAAACGACGCTACCACCCCACCTAAGTCAATTTTGCAGTTAATAGGTAAAGGTTAACTTTAAATCTGTTTCACCCTTTCTCCCCCACTCAAATAGTTGAAGCTGTGAAACAATGAGATGGAAACCGGAAGAAAAGCAAAGGTTTGTAATTTGAAGTGCATTAAAGAGTTGCTATCTACATTGATTGTTTCCAAGATTTCTGATTTTGGTGTTTCTTGATTCAACTTTTCATAGGCCAACACTAGTCAAGAAATGGTTCAATATCAAGAGCAAAACTGAGGATTTTCATGCTGATGTCATCACTTCTCGAGGTAATTTCTGATTAAAAATAAAATAAAATGGAATCTTTTATTTATGTATAACAATTTTCAGATTGAAAGAGAGGCATATTTCCTCATTTTTTATATTTTTAATTAATTGGCCTAATTCACAGTTCGTCTTGTTGAAGATTCAGTCTGCTAACATCTCTATCATATATTGTATTATGTCTGTGAAATTACCAAGATTTAATATTTCTTGTTTGAGATGGAAATTGGCCCTTTGTTTTTAATTTTTTCTTTTTTCTTTTTGGTTTAAAATGTGGGTCATAATGGTGTAACAGTTAATACTACAACTTTATAAACTTTAAGTGTTTTTGAAGAATATTGAATTACCTTGATCCTAGATTAATTTTAATTGAATACTACTATTTTAAAAAGATCGTTTTTTGTTATAGTGTCTCAACATACTGTTTAAATTTTTAAGAGGGAAAGATGCCCGAATTGTTTCAATCTTAAATTTATAAGCAATCGGGCTGGCTGCCAATAATCATTTTACGCACATTCTAACTAGAAATAAATTTCATGTCAGCTATGAGGAAATTAGAGGCTAGGGTTAAAGAACCAGTGGGATAAGAAGCTTGGTTCCTTTTGCATTTTGTAGAACGAAATAGAGATGAATCAAGTCTTAATATACTTGCAAGGTGAACATATTTAATAGAAGTTTGAGCCAGAAGGAACATGACTAGAAACTCATTTATGTCAATGCAACAAAGAAAGTTGCTTTGAATTGGTGTGAGATGAGAGCACGACAACTTAATGACAATGAAGGATTGTTTGGTTTCTATCACAATTGTATATTAAAAGGATCCTAGATTAGGATGATGCAGGTGTCCTTAAATAACTCTCCATAGTATCGAGCACTAGACATGCTATGGGTGATGGGACTTCATTCCAATGAAAAATCCTATCTCAGATTCACTTATTTCTAGTTGGGTTTGGGGGGTTGATGTCCATTATTCCTCCATCCCTACCCACTTTAGTTCATGCTGATATTCTTTCATATTTTTTGCTCTTTTCTTGTTAGCTCTCTCCTTTTACTACTCTTTATCATATGTACTGAAATACTGCTACGTGGTGCTTTGAGCCTTGCTCCTTTCTTTAATATTATACTTGTGAAATCTTCTAGATATTTAGCAAACATAATGAGGCAATCAATGTGAAACCTTGTGATATTTATTCCCGGTAAGCAAGAATTATCACAATTTATGATGCTTAAAGACAGTTCTATTTCTGCATATTAAAAAATTGTTGTTGTTTGGCATTTTAGATATGTATCTGCCTTCATTCCCCCTAGAAATGAAGACCTAAAAGTTAGTGAAGTTGAAACCATTATCAAATTCAAGAATTCTTTGGGAATTGATGACCTTGATACAACAACCGTGCGCACGGAGGTAGTGTTGGAGATAGTTAACTCAAATTGCATACAAATATAATATTATGTATGTGGCTTAAAATTGTTCTCGTGGGTAATTCTTGATGAAATTGGTTGGCTCGAATTTTATGCTGCATATAACAACCAATTATGTAAAGAAAGAAGAAGATCCAAACACCCCACAATTCAAGCAGAGAAAGAAATTACATTACATGCAGTTTTTACTGTATGTTATGTTGTAATTTTTGATATGCTCATTGTAACAATTCATGAAGTCAAGCCTTGGGTGCTGATCTGATTGATTTGTTGCTAAAAAGGTGATCAAATTTTCATATACAACATTTTTTTTTGTTTTTTCTTGGGCGTTGTATTGTTAGGCCTCTAATTTATTTTTCTTATGATTAGTCAAGCTTTACTATCAACATGTTTGGAAGATTTCTGGCCAGCTTATGATGGAACAATGTAAGTAAAGCTCTTCTTGATCAGCATAATGCAGTTATCAAAATGCCTAAATCTCAATTGAAAAGTTAATTTCTATTAATTCTCTGGTAGTAACTGCAAAAACTTGGGGAGAAGGATGGCCTTGAGGCTACAAACTCTGTACAAATAAATGGCTCAAAGATTTCTTTAATGGTGGAAGCTCAGCAAAGACCACCTAAAATGAACAAAATAGAAAAACACAGTCAACGGCCTGTACAAAATCAAGTATGGGTACTAGATCACTTATTGTGAGATGTTGTCAGAATAGTGTTATTAAGAGAAATAATTATTTTTCATCCGAACTATTACAGTTTTTGTTACTTCATCATCCATTATTTATTCTTTACTTTTTTCGGCTATCACCATCCTTACTAATCAATTTTTTTTTTGGCATTTTCTTTTACTTTACCATCTTCGGATTTGCCCCACACATTATCTGTTGAAGAGTATTTTTTGTTGTAGTTTGTCTCCTGAACTTCAAGTTCTTTTTCTCTTTAGCACATCAAATATTTAGGTTCTGCAGTTGTCCCAATAATAATATTGATGCTACTTCCAGTAAGTATGTTCATATTACCTCGGGTTGTGTTTGGATAAAAGGATTTGATATTCATTGCAGATATGTTGGTTATCATTTGCCTTTAAGCTATTCTTTGTGATTTTAATGGATTTAAATTCTGTTCGTTTCAGATCCTTGCATTTTTAAGTTCCTCAATCCAAATGCACCCTTAAAGGATTTATTTATTACATTTATGTTGGAAAATGTTTATAGTATCTTTGTACCAGGTTTAAGCTATTCTAGGATTTCGTTTTAGGGGGGCACATTTCTTTTTAATAATAATGTTATAGAGTATAGGGATTTTAACAATAGTGGGTATTGTGTTTAGTCTAGTCATTCAATTTTGATACTTAATTTGAAAGGATATGGAACTTGATCAATTGTAATGTTTCTAGTGCAGGCATTTCAGAGGTTAGTATACGTCTCAAATCTTATGTTTGGAGAAGCATCTGGTTTCTAGTTACCTTGGAAACGTGTGTTCAAGGTCACTAACTCTCAAGTAATTCAGCACTACAATATATGAACTGTAAATATTTCCCCAAAATAGTTTGGTGGTTCTATAAATTGCTAAGAATCAGATTAACCACGGTTGTGTAAACTTGATCCACTGTTGCTTTTGTTTAGCCTTTGATTGCTTTTTGTCTACCAGGTAGAGGTTACGATCAGGGACAATACCCAAAGGTTATGCATTCAAGCTCAAACCAATTTCCCAAGGTAGCAAACTATTAGATTCATTGAATAAATGTCACAAATTGTCATTTTCTGTCTGGAGAAAGCTTCTCCAATTTCTCCTATATGGTCTTTTTTTTCCTAAAAGTTGTTGATTAGTTTTCATTCCTCTTCCTTAAGTAAATATTGCCCATGAAAAACATCCTAAAAGCATGCATGACTTTATCAGGTTCAACTTTTTAAGCATTCCAAGCATGAGATGTGATGTAAATGCTATTAATATTGTCTCGGTTGGATGCTTTTTCTGCCCTAACTTAATTTATGATATGAAAGCTAAAGCCTCTTATGCCCAAATCTAAGTAGCTTTGGATTTTATACTTAATTTGGTCTTGTTAAATATTCATTTCTGATTAGTGACTTGTCCTGGTGACCGAGTACTATTCTCTAGCTGATATTGATGTAGTGCGTACCGAATGGGTAGAATGCATTCAAGAGCAAATTTATGAATAGGAAAGGTATACCATTACATCTTTTTCATTTTGTGTTGATAAATATGAATATGCGCTATACAAAATTTTTGTTTATACAATCCTATTAATTGAGTCATATCTTTCTTTTTCTCATATTGTGCTTGCAATTAATGGAGTTGTAGATGCGCTTTTCAAGTCAAAGTTGCAGTTGGTTTATGGCTAGCATTTTATTTTAACTTTTACCTATTTGTCAAATCTGGATTTTAAATGCACACTTTCAATTTTAAGATGGTATTGAATCTCTAAATATTATTATGGACATAGCATTTTGGTTCAATTATTTATGGATTTGATTTTATAAGTTTCTTTTAAGATATGTGTTGTTTTTTCTTAACTATTGCTTGTAATGTTGTAATTGTACAAAAAAAAAAAAAAAAAAAAGTAAGATTGGTTTATTTTTCTTATTGTAAAACACTATCATTAAGGAGTAACAAACAATACAATGTATAAAATTTTGAAAGACAACACATCCTTTGTTCTGTAAATTTAAATACAACAAATATAAACCGTTGTCTAAGGGTGGAAATTATCTTAAAAAGGTAAGAGACAACGAAAATAGCCCAATGTCTACGACTGTAAAAGACAACGGATTAAAAATGTTGTCTTTCATTAAATTTAAGTCTTGTTAAATACACAGTTGTCTTTTACTACTATGATAAACAACAGTTTATTACCGTTGTTCTTACATGGAAAAACAACGGGTTTTGGGCGTTGTATATAAAGAGAAAGACCGTCATAAACTATTGTCAGAACGTTGTTGTATAGCTAAGAGGCAACGATTATAAAGCGATGCATGACCGTTGTCGTTGTTTGAAAAAACAACGGTTATAAAATGTCTCATGACCGTTGTCTTTTATTGGAAACACAACGGCTAAAAACCGTTGTCTTTTATCACAGTAAAAGACAACACTAGATTCAACAACACTTCGGTTATGTCATACATAATGGCTAAAAAACGTTGTCTATAAATGTTTTTCTTGTAGCGCGTTTCACACCTTTCAGAACCACGTTAGAATCCTTGTAGATATACAGAACTCCACATTCACCTCTGAAATTGAAACCCTTACTGTCCAATAAACTTAGTGATATCAGATTCTTCGTCATGAGTGGAACATGCCTAATGTCATCCAATGTGAAGAATTTACCATCATGTGTCCGTAAGTTAATTGAGCCTATTCCAACTGCCTTGCAAACCAAATTGTTAGCCATAGAAATGTTGCCTCCATCCACCTGCTCGTAAGTTGTGAACCACTCTCTGCATGAGCATATATGGTAAGATGCCCCAGAATTAAGAACCCACACATCAGCGTGACGTGTTTGTTCTGCAACAACTAGGGCTAAATCATCCTCGGAGTTGGTGTTATCTCCTTTAGCAATAGCAACATTACTTGCTTTATTTTTCCTGTTTCCACTTCTTCTTCAAACAATCATTCTTCCAATGCCCTATCTCTTTACAGTTTTACATGTATCATCTGGTTTAGGGCCTTTAGAGCTTGATTTCTTCTTGGATTCTCTTTCCCCTAATTTCTAGATCCCTTACTCCCATTCCCACTGGCTACTAGCCTAGCGGCCTGATTATCTGTCCTCATACCAGTTGCCTTATGGCGCAACTCTTTAGTATGCAGAGATGATCTAACCTCTTCCAAAGTCACAGTGTCTTTCCCAATAATGAAAGACTGCACAAAATTCTCAAACGAAAAGGGTAGGGAAACAAATAGAATTAAAGCAGCATCCTCATCGTCTACTTTAACATTAATATTACGCAATTCTAATAAAATTATATTAAATTGATCTAAGTGTCCATGAAGTGACTGTCCTTCGTGTTTATGCAAATTGAATAACGTTACTTCAACATCAACTTATTGGTAAGCGACTTTGTCATATATAGACTCTCTAGTTTTAATCACAGACCTGCCGCATTTTCCTCCTCTGCGACCTCAATAATGATATCATCTACGAGACACAACATGATTTTCGAGTGCGTCTTTTCTTCCAGACTGGCCATCTCGGCCTCTTCTGGAGCCATAGACTTGCCCTTCTTATCTTTTGACATCAGCGGTGACCACAACCCCTGTTGCTTCAACAAGGCTCGCATTTTGATCTGCCATAAACTGAAATTGTTCATCCTTATGAATTTGTTGATTTTCACGTTTAACACAGACATCTTTCTCACCAGATTGCAGAAACCCTGACCGGGCTCTAGATACCAGTTTGTTATAACGAGATGCGAGAAAGATACCAAAAAAAAAAAAAGAATAAACGAAAAAAAAGTTTACGTGGTTCTCTAACAATGTGTTAGCTATTCCAAAAGGGACGAAGAGAGAAAACGTAAATTAGGTGATTAGGATGTTTACAGAGTACATAATGACCCTAGGTTAAATAATATGGCTATTGATAACCCCTTAACTGAGTGGGCCTCAAAATAGGCTGAAACACATAAAATTAGCCAAACATAAAATACATCGTAACCCCCCCACCAGCTCACATCAGTGTTTAAGGAATTCCAACAGCGATGTATGGCCTTAAGCAAGCACCTCGAGCTTGGCGTGATACTTTATCGTAGAATTTTGTCCAAAGAGAATTCTAGAAATGTGTGGTAGACAAAACCTTATTTCGAATCCAAGATGGCAAGAGTATATTGTTAATCTAAATTTATGATGATGACATCATTTTTGGGTCAACTGACAAAGAACTATGCAAGAAGTTCTCCCAATTGATGCAAAGCAAGATTGCGATGAGCATGATGGGAGAGTTAAGCTTCTGTCTTGGACTACAAGTAAGGCAGTTGGATGATGGCATCTTCATCACTCAAGTGAAGTACACAAATGATTTGATCAAGAAGTTTGGGAAAGATAACTCAACTTCTATAGGAGTTTCTATGAGAACTTTAACTAGACTTGATAAATATGAAGATGGAAAGGATGTTGATGATACACAGTACAAAAGACTTATTGGCTCATGTATGTATCTTAAAGCAAATAGACCTAACACCTTGTTCGCTGTAGTAGTTTGTGCACGATACCAAGCAGCACCCAAGGAGTCTCATCTCCAAGCAGCAAAGTCGGTTTTGAGGTATCTAAGGGGGACAACTAGAGTAGGGATGTGGTACCCAAGAGATGGAGGGATTGAACTTAAAGGATAATCATATATTGACTTCACAAGTTGCAAGATTGACCGCAAAAGCATGAGTGGAACATGCCAATTTTCATGGAAATATGACACTGTTGGAAGCTACTGTGCGTAAATATTATGGATGCAGCAACAATTAAAGGACTATGGGATACTCGCAAGAGAAACTCCTAACATGTGTGATAACACTAATGCGATTGCTATCATACATCCAGTTCTTCACTCCAGGACCAAGCATATAGAGGTAAGACATCATTTCATTCGCCATCATGTTGAAAGAAAAGATGTCAAGCTTGAAAAGATACATACATACATACATACATACATACATACATACATACATACATACATACATACATGCAATTATCTTATATATTCCTGAATCCCCTATGTAAATCGCGTTTCAATATGCTTCGGACCGAATTAGGGATGCTACTACTGTAGGAGAACCCCTGTAGGTGAAGTTTGTTGTTGTAGGAAGCATAAAACAAACTTTAAAACAATTAAGTGAAAGGTTACCGTAACCCTACTGAAGCAAGGAGGAGCGCTGTAAGTAAGACACGATGATGCGTTGCCTACTGCAAGCAAAGGTGAGGTAAGTAGAATGGCAGTAGACAACACATGGTGATTCACAAAAAAGGCTACAACAAGAAACCAATAAGGAGAAACCCAGTAAGCCGATATACAGATGATTCATTGAAGCTTACTGGAGTAACCTTACCGGGACACACAAGCTACAAATATTTAACATCTACAACATTTAAAGCTTACTCCACTAATTGTTACAACATTAATAAATTCT
This sequence comes from Ajuga chamaepitys, assembly GCA_958295605.1. Lineage (NCBI taxonomy): Eukaryota > Viridiplantae > Streptophyta > Magnoliopsida > Lamiales > Lamiaceae > Ajuga > Ajuga chamaepitys. Next base: position 9,202,727 of record OY282497.1, read on the forward strand.
CGTAGCATTTAGTATGCTGAACCTTAGAAACATTTCAATTTTTAAAGCGTGCAACATTCCTTTCTTATCCAAACAAATCTTTTTCCGCATTTAATGCGCACATCATTTCCTGCGCCAGAACTATAGCCTTTCGCAGAGGTAATTATGACATTTTGTATTTAACCAATGCACCCATTAAATCGCAACCACTAATTTAAATTCACTTTTCCATCAATGAATCTAAACAGTTCAAATCACCCAGATTTGTTTTCAAGTAAACTAAGAGTCGTTCTTGATTATTTATAGTGATAGGATATATATACCTAAACTTAGAAAGTAGGAAAAGACTTTTGATCACAACTTTCCGAAAAGAAACCTAAAAAATATCTACAAACTCAGATCTTCAAAGGTTCTTCTTCAACAAAGTAAAAATGGCATCTTCGAAATCCGCTCCAACTAAAAAGTCTGATTCATTGAAGGAAGACTGACTTCTCTCGAGTATCTACGGATATGGATGGTCGAGAGGAATAGAGGATCTCAGCTAATCAAGGCAATATGGTGAGAAATGTCTTCGAATCACCCGACCTTCTTTTTTGGTGCCCACACACTAAGACATTCCGAGGAAATGGTGGAGGAGTTGTCGAAGGTTCCACTAGAGACAAGCTGAAAGAATATGGAAGACAATTACACGCAGGAGTACTTCCATTATAGATTGATCTTAAAGGCTTGAAGTGGGAAAGATACAAGATCCACCCTTCTAATGAATGGTGGCTGATGGAAGATCTTACTCCTAAGGTGTAGCTTGAGTACAAGAACTGCGAACATAAGATGTACAACGAATGGTGGAGATACACTGAGAACGATCCTGACAGATCCAACAGGAGTAGGGATATGAGAGATGAAGACAGAGCAACATACAAGGGCAAAAAGCATGCCAATGCCAAGCAACACTTCACAAAGCGTCACAGGAAGAAGATCAGACGGTGAATTACTGTTGGGAAAATTTTTAATCTATGGCTCTGGATGTAAGATTGTTCTTATTTGGCACATGTTTGTTGTAACTATAATAGATATGCTTATCTAATGAAAACATTTATCATTCCTGCCAAATGATTACAACTCGTAATCTTACATCATGCATGTTGCATTTTAAGTACCTTTTGATGATTAACTGTTTATTCTATCAGTTTTATGTTTTGTGAATTTAAGTACGTTTTTACTTGGAGTTTTGACATCATCAAAAAGGGAAAAAATGTTAGGAAATGTATGTTTAGTTTTGATGATGGCAAAACCTCCTGCAAGATAGGAACTATTTCCCTTATAATTTCTTTTTTTTTTTCTTTTTTTTTTCTTTTTTTTTCTTTTTTTTTTCTTTTTTTTTTTTTTTTTGTAAAAGATAGGGCTAGTTCTACTTAGGCAGAAGTCGCAGCAAGATCATCAAGGTTATTTGAAGCAACAAGTTCGCTATCACAACAAGGAAAGAGACTGCAGTGAGCATGTAGTAAGGTTGTGTATGCCTATCCAGCATACAACATTGCTTGTAGCAAAGAAGGTGCAACCAGCAAGCAAGTCGGAGTCATGTCCACAATGTCAAATTCAAGGTCAATAGTCAGGATATTCAAATTCAAATATATAGCCAGTGGAGACAAGTTTAAAACCTTGTACTAACTATCCAATAACATGGGGACACGTCACCTGACAAAAAACAAAAGCAACACTGGACTTGATTCCAAGTCGCAACCACTCTTACCTACTTTCTGCTAGAAAGGACAAACGACTCTTTGTCGTACAAGGAGCATTAAATGTCAAATGGGATTATTTTGCTCTCTTCAACGAGAAGGACTCTCGACTGCTATAAATAGAAGGAGATGGAGGATGAAGTAGAGACTACCGAAACTCAAACATTCAAAGTTACTTTACATCAAGCACTCAACATTCTTATTTAAAGCTTCAAAGCATTCATTCTGATAATCAAACCAGTGTTTATGCAAAGTATACAAGAGCAAGATAGCAAGCAACAAACAATCTAGTAAAGATCAAAAGCTGCGATAACTCTCAAGTCAAGCTAGCTCTCAAGCGTTACTTCGGTCCTAATCCTTCTCAAACCAGGAAACTTGCCCGCATCTCAATTGTATTCAAGTTTAGAGGCAGCTACCAGAAGTTGAAGAAAAACTTTCATTAAATCAATCTCACAAAAGGTTTTTGAAAAGGGGAATCTTCGTTTGAATCCGGGATTCAAAGCTAACTTGTGTTCCGAGTAACGTGTGTATAATAGAGGAGTAGCTTTCCGAGGATAGGAAAAATTATTGTAAAGAGCTAAGTTGGACTTAGACTTTGGAGTAGCTAAGTTGTACTATGTGTAAACTAATTAGTGAATTTTGCCATTGTGTGAGTGAAGAGTGGACATAGAAGGATTGCCCCACCTTCGAACCACGATAAATATTATTTCTAGTTTTATATTACTTTTATTGTTGTTGCTAGCAAACTACTTATCTACTGCATAGATTTGTAAGAAAATGTTAAAGCATAATCCGCTGAACGTAAAACTCCCTTGAGATTTGCTTACTATAAGTTATTCCAAGTCAGTCTGCTTTGTGCCTACTGTTTGAGTAAGCTTACTGTATTAGTTTTGATGTAAGAACCAGTTACTTGCAATAAGCAGCGATCTTATGCTCAAAGTATTGGAAAAAAAAAATAGAGTTAGAGGTTTATTCACCTCCTCTAAACCTCTACTACTCATACCAACAACAAGCATAAAACAAATGGATTAATTCGTTAAACCATGCCCAACCCACAAATAAGTGGGGCTAGTTACCCTTTAGGTTAAGATATTTTTCCACATCTATTAAAATCATTGACAAATAAAGCAAATACACCTAGAGAGTGTTTGGAGAATGTATAGATTCCTTAAAACATCTTATAATATTTTAAGACCTTATTAATAGAAGTAGCATTAGTTTAGGGTTAATGATGTAATTTTCCTTCATACTTTAGTCAAAATCAATTAGGTCTTGTGTGTGTGTATATATATATATATATATATATCCCTTATTTATGGAAATTAAACTTTTAAAAATGATTTATATATTATTACAATAAGGTCGCACACCTTTAAGTTTCAACTTATATTTGTTTGGCATAATTATCCCTTTCAAATCAATTAGTTTAGGTTAATGATGTAATTTTTTAAATTCTGTCCATAGTTTAGGTTAATTTAGGTCTTTTTATCATTTTATTTACAATAATTAGGACTTTACAAATTATTTTCTCATACGGATTACTGACACAAAGCCAAACAACCTTAGTTTTTAGCCAACTTTTATTTGTCATCTTTCTCCCAAAAAGTTAATTAGTTTTGAGTTAATGATGTAATTTGTCTTCATGTGCCTAGCCTAATTTTGTAAGTTTTATATATCCCTTATTTATTGTAATTAAGCCTTCACAAATTGAAGTCCAACAAGGTTTAGTTGAGGAAACATGATCCATTTTAGTAATACAAATATGACTTTTTTTGTTGAGATCGATGGAGGGAGAAATAGTATAATTATTTAGTTCGAGAAAGGTATTGCTCTTTTTTTTTTTTTTTTCCAAAAGAAGAAGTAAATGACTAGTTAATGTATGACACGAGACATAACAATCAAATGGACATTTCATAAGTAAAGTAAAAACTAATTGTGGGATACTTAGTTTTAGTAATAATGGAAAAAATCGTAATACAAACATGAAGGTTGGAGAATATGAACAATTGTCTCTTTATGATCTATCATGAAAATCTTGTCATTAAGATGTTATATACTCCCTCCGTCACACCTTATCTTGCACAGGGGAGGTTGACACAAGTATTAAGAAAAGTTGCTCTTTGAGATTTTGTTGACTTTTCAAAAGGTTGATTGAGGATGGAGATTGAGGGTGGAGATTTTGAGGGTTGAGATTCTGTTATAACTTTCCTTTTTAAGGGGTGTGCAAGTTTTCCTGTGACGGTCGAAAACGGAAAGTGTGTAAGATAAGGTGGGACAAAGGGAGTATTTCAGAAGCAGCACAAATGAAAAAAATTTGAAATGGCTGAATTGAGGAATAATTTCAATAATTTAACGTCGTAGACGAGATTTGGACAGAAGTTTTCAATTATGTCCAATTGCATAGGTTATGCATTTTTTGTCCTATTTTCAAATACTAAAATTTGGCAAGTCCGTTGCACGTGCAATACTTTGTATATTAATTTTAAAAATTATATTTTGGTACTTATTTTTTGTATTTTTTTAAGCAATCTTGAAATGTTTTCAGTAGAAAACATTCATAGAATAAATCATTTTCTCGGAGGATTGTGTAAGAAAATCATAATATTATCACAAGTCCACTTCTTTCTCGTATAATTAAGTGACACTGATCATATCTCAATAGTAACATATTTTTTAAATAAATGTTCTATAAATTTTGTTATAAAATAGTGCAATTGTCAAAATGTCAGTTTGAGTAAAAGTCCAGACATTATATGTAGAATAAGATCTACAACCTTTTTACTAAATTAGCTAATAACAAATAATATATGTAACCCAAGGAAAATTGTAACATCACAAATTTCTCCAAGTACGTATAAATGAATTACTTCAATTTGGTTTATATGAAAGTATTCATCTATTTTAATTAAAAAAAAAAGAGAAAAGGAAAAATTAAAAATATATTTATCTTGAAAATTATTTTGAAATTGCGTAATTCCTTCTTTTTACGGATGCACTTGTTTCTATTTTTTCTCCTTCTCGATCTTCCTTGTTATGAAAGCCTTTTTTGTTGTGATTTGTTAAAAAATTGTTTGAGTGTTTTCTCATCATCACTCTCTATTTGAATGTTGTCTTCAAATTTTTCTCTTTGTGTTTCTTCCTTTCTTCTTCTCTTCTGTTGTTGCAGTTTGTTCATGTTGTTTTTTCTTCCTTTCAACTTCTGTAGATTTATCCTCCAAAATGAAAGTTGTATTTTTGTTCCCCTCTATTTTTTCTTTTGTGATCTCTATGACCTCATCATTGCCTCCATACTGAATGCAATCTTCTTCTTTTATTTTTATTTTCCTTCGTTTCTTCTTCTCTTCCAATCTTGTAGTTTTTCCATCCTCTTGTTTTTTTTGTTGTTGTTTGTATTCTTTTATTCCTTTCCACTTTTGTAGTTTTCCTTCAGTATTGTTGTATTTGTATATTTATCGTTCTTGTTTTTGCTCTATGAGTTCTATCATTTCTATTACCTCCGATATTGCGTTCAATCTTCATTCGACAACTTTAGTATTTTGATTTTATGCGATCAAGAACTTCACGTCATTTGCATTTTGTAAGATTAATTTTCTTTAGTGCTTGAATTCATTTTGTCTCTATATTAGTTTTTTCTTAGTAATATTGCGTTTTTCAATGTATGAACTTATGAGTGTTGGTTATTGCAAAATAACTTATTAACTTTTCTATGGATTTAATGTACTCATGTGCTGATCATCCAACAATATTTCTGGCATCTCATCAAACATGATCATTGTTGTGTTGTAGATTGCTTGATGAACGATTAGTTTTATTATTTACATGTAGTATATTAAATATCATTTAATGTTAGTGTGTGTGCCAAAGGATTACGAAGATTATATTATAGATATATTTGTACCTTGGTATTGCTTTCGCTGGCTCATTGTAGCACTCGTTGCATATTACAGTAGTCTTACTTTTGTGTGCCGATCTAGAGCAAATTTTGCAGGGATCATACTATATATCTGCCTCATTTTCAACACCTTCAACTATTCCGGTCAAATAGTAGTAGGTATCCTATGGACATAACTATTGTTATGTTAATTGATTTCTTAATTTAATTGAATGACTTTTTTAGCAAATTTCTTACTATATGGTTGTAACCAACATTAAATAACACGGTTATGTATATTTTGATTTTATGTTTTTTGTTATATTTTATCGTCTACTTATATTTTTTGTTATTTTTACATTTGTCAAACCTTCCTTTTATTTTACTAGTATCGCTCCCGTGCGATGCACGGAAATATATTTAAAAAGTAATTATTTTATTAAATTAAATATAATATTATTTAATATAAAAAAATAGATTTATTATATTCTAACTAAATGAATATTTGGATAATCATTTTTTTCTAATTTATGATCAACTGAACTTTGCGATTTCCCACATTTGATAGCAAATTTTGGAGAGAAAATAAACTATTTAAACATAATAAAAATATTTACAAAATACAGTATTTATTTTTAAATTCTAAAAAATTATTTAAAATATCATAAACTTTACTGAAAAAATTTAGAAATTATTTTAATAAAAAAAGATCAAATTTCATAAAAAAAGATCGAATAATTTTGATATTACTTCAAATAATTTTAAATAATTTTAAAAGGATTTACTTTTTCAAAAAAATAATTAAAAAGATACTTATATCATAAAATTAGACTTTTCATAGATACTTCCACATGTCTTAAACGAAATTTTAGAGATTTTAAAATAATTTTTCAAGATAACTTGCAAATAGTTTAAATAAATTTTTAGAGTTTAAACAGATAACTTTCAAAAATTTATAATAGTTTTATGATTTAAAAAACATATAATAACTTTTTATTTTTCTTGCTTAAAATAATTTAATTTGAACTTTTTTTATAAAAAAAAATCAAAATTTTAATATATTTTCAACAGGTTTAAGTTAATTTTCTGGTGTTTTAAATGAAGTTTAGAATTTAAAAAATATTTTTTAGATTTTTTTAAAATTTATGTTATTTAAATATTTTCTAATATTCGTTTATTTTTCTCACTTAAATTGTTGGCAGAGGTTGCAAACGTGAAAAAAACGTAAAGTTCAGGTTGTGATTGAAAAAAAAAAACTAAAAAACGCGCATACTACATGTTGCAAAATAGTATAACACCAAAATATAAATAATGTAAATATCAATTTCTCCCGAGTGATACACGAATTTAATATAACTTACATTTTATAAATTTACATTAAGATAAATTATTAAATGTAAAAAATAAATTATATCTACTTTTAATAATGAATATCTCCTAATGTTGAAACTCAAATATATATGTAGTGTGTGTATCCACCTTAATTTAAGCGAACGCCGCAATATCTTAATTGAAAAATGAATATTAAAACAAACACAAATACATAAATATCACACGACACACCAAAATATATCAAATAAAATAAATTTAATTGTATTATAAGAAAATTAGTGTTTTCTTTTTTTTTTTTAATTTTTTTAAATATTTTGATTTATCTAAATAATATTTCAAATTTTAACTATAACTATTTACTTTATTTTTAAAAAAATTAATTTTCATGTTTTAATATTTTACATGATGGTTTAATATACTCAAATTCTTTTTAGATTTTAAATAAATCTTGATATTAATAAAATAAAATTCAATGATTATTCTATAGTTGGACTAACAAAATAAAGCATATGAATTCTTCAATATGTCTGTATATTTTGCCTGGGTTGCAAAATATGGAAAAATGCGACAAAGTATTGTTTATATTGAGAACTCTAAAAAACCTAGTTAGCTCAAGCATGTTAATTTTATTTTTTAAATAGAAATATGGATTGTAGCACATGTAAAATCTCATAGTTTAGATTGCAAAGTGTAATTATTATTTATAAAGAAACAATATTAATAAATAGAAAATATGAATACGTATAAAAAATAATTTCAAGATTAATTATCATATATAAATATATGTGAAAGTCGTAGTCCCACTAATTATAACAAATTAATATTTGTAAATAAAATAATTTAATTAGTCAATCATTAAATTATGCATTAACTTTTACTTTTAATTTAATAAAGTATATATTCATTTATTAATGAAGGTGATACTTAATATTGTATTAATTTGAAGAAAAAAATATAATTAATGCCTTAGAAGAAATTAAGAATGCATTAAAGATATATTTTAGGAGGGAAAAAGTAATTTACAATAATAACCCTCATTTTACTTTTATATATATATAGATTTTTTCTTAGACTTCTAGTTTTCTATGTTCACTGTGTTATCTATTGTACACATGAATTTCAAAATTATATTTTTTTAATACTTTGACTAAATAGGCTAGAAAATTTCATGGAGTTCCATGACTAAAGAATTAATAAGATGATTAAATATACTTAGAATACTTTCGGTACCATTTTCTCCCATAAACACAAAATAGTTATTTGCATGATTTATTATCACACTATATGTATAAGCACTTATTTATGCTTTCTTCAATTTTTTTTTTTAATTCCATTGTAGGTGGATGTCAATGTTTTCTAGTAAAAATGGTCAAATGTACATAACCAAAAAAAGTTAGTGGACTATATTTAAGTTTCGGCCATTAATTTTAGATATCAAAGCTAATAAGTCACAAAGATACATATTTATGTAATAATTTTAAGTGATTAATTTTGTTTACTCAAACTAAAGACCTTCTAAAATCCTTGAATGGTTCTTAATTGGAGACCTACTTCTAAACCTACTTATTTATTTTGTGATTTTTTTCACTTTTTCTTTGACTAATAACAAAATTATTTGTGTTGTTTGCAAAAAAAGGAAAAATAATAATTTAGTACGGTAAAATGTTTGTCATGTTTGCTTATAATTTTATTAAACACCAATATTAAATAAAATTAATTATACAATCTCCTCATTAGTGTATAATTTTTCTTTATCTTCCCTAGAGAATTGAAATATATTTTACATACATAGTTAATAAAAAACAACACACACACACACACATATATATATGAAGTGTCGATAGTCCTTAACTTAAAAATGATGAAAATAATATCAAATAAATTACTACAAATATTTCTTACCACCTTTGTTATTGTAACTCACTTTATTAGCTTGAAGATTCATCAATAAACTTATACGTAATTTTCTCCAAAATTATATAATTTTTACTTGCATTGTTAAAATTGAAAAGGTAAAAATGTTAAATTTTTCATAATCCTTGGCTTAACATAATAAAAATAAATCACATCAGCTAAGTATATGCTTATGATATATATAAGGTTAGCAAGCTCTTATGATATAATTTAATATGGAATTAACTTTATTTAAATTTTGAAAAACATTTAAGTTATAAATCAAAATGATTGAACTCTCGTTTACCCTTCTTAATATATTCCAATTCTTATTCAAGATTGTTATGATAGGCATCTTAACCATCTAGTTTAATTAGTGGTGAAATATCACATTTCTCATTTCATTAATTCCGAGAAAGTCGCATGATTCAAACATAATTTGAAGTGCATAAGTTATTGGTCATGAAGATTACAATACCTGCATCAATGATTTGGAAAATAATTTCGTCAAAATTGAAAGGTGCTACTCTATAAACTTAATCTAGAAAACAACCAAATGAACTTAAATTAAATAAAATTCCACCCACTTAAAATTTCATTTATAAAAATCCAACTTAACTAATACTAATATATATATCATATTACGACATGTAAGAATAATTTAAATATAAATAAATAGGTAATTCCTTTTGTTTTTCTTTTTGTTTTTAAGAGAGTTTTATAATAGTAATTGATATAGGTTATCTTTCCACCATTATTATCTTGGAATTGGAGCATTTTAATTATATAATAATTTACTTATTTAACCTTCACTTATATTTATTGATATAAGGATATTTTTGTCCATACATTAATTTGTAAGAAACACCCACACTTTTATAGGTAGGGGGATGAAATCTTAAAGTTTTTTCTCCTTTGCAATTTTTATCATTTGGATCATTGATAAGTTTCACGTATCGAACAAATCCTAGTTGGTGCATGACCTACACAAAATTCAATATATTAACTATTCGTATCGACTTTTTATAAAAAAAATTGTTCATACTATTTTTATTTTCAAATTATACATAGAATTCTTACCATTATTGCATATCCTCAAGTTCTTTGGAAGGTGATTAATTTACACAATATTTTGAGTGTATGTTGCACATTATCCTTTTTTTTTTTTTTTTTTCTTTTTCCATATCATATCCAAAATTATGATAAAAGAAAAAAGAACCCTTAATTGTGGAACAGAACCAACGTCATTTAAGTGAAAAATAACCTCTATTGTGCTTTAAGTATAAGAGAGGACCTAATCCGGGGATGAAACATTGTTTGTAATAGAGAAATTCAAGTGAAAAACATATCTTTGTCAAAACAGATACACAAGTTGATAATCCGAATTACATTTATCTCCGATTTCAATCACGCAATGTACACTTGAAGAATATTACTTTATTTACACTAACTGAAGAACTTAGACAAACAATACGCCATCTTAGAACTCGTCTACTAAGAAATAGATTTTTTAATGTAAAAAATTAGTAGAGACAAATCTCTCTGCACAATCAAGTCGCACATGTCTCTTAATTTTTAATAGATCAATGAACCCGTTAATTGATTTCTTAATTTATCCAGGATTAGGCAAAATTGAGACTGCTCTCCAAGAAAACTCGTTCAATAAGAGATTCAAGATTGAATTTGTTTCTTGTATTTTCCTAGGGTTAGCAAAAAAATCGAGAAGACTCTCAAAAAATCTCGTTCAATAAGTGATTTGAGATTAATTTTTTTTTTTCTTAATTTGTCCGGGATACTCATGAACATCTCTTTGAAAACCTTAATGATAATTAGGATTGAAATATAATATTTAGGATACTTAGAGAGGCTTGCTGCACTTGGTTCAGCTCTCCCACTTATCTAGGGCAAACCCCAATTATCAGGTGAAAGAAACTCAGTGATGAACAGTAAAAAAAGAAAAAACATGCGAACAACTTTGTTCCCTTCACCACAGTTTTGTCAGCAACGTCGAAATCGATTTCATCTCACCTCCATTCTCTCCGTTTCCTTCTCAGCAACAACAAAAGGTCATTGATTTTGGGCGCTGAGGAAGTCTAGGTTTTGTATGAAGAGAAGGATTGCGAAACATGCTCGGGTTAAGTTTATTTTCCAACGTAGATTAGAATTCTTTATTCTTGTTAACAATGAGAACAATTCAGTAAATTGTGGGTCATACTTGTGTTTTTCTTTTTGGGAAATCATGTCCCTGTGCTAAAGTTAGTTGATTAACTTATGCTTTATCCACATCAATGGGATTTCATTTTTATTAAATTTAATTAGTTTGTTTTTCGATTTCTGCGATTTAATTTTCTTTTGAGTGTAGGTGATTTTGTATATTTAAGGAAATTGGTTCTTGTAATTTGTATGTTGAAGGAAAACTTGAGAAAAAACTGCAAAATGCGGATTCTACCGGAAAGATTGATCAGATTTTTGGCAGCAAGGTTTGATTTGTGTGTGCTGCTAATGCTTTACATGGCATGAAGCATTGTACTAGAGGTAGACAGGATGACATGATATTGGCTGCCTAATTGCCCTTCTTTGCCAGACAAGTGGACCTGTGGATTCAACTGCTTTTCTCTTAAGCCTCAGTTGTTTGCTATTGTATACATATTAATTAACCTGCAGAATTGAAGAACATGGCTAAGGTCAGAATCACCTCTCTTTGCATTATAGCCCTTCTATTTCTTACATTTTCCAATCACGTCCTCGCCCAGCCCGTTGCTGCATTTTCCGACGTCACTCCGGTGGTGATAGGGATGGCCCGATCATTTCGGGTCGGGTTAATACCTGAGCCCACTGACCGGCCCAGCACGCGTAGGCCCAGAGGGTCCAGAAACACGCGTCGGCCCAACGGGTGGTTTGTTCCGCGAATCAAGGCCCGCGATCCGTTCCCAACTGCCATGCACCGGGAAATAGGCGTGAGAATAGGGAATTAGTTAGGGTTCAGTTAGGGTTTAGGAAAGTTGAGTATAAATATGAGAAAAGAACTCTGAATTAGGGTTCGCATTCTGTATTCTGAATTATTGCTTGTAAACTCAAAGTTCGAGTAAAAGAAACACCTCGGCAAGAGTGATTTTCTGCCCGTGGACGTAGATCTCCGGATCGAACCACGTAAATCTTGTGTGTTTTCGTATTGCTTACGTAGGTTTTTGTTAAGTTTCTTGGATATCGGATTGCGCATTATCAATTGGCGCCGTCTATGGGAACCGCAAAGCAATTTTCGACGTTAATAGTACATTCAAATATCATGGTGATGACTCGACTGAATCAATCTCGCCACGGTGATCAATCCAATCAAGATCCACCCGTGGATCAGGTTTTGCCGCCGAGGCAGTCGCCGACAAGAGGTGCGTCTCATCATCAGGGCAACCAAGGCCCGGTTGTGAATCCAGACAACCAGTTCTTGCCTCCACCCCCACAAGACATGCAAAACCCTAATCCCGTTGCTGCCCAGCCACCGGTTAACATTCAAATCACTCCAGAATTGCTCCAGGCTTTCCTATAAGAGCATGCTCATGTTCTTCAAGACTGGGCGGCTAATCGCGTACACCCCGCGGGGCCTGCCGGACATGATGCCAATCCCGCGGTGCCTCCACATCGTCAGCACTCGCGTGATCAACAAGACCCGGGGCATCGCGGGCGTCAGGATCGGCGACGGGAACGACCTGGTTCTTCCGAGGACCATGGGAGTTCTAACGAATCACGACAACGCAATGTCAGAGAGAGTTTGGTATGCCAATCCTCATACTCTAGATCTTCAAGAGTATGAGCGAGTCCAACGCAATGTCGAACTGGACAGAATCCTGGGCCTTGATGCCAATGGAGATATCATCACACCGTTCTCCCAAGAATTCATGGCCACCTCCCTTCCCGAAGGGTTCAAACGGCCGGCCATACCACCTTACGACGGCACCGGAGATCCAGCCAATTTTCTTGGAGCTTTCAGGCATAACATGCTTAGCCGCGATCACACTACATCCCTCCATTACTGTAAGATTTTCCCTGAGTACCTTCAGGATGAAGCTCGGGTTTGGTTTGATTCTCTCCCACGCAACAGCGTATCTTCTTTTAGAGAACTCGCCGAACACTTTTGGGCGCGTTTCGAAGCACGTGCGAAGCCCATGGCCACCTTGGCCGACCTCATGAATATGGAACAGCGGGACGGTGAAACCGTTACCCAATTCCTTGACCGCTTCACAGCGGAGAGCCTCAAGGTGGGAAATTGTTCAGGACGTAGTCATCAACGCATTCATGAATGGACTCCGTCCTAGTCCACTTTACACCGAGTTGGTTCGAAACCCACCGGTCACAACCCGAGCACTGTTCAAAACGGTGTGCAGATATGCTAAAGCCGAGGAGCAGACTCGCCGGAAACGTGAGAAACATGCTAGCAAGCAGCAGTCCGACAGGGCACAAGCTGGGCCTAGCACGCGACCTAGTGCCTTTTCCAGTCTGAACCCGGGGCGTTCAGAATCCCGAGGTGATATTCCACAATTTACTCCGTTGACAAAGTCACGAGCCGAAATCCTTTCTGTTCACAAGAACGATCTACGGCCTTGTCCGCGGATGACTGTTCCGCCTGAAAAGAGGAACCGTGGAAAGTGGTGTGCGTACCACCGAGATCATGGGCACGAGACAGAAGAGTGCCGAGAGCTCAGCAAGGAAATCGAGGAGTGTCTAAGGAAAGGTCTCCTGCGACAATACATCGCGCGGACCGATGACAAACCACGGACAAGCCAGAATGGGGGTTCGTCTCATAACCGCGGAGGTTATCATGACCGGGGCGCACAACAGAATCGGCCGCCGTGGCAGAATAATCGGCCGGGACCTAGCAATAATGCACGGCAAGACTCTGGCAATCGCCAACAGCCTCGTTTTCTGCCACCACCTCCTCCTCCGAGAGGACCCGGAGACAATGCACCCACTCACGTAATAAACGTGATATACGGGGCCCTTCCCACTGGGGCTTCACGAAATGCCTTGAAGGCAGAGGCTCGCCGTCCTCCTCCCGAGGAGCCACGTCATAAGCGCCTCCATCAATCCGAAACTGTTAGTTTCACAGACAGGGACCCTGTTCCAGAGATAACACCTCATACTGATGCCATTGTCATCGACATGACTGTGGCCAATATCACAATAAAGCGAGTCTTCGTGGACAATGGAGCCGCAGTGAGTGTCATATTTGCCTACTGTTTCCAGAAGATGGGGATTCCTCGGGAACAACTTCGGCCGGCCCCCGGGCCACTGCAGACTTTCACTCAGGGTGAAGTACAGCCAGAGGGTGTCATCACTCTCCCGGCGTCTTTGGGGACTTATCCGGCGATAAAAACCATTTTCGTGGATTTTTATGTGGTGAACTCCCCATCACCGTACAACATGATCTTGGGCCGGGACTGGCTTACCCCCGCCAAAGCCATATGCTCCACATACCACCTCGCTCTAAAGTTCCCCACTTCGCATGGCGAAGTGGCTATCCGCGGGAGTCAGCGGGTTTCAAAGGAGTGTATGTACGTGGCACTCAAAAAGACTGCTAAAGTTCCTCCCAAACAGCAGCTTCAGGTAGCATCATCGGCTCTTGAACCTCGGGTATGTACCTCATTGGGGGATGCCACCGCCCAAGTACCGCTTGATCCATCCAAGCTGGAACAGACTGTAACTGTCGGAGCCGTGAATGTGCCATGGTTACACCAGGCTATCATTCAGACCTTGCGAGAATATTCCGATGTCTTCGCATGGTCTCCTCTAGATATGCCCGGGGTCTCTCCCGATATAATAACCCACAAGCTGAACATCGATCCCAGCGTAAAGCCTATACAGCAGAAGCAAAGGAAATTCGCTCCGGAACGAAATGACGCAATTCGAATCGAGGTGCAACAACTCTTGGATGCGGACATCCTGTTCGAAGTATATTACCCCTCCTGGCTATCCAATCCAGTAATGGTGATTAAGTCCAGTGGGGCATGGCGGATGTGCGTCGATTTCTCCGACCTCAATAAACATTGTCCGAAGGACTGCTATCCTCTACCTTCCATCGACCAGAAGGCCGAAGCCATTACTGGTTACGTGGCGCTTTGTTTCTTAGATCTGTATAATTTAACAAAAACCTACGTAAGCAATATGAAAACACACAAGATTTACGTGGTTCGATCCGGAGATCTACGTCCACGGGTAGAAAATAACACTTGCCGAGGTGTTTCTTTTACTCGAGCTTTGAGTTTACACGTAGTAATTCAGAATACAGAATGCGAACCCTAATTCAGAGTTCTTTTCTCATATTTATACTCAACTTTCCTAAACCCTAACTGAACCCTAACTAATTCCCTATTCTCACGCCTATTTCCCGCTGCATGGCAGTTGGGAACGGATCGTGGGCCTTGATTCGCGGAACAAACCACCCGTTGGGCCGATGCGTGTTTCTGGACCCGCTGGGCCTACGCGTGCTGGGCCGGTCAGTGGGCTCAGGTATTAACCCGACCCGAAGTGATCGGGCCATCCCTATCAGATGCCCCCACCCCCCAGCCGAAGCGAGGAAGGAGCTTCGGTTGTCACCGGGGTGGAACCATAAGCAAGAAGGGCCGTGGTCGCGGGCGCGCCGAAGTGTTTGTGGATGACTAAGTCTATCCGCGTCTCAGGGACTCCGCGGCGCAGTCTGGCCGAGGTGAAGGGTACACCGGAGTGTAGTAGTATGGCCGAGGTAAAGGGAGCACCGGAGTGCAGTTTAAATCTTCCTGACGAAGGGTGAGGTTGATGTGATTGGCGGCGCCATCATGAGAGAGAGGGATGTGAAGTGACACGCTCTGCGATTTCCAAGAAACCTGTTCCCCACGCGCCTTGGGAACTGTAATTGCACAGAATAGGCTGCATCACTGAATTTGAATAGGCTGCATCAGAGCCGTTGGTTTTTTGCGTATATATTTGGAATAATTGCACAGTAACTCTTCATCTTCTTCATTGCGATTTACCAGTTTAGAAAGCGGGAAAAAGAGGGGAATTCTGTGCTTGTGATTCATCTCAAATCCAAACTTCTCAAACTCTACCCAAGTAAGTATGCCTTCTTCTTCATCTTCTGCCTCTATTCAAGAAGTAGGGACTACGAGTGCCCCGTTAGATGTCCCCCCCCTTCGATATCTCATTCCGGAAAGGAATGAGATTAGGACCGTAGACAGGGCCGACGGCCTGGAAAGCAACGTTATGATGGTCGCTTTTTATCAATGCGCGGAGGAGGATTTTGAGGTGGCCTCTGTGGCGTTACGGATGACGCGAGTGCAGATTGAGAGAGAAATCCCGTCATTTTACTTTCCCTTTAACTTAGAGTATATAATACCGAACCCCGATGATAGGGCCTGCTGCCCACCGCAGGGGTTTATTAGTGTGTATATAGATCCCCTTAGAATAGGCTTGAGACTGCCCCTGTGGGACATTGTGATCCAGTTGCTGAAATACTACGGTATTGCCTTGAGCCAACTAGCGCCGAACGCGGTGAGGCAAGTAGTGGGATTCACCGTGGTGTGTAAGAACGCCGGAATAGAACCGACCGTAGAGCTTTTTAGGTTTTTTTACCAACTAAAAAACTTCGGGAAATCCAAGGGGTGGTACTCCTTCAGTCCCCGAGCCCGAGGTGGGTTCAAGGTTCAAAACCCAAGTAAGGTAGAGGGGTGGAAGGAGAGGTTTATATTTGTAAAAAACAAAGTAGCTCTCCTGAAGTAGAGGAGGGAGGAGGTACTTGATACCGCTCCGGTGGAGAACCCGGAGGCCGAGGGCTTACATGTATTCCGGTCAGTGGGGACTTTCAAAACCCTCTGTTCCGAGGAAGAACTGGAGGGGGCAGGACTGAGCCCGTATTATTCGGGCGATGCGGCTGCCGAAGAGGGTAGGAGTTCTTCTATCTTGCTTTTTACAACTGGAGGGCAGGACTGAGCCCGTATTTACGCCGGAGCCACATATCAACGTCTCATGGACCGCGTTTTTTCACGACCAGATTGGCCGCAACGTCGAGGTTTACGTTGATGATCTTGTTATAAAGAGCACCACCCATTCTTCATGTGTACAGGACATTGCCGAAACGTTGCGCACTCTGCGGCGTTACAATTTGCGACTTAATCCAGCAAAATGCACTTTCGGCGTTGGCTCCGGCAAGTTCCTTGGTTATATGGTTTCACAACACGGTCTTCAGGCTAATCCAGCCAAACTTCGGGATGTTTTGGATCTGCAGCCACCGAAGACGTTCAGAGACGTTCAGCGCCTCACGGGCGGTTTGGCGGCCTTAAATCGTTTTCTATCCAAAGCGGCAGAGCGCCAACTCCCATTCTTCAAAATCTTGCGACAATCGAAGTCCTTTGAATGGACTCCGGCGTGCACCGAGGCTTTCGAGGCTTTGAAACGTCATATACAGCAGCTGCCTACTTTGTCAGTTCCTCTCTCCGGAGAGCCGCTTTACTTATATTTGGCTTCCGCCGAGGAAGCTATTAGCGCCGCCCTTGTGCGCGAAGTCAATGGGGTTCAACATCCCGTGTATTTCGCAAGTCGTGTACTCCACGGGGCGGAGACGCGATACTCCATGCTGGAAAAAACTGTGCTGGCTCTTGTCATGGCAGCTCGGCGTCTGCGGCCATATTTCCAAGGACGCGAAATACGAGTTCTGACCAATCATCCTATCCGTCAGATTCTTGTCAAGCCCGAGGTGTCTGGGCGCCTCGCCAAGTGGGCAGTTGAGCTAGGCGAATACGATATTCAATTTCTTCCCCGCCGAGCTATCAAGGGTCAAGCACTTGCCGACTTTTTGGCCGAAACCCCGGGAGATAATCATGACTCTTCGGCAGATAGCGGTACCCATCATCCCGCTGCCCTCGTATCCTCACCTCGCAAGTGGCAATTATATGTGGATGGTGCATCCACGACCCGAGGAAGTGGTGCCGGGGTGCTCCTCATTGACCCTGAGGGAGTTGAGGTTAAGTACGTCATCCGATTCAAATTTAAGGTGACCAATAATGAAGCGGAGTACGAGGCAGTTCTCGCCGGGCTCCGGCTTGCTCAATCCTTAGACGTTCGTTATCTTGAGCTCTTCATGGACTCTGAGGTCGTGTCCAAGCAAATCCAGGGGACTTATGTCGCCAAGGATGAAACAATGATCAGGTATCGTGCTCTAACACTCAAGCTTATGTCAACTCTTGATACAGTTGTTATCCAGAAAATACCACGTGCTCAGAATGCAAGAGCAGACGCGCTCAGCAAATTGGCCTCCGAGGTCCGAACTAATATATCTCCGGATATCATGGTCAAAGACTTATCTCATCCAGCAATTCATGAGGCCACAGTTTCGGTACTGACCGATAGTGATCCGAATTGGATGACTCCTATCATTCAATATCTCCGAGATGGAATTCTGCCTACTGATAAGGTGCGAGCTCGGAAAGTTGTCCTCAAAGCCCCCAAATACTCCTTTCATGATGGAGTCTTGTACCGGCGGTCATACCTACAACCGAGTCTCCGGTGTCTCGCTCCTGCCGAAGCTACTCAAGTTCTACGGGAGGTTCACGAAGGGGCCTGTGCCAGCCATATCGGCTCCCGGACATTGGCCAAGAAAGTTCTCCGCTGGGGATATTATTGGCCAACTTTGTTCAACGATGCCCACGACTTAGTGACCAAATGCAGCAAGTGTCAGCTGCACTCCCGTGTGAAGCATCTGCCGCAGACCGAGCTCACTGGAATCCAGAGTGCGTGGCCGTTTATTCAGTGGGGTATCGACATTGTCGGCCCATTCCCAGTTGCTCCAGGGGGATTGAAATTTCTGGTCGTTGCCGTAGATTACTTCACTAAGTGGGTCGAAGCCGAACCTCTTACGGCCATTACTGGTCAAAATATCTTGAAGTTTGTATGGCGCAATATCGTATGTCGCTTCGGCTTCCCGAGCACTATTATCTCGGACAATGGTAAACAATTTGCCAACGATCCCTTTCGGTCATGGTGCGAAGAGCTTCACATCAAACAAATTTTCACTTCGGTTGCTCACCCTCAAGCCAACGGTCAGGTTGAAGTCACCAATCGTACACTGCTCACGGGTATAAAGAAACGCCTGGATAATGCCAAAGGTCTTTGGGCTGAAAACCTTCCAGCTTATCGCACGACACCTCATACCTCTACCGGGGAGACTCCTTACAGCCTTACTTATGGATCCGAAGCCGTTATTCCTGCGGAAATCAGTGTACCAAGCCCCCGCCTCATCACATTGGTTCCAGAGGATAATGACGAGGCTCTCCGAGCGAATTTGGATGAGCTTGAAAATCGTCGTGACCAATCATTCATTCAACAGGCCAGGTGTAAACAACGTGCAGCCCAGTATCATAACCTCCGGGTCCGGGGCACTCAGTTCAATGTCGGGGACCTAGTGCTTCGGCTCAATTCAGCCAGCAAAGCTGCCCCCGAGGGAAAATTACATGCTTCTTGGGAGGGTCCCTACTGCGTCGTTGCCGCGCACGATTCCGGATCCTATCAGTTAGAGCATCTCAATGGGACCTCGATTCCCCGAAGCTGGCACGTTACCAACTTGAGGCGCTTTTATCTGTGAATGCCAAATCACAAGTACCATCTTATCTTTATGCTCATTGTACGTTTCTTTTATGATTGTTATCTCTCTTTGTATTCTTTAATTTGCTCCGGCACTTATCCCCCTACCTATAAAAGTATGGGTGTTTCTTACAAAATAATGTATGGACAAAAATATCCCTATATCAATAATTATAAGTTAAGGTTAAATAAGTAAATTGTTATATAATTAAAATGCACTAATTAATTCCAATTCCAAAATAATAATGGTGGAAAGATAACCTATATCAATTACTATTATAAAACTCTCTTAAAAACAAAAACAAAAACAAAAACAAAAGGAATTACCTATTTATTTATATTTAAATTCTTCTTACATGCCGTAATATGATATATATATTAGTATAGTTTAGTTGGATTTTTGTAAATGAAATTTTAAGTGGGTAGAATTTTATTTAATTTAAGTTTATTTGGTTGTTTTCTAGATTAAGTTTATAGAGTAGCACCTTTCAATTTTGACGAAATTATTTTCCAAATCATTGATGCAGGTATTGTAATCTTCATGACCAATAACTTATGCACTTCAAATTATGTTTGAATCATGCAACTTTCTCGGAATTAATTAAATGAGAAATGTGATATTTCACCACTAAATTGGATGGTTAAGATGCCTATCATAGCAATCCTGAATAAGAATTGAAATATATTAAGAAGGGTAAACGAGAGTTCAATCATTTTGATTTATAACTTAAATGTTTTTCAAAATTTAAATAAAGTTAATTCCATATTAAATTATATCATAAGAGCTTGCTAACCTTATATCTATCATAAGCATATACTTAGCTGATGTGATTTATTTTTATTATGTTAAGCCAAGGATTATGAAAATTTTAACATTTTTACCTTTTCAATTTTAACAATGCAAGTAAAAGTTATATAATTTTGGAGAAAATTATGAATAAGTTTATTGATGAATCTTCAAGCTAATAAAGTGAGTTACAATAACAGAGGTGGCAAGAAATATTTGTAGTAATTTATTTGATATTATTTTCATCATTTTTAAGTTAAGGATTATCGACATTTCATATATATATGTGTGTGTGTGTGTGTGTTGTTTTTTATTAACTATGTATGTAAAATATATTCCAATTCTCTAGGGAAGATAAAGAAAAATTATACACTAATGAGGAGATTGTATAATTAATTTTTCTTAATATTGGTGTTTAATAAAATTATAAGCAAACATGACAAACATTTTACCGTACTAAATTATTTTTTTCCTTTTTTTGTTGGATGATTTAATTTAATTACTTAGTTGTGTCATGTCTTATTCTGGAAAGTGAATAAGAGTTTCATGTGATGAGAAAAAAGTAAAAGAAACATTGTCTCTGATTTTAAATAAATCTAAATAAGATATATATATATATATAGATAGATAGATAGATAGATAGATAGAGAGAGAGAGAGAGAGAGAGAGAGAGAGAGAGAGGATGAAAAGTTCACTTCAAAAATGAATTTCATATTCACAAAGAAAGAGGAAGGAGAAACAACACAAATAATTTTGTTATTAGTCAAAGAAAAAGTGAAAAAAATCACAATAGAAATAAGTAGGTTTAGAAGTAGGTCTCCAAGAACCATTCAAGGATTTTAGAAGGTCTTTAGTTTGAGTAAATAAAATTAATCACTTAAAATTATTACATAAATATGTATCTTTGTGTCTTATTAGCTTTGATATCTAAAATTAATGGCCGAAACTCAAAATATAGTCCAATAAATTTTTTTGGTTACGTACATTTGGCCATTTTTACTAGAAAACATTGATATCCACCTACGATGGAATTAAAAAAATATATTGAAGAAAGCACAAATAACTGCTTATACATATATTGTGATAATAAATCACGCAAATAACTATTTTGTGTTGATGGAAAAAAATGGTACCGAAAGTATTCTAAGTATATTTAAACATCTTATTAATTCTTTAGTCATGGAACTCCATGAAATTTTCTAGCCTATTTAGTCAAAGTATTAAAAAAATATAATTTTGAAATTCATGTGTCCAATGGACAACACAGTGAACATAGAAAACTAGAAGTCTAAGAAAAAATAAAAATAAAACAAAAAAAGTCATGCATACACAAAAATAAGACCATTTACATTGCATGGTCATATATCAAGGAAACAATTCTTTAATTTTGATGTTTTTTAAACGAAAATGTCCCTAATTATAAATCAGTATAAACTAAAGAAATATACTCCCTCCATTCACAAATAAGTGTCATTTTAGACTTTCCAGTGTAATTTAAGAAATTATGGGATAGACAACAACACCTCCAATTTTCTCTCCATCATTTTCTTCATTACCATAATTTTCACCAAATTTTCTTTATTTAATATTATAAATATTTGTATGAAAATCTCCTTAGATTTAGCAAAGGACAATATTTGAATAAATATGCAAAAAATTCTAGAATGACACTCTTTTGTGAAAAAATGAATTTTCCTGTAATGACACTTATTTGTGAACAAAGGGAGTATATATATATAGTATGTATATTCAAAATACGTATGAATATAAAGATATAATAAATTAAAGGAGTTTCATGAAACATTAGGTATAATTAATCTAAAAGATAAGGGAATATTGGGAACACAAATTATTTTGATTGTTAATTATGGTTTCAGCATATATCTTTAAGATAAAAAGTATACTTAAAAAAATATTTTTAAATTTGCAAAGATAGAGGAAGAAAAACAAAAAACAATTAATTTTTTATTACTCTAAAGAAAAGTGAGAATTTTCAAAACTGAAATAAGTAGGTTTATAAGTAAGTCTCCAAGAATCATTCATAGATATTAGAACGTCCTTAGTTTAAGTAAATAAATATTAATCATGTAGGAGATAAATATGTATATTTTTGGCTTATTAGCTCCAACTATTTGGTGAAATTTAAATTTAGTCCTCTAACAATAAAGTTCAGTAACTTTTTTATTCTTTGCATATAATCATTTTTACTAGAAATCATTGACAACATCTACATAAAACTAAATGTTTCAAAAAACAATGAAAATCCAGGATAACATAAAATAAGAGCTTACATATATAATGCGATAATAGATCAAGCAAAACCTCTTTTGTATTGATACGAAAAAAATAGAACTGAAAGTTATTTTAAGTATATTTAATCATCTAATTAAATCCTTTAGTCATAGAACACCAAAAGTTGTTCTAGAAAGTTCTACAAATATAATATGAAAGTTTATGTATACCAGACGCAACAAAATAAACTTTACAACCTAGAAGTCAATATTAAAGACAAAAAAAAAAAAAAAAAAAAAATTTATAATAATCCACGCAAACACAATTATAAGAACTTACATGTTACACGATCATAAATCAAGCAAAGACTTTTTAAGTAGTTATAATTTTTTTATAATATATATATATATATATATATATATATATTCTCTAATTCTTAGTTTATTTAATCATCTCACTATTTCTTCTTTTTTATGGTGCACCTTAATTTTATTAGTTAATTCAATTTAATTAGACTATTATATATTTATTTTTATAAATCAATGTGTACCACGTGCAACGCACGTGAGACTTTACTAGTCATTGAATAAAAGTTCTTTGTTTATGCATCTTGCTTTGTTCACTTTTACGTTACGGGGACGCCCTAACGCATTCATAAAATTATTATCCGTCTCCGGACAATTAACTCTCTCTCTCGATCCGTCCGAGGAGATTCACATTCCGTCCCCGGACTCATATCACTTTCTCTCCTGTCTAACCGGAGAAGTGGTTACTCCCGCCTGACCCGTCCGGGGAGATTTTACTCCCGCCCGATCCGTCCGGGGAGATTTGCATTGGATTTATCCATACTGTGTTCCTGGACACTCAATTAAAACAGGTATCACTGTTAGAGCATAACTTGTTGTTTTCCTTAACATATTTATGCACACCAAAACGATTTTATTATTTTCCGAATAATCCTACGACAAAAAGTTCTTTACATAAAACTAAAAAAAAAAAAAAAAGAAAAAAAAACACACAAACAATCATCTACGGCCCCCGAGCCAGTATTCAGCGCTCCGGCATTGAGGCCTACTCCTAGATCTGCACTGTGTCCTCCGGGATCTTGTAGATCCTCGACCTCGGGCTCCGGCTCTTTCCCCTCCGCGGGCTCCCCGACGCCGTGGACTTGTCCTTGGTGCTTGTCGGGGAATTTCTTCCCTTGTATGAGCGCGGCTGCTTGGCTGCGGAGCAGACCTCGAAATTTGGGCCCACTGCACAGGGTCCCACTCCTCCGGAGCCATCACTTCAATTTCTCTGGCCAGCTCCTCGACTACTTCTTCGGCGACCACAACGGGCTCTTCTTTAATTGTGGTCACTGGAGCTGGCTCTCGGATAACAATGCCTTTGCTCTTTCCAGAGGGTTTCTTTTTATCCTTCCGGGGAGCCTTTGGAGTACCTTGGCCCGGCTTGAACTCGCAATGAATTCCTCGGCAGAAGGCCTCCACCTGCCTCGGCCCTTCAGCCCTTCGTACATGTTGAGAAGCAACTCCAGAACTTCTCGCTTTCTTACAAGCTCCGAGGACTCTGCTGGGTTATTTGCCACAAGCGCCGAGATTTCGCCCTGAATCTCTACGACCCGCTCCTCCACTTCCTCAAAGGTAAGAAGGCCGAACTCCGACAGTATCCGGTCATATTCCCTTTGATGAACGAGGACACGACTCATTTCAGCAGCTTTAGCCCGGTACTTCAGTTCGAAATCTTTGGCTCTTTCTTCGGCTTCAACTGCTTTCCTCTCTGCCGAGGCCACCTGCTTTTCTAGCTTTGGCACTACGTGCATTTGCAGGTTGTTCTTTTCTTCGCGGAACCACTCAAGTGATCGCATGACTTTCTTTATTGTTTCGTGCAATTCCGCGGTATTCTAAACAGACAGAAGGGTCAACCAGATCAATCAATCTCAAGTATGTAAAGAGTCGGAATTCAGTTCGAAAACAACATAAATTGATCATGCAAGCAAAAGGAAGACGAAGTGTCTGAGAAACAAAAATTCTATTCAACAAAATGGAAGTACAATATCCAGAATTCAGTACAATGTTCGCATATACTCCTATTATCTACAATTTTAAATTTGCGGGGAACGACTGACCTCCCGCTCAGTTCCCTCAATATCTTCGGGCAACACCTCTCGCCGGCCCTTTGACACTTCGGCTTCTCCCTCTTCATTCGCGGCGATAGCTTCGTCCGCAGCTATGGCTTCGACCTCCATCCGAGGGGGGGTTCTTTGTTTCGGGGCTCGGAGACCAGCTCACCCCGGCGGAATGCCATGAACTCTTGGTCCTGGTCCACCTCACAGTTGGCGATCTCCGCGGCCGTCAGCAGTTGTTTCTTCTCCCCTAGAGCCTTCACCAGGGGCCACTCCGGTAGATTCGCTAGAGCTGCGTAGTAGGCCTTTTCCACTCCGACCACTGCCTCAAAGTCGTACCCGAATTCTGGACGATATACATCCACATTCGGGTAGACCTCCTTCACCTGCTCCAGCAGCGCGGATCGTGTGGCCTGGTCCCCTATTGCCACAAACTCCGTCTGGAAGTCAAGGAACGTGCTGGTTTGGAATAATTTGTCGGCGAATGCCTTCAGCATCGCTCCTTGCCCTTCGACTACGGCAGCTTCCCGAGCCTCCATCTCTGCCCGCAGCCGCAGCACTTCACCTCGGAGGACATTGGTCTCTGCCTCCACTCCGCGCAGACGTGCAACCTCATTTTCGATCAAGGCAGCCCTCTTGCGTGCCTCGGTCAGGTCGTGGGTTAATCGGTCGTTGCGCGCCCGAAGCTCCCTTGCCACTTCGGCCAGTTCCTCCTTGCCTTCCTTCTCGCTCTTCCGACCGAGGTCCAGGATACCTCGCGCCAAGCGCAGATGTTCTTCGGCGTCCGCGCCTTCCAACCCCAGCAGACCAGGGGCCACTTGTTCCACCTGGATAATTACACAAGACAAGACACCGAACTCAATATTAATAGTACACACTTCGTGTGCGTAAAAATTGTGAGCAGCGTTTCAAATTTACCTCCGTGCTCTCCCCTACTCGGGGTCTTTTGGATGGTGCCGGCGGAGTCCCGGTAGGCTCCGTCCTCCTCTTCGTTCCGGGAATTGACCCCGCTGGCATAACTCGTTCTTCCGATCCCGCGGACGGTCGTGGACTGGGCACCGTCTTCTTCCGAGGAGACACCTCAGTAGCTTTACCTTTCTTCTTGGCCGCTGCGGTCGCCGCGGGGCTTCCGGCTGGTTCTTTTCCGAAGCGTCCCACTGCATATAGAGGTTATAGTTAGTCCTGTGCAAAACAACAGTTGTAAAAAGCAAGATAGAAGAACTCCTACCCTCTTCGGCAGCCGCATCGCCCGAATAATACGGGCTCAGTCCTGCCCCCTCCAGTTCTTCCTCGGAACAGAGGGTTTTGAAAGTCCCCACTGACCGGAATACATGTAGGACCTCGGCCTCCGGGTTCTCCACCGGAGCGGTATCAAGTACCTCCTCCCTCCTCCACTTCGGGAGAGCTACTTTGTTTTTTACAAATATAAACCTCTCCTTCCACCCCTCTACCTTACTTGGGTTTTGAACCTTGAACCCACCTCGGGCTCGGGGACTGAAGGAGTACCACCCCTTGGATTTCCCGAAGTTTTTTAGTTGGTAAAAAAACCTAAAAAGCTCTACGGTCGGTTCTATTCCGGCGTTCTTACACACCACGGTGAATCCCACTACTTGCCTCACCGCGTTCGGCGCTAGTTGGCTCAAGGCAATACCGTAGTATTTCAGCAACTGGATCACAATGTCCCACAGGGGGCAGTCTCAAGCCTATTCTAAGGGGATCTATATACACACTAATAAACCCCTGCGGTGGGTAGCAGGCCCTATCATCGGGGTTCGGTATTATATACTCTAAGTTAAAGGGAAAGTAAAATGACGGGATTTCTCTCTCAATCTGCACTCGCGTCATCCGTAACGCCACAGAGGACACCTCAAAATCCTCCTCCGCGCATTGATAAAAAGCGACCATCATAACGTTGCTTTCCAGGCCGTCGGTCCTGTCTACGGTCCTAATCTCATTCCTTTCCGGAATGAGATATCGAAGGGGGGGACATCTAACGGGGCACTCGTAGTCCCTACTTCTTGAATAGAGGCAGAAGATGAAGAAGAAGGCATACTTACTTGGGTAGAGTTTGAGAAGTTTGGATTTGAGATGAATCACAAGCACAGAATTCCCCTCTTTTTCCCGCTTTCTAAACTGGTAAATCACAATGAAGAAGATGAAGAGTTACTGTGCAATTATTCCAAATATATAAGCAAAAAACCAACGGCTCTGATGCAGCCTATTCAAATTCAGTGATGGAGATTTAGACGTGCTCTTCACGCGCGTTAGAGTTCCCAAGGCGCGTGGGGAACAGGTTTTTTGGAAATCGCAGAGCGTGTCACTTCACATCCCTCTCTCTCATGATGGCGCCGCCAATCACATCAACCTCACCCTTCGTCAGGAAGATTTAAACTGCACTCCGGTGCTCCCTTTACCTCGGCCATACTACTACACTCCGGTGTACCCTTCACCTCGGCCAGACTGCGCCGCGGAGTCCCTGAGACGCGGATAGACTTAGTCATCCACAAACACTTCGGCGCGCCCGCCACCACGGCCCTTCTTGCTTATGGTTCCACCCCGGTGACAACCGAAGCTCCTTCCTCGCTTCGGCTGGGGGGGGGGCATCTGATAGGGATGGCCCGATCACTTCGGGTCGGGTTAATACCTGAGCCCACTGACCGGCCCAGCACGCATAGGCCCAGCGGGTCCAGAAACACGCGTCGGCCCAACGGGTGGTTTGTTCCGCGAATCAAGGCCCACGATCCGTTCCCAACTGCCATGCAGCGGGAAATAGGCGTGAGAATAGGGAATTAGTTAGGGTTCAGTTAGGGTTTAGGAAAGTTGAGTATAAATATGAGAAAAGAACTCTGAATTAGGGTTCGCATTCTGTATTCTGAATTATTGCTTGTAAACTCAAAGTTCGAGTAAAAGAAACACCTCGGCAAGAGTGATTTTCTGCCCGTGGACGTAGATCTCCGGATCGAACCACGTAAATCTTGTGTGTTTTCGTATTGCTTACATAGGTTTTTGTTAAGTTTCTTGGATATCGGATTGCGCATTATCAGGTGGTAACTCATGGCCGGGATGATGAAGTAGAGAAGATGGCTGTGGAGAGGAAGAAGAAGAATGCATGATGAGAAAAACACTCGAGGCTCACATTGACTAAATCTACACACAAAATCATAATCATAATCATCCATGATGATTTTTTTTTTATGTTTATTATATATACATATCTTCTTTGTTGGTTTATAGGCCCAATTCGGACAGCCCAATTTCCCCCCCGGCCCAAACCCAAATGGCAGCCCCAACCTTTTATATCCCCCCACCAGATTCATTCCCCCCTTTTGGTGTCTCTTTGATTCACGTATAATCAGTCATGGTTTTCTGCTCCATTCTTCCCTATAAGAATGGAGCCCCTTCTCTTTGTGAGAGGTGTAGCAGAATATTTAGAGTGATACACTTTGTGTGTGTGAGGGTTTCTGCCACCATTAACGACCCTTTCCTTCGTCTCGTCTTCCTTGTTCCCTTTGTGGGTCGGGTGGGTTGAGTGCTAGAGAAGAGTGTGGGTGTTACCGGGGTTTGGGTTGGGATATCTACTTTGTGTGGATATCACCCATTGGTGCAAATTCGCTGCTGTCACTTTAATCGATCGGAAACGGGCTCAAGGTCTTTCTGAGCCACACTCGAACCCGACCACGGTTCGATTCCCAACAGTGGTATCAGAGCCACGGTTGTCAAAACCGTGGTCTCTTCGGTGAGTGAAAATCCCGTCGTGGGATTGAAGGTTTTTCCCGGCGAATCGAGGTCTGTCCATCTTCTCGGTAATTCTGTCGCTGCAGAATCTTGGCCAAGACACACACTCTTCTTGGCCGAGACGAGTGTCCAGCAAAGTCCTGTAACAACCAGCTTGACAGAATCTCGGCCGAGACTCCTTGTCTTCTCGGCCGAGACGGGCTTGTCGAGCCAACCTCCACAGTCTGCTGAAATTCCATCTCGGCCGACACTCCTCTCCATCTCGGCCGAGACACCTGGCCCAAGACCGATGACCAGAATCCAGCAATCTCAGCCCCCTTGGCTGTCCTCCCATCGCGCCTTTGCCCGACGTGAGCCGAGTTCCCTTCCAGTTTGGTAAGTCGGGTTCTCCTCCCGGTGAGGACCTGCTCGGGTAAATTGGCTTAATCCTTTATTGCTTTTGTAGCTACCATTTGGGAACTGACAGGATTTTACTGCTTTTATAGCTGCCGTTTGGGAACGGATAGGATTGGCTGCACGTGCTGGTAGTTTAGGATAATCTGTGTGATTGTCTGTTTGTTGCTTCCGCTTATGTTCTCTAACCTTTGTGGTTAATTTTTGCATTCTTTGTGATTGCTTGCTCGTTTTCTGGAGGTTATCAAGTGACCCCCTGCTCCACTGATAAATCAAGTCTGAGAACTGGGAAATCCTTGATTGTTATATTCTCCTAAAATCTATGTGATTTTGTGATGGTTTCTGTGTCTGGGTTTAGTCTGGCTCCATTTGATGGACGCTCAGACTTTGGTATTTGGCAACATAAAATGAAAGGTATTCTGATACAGCAACGTGTGTTTAAGTGTATCAGTTTACTATTTTCTGAGTCTGATTCTGACGAGAAAAAGGCTGAAATGGATAAGCTTGCGTACTCATCCATTATCCTTAATCTTTCTAACTCAGTGTTAAGAAAGGTTGGTGATCAGAATAGTGCCAAAGAGTTGTGGGAAAAATTGCAAGAACTGTATACTGAAACTTCATTGCCGAGTAAGATGTTTTTGCTTGAAAAATTTTTCCTGTTCAAACTCGATTTGAACAAAGACATAGAAGAAAATCTTGATGTTTTTACAAAACTGGTTCAAGATATTAAGAACACGGGTGATAAAAACATTGATGATTATACTCCGATTGTGCTCTTAAATGCCATCCCTGATACATATAGTGATGTAAAATCTGCTATTAAATATGGTAGAGATCAGGTTAGCCTGGAATCTGTGATAAATGGTTTAAAAAGCAAGGAGATGGATTTAAGAAATAATTCGGGTAGGAAAAATCATGGTGAGGTTATGTTTGTGAGAGGGAGAGATAAAGACAAAAATAGTCAATCTCACAATAACCAAAATTATGATAAAAAGAAGAAGAACCGCAGTAAGTCTAAGTCTAGGCCTAAAATCAGAAAATGTTTTAACTGTGGTGAAACTGGCCATTTTATCAAAGAATGTCCTGAGAAACAGAAAGAACAAGCTAATAAGGCTTCGGGGGATGAGATAAACAGTGTTGTCTTTATGGTAACCGAGTCTATGCCTGTGTCTGACACTGCTCCTTTTGAGGTGGAGCGATCAGATTTATCTGTTTTTTGACATGCATGAGAATATGGAAGTGGTGCCTAATTTTGATGCTTTCTCGCTAGGGACAGACCTAGGAGAAACATTAGGCCACCTGCTTGGTTTGATGACTTTCATATTGATACTCATGTTTTCTTACCATTGACTGTGTGTCATCTTTGACTGTGTGTCATACTCTTGACTATGTGTCATCCTCTTGACTATGTGTCATGTTCTTGACTGTGTGTCATACTCTAGACTTTGTGTCTACCTTATGCTTTGTGCATTATGCTTGACTGTGTGTCATACTCTAGACTTTGTGTCTATCCTTATACTTTGTGCATTCGACTTTGTGTCTATCCTTATGCTTTGTGCATTCGACTTTGTGTCAACTTTATGCTTTGTGCATTCGACTTTGTGTCAACTTTATGCTTTGTGCATTCGACTTTGTGCCTACCCTATGCTTTGTGCATTTGACTTTGTGTCTATTCTTATGCTTTGTGCATTTTGACTTTGTGTCTATCTTTATGCTTTGTGCATTAGACTTTGTGTCTATCTTATGCTTTGTGCATTTTGACTTTGTGTCTATCCTTATGCTTTATGCATTAGACGTTGTGTCTATCTTATGCTTTGTGCATTTTGACTTTGTGTCTATTGTATGCTTTGTGCATTTGACTTTGTGTCAACCGTATGCTTTGTGCATTTGATTTTGTGTCTGTTTCTTGCTTTGTGCTTTATACATGACTTTGTGTCATATTTGACTTTGTGTCGATTGACTGTGTGTCTTTCCCTTGGTGAAAAATAACTTGCTTTGTGCTAGTTATCTCCTGTACATAGTGTACAGGAGTTTGACAATGATGATTCCTCCGTTTCCGTGATCGATCGACAGCTTAAGTGAATTGGGCCTAAGGTGGAGATTGTTGGTTTATAGGCCCAATTCGGGCAGCCCAATTTCCCCCCGGCCCAAACCCAAATGGCAGCCCCAACCTTTTATATCCCCCCACTAGATTCATTCCCCCCTTTTGGTGTCTCTTTGATTCACGTATAATCAGTCATGGTTTTCTGCTCCATTCTTCCCTATAAGAATGGGCCCCTTCTCTTTGTGAGAGGTGTAGCAGAATATTTAGAGTGATACATTTTGTGTGTGTGAGGGTTTCTGACACCATTAACGACCCTTTCCTTCGTCTACGTCTTCCTTGTTCCCTTTGTGGGTCGGGTGGGTTGAGTGCTAGAGAAGAGTGTGGGTGTTACCGGGGTTTGGGTTGGGATATCTACTTTGTGTGGATATCACCCATTGGTGCGAATTCGCTGTTGTCACTTTAATCGATCGGAAACGGGCTCAAGGTCTTTCTGAGCCACACTCGAACCCGACCACGGTTCGATTCCCAACATTCTTCCTAGCTGTTTGCTATTGTATAAAGTCGCTTTAATTTTTTTTAGCCTTTTAGATTAATCATTATATTGTTTTGGTTGTTGGTATTTCTATGAATTACTACGTGTTTTCAGACTTACATATGCATTATGAAACATTGTTTTGTTAAAAAAAAATTGGACTCGGAATTATTTTTTCAATGTTTTTAAATTATTTGGAGCCAGTTTTAGCTCTCTTCTCTCATTGAGAATGAGTACCTATGTGTAATATATACCAACGCATACTAAGTGAAGTGGTACGATGGTCGGGGTTTGAATCTCCGCCTAAAGGGGTTCGCCTCTGTTTCTTTGCTTTTGCAGATTATATATATCTTATAGTTTTTGTGCTTTTAAGAAACAGATAAACAGTATAAGTCATATTATTAAAAGGTATAAGTTCACTACCAAAACAGTGCAATATATATCATTTCAAATTTCAGATCAATTTCATTTTAATTAAGATTTAACTATGTGTTCAACAAAACACCAAAACTGTATCATTACCGATTCACAAAATAATAATAATGTGATCAACAAAACAAACTACAAATAATTTTTTTTTTTATCAGAATTGTTCATTTTTATAAACCAAAATAAACTAGACTACTTCTTTTTCCAAACATCAACAACATAATGTTTTTTCTTCTTCCTTTATCTATTCTTTGTAAGTTACTTTATAATTATTTTTCCAGGTTGGAATATATTTACTGTTTGCTTATAGTGTATATTATGTTGCCTAATAGTGTAAGTTTATTAGTTATAGCATAATTACTTTTTGTATACTATTGTACATTTACTTTTTTAACTTACGGTATAATTATTCCTCATTGTATATTAGCTTGCTTAAAAGTACAAGTTCATTCAGTAATACACTGTATCTACAATATATCTATTTATTCTTTGTAAGTTACTCTATAATTATTGTTGATACGCAAATTTCGTACCCAATTAGAATGCGCCACATAATAAAGTATATATTAAAAGTCAATTTCATATTGATTATCTTTATGTTAGAAATTAATTAAATAAAAAATAGTCAATTTAATTGATGATTTAATATATATTTTATTGACCTATTGGAAGTCGCCACGTGTCTTGGTATTACTAAATTAATATCCAAAATATCATAGTAGATATCAAATTATGACGGACCAATTAGAAGACTCCATATATCGAGATGTTGTGGAAGCCATCAAATTGACCAACCGTGAAATCATGGAATTAGATCCACATATCCACGTGGATATTATCCTAAGTGAGATAAGTGAAATCAAGGAGATTTCATAAACATTCAATTCAAAGATTTGGAAGATCTCGATTTGTCAAGTTGCGAGTGATTATTAGATTAATTTAATTAATTTAATAATTATCTCAGAAGATATTTGATATATTTGATATTTTGGAGAACCAACCAAATTATTCCGTTTGGGTCCTAGACTCATTAGGTTTTCCATTCTACACCTATAAATAGGGCCACATTCTCCACAAAAAAAACACAACAAGACAAGCTCAAGAAAGTTGATACAAAACCAATCTTGAGACTCAGGCGTTACAAAGCCAAAATCCGACGGTACAAAGCCAAAATCCGGCGTTACAAAGACAATTCATGATAACGTTTGATTCAAGATTTTACTCCAATCCTTGAATTTAACGTTATAAACTGAAGAACTCATATTCGGTGCGGATCAAAAGTTCAAAGTTCATCGAATAATCAAGAATCAAGTGATGAATTTCGGTACAAAGGAATTTCGACGTTCTTCAGTGTTCTTCGACGTTCTTGGAGAAAATCGGCAACAAACGGCGTTTAATCCAAAATTAAGCTTACAAGCTTTGGATAAGCGTTGTTCAAGTCAAAAAATTTGAAGACATATGAAGAGAAGAATCATAGAAAAAATAGAGATAAGATCCACAAAGTTGTAAATTTTACTCTTTGATTCAAATAATAATCTATTTTGTACATCTTTTCGTGTTTATACATTTTATACACGAAATTTGTTGTTACAATTATTTTTTCAGGTTACAGTATATTTACTGTTTGCTTATAGTATATACTATATTTCCGAATAATATAAGTTTATTAGTTACAGTATAATTTTTGTGTATACTACTATATATTTATTTTTTCAACTTACAGTATAATTATTGTTCCCTCAAGGCACGTTTACTAGCATTAAGAAGATATCACGTTTGGATTTATTAACCCTATCATTCAAGCTCTAGGGAGTTTGGGTAAATCATGTTCGACGTATACTAGGTTGGATGGGCTGATTTTGTGGCAAAGTTATTTAAAAGTCCTTCACATACTACAAATGAATCCCATTTAAACAGTGCGAATTCTCATATTTGGCCTTACGAACTAAAAACAAAATTCTTCCCTTCCCATACGCCTCAACCATTTTTTCCTTCTCATTTCCTCCTTCGAAGCAGAAGAATCGAAGCCCTAATTTCACAAGCAACAAAATAGAAAGAATCATAGAATTATTTCTAAAAAAAGAGGAATCACAGAACTGGAACAACCGATGAAGTAAAGGAGTCAAGGGAGGCAAACATAAATATTAAATCCATTTACAATGCGACCCAGGGTCTCAATACTGCTACATGGTATGAAACCATCAAGGCAAGGTCGAATCAAATAAAAAACTGTCGTGTGTGTTCTGAGAGAGCTTACCGAAGCATTGTAGATGTTTGATTTCGCGAGCAACAACAACTTGTTGGTGTGTTTTGACCTAATAACTGAAGGGGGAAAGAATGAAAAGCTTGACGATTTTGAATTAGAATTTAGAAATCAAAATTGAGTTGTTCGTCAAAATTGAGTTGTTTATAAAAATTAAGTGGGCTCGCTTCTGACAAAACAAATTCAATCCAAGGGTTATCTCTGTCCCACCCCTTCTTGGCGGATTCTTATTGTATCTACACTAATACACTCTTTTAACAAGCCAGTCAATTTCCACACACTGGCCCAACATGATTGTAAACTTGGGACTGCCCCTTACTAAATAATCATATCAGCGCTTATTTTAGCTAGTAGATATGCCCTTATTATAGTATATATTAGATTGCTCAAATGTATAAGTTCATTTAGTAATACGTCGTTTACAATTTTCAGTATATATATTTATTCTTTGTATGTTACTATATAATTATTTTTTCAGGTTACAATATATTTACTGTTTGCTTATAATATATATATATATATATATTATATTGTCTAATAGTATAACAATATAACTACTTATTCTTTATGTATTACTCTAATTATTTTCCAGATTACAGTATATTTACTATTATGTTGCCTAATCCACCTTTAATATTAATAGAAGGTCGGACATCGATTCAAAGATGTGGTTGGCTGCCTTAATATCTGAAATGGAATCGATGTATCTCAATCTAGTCCGGGAACTAGTTGATTTGCCAGATGGGACTCGCACCATAGGCTGCAAATGGATCTTCAAAAAGAAGAGAGATGCAGATGGCAAGGTACAGACCTACAAGGCTAGGTTGATGGCAAAGGGTTATAGTTAGCGCAAGGGCTTTGACTATGATGAAACCATTTCGCCAGTCACTAAGATCAAATCCATTAGGATATTACTTGCAATAGTTGCATACTATGACTTTGACATTTGGCAAATGGATGTCAAAACCGCGTTTCTCAATGGAGAACTCAAAGGTACTGTGTATATGTCACAGCCTGAAGGTTTTATATCCAAAGGAAAGCCAAATGGAGTATGCAAGTTAAAGAAGTCCATTTATGGACTCAAGCAAGCATCTAGGAGTTGAAATATTTGATTTGACAGAGCTATCAATTTTTTTGATTTTGTCAGAAGCAAATAGCATCCATGCGTTTATAGTAAACGCAAGAATGGAAATGTTGTCTTCCTTATCATATATGTTGACGATAAATTGATAATGGGAAGCGATCGTTCCATGTTGCAATTCATGAAAGATTGGTTGTCTAGCTACTTCATGATGAAAGATCTGGGTGAGGCTTCCTACATCCTTGGAATTAGGATCTCTTGAGATAAACCTAATAGGATGTTGGGATTGTCTCAGTCTACTTACATAAACAAATTGCTGAGATGCTTTTCAATGGAAAGTTCCAAGAAAGGATTTCTTCCTATAGGACATGGCATTATATTGTCTAAGAAAGGTTGACCTTCTAATGACAAAGAAATGAGTTACACGAAGAAGATCCTGTACGCTTCGACTATATGATCTATTATGTATGTCATGATATGTACTAGGTCAGATGTGGCTTATACACTCAGCATGACAGACAAATTTCAGCAAAATTCCGGTGAGATACACTGGAGAGCTGTCAAGACTATTTTTAAGTATTTTAAAAGGACTAAAGAATATTTCTTAGTCTATGGTAGGCAACCAAAGTTATCAGTTACTGGGTATACTAATGCTAGCTTCCAAACAGACCATGATGACTTCAAGTCTCAATCAGGATATGTTTTCGTTCTCAATGGTGGTGCAATGAATTGGAATAGTTCAAAATAGAGCACAACTGCCGATTCTACCACTGAAGCCGAATATATTGCTGCATCTGAAGCTGCCAAAGAGGTTGTTGCTTTGTTAGAGTTCGTAAAAGAACTAGGTGTCATTCTAAGTGTCAGCGGTGCAATACCGTTGTATTGTGACAACACTGGTGCGGTTGCGCAAGCAAAAGAACCCAGAGCCACGAACAAGAACAAGCACATTCCCCGGAGATATCATCTGATTAGAGAAATAATAGATAGGGGAAATGTGAAGTTAGATAGAGTACCCACTGATGATAACTTAGATGATCCTTTCACCAAGCCATTGTGTATAGCAAAGCACAATAAGCACTTTGAGAGCTTAGGTGTTAGACATGTTGGTAATGACTTTGATTCAGTGGGAGTTTGTAGTTTGTGTGTCTTAGAAACCTTTTCATAGAGACATTCAATACTTGATCACATTCTATGATAATATGTTTATCGTATTGGTTTATGCATTTATTAGAATAATTATTTTGATGGTTTATTGTTATTCTTGTGACTGCTCCCTTGAATAATCACTGTCATTTATGTTGTGAGACATAAAATGATATAGTATGATTCTAAAATTACCATAACCGATGGCGATCAAGAATGGGATATTGATGACATGCAATAGGTTATGGTCTGCATCATATTCTTAGAGAATATAGTGGGTCTCGCGACTATTAGATATTAGATATCTATGATGAACACATGGAACTTTGGAGATTATTGGTATACACTACTATTAAACCGTTTGTTTAGTGTTTACGGTTTATTAGTGTGGAGTATGTAATGATCCTTTGACCTGGAATCAATACCCATTTTGTTTGTTAAGTGATGAACTTTGACCAAGTACAACGCTTGCCTCCCAAAGGAGGATAAGACACGTCTTGTGTTGGGTTCATCATGAGGCAAATGAAAATGGTAGTTGAGCCAAGATTGGGATTCATTCCTCATTCCTCGATTGAAATTCGAGAGAACACTCATATTTCTCTATATTATTTGACAATAAAGTCATTGGCCAAAGCAAAAGATATACAATTAAAGTAATTGAATATGATCGAATGTATCATATAATAAAGATGAGAAAAGTGATTAAGTTATTTGGATAGACACATGACAAATCCTAGGCTCGATCGGGTAGTTCGTGAATGAACGGATATTACATAAACTTCATATAAAGGTTTGTTTACTGAATTCACGTAAACATCCTTCATGTATCGAGTTCGCTGCGCAATGTAGTCTAGGAATTTTGTGCAAACTTTAACTAGATTATCGTCGATAATGGAGGTCTGAAAGGTCGCACTTTATGTGTATTGTTGTTCCGCTCAAGGGTACAATGTTGGTGTTTCGAATTATATCTAATGCTAGTCCAAACGAGAGATTGAAAGTAATGGACTAGATTAAGATATGAGCTTTAATTAATTAATAAGTTATACTGATTAATTAATTAAAGCAGACCAGGATATTATACCCATATACCTAGGGTATATCTATACCCTATTATAAAAGTATGAATGTTTTGTTTCGTCCAATTTATGTTATCCCTAATATATCCTTAGTAATATTATAATTTAAGGGTAATTAAGTAATTTAAAATTTAAAATTATTTATTTGGTTATAAATATCTCTATCTGTATCTATATCTATATCTATATCTATCTATCCATTAATATATACATATATTTATTACTACTAATTATTAGTACTAATATAAAAGTATGGATTATTTCGTCCTGCTATTTTGTTTCGTTTTTTTCTGACGATGCCTATAATATCCTTAGTAAGTATTATTTTTATGGATAGTCAAAGTAATTTAAAATAAATTATGTTTTCCCATACTTCATTATAAAAAACAAGAGTTCCTTATATTTCAAAATCTTCCTTAAAAACTATTTACTTAAATTATTATGCTTCTATACATTTAATATTTTGAATTTTAAAATAAAATTTGTTTCATATTAAAATAGATCTAAAATGTATAATAAGAAGAGTATATAACTGTGATTGGATGATTTTTTTTTTTTTTAATAAGTCTAATTAATTAATTAATATAGAACCATTCGTTTTTCAGACATTATATCTACAAACATGAAAATTACACTTTCTAATTTAGTTTAATGAATTAGTTGAAGCTTCCGATTGAGATTTCAATAATTTAATTCATACGTGTTGCAAAAATTGTCA
Source organism: Ajuga chamaepitys (assembly GCA_958295605.1). Lineage (NCBI taxonomy): Eukaryota > Viridiplantae > Streptophyta > Magnoliopsida > Lamiales > Lamiaceae > Ajuga > Ajuga chamaepitys. Next base: position 9,240,698 of record OY282497.1, read on the forward strand.
CAACGTCGTTCTCAAATATCTTTCCTTGTCAGATTGAATATTTTTTTTATAAATCATACTCCCTCTGTCTCGCTCAGTTTTGCACACCCTTAAAAAGAAAATTTTTCTTACAATCTCCACCCTCAAATTAAATCTCCACACTCAATCTCCACATTTGAAAAAGTCAACCAAAAAGCAAAAAACAGTTTTTCTTAATATACTTGTCCAATCATACGTGCAAAATTGAGCGGGACGGAGGGAGTATTAAGGATTCTTTTTGTAACAAAAATTAAGGATTCTTAAATATAATATTATTTAATTACTTGAACATAAACGTAAGAGTTCTTATTCAATTCAAACTCCTCCTAAAAAATTACATACCTAAATTATTCTGCTCCCACACTTTCAATACTTTGAATTTTGGAATAAAAAATTAGTTTTATATAAAATTATGGATTTTTTTTGTCTTATTTAAAGTTTCGTCTTTTCTTGGATGCCTATAATATTCTTACTAGGTATTAAATTTAAGGGTAGTTAAGTAATTTAAAATAATTTATTGTTGCTTACTTGATTATAAAAAATAGTCATTTTAGATTTCAATCTCCTCCTAAAAAACTACATAGTTAAATTATTCTTCTTCTATACTTTCAATACATTGAATTTTAATTTGAAATTAGTTTCATATTAAAACAGATTTATAGAGTTTTTCAGTGATATATTCTTTGCATTTATTTTAAGCAATTGTACTAGATAATACTCCTTCTATTCCATATTAATTGACGTTTTAGAGTGTTCTTCCCTTTTTCAATTTATTGACGTTTTACATATTTTTCACCAATTCAACCAATTTTCACTCTGGATTCAATCCTACAATATCTGTTCTTTTCAATCTATCAGAAATATTTTGATTTGGTCAAATATTTAGCTAAGAGTATATGTCTCAAAATATTCAATCCTTAATTCTTTCCTTTTATTCTAAAACGTCAATTAATATGGAATGGAGGGAGTATTACATTATGGTATTATAAGAAAATAATTATATTTTTCAATCTAATCTATAACTACCATATTTTAATATTAACGCTGTCAATTAACTTTTAAAAATAAAGATGAATTTCATGGCATAATCTTAAATTTTTTACAATACATACTCCCTCCGTCCCGGTTAACTTGTCACAGTTGACCGGGCACGGATGTTAAGAAAAGACAGATTTTATGGAATCTTTGATTTTTTTAAAGGTGGAGATTGAATGTGGATATTTTGAGGGTTGAGATTATTGTCTTTAATTGCCATTTATGGGTGTGACAAGTTAAGTGGGACGGACCGAAATGGAAAGTAGGACGAGTTAATTGGGACGGAGGGAGTATATTTTTACTATTCACAGTTAGATTATACTACAATTTTTATTTTTACATGTTAAATTTATTTAATAGACCATTAACAAGTAAACATAATTTAAGCTCTTATGCTTGCATATAATGCGATTATATATTAAAATTATTTTAATATAATAAGAAGAGGAAAAAGGTATATAGATACACAAAATAAAAATATTGTCTTTCCTTAACACTATTTATTTAAGTTAGTTCATATTAGAAGAATGAAAAGCCTAAATTATTTGAATGGAAAAAAGAAATAGTGAGGAAATCCGATAAATCTTATCTTATACAAACGTTAACATAGAAAGAGTCGCAATAACAACTATGTTCTTGTCAAAACTGAATCTTATATAAGCATGAAGACACATGCACACACACATGTGTAGCTTGTCGTACGACAAATTTAACGTCATTTTGAAAATTAATATTTGCTTTACAAAAAATATTAATATCTCATTTACACCTTTAATTACAAAGCAGAACGCAATACCTTACTAAAACTGAGTCTTTTAGGAAAACACACGCGCGCGCACAAAAATTAAGCAGTTAACTCCATGATATTAAGTCAAAAAATCGAATAAACCCTAAATAATCAAACAAATAGGAACTTACCAAAATAAAATGATTTTTTATCTTGTTATTGAATAATAAAAATATCATTAAATATCATTTATCCAACAGAAATCCAACAATCTGAACAATCTAATTTCTAATTCTATTTAGGGTTAATTGCAGCAACCCCACCAAACTATCAACTTTTTTACACATAAATCACTAATCTTTTTTTTGTTGTTGCATCGATACACATAAGCTGTATGAGTTTTGCAGATAAACCACTAAACTTATTATTTAATTTGCAGATAAACCACCAAACTTATTTTTCGATCATTTTTTTGTCGGTAATCCACACGTGACTTGCACGTGATAAACTTTTAATTATTTTTTTATACAAACAACCTTTTTAATATACTAAAAGTGTAAAATTCTTTAACACATTTCTTTTCCAGAACAATTTCTTTGAATCATCAATAATTCTCTCTCCTAATATCTAGAAACTCCATTGTTGAAGATGCATGGCTCCCCTACCTACTAAAAAATGTGTTTGAAAAAAAAAAAAAAAAAGCCTTTAAAAATTTATTACGCGCAAATTACATGTGGGATTCCGGCGAAAATGATTGAAAAATAAATTTGATGTTGTATATGCCAAAATCCTTATAGTTTATATGTATGAGTGCCACAAAAAAAAAAAAAAAGTTTAGTGGTTTATATGCAAAAACGCTGATAGTTTGGTGCGATTTCTGTAATTAGCCCTTCTATTTAATATCTATATATCCAATAGAAATTCACTTATCCAAACTATCAAATTCCTAATCATATTGAATCATTAAACTACCTAATTTATAAGCCTATTTAATACACTTTGTCTAACAATCATTGATCTAAGCTCGCATAATTCGAAGTTGAAAAAATTAACGGAGATCTGAAGTTAAAGAAATTAGTAGAAAATGTAGAGAAGCATAATCTAAAGTCGAAGAAATTAGTGGAGAAGCGAAGTTGAAGAAATTAGCAGAGAATATAGAAAAGGGGGTAATGTTTCTTTTTTCCGCTCAATTCGATATAAGTTCAATCCTAGAAACTGAACTTATATATTGTGTTGTTTTTCAATGAAAAGAGGGCTGAGTCAACCACGCTCACTAATAAAGTATTTTGATGTCCTCTTAGATATATGTTTTATATTTTGTTCCTTTTTGTTACTAATTATATTGATTTACTTCATTCTAGATGGTATATCAATCGACAATTGTGCAATGGACTTCAGGTAAAGTGACTTTTAAAGATAACATAGAAATAGAGATACATTGACGGGGGGTTAGTTTAATATATAATTTAGAGCATATATTATATTATATTTCAATTTAAAAATATTTGTTCTCAATGGAACAGGGAGTCTATTGTTGTTTTACCAGAATAGTAGATAATGTGAAGAATATTGTAAGCATATGGTAAGGAGCATGTGACAAATGTAATAGAGGAACCTACAAGGAAAATGGAAAGCTTGTTTGCAAGAAGTGTATCCGAAAATCCATTGAAGCTAAACCAATGCAATACATTCTAAATTTTACAAATATATATATATATATATATATATATATATATATATATATATATACAAAACTCAAGATATATTTATAGAGAAAATCGTTTATTTAACCTTATCAATATTCACACTCTTTTGTTTTAAGTGTAGCTCATACAAATATAAAAGTTACCACAATGGAATGATCACTTACCTTACCTATTATAAAATTGGACAAATACTGAGTGAATCTAAAATTCATTCAAGGAGATTATAGTGTTTGGTGACAGAACAGCTACGCATGTCGAATGCTCGATCCAAGAATATATCGCATCATTAGCAATGCTAAGAAAAAAAAATTTATAAGTAAATTACAAATTGAATGCAAGATCACAAACCCAAAAGCCCGAACTAAAAATTACAAAATGATTTGTTTCCTCATACCATTGAACAAGAAAACAAACGATGAACAAGAGAGATTGTGTGCAATTACCGAGGAAATAGAAATAATGAAACCGAAGAATGAGAAAATACGCAATCAAGAGCAGACAATCGTCACAACCATGAAAAATGAACCAAGGAAGAAGAAGAGTGGAGAAAAGAAGATAGCAGAAGAGATATCATATAAGCAAGAAGATGAACAAAGAAACAAGATTGAAACACAGGGAAAAACTTCAACAAAAAAAACACTGCAAAAAATCCGGTTAAACAAAAGGAAAGAAAAGAAAAGCTAATGCAATTCATCAACAAATAAAGAAATAATGAGAGAAGGACAACAAAACAACATGAATGAAAGACAATCAAAAAGTTCAAACAACAAAGCACCACAAAAGAAACCAGATAAACAAAAGGGTAGGAAAAGAAAAGCCAAAGACAATCCACCGCTAAAAAAGACGCAACAAGAGAACACGGAAGAGACAAACGAAAAATTAAAAAGAAGATTTATGAAGACTGTATTTCAGATAAAAGTGATGATGATGTGATAATTACACAATACATTAGCAAAACGAAAACAAAAACGAATACTAAGACATTTCCCAAAAAAATTAAGAAAGAGAAGGTCTAAGTTCTCCACCAAAACCCATTATTTTTTTATACTCTTCTATCTTGACTTTTGAGTTTATTATTTTAATTTAGTTTTGCGCTTTTACACCCTTCTATCGTGACTTGTAAGTTTTAAATTTAAATTTATCTTAGTTTGTCTTTTCTTATATTTTATGTGAAACAAAATTGTGAAATATTACTTAATTATATTCATTTCATTAGAATTTATTATTTTTTAAATTAAATTAAAATCAATAATTTGGAACTAAAATTACCAGTACAAAACACGGTTTATCACAACAAACAACAACTTTAAAAAATATCGCTACAATATCATTCTATAAACAACCGATCTACAAACAACTTTATTAGGTAATATATTTTTTCTATAAAGTAAGAAGTTTCACAAAAAAAATAGAAACCAATGAAACAATAATTTTTTAAAATGATACAAATAAGTACTCCAACTATAAAATTTTCTTTTGTATTTATTATTTATTTTCACCACGTAATCTTATCATGTTTTACATATTTTTTCTTTTTTTAGTCCTTTTTGTAAAAACTTAAACTTACATAGTCACAGGGCCGGACCTAGGTATCTTCGGACCTGAGTCGAGTTTCTAGATTGGGCCCCTATTTTTTCTTTTTTTTCTTCAACGTACAAATATGAAAGAAAACACATAAAAATGAAGCATTTATAAAGCTAGAATAAAGTAACTTAAAGTTAAAATATTAAATTAACAATCTATGAATTATTTATTTATTTTATGACTATGAATAAAAGAATTGGACATATACACACAAATTGAGTTCATTCTCAAAAACCAAAACAAATAAATAAATTAATTAATTGAGTTGGGATTTCAAGTCCTCATTCCACTTACAAGTAATAATTGACAATTAACTTTGTAAAACGACAATCGCAATCAATCATACCCTTAAAAAATAAATAAGTAAAAACAATCAAAACCAATCATAAATTATTAGTAAAAAAATAATGAATAGTAAAATATAATTATCTTGTCTTTCTATGGTTGTAGACTAGGATTTGAAATTGAAGAATCCTCCAATTTATAAAGAAAAAATTTCTTGATGATGATACTAATTCCCTCTCCTCTTTTCTGTTTTTTTTTTTTTTTTTTTCTTGGTGAAGTGCTGCCCTAATATATAGACAAATATAGTCAGGTCGTGGGCTTGCCTATCAGGGGTCCTGATTCTATGTTTAAATTAATTTTAATATTTTAAAATATTAATAATTATTAAAAAAAAGACAACGTGCAACGCACGTGCTCATTGCTAGTAAACTATATATATATATATATATATATATATATATATATATATATATATCTATTCCTTATCGTAAGGAATAATTAATCTTGTCAGTAAGAAACATGAAAGAGTTCAATAAAGAATTTCCTAGCAATCATTTATTGAACGATTGTACCGAGGATAGTTCTTGCGGTGGACGGCATACTCGTGGATACCTAAAGTGGTGAATCAATCGCTCAATCCTGTCCGATTAATTACACACAAATAAGTTATTCCAACTTTAACGTAATCAATGCTTAACGTTTAATTCAGTTATAAATCACAATCATAATTCTCGATTTATTATTTCGCTGCGTAACATTAGAAGTAGTCGAAAATTTCTAACAGTTTCTACGTTTCTTGTTTTCTAGAAAGGGGAAAAGGATGCCAATTAATACCCAAGTGTGTTACATCCAATGAAACACATAGTTTATACCTCACACGGTACTTCCTCAACCTAAAAACGTTCCGGACAAATATCTAAAACAAAGTGAACCAAAACATGTGCGACTTTATTTGCGGAGTGGGGAATAAAAGTAAAATTATAACATTGAAAAGCTTCACACCCCACGGGAATATCACCGTCAGCGTCGGTAACATCAGCACCGTTCAAAGCATCAATAACGTTATTTCTATCATTTTATAGTTAAAACTTCGTGATACATGATTCAACCGAAGACTTAGAGGGTGCTTGGCTGAGCTTATAAACTCCTAAAAATATCTTATAAGATGTTTAGAAACTAAGCTTTTGTAAAATGTTTGGCAAAAAAAAATGGTTAGGAGCTTATAAGACACAAAAATAAGCTCTAAGAGCTTATAAGATCTAAAGAAAATAAGTTACTATATCCCAACTTATTTTTTAAGATCTTAATTATTACACTCAAATTTCATACAATTCACACACTTACACACACTACACACAATTCACATATATTTCACACACTACACACTCACACACTACACACACTGCACACACCACACACACTATACACACTTCACACACTAATCAAAATGTGTGTTTAATATTAACTTTTAAATTAGATCCCAACTTTATAGCTAAATTATTATATTTAATAAGAACATTTTGTTAACTTATAAGCTTCTTAAAATTACATCGTATAAGCTCTTGAAACAACTTATAAGATGTTGGAGTTTATAAGATGTTTAAATAAGCTTAGCCAAACACCCTCTAAATACCAAAAAGCATAGCCCACGCTTTCATTACAAAGCTACTACCATAAGCACGTATACGCTTGGTTCCAGAGAGCAAGGCATCATCTGCAAATATCCCTGAGTACAAAGCCTAAGCTAATACTACCATCACTGCGCACCTGCACCTGCACCTGAATTCAAAGCGCCTTCCGTCGAGCGTTGCAGCCTTGTTCAAACTTCTAAAGAAAAATTTATAAGCTACATCTTAAATGTACAGAACTTAGGCCCTGTTTGTTTATGGATGTAAGTGGCTGGAATACTGTAAGCTGTGAGAAATATAGTGGAATATGGAATTGAAATAAATAAGTAACATGTTTGGTTGGGGTTGGCCCAACCTCTCATCAGTTTGGCCAACCCCACCTCATGTTTGTTTGGGCTGGTTTGGCCAAGCCACGATATTAGGATTTGGTAGGGGGACATCAATCACAAATCAAAAAATTATTTTAATTATTCTCTTAATCATTAATAACTACCTCTTACTCATATTACATCACATTTTACAATTAATAATTAAATTTCCCACCCAACCAAACATCACTCTCTAACATCCCCAGCCATTAACTCCAGCCACTTCCCCCAGCTCAGCCACCCCAGCCCCAACCAAACATAGCCTAAGTGTTTTTTATGTTGGTTGGAGATTGGGATGTGGAGTGATTATAATATAAAATGTGTTAAAGTTGATTTAATGTGTGCAAGAGTGAGTTAATGAATAATTAATTATTGATTAAAGTGTGTATTGGGAATAATATTTGATCGGTGATGTGTATAAGAGTTGATTAATGATTTGTCATATGTGGAGATTGTGGGCAATTTATTGTCCACAACAAGTGGACAAACACATAATAAGTTGGACTCAATCCACAATCGATTAACTCAACCCTAAACAAACAGTACCTTACTCTTGCCAGTTTTTAAACTTCGTTCGGAAATTGCAAGCGGGATCAAAGTTCATTAGTTGGTCTACCAATAACCCATTGTAAAGACCATAAAATTAAGATTAATTTGTATGTTTTGTCAGCAAAAGAAATTTTATGACTTTTTTAGGCGTATTTAAAAGAACTACGGGTGTTAATTGGAACACCATTTGAAAAACAAAATCCCATTATTGCAAAAGTTGATCTCAGAAGATGTGCCTGATTAAGCTGCTTGTGTATTAATTTGTTTCTAGCCTGTAATTTAGGAGTCCAACTTTGGTACCCCATTGGTACCAATACCAATCCCTTCTAATAGCCGTTAGATCCTTGATGATTTTATCTTCACCGTTGATTTTTTTTTCTTATAAAAAAATGCATAAGGGTATTGTTAGTATTGAAGAATTCTGAAAGTGTTACAATTCCAAAGTGCTTTTTCAGTAGCCATTAATGACCCTCAATTACTGCTTTTCTCTCCATCTCAACTCTTCACTCAGTCTCTATCCCATCTTCCCAGTATTCCGAATTTTTTGAGTTAGAACTTAGAAGTCTAACGGCTCTTTAACTTCTGAGCCACAACCCTTTCACTCCAAACTCCCATTTTCCCGAATCCGAGTCCACCTCGCAGAAGATCATGTCGGCTGCTCAGAACTCTTCCTCGGCCATCACCGGAGTCAACGTTAGCCGGGAAAATAACCAGTATCCGGAGCTACCGTGATATAGAGAGCCGAAGCTCGATTACGATGAAGACGAGCGTCTATGCAGTTGTTGGTCGTAGGATCTTGAAGGTGGTAACTTAATCGTAGGGTAATATCGATTTCAGGGGAAGGAATTACTGGAACATAACCATATGCCAAAGAAGATGGCAAGACGAAAATGGATCTGCTGAATGAGAAAGGAAAATAAAATTTCATGTTTCTGTTCTTGGAGGTTCTTTTCATCTTCCTGTAATTGATTTAGTAACAATAGTCAAAGGAAAACTTTCGACGTTATGTTTTAAGTCAAACGTTGAAAGCACAAATCTATTACTAATATAAAAGTATGAATTGTTTCGTCATTTATTGTGATGCCTATAATATCCTTACTAAGTATTAAATTTAAGGGTAGTTAAGTAATTTAAAATAAATTATGTTTTCCTTACTTGATTATAAAAAGTAAAATATCCTTACTAAGAATTAAATTTAAGGGTAATTAAGTAATTTAAAATAATTTATATGTTCCTAACTTGATTATAAAAAGTAAGAGTCCTTTTATATTAAAAACTTCTCCTAAAAAACTACATGCTTAAATTATCCTTCTTCTACACTTTCAATACTTTGAATTTTGAAATGAAATCAATTTCGTATTAAAGTAGATTTGAAGACCTTTCCAGTGATATGTTATTTTCATATATTATAAACAATTGTACTAAATTATATAATTATTTAAGGTATGGAATAAAGAGAAAATGAATTTATTGAATTTTTTTTCAATCTTATCCATAACTATCATATTTTTACTATTCATACTGTCAATTTTTTGAAATAGTAAATTTTATGGAATAATCTTAAAACTTTTATAATACATACTTTTAATTTTGATTATTCATATTAAATATATACTATGATTTTTTTTACATGTCAAATTCATGTAATTGAGCTTAACAACTAACATAATTTAAGCTCTTATACTTGCATATAATGTGATTACATATTAAAAATTATTTTTATAGAAAAAGAAGATGAAAAAGTTATATAAATAGACAAATAAAAATATTGTCTTTTTTTAACACTGTTAATTTAAGCTATAAGGTCATATTACAAAAACGCAAAGTCTAAAATATTTGAATAAAAAAAGGGAATAGTGAGCAAATTTATTATGATAAACCTTATCATGCATAAACATTAAATATAATTAAAAAAATTATATCTGAATACTCATGCTACTTCACTATAATTAGTAAATATCAAGTCATTGTAGTTTTTTTAAACATAGAGTAATTTCATTAATGGTTGCCTGAATCGATCAACACTAATTGACATAAAAGGGGTGGTGCAGGGACACACAATTCTTTTGGCACTATAATTTTATTTTACGTCCTATCCAATACAATTTTTGTCCATGGAAAGAAGACAGTAGATGTCTAATATCAGATAACACAGGCATATATGCATAGGCACAGTCCGCATCACCTATTGACGTGAATATAGTAGTGCTAGAATCCCCAAGAATACAAAACTTGGGAACTCCAGTATCAGCGGTAAGCCGAACCACCTTACGAAGAGCAAGAACTTTAGCATACATCAAATCATGGATACTTATAAATTAGGCATCCTTGGAGCAAGCATAAGTACCAGCAAATGAGGAATTATGAGCAAATGATTTACCCTCATCAAAGTACATATGAATAACGGCATTTGGGGAAAGAACAAGCAATGAATCAAGGGTGTGACTATGATGTTTAAGGGAAGTAATTAGCATCCCGAAAATCTTGGAAGGTCTGGGTTGCTGCTGCAAGTAATACTTGTGAGTATGTACGAACATCTCATAAGACAATTTTATTTTATCGAAACCAGATTAAGTGGGAAAGGACAATAAAGTATTCTGCTATATTTAAGTCATCGAGGAGCACAATATCTTGAAAATACAAGTAGCGTAGTTGCTGTTAGAATCGGAAGATAATTTCATAAATTTCAATTGCTTACCAAATTAATGAGGAAACGAGGCACGTGAAGAAGAGATGCATTAAAGAGTGATCAAGTGGTGAACATAAAGAACAACATGACCTATAATGAAGATGACGACGAGCTAAATTGTTGGATGATGGCAGGAATTAGAGCAGCATCTCTAAAGAAAATGCACGATACAGGCTGATAAGCTTTCGAATTCTCCTCCAAATGGGGTTCGGGCCATAGCTACTAACCGGGAAGGAGTGGGTTCCAGTAAGATCTTCGGAAGAACCCATAATAAGATGATATGCGGATCGGACCGAAAAATAACTACAATGTGAATAATCTAACATCCAATAGTCCGGAGAATGGTGATTTTTCAGAGGAATAGCGAGAATCAATCAGCCTTCAAGAGTTCAAAATTGACACGAACTAACAGCTCATACCAGAGTCCAAGATCATAATCAATAATGGAGCTAACTCGGGCGTCTTGCGGGAGGTCTGACGTAGCTGATCTGATGGTAAAATGGCGATGCAAAGGAACTCATCTGTCATGAAAGATGTTGTTGTCTCGCCATAGCCCATGAGCCTATGACAACCAAGAAGAATAACACGATGATCGCCATAACACGATGATCGCCATATTACTGTGCCATGTAAAGCTGGTCGAGAACCAAAAACAACATGTAACACAGACGTTGTACTAGGACTGTATGATTCAGGAAAAGAGGCTGGATGTAGAAACTAAAGGGCACCATGCTAGCTTAAGCAACATGGCAAGGTTAAATATTTTTATATTGCAAAATTCTAGGCCACCTTGAGATTTTCGTTGCTTGAGGACATCCCAAGACTTCCAACGATTTTTCCTCATGGACGAGCTATTCTCTCTATCCCCCCCCCCCCCCCCCCCCACACACACACCCCCCCATTAATAAGATTTTGTCAAATTCTCCAGATTACTAAGAACATGGTTCGACAACTGAAAACAATACATTATGTACGTAGATATTGCTTATATAATAGATATAATGTGCACTTCTTTACCCGTTTTGTTTAATTTCTTCTCTTACCAACCATTAATGCACTTGCTAATCTGTTCTTTAATGCCTGCAAAACTTTATTATTTATTCCATCTAACAATAAAAAGGAGCCGAGATATCTACCATGTGAAGCCACTTTAGCAATTTCAAATAATTGGCAGATTGAGTGACGAATCTGAGCTTGTGTATTAGGTCTAAAAAGAATCCCTGATTTCCCAAAATTAATACATTGCCCTGAAACACTCTTGTAGAGATTGATAGCGAAATTAGTAAAATGCAAGAAAAAACTATAGCACAAATAGGGGGAGGGGATCCCCCTGAAGAATTTCCCGATGTAGCGTGAGTGAGCCAAAATTAATACCTTAATGAAGGAAGCTAAATTGCACAAGTGACAAGAAAGGCAAAACAATGTCATAAAAACTCATAGGAAAACCTCAAGCAAGAAGCATACAGTAGACGAAAGACCACTCAACTCAATGAAAGTCTTTACTCATACCCAACTTAATGGACATGAGTTCCTCTTTCCCGGATTTCCTAAGCTTCATACAATGGTGTAATTCATAAGCGAAAAGAAAATTATCCGTAATTAATTGACCCGAGATGAGGGCTGACTGAGATTCAAAGATTATAAAGGGGATGTAAGGTCGTACCCAATTAGAGAGCAGTTTAGAAGCTAACTTATAAATGACATTCCACAAACTAATCGGGCGGAATTGGATAATAAACTTTGGTTTTCTAATTTTGTAAATGAGCACAATGTAAGTGTTACTAATAGAAGGACTCAAAGAATTATGCTTGCTTAGACAACATGGCAAGGTTAAATGCTTTCAAATTACAAAAGCTTAGGCCACCTTGAGATTTTCGTTGCTTGAGGACGTCCCAAGACTTCCACCGAATTTTCTTCGCAGATGAGCTATCCCCCTACCCCTACCAATAAGATTTTACTAAATTCTCCAGATTAATAAGAACATGGTCTGACAATTGGAAGCAAGACATATTGTACGTGGATATTGCTTATATAATAGATTTAATGGACACATCTTTACCCGCTTTGCTTAATTCCTTTACTTGCCAACCATTGATACGCTTACAAACCCATTCTTTAATGCCTGCAAAAATCTCTTGTTTATTCTGGCCAACAATAGAAAGAAGTCCGAGATATTTACTATGCGAAGCCACTTCAGCAACTCCAAACAATGGCATATTGAATGAGAAATCTGAGCTTGTGTAAGTATTAGGCCTAAAAAGAATTCTCGATTTTTCAAAATAAATACATTTGCCTGAAACACACTTGTAGAGATTGATATTGAGCTTAAGATGTTGGCCTTCTATAGTTGTAGCACCAAATAGAAATGTGTCATTTGCACAAAAAGAGATTAGAGATAACGGGTGCAGTTCGGGATATTTTAATCTCATGGATGCACCGACAAATCTGTAAATATTGTAAAATACAAGAAAAAACTTCAGCACAAATAGGGAAAAGGGGGCCACCCTGAAAAATTCTCTGCTGCGGCATGAGGGAGCCAAAATTTACATTCACACATTTGTGAAAGTCAAGAATGTTACATAGACTTCAATAGTTTTCTTAATCTTCCATATTTAAGAATTTTCCAAGATGAAATTTATTTTATATTAAAGTTTTATTGTAATAATAATAGAAGTAGTTAGAGGCAAACGTGAAAATTAGTGAACATGAATAATTACACCTAATTATTTTAAATATTTAAAATCTAACATTCAAGAAATTATTAAATCGATAGAATTATCATAAATATATTTTAAGCATATATAATATTTGGTAAAATGTATTTATTATGCTATATAAAATTATAAGGTACAATAAAGAAACAAATAAGAACTATAAAGAAATAATAAACTAAGTTGTACTATCTGAATGGTTAAAAAAATTGTACTATGTGAATCAGTATCAGATGATTAAATTAAAACATGCAGAAAAATAAAGACAATAAAATGTGAATGTTAATATTAGCTCACAAGCATAGAGTAGATAAAAATAAATAATAACTACACTAGAATAAAGTATGGTATAGTCCAAATAAAAAATAAAATGGAAGAAACAAAATCAGAATGGCTTAAGTACATGCATCTATAGATTTTTAAATGAATGTGCAATCTGTGAAAAATTGTGAGTATTTCACGAAAACTATACAGGGAAGTAGATTCATAAAAATAGTTGAAACGTTGAAATATATATATTATATTAACATATAGATTGCAACATGTATCTCGATTGAAGTTTATGAGTTATTATGTACATAGTCAACTTTTTATAAAAAAAAACATTATTTATCATATAAATATACTATAGTAGGATTTTCATTTTAAATCACACATGAGTTTCAAGCTTCAATGTAGAATTGAAGAAATAATCAAGCGAAATTGAAATGTGCAAATGATTTTCTTTGCAAATGTATGTTCAATTCAGAATTATCAATTAAGAAATTATAGAGAAAGTATGTTAGGCTTAATATTCGTGTGTGTATCTTACAAATTCTAAACTTATGGATATCAGTTGATGATGTAATAAGACAAATGTCTTTGTATCTTTTGTTCAATGGAAATGTATATCTTCATAATTATACAGTTTATCAGTAATAGCACAACTTTATTTCTAATATAATAAGGATGCTGGAGTCTATCTATATTGAGAAGAAAACAATAATTATAATATATCAAACTTTATATATATAAATTTTGTAAGAATAATACATTATATCATGGTATATTGTTTTTATGAATCTTTTAACATTAGTATAACGTGTTTTGCTAAACTAAGATTATTCAACCTCTTTTTTCATCTTTTATGATTATTTTTAATTTTTATTTGATTTTGGATCGTGTTTGTTTAATCGATTAATTTTTTCAATTTCTTTTTCTGGCACTGAATAATCTAAGAAGTTGTGTATATATATTACCATGATTAATAAATACATTGAATTTTATAGAATGATCAACCAATATCACCACACAAAAAATAGTTATTTTATGTTCACATTTATTTTTTTGATTAAATAATACTCCCTTCGTTTCATATTAAAGGACGTTTTAGGATGAAATGAAAGAATTAAGGATTTAATATTTTGACAGATATACCCCCAACTAAAGATTTAACCAAATCACAATATCTCTGATAGATTGAAAAATAGAGATATTTTACGATTGAGTCCAGGGAAAAAATTGGTAGAATTCGTGAAAAATATATAAAACGTCAATTAATTTAAAAAGAGAAGAACATCATAAAACATCAATTAATATGGAATGGGGGGAGTAGTAAAAAAATAGTGATCACGTGCAACGCACGTGCGTATTGCTAGTTTTATAAACTCACCAGTGAACATAATTAATTACAATTATTATAAAACCAGATTCACAATATAATAATCAGAGAGTCCCATTATAAATTTTAAATTTGAGAAACAACAAAATTGTCCCCATTAATTTGCAATTTAGACGAAATTATCTAGACAGGTCAACTATGTAAGTCAAAATCGGTCAAACTTTGAAAATTACACGAAATTACCTAGACTGATCGACTATATAAGTCAAAATCGGGGAAAGTTTATAAATTAGACAGAAGTACCTGCCGACCAACTATGTAAGTCAAAATCGGTCCAAGTTTACAAATTAGACAAAAGAATCTAAACCGGTCGACTTTATAAGTCAAAATTAGTCAAAGTTTGTAAATTAGACGTAAATACCAAAACCGATTGGTTATTTAAGTCAAAACTGGTCAAAATTTGTAAATTAACAGAAGTACCTAGACCGATCGACTATATAAGTCAAAGTCGATCAAAGTTTACAATTTAGACGGAGTTACCTAAACTTGTCTACTATATAAATCAGACCGGTCAAAGTTTGCAAATTAGACGGATTTACCTTAAGTTTGCAAATTAGACGGAAGTATTTAGACCGGTCGACTATATAAATCAAAATCGGTCAAAGTTTGTAAATTAGACGGAAGTACCTAGATCGATCGACTTTATAAGTCAAAATTGGTCAAAGTTGACAAATTTTTGGAAGTACCTAGAATGATCGTCTATATAAGTCAAACCGGTCAAAGTTTGCAAGTTAGACGGAAGTACCTAGACTGGTCGACTATATAAGTCAAAATCGATCAAAGTTTGCAAATTAGACGGAAGTACCTGGACCGATCGACTATGTAAGTCAAACTCGATCCAAGTTTGCAAATTAAATGGAAATATCTAATTCGGTCGACTATGTGAGTCAAAACCGGTCAAAGTTTGTAAATTAATCGGAAGTACCTAGATCAGTCGACTATATAAGTCAAAACCCGCCAAAGTTTATAAATTAGAAGGAAGTACCTACACCGATCGACTTTATAAGTCAAAAGCAGTCAAAGTTTGCAAATTAAACGTAAGTACCTAGAAGGGTCGACTATATAAGTCAAAACAGATCAAGGTTTGCAAATTAGACGGAAGTACCTAAACTGGTCGACTTTGTAAGTCAAAATCGGTCAAAGTTTGCAAATTAGACGGAAGTATCAAAATTTGCAAATTAGACGGAAGTACGTAAACCGATCGACTATATAAGTCAAAATCGATCAAAGTTTTTAAATTAGACGAAAGTACCTAGATCGGTCGACTATATAAGTCAAAATAGGTCAAAATTTGTAAATTAGACGGAAGTACAAAGACCGATCGACTTTATAAGTCAAAATCGATCAAAGTTTACAAATTTTACGAAAGTACCTAGATCGATCAACCATATAAGTCAAAATCGATCAAAGTTTGCAAATTAGACGCAAGTACTTGGACCGATCGACTATGTAAGTCAAACTCGTTCCAAGTTTGCAGATTAGATGGAAGTACTTAAATTGGTCGACTATGTGAGTCAAAATCGGTCAAAGTTTGCAAATTAAACGGAAGTACCTAGACCGGTCGAGTATATAAGTCAAAACCGACCAAAGTTTGCAAATTAGACGGAAGTACCTACACCGATCGACTTTATAAGTCAAACGCGGTCAATGTTTGCAAATTAGACGGGAGTACCTAGAACGGTCGAATATATAAGTCAAAACCAATCAAGGTTTGCAAATTAGACGGAAGTACGTAGATCGGTCGACTATATAAGTCAAAATCGATCAAAGTTTTTAACTTAGACGGAAGTACGTAGATCGATCGACTATATAAGTCAAAATCGATCAAAGTTTGTAAATTAAACGGAAGTACCAAGATCGATCGACTTTATAAGTCAAGATCGGTCAAAGTTTACAAATTTTACGAAAGTACCTAAGTCGATCAATTATATAAGTCAAAACCGGTCAAAATTTATAGATTAGATGGAAGTACCTAAATCGGTCGACTATATAAGTCAAAATCGATCAAAGTTACAAATTAGACGAATGTACCCATCGACTATAGAAGTCAAAACCAATCAAATTTACAAATTAGACTGAAATACCTAAACTGATCGATTATATAAATAAAAATCGATCAAAATTTAAAAGTACACCAATTTAATGGTCGGAATTTATCAAGAAAACAAACGGTAAGAATCCCACTTAATATTCTTTAAACTTTTGTTGCAGAATAAACACGAAATCATGTGGTTGAATTAACAAAACATCAAAAACCAATTAGCTAATGTTTGGAGATGCTATTTGTTTGACAACTAATTTTTAGTTAAAAGTTATGCTCAAATTTCAGTAATGCATTTATTCCCATTTAATTATATGCTACTCATAAGCAATAATTAGGGTTCCCACTTGGACATTGTAAATTACCTAAAAAGTCCCTATGGGTATTGGTACCTCATTGGTACCATAGAATCACCCGTAATTTAGAATTTAAATATGAAATTTTGATATGAAACGTTAATGAGTCGAGTGTAAATTAGAAGCAGACTCAATGCATTGACAGCTCCATTCTCTTGAATTACAAGGGGAAGAGCCCAGGAGGCACATTCTAACAAGGCTGTTGAGTATCAGATGCACCTGAAATTCCATGCTACTTAATGTCTAAACTCCATTGAACGTGTGACATAGTGGAAAAAGTTGAAGAGACGTAGCCATTAACTTTTAAAAATATGCAACACTGCAGACATCATACGGAGCACAGACACTTGACCATATGAGTAGCATAATATCTCCTCTAATATCCAAGTTTATGCACAATTTCTAGTGATCCACAAATGCGTTCTACCAACAGCAGCACATGCATTTCCACTCTCTCTCTCTCTATTGTTCACATTAGCATCATAAACAAGAAACTTGCAACAGGACTCTCCATTCACTACAATACAGTGATGCTATTTGCATTTCCAAAGTTTATTTTGACTGCTCCAGATTGCTCTAATTATCCAATCAATATGGACCTAGAATAACCATAACAAAGGGACTACAAATTATAACAGAAGTTCTCTAATCAGTCTTGTTATCATTGTGAAGCAAAAAGATTCTCTCTTACCTCAAATTCAGTATTTTTTTCTTCTTTTAAACTTCTGTAATTATTACCTAAACACATCTCATACTTGCTTATTCTCCACTAATTCAATGGCAAGAAGTAATGTTATTGGGCAACTATATGCTGGCCATCACTGAAAGAGCTAGAAATAAAGCATATCCTTATCAAGTATCATCAGATCCTCTGTTCCACGTTTTCAAAATATCTCACACTAAATCCAAAACTTAGAACCATGAATTATAAATCTACAAAGCATCAAGATGTCCAAGGGCGGATCTGAGATTTCGACTATGTTTGTTTCGGGCTTAGGGGCCTGATGTGTAGGCCATCGAAATCCTATCCTATTATTACATTTACTACCTACTACATCCTAATAACCTTTTGGATGTGAATCCATCTAAAAATATACATGTCGGTGGGAGCCATTATCAAAATACCTGCCCCCAAATCCCAGGATCCCTCAATGCAATTATAGATCAATATCAAAATCACCGATAAAAATGCGTAGACCAAGCAAGAACATGAACAGAATCAAATAAAGAAAGTGAACCCTAAGTTTAATCAGTTAACCAACATCAAACACATAATAAACACAACGGTGTCCAAGTAAAACAAATTATAAATCCAGATCAGATCCACAGTTTTATTAGAACATCTCGACATTAACAGATGATAATCCATAAAATCGAACATAGACAACAAAATCAGGAGGAGAACGTTGGGGTAAAAGTAGTACTAGGCGAGAGGACGATAATCTTCGCTGGCCCTCTCAGGTTCCATGAAGACAATAACGTAGAGTGCGTATATAATTCCGGGAAGGTATCCCAGTATAGTCAAAACCAAGCAGATGAGGAACTCCGTCTGTAAAATCAATCAATAATTTATCAAATTGTTAAACACAGATGCAGGTTTTGTATATAATGTAGGTTACCGTGCAGCAGCCACGGCGGAGGCAAACGCCGAGAGGAGGGAGGAGGATCGCGAGTATGACTTCGCAGAGGATTTCACATCTTGTCGGCATATTGATATTTTCTCCTGATATATTTTCTCTTCTTTCTGATATTTTGCAACGCTACAGAGACCAACTCTTTAATATGTTAGTGGAGTTACTCGCATCCACAGAATTACTCGACATCATATTATTATAAAGGAATATCCTAAAATATATTTTGTAAAAAGAAAAAATGGTTAGCCGACCTACATTTGAATTTTTTTTTTTATTAAGTTGAGTTTTCTTGTTCACCAATTGCACGTCGTGTAATTTGGATAATTGGTGAAAATATATTACTATACCTGTCTCCAATAAACTTGTACATTTTTTTGTTTTTGCTCGTCTCAAGCAAACTTGCATATTCTTAAAAAGGAAAGTTATAACACAATATCCACCCTCAAGATCTTCACCCTCAACATGTGTACCGACCCTCCTGTACAAGTGTATTTATGACGGAGGGAGTAGTATTTATATTAAAGGATATTATATGTTCTGAATAAAATAATCATGATACCATTTAAGTATAATTATATATTCACCCCCAAATTGCAACGTGCGATTAGTGCACATGAGATTTACCTTTAGTTAGTTATATGTTTCTACTTTGACCATAAATAAATACTCATACAAATTTTAATTTTTTTTATACTTTATTGCATAGGTTAAAAACTAAAAGTTTTCATATATAACCGAAAATCTTATCAATAATTCCGATCAAATAATTATGAGTGTGTTTGTAAAGCTGTAAAATATTGAAATACTGCTGTAGATAAATAAGGTAGTGAAAAGTAGGTGAAAATGTAAATTTGATCTTTCCCAATATATTAGGAGGGCAAAAATCTGTGTGCACAAGATACATAATAGATTTATTGTACACTACAATACTGTATGAGCAAATCAACCATATTGTAACAGTTAGTAAATTAACCATACTATATGAGTAACTCAACCATACTGATAGTAGTATACTATATGAGTAAATCAACCATATTATATGAGTAAATGAACCAGAACTGAAGTGCACGAAAAAATACTGTATTAGTGACGCACCATAGTACTATTATGCACATGGTGCATACAAGCCTCACTCATTAGGGAGAAGCATAAAAAACACATCCTATATATATGAGTTAAATACAAGCATATTATTTGATGTACTTAAAAGGGTATTTCCTCAAATTTATTGAGGATTGAGTCAATCGAGTTTTGTTTTCTCTGGAATTGCTAGCTATATATATACACACATTACATCACATTTTTTTCGCATTTTACACTAAAAATAAAATCCAATTCAATCTTCAACCAATAAAATTAAACACTCATTTATTTAACTCAACATTTTTTATCACTTTATTTTTCCCTGAAGTGCCTTCTTTCCCACAAGTAAACACAGCCAAAATGTTCAAACAAAATGACAACCATATAGAAAAAAAATTGAAGCAACAATGCCATTTTGCAGTCACTTACATCCACACAATTTTTTTGGGTAATGCATTATTTATAATTAAAGACTTCACGTGTACGCCGACAGCCAAGAACTGAGGTCCACCTACTATTATTATTGTTTGAAATTTGTAATTTGAGGCTCGTAATAAGCAATTATTTGCAATTTGAGTCTCATACAAATTGATATTGGTAATTAAGTCTCGTAATAATTTTAATTTGGTGGATTCGTTTATAGTTTTATTTAGAAAAAATAGAAATTTAACTGAAAATTAACAAGTGAGCTCATATATGTCGCTTGAGTATAGTTAAGGCATCAAATCTGCAAAAATCACAAATTTTAGGTAATAAAAGTATATTTGCCAAACCACGAGCCGCAATTGAGATGGATTGGGCCGTGACTGTGAGCTACACATATAATTAGTTGGACGATGAATTGAGTTGAAGTATCGGTGTGAAGAATATGTGGATTTAATCTACTCATAAATCGGGTTGGAATCGGATCAAGAAACGGATCAAATCTGAGCTGAAAACTGAAGAGAAGAAAACTGCCATATGGCAGTTATAACAGAAAATTACAACGGTTTCTGTTAAAACCGTTGTGGAAGGCAGTGGGCAGAAGCAGTTTTTGTTGATCAGTTTTGTGCACGGTTTTGGATCGTTTTCAACCGTTTTTCTTCCTGAGCTCGTATAAGATGTTGTATTTCTCATTTTCTGTTGTAACACACATCTAGAGAGAGAAGGAGAGGAGATAGAGATAGGAAACACTTGGATAGAAGAATAGGAATTATTCTTTGAGTGTTTTTCTTTGATTTACTGTTGAAGTGTTTCAGCAGTGGCTTTGATCATCTTGTAACCATTTTTGAGTGTTAAAGAAAGCTGGAAACCCCCTCCGTGGACGTAGGTCGTTTTGGCCGAACCACGTAAACCTTGTGTCGTTTTCTTTTCGGTTTGATTCAACATTATTCATGCATTGTTATTTTGATTTGATTGTTTGATTATCTCACAATAATTGGCGCCGTCTGTGGGAAGGTTGCGAACTGAAGCAGATCAAAGAATTAACAATGGCAGCAATGAAGTATGATGTTGAGAAATTTAATGGCAAGAACGATTTTGGTCTTTGGCAATTAAAGATGAAGGCTCTCCTGGTTCAGCAAGGGCTTGCAGGTGCTCTCAAGGGTGTTGATGGTTTCTCTGATAAAATTGGAGCCAATGAGAAGGCAGAGTTACTGGATAAAGCACATTCTACCATCATTCTATCCCTAGGAGATAAGGTGCTTAGGGAAGTCTCAAAGGAATTGACAGCAGAAGCTGTCTGGAACAAGCTTGAAGAGCTTTACAAGAAGAAGACCATGGTAAACCGTTTGTATCTCAAACAGAAACTATATTCATTCAAGATCCAAGAAGACAAGGCCATGGATGACTAGCTGGAGGAATTTAATAAGTATCTGGATGATTTTGAAGGAGTTGATGCCAAGATAGAAGATGAAGACAAGGCCATCCTGTTACTCAATGCATTGCCAAAATATTATGAGCATCTCAAAGATGCTATGATGTATGGAAGAGAAACCAAAATATCTCTGGAAGAAGTACAAACTGCTCTGAGGGCCAAAGAATTGCAAAGTTCATCAGATGGGAAATCAGACCTCAAGTAGAAGGGTTACACATCAAAACTGGAAAGTTTCACAAGTTCAAGAAAGCCTCAACAACAAGTGATCTGGGAAGAAAATCACAGCAGTCAAAACCAAAGGTTTTTTAGGGAAAGGAGACTAGAAAATGCTTCTATTGTAAGAAGCCCGGTCATCTCAAGAAGAATTGCTTTGAATTCAAGAAAAAGAAGGCAGAAGGATCAAACAAACCAAACACAGCAGACTTGGCACAAGGTGAATATTGTTGAGGGAAGAACAGAAGAGAAATAGATTCTGGACTCAGGATGTAGTTTCCATATGTGCCCCAATGCTGGATGGTTTCAAAACCTCAAGGTACACAAACATGGCTCAGTAATGTTAGGAGATGATCATGCATGCCAGATTGAAGGAATTGGTGATATTAGGCTCAGAATGCATGATGGCTCTGTGAAGACATTGTCCAATGTGAGATATATTCCTATGCTCAAGAGAAACCTCATAAGTCTTGGAACACTGGAAAATAAAGGGTGCAATTTCAAATCAATGAATGGGCAACTGTTTGTGTACAAGAGCTCAAAGCTGGCAATGAAAGGCATCAGGAAATCCAGTCTCTACTATCTCATTGCAGAGACTTTGACTGGAGATGCAAACATTATTGTTGCTGATGATTCACAATTATGGTACAAAAGACTTGGCCATATGAGTGAGACAGGTATGAATGAGCTACTGAAGCAAAGAGTCATCACTCACAAAGGGAGATTCCAGATACACAACTGTGAAACCTGCATCTTGGCAAAGAGCAAGAAATTGCCATATCCTACAGGTAAACATACCTCTAAACACCCCCTAGACTATGCTCATTCTGATCTTTGGGGACCTTCAAAGGTGGAAACAATGGGGGGTGGAAGATATTTCTTGAGTATAATAGATGATTATTCAAGAAAACTATGGATTTTCATTTTGAAGAATAAGTCTGATGCTTTTAATAAGTTCAAAGAATGGTGTAAAGAAGTTGAGATGGAAAAAGGGTCAACACTGAAATGTTTAAGGACGGATAATGGATTAGAATTTTTGTCTGAGGAATTCCAGAAATATTGCAAAGAAAAGGGTATAAAAAGACACAAGATTGTTCCTGCTCATCCTCAACAAAATGGAGTTGCTGAGAGGATGAACAGAACAATTTTGGAAAGGATTAGATGCATGTTAATAGAGTCTGGAATGCCTAAGAAGTTCTGGGGTGAAGCTGCTGCTACAGCAGCATACTTGATAAACAGAAGTCCATCCACTCCAAATCAGTATGTAACTCCATATCAAAGGTGGAGTGGAAACTTACCAGAATATTCACATTTAAGACCATTTGGATGTCTGGCTTATTCTCATGTTAAACAAGACAAATTAGATGCAAGGGCATTAAAATGTATGATGCTGGGATATCCACAGGGTGTAAAGGGGTATAGGTTATGGTGCTTGGAAGTTGGGTTGAACAAGGTGATTATAAGAAGAGATGTGAAGTTTTGTGAAGAACAAATGCCAATGAAACCAAGATCCAATGCTCCACTGGAAGTGACAGTAAGGAACAATGGTGCACAGCTCAAGGTGGAGCATGATGACACAGATGGAAAATCAGAAACTGATGAAGACACAGACTCAATCCAAGAACAAACTGATTCTGATAAGAATCAATACCAACTCGTTAGAGACAGAGAAAGGAGGGTTGTGAAGCCATCCTCAAGATATGGCAGTGATTATCTCACTGCATATGCCTTAAGTGTTGCTGAAGAAACAGAATACTCTGAGCCAAGAAACTATAGAGAAGCTATCAGTAGTAGTGACAGGGAAAGTTGGATCATTGTTATGCAACAAGAAATGGATTCATTGGAAAGGAATGGGACATGGATATTGGTTGATAAACCTGCTGGGCATAAACTTGTCAGCGGTAAATGGATTTTCAAGAAGAAAATAGAGTTCAGTGGGACAGAAAGGATAAGATTCAAAGCAAGGTTGGTTGCAAGAGGCTTCACTCAAAAGGAGGGAATAGACTATAATGAGATCTTTTCTCCTGTGGTGAAGCATTGTTCCATAAGAATGCTTCTGGCAATGGTGGCACAAATGGATTTAGAGTTGGAGCAGTTAGATATTAAGACTGCATTTCTGCATGGTGAGCTTAAGGAGACTATTTTCATGCATCAACCAGAGGGTTTTGAGATGCCAGAAAGTGAGAACAAGGCATGTTTACTCAAGAAATCCTTATATGGCCTCAAGCAGAGCTCCAGACAGTGGTATATAAAGTTTGATGAGTGCATGAAAAGGATTGGATATACAAAATCAAAATATGACAACTGTGTTTTCATGAGGAAGTCTAGGGATGAAATTCTGAGTTTCTTACTGTTATATGTGGATGATATGCTTGTAGCAAGCAGGTATCAATCTGAGATAGAAAGGCTTAAATCAGATTTACAGGAAGAATTTGAAATGAAGCAACTTGGAGAAGCAAGAAGGATATTGGGAATGGACATATGCAGAGACATAAGGAAGGGGTTATTGTGGCTTGAGCAGAAAAGCTATGTGGAGAAGATTCTCAGTAAATTCAAGATGAATGAAGCTAGGCCAGTAACAGTTCCTTTGGCACAGCATTTCAAGTTGACAGAATCACAAAAACCCAAAACTGAAGAAGAAGAGCTTGAAATGTCAAAAGTTCCTTATTCAAATGCTGTTGGCAGCATAATGTATTTGATGGTGTGTTCCAGGCTTGATATATCTCATGCAGTGAGTGTTGTTTCCAGGTACATGTCTAATCCTGGAAAGCAGCATTGGGAAGCACTCAAGTGGATTATGAGGTATTTGAGAGGGTCTGCAACCAGAGGAATCATGTTTAAGAGAGTTGATGTTTTACAGGATGTTGTGAAGGGTTATGTGGACTCAGATTATGCAGCAAACCTGGACAACAGGAAATCACAATCTGGATATGTGTTTACATTGTTTGGTGCAGCCATCAGTTGGAGGTCTATGTTACAATCAGTGGTGGCATTGAGCACTACAGAAGTAGAATACATGGCAATGACTGAAGCTGTAAAGGAAGTTGTATGGCTAAAGGGTATGATTTCTGAGTTTGGGATAAAGCAGCAGTCTGTAACAGTAATGTGTGACTCTCAGAGTGCACTTCACCTAGTAAAACATCAAGTATACCATGAAAGATCAAAACATATTGATGTTAAGCATCATTATGTTAGAGATATAATTGAGAAGGGAGATGTGAATGTAAAGAAGGTGAGTACAAAGGAGAATGCAGCTGATATGCTTACCAAGGCTTTGCCATCTGATAAGTTCAATTATTGCTTGGATTTGATCCAAGTGGTTCAATGCAGTTGAGGAATTATGTTGCAGAAACATGTTCAGGTTTTGAACATGGTTGAGGGAGTTTTATGTTTGATGTTAAGATTCAAGATTGTTTGTTCAAGGTGGAGTTTATTCGTATATAAGTCAAGTGGAGATTTGTGAAGAATATGTGGACTTAATCTACTCATAAATCGGGTTGGAATTGGATCAAGAAATGGATCAAATCTGAGCTGAAAACTGAAGAGAAGAAAAATGCCATATGGCAGTTATAACAGAAAATTACAACGGTTTTTGTTAAAACCGTTGTGGAAGGCAGTGTGCAGAAGCAGTTTTTGTTGATCAGTTTTGTGCACGGTTTTGGATCGTTTTCAACCGTTTTTCTTCCTGAGCTCGTATAAGATGTTGTATTTCTCATTTTCTGTTGTAACACACATCTAGAGAGAGAAGGAGAGGAGATAGAGATAGGAAACACTTGGATAGAAGAATAGGAATTATTCTTTGAGTGTTTTTCTTTGATTTACTGTTGAAGTGTTTCAGCAGTGGCTTTGATCATCTTGTAACCATTTTTGAGTGTTAAAGAAAGCTGGAAACCCCCTCCGTGGACGTAGGTCGTTTTGGCCGAACCACGTAAACCTTGTGTCGTTTTCTTTTCGGTTTGATTCAACATTATTCATGCATTATTATTTTGATTTGATTGTTTGATTATCTCACAATAGTTGGCGCCGTCTGTGGGAAGGTTGCGAACTGAAGCAGATCAAAGAATTAACAATGGCAGCAATGAAGTATGATGTTGAGAAATTTAATGGCAAGAACGATTTTGGTCTTTGGCAATTAAAGATGAAGGCTCTCCTGGTTCAGCAAGGGCTTGCAGGTGCTCTCAAGGGTGTTGATGGTTTCTCTGATAAAATTGGAGCCAATGAGAAGGCAGAGTTACTGGATAAAGCACATTCTACCATCATTCTATCCCTAGGAGATAAGGTGCTTAGGGAAGTCTCAAAGGAATTGACAGCAGAAGCTGTCTGGAACAAGCTTGAAGAGCTTTACAAGAAGAAGACCATGGTAAACCGTTTGTATCTCAAACAGAAACTATATTCATTCAAGATCCAAGAAGACAAGGCCATGGATGACTAGCTGGAGGAATTTAATAAGTATCTGGATGATTTTGAAGGAGTTGATGCCAAGATAGAAGATGAAGACAAGGCCATCCTGTTACTCAATGCATTGCCAAAATATTATGAGCATCTCAAAGATGCTATGATGTATGGAAGAGAAACAAAAATATCTCTGGAAGAAGTACAAACTGCTCTGAGGGCCAAAGAATTGCAAAGTTCATCAGATGGGAAATCAGACCCTCAAGCAGAAGGGTTACACATCAAAACTGGAAAGTTTCACAAGTTCAAGAAAGCCTCAACAACAAGTGATCTGGGAAGAAAATCACAGCAGTCAAAAC
This sequence comes from Ajuga chamaepitys, assembly GCA_958295605.1. NCBI lineage: Eukaryota > Viridiplantae > Streptophyta > Magnoliopsida > Lamiales > Lamiaceae > Ajuga > Ajuga chamaepitys. The sequence continues at coordinate 9,267,591 of OY282497.1, forward strand.
CAAAGGTTTTTTAGGGAAAGGAGACTAGAAAATGCTTCTATTGTAAGAAGCCCAGTCATCTCAAGAAGAATTGCTTTGAATTCAAGAAAAAGAAGGCAGAAGGATCAAACAAACCAAATACAGCAGACTTGGCACAAGGTGAATATTGTTGAGGGAAGAACAGAAGAGAAATAGATTCTGGACTCAGGATGTAGTTTCCATATGTGCCCCAATGCTGGATGGTTTCAAAACCTCAAGGTACACAAACATGGGTCAGTAATGTTAGGAGATGATCATGCATGCCAGATTGAAGGAATTGGTGATATTAGGCTCAGAATGCATGATGGCTCTGTGAAGACATTGTCCAATGTGAGATATATTCCTATGCTCAAGAGAAACCTCATAAGTCTTGGAACACTGGAAAATAAAGGGTGCAATTTCAAATCAATGAATGGGCAACTGTTTGTGTACAAGAGCTCAAAGCTGGCAATGAAAGGCATCAGGAAATCCAGTCTCTACTATCTCATTGCAGAGACTTTGACTGGAGATGCAAACAGTATTGTTGCTGATGATTCACAATTATGGTACAAAAGACTTGGCCATATGAGTGAGACAGGTATGAATGAGCTACTGAAGCAAAGAGTCATCACTCACAAAGGGAGATTCCAGATACACAACTGTGAAACCTGCATCTTGGCAAAGAGCAAGAAATTGCCATATCCTACAGGTAAACATACCTCTAAACACCCCCTAGACTATGCTCATTCTGATCTTTGGGGACCTTCAAAGGTGGAAACAATGGGGGGTGGAAGATATTTCTTGAGTATAATAGATGATTATTCAAGAAAACTATGGATTTTCATTTTGAAGAATAAGTCTGATGCTTTTAATAAGTTCAAAGAATGGTGTAAAGAAGTTGAGATGGAAAAAGGGTCAACACTGAAATGTTTAAGGACGGATAATGGATTAGAATTTCTGTCTGAGGAATTCCAGAAATATTGCAAAGAAAAGGGTATAAAAAGACACAAGATTGTTCCTGCTCATCCTCAACAAAATGGAGTTGCTGAGAGGATGAACAGAACAATTTTGGAAAGGATTAGATGCATGTTAATAGAGTCTGGAATGCCTAAGAAGTTCTGGGGTGAAGCTGCTGCTACAGCAGCATACTTGATAAACAGAAGTCCATCCACTCCAAATCAGTATGTAACTCCATATCAAAGGTGGAGTGGAAACTTACCAGAATATTCACATTTAAGACCATTTGGATGTCTGGCTTATTCTCATGTTAAACAAGACAAATTAGATGCAAGGGCATTAAAATGTATGATGCTGGGATATCCACAGGGTGTAAAGGGGTATAGGTTATGGTGCTTGGAAGTTGGGTTGAACAAGGTGATTATAAGAAGAGATGTGAAGTTTTGTGAAGAACAAATGCCAATGAAACCAAGATCCAATGCTCCACTGGAAGTGACAGTAAGGAACAATGGTGCACAGCTCAAGGTGGAGCATGATGACACAGATGGAAAATCAGAAACTGATGAAGACACAGACTCAATCCAAGAACAAACTGATTCTGATAAGAATCAATACCAACTCGTTAGAGACAGAGAAAGGAGGGTTGTGAAGCCATCCTCAAGATATGGCAGTGATTATCTCACTGCATATGCCTTAAGTGTTGCTGAAGAAACAGAATACTCTTAGCCAAGAAACTATAGAGAAGCTGTCAGTAGTAGTGACAGGGAAAGTTGGATCATTGTTATGCAACAAGAAATGGATTCATTGGAAAGGAATGGGACATGGATATTGGTTGATAAACCTGCTGGGCATAAACTTGTCAGCGGTAAATGGATTTTCAAGAAGAAAATAGAGTTCAGTGGGACAGAAAGGATAAGATTCAAAGCAAGGTTGGTTGCAAGAGGCTTCACTCAAAAGGAGGGAATAGACTATAATGAGATCTTTTCTCCTGTGGTGAAGCATTGTTCCATAAGAATGCTTCTGGCAATGGTGGCACAAATGGATTTAGAGTTGGAGCAGTTAGATATTAAGACTGCATTTCTGCATGGTGAGCTTAAGGAGACTATTTTCATGCATCAACCAGAGGGTTTTGAGATGCCAGAAAGTGAGAACAAGGCATGTTTACTCAAGAAATCCTTATATGGCCTCAAGCAGAGCTCCAGACAGTGGTATATAAAGTTTGATGAGTGCATGAAAAGGATTGGATATACAAAATCAAAATATGACAACTGTGTTTTCATGAGGAAGTCTAGGGATGAAATTCTGAGTTTCTTACTGTTATATGTGGATGATATGCTTGTAGCAAGCAGGTATCAATCTGAGATAGAAAGGCTTAAATCAGATTTACAGGAAGAATTTGAAATGAAGCAACTTGGAGAAGCAAGAAGGATATTGGGAATGGACATATGCAGAGACATAAGGAAGGGGTTATTGTGGCTTGAGCAGAAAAGCTATGTGGAGAAGATTCTCAGTAAATTCAAGATGAATGAAGCTAGGCCAGTAACAGTTCCTTTGGCACAGCATTTCAAGTTGACAGAATCACAAAAACCCAAAACTGAAGAAGAAGAGCTTGAAATGTCAAAAGTTCCTTATTCAAATGCTGTTGGCAGCATAATGTATTTGATGGTGTGTTCCAGGCTTGATATATCTCATGCAGTGAGTGTTGTTTCCAGGTACATGTCTAATCCTGGAAAGCAGCATTGGGAAGCACTCAAGTGGATTATGAGGTATTTGAGAGGGTCTGCAACCAGAGGAATCATGTTTAAGAGAGTTGATGTTTTACAGGATGTTGTGAAGGGTTATGTGGACTCAGATTATGCAGCAAACCTGGACAACAGGAAATCACAATCTGGATATGTGTTTACATTGTTTGGTGCAGCCATCAGTTGGAGGTCTATGTTACAATCAGTGGTGGCATTGAGCACTACAGAAGTAGAATACATGGCAATGACTGAAGCTGTAAAGGAAGCTGTATGGCTAAAGGGTATGATTTCTGAGTTTGGGATAAAGCAGCAGTCTGTAACAGTAATGTGTGACTCTCAGAGTGCACTTCACCTAGTAAAACATCAAGTATACCATGAAAGATCAAAACATATTGATGTTAAGCATCATTATGTTAGAGATATAATTGAGAAGGGAGATGTGAATGTAAAGAAGGCGAGTACAAAGGAGAATGTAGCTGATATGCTTACCAAGGCTTTGCCATCTGATAAGTTCAATTATTGCTTGGATTTGATCCAAGTGGTTCAATGCAGTTGAGGAATTATGTTGCAGAAACATGTTCAGGTTTTGAACATGGTTGAGGGAGTTTTATGTTTGATGTTAAGATTCAAGATTGTTTGTTCAAGGTGGAGTTTATTCGTATATAAGTCAAGTGGAGATTTGTGAAGAATATGTGGACTTAATCTACTCATAAATCGGGTTGGAATTGGATCAAGAAATGGATCAAATCTGAGCTGAAAACTGAAGAGAAGAAAAATGCCATATGGCAGTTATAACAGAAAATTACAACGGTTTCTGTTAAAACCGTTGTGGAAGGCAGTGTGCAGAAGCAGTTTTTGTTGATCAGTTTTGTGCACGGTTTTGGATCGTTTTCAACTGTTTTTCTTCCTGAGCTCGTATAAGATGTTGTATTTCTCATTTTCTGTTGTAACACACATCTAGAGAGAGAAGGAGAGGAGATAGAGATAGGAAACACGTGGATAGAAGAATAGGAATTATTCTTTGAGTGTTTTTCTTTGATTTACTGTTGAAGTGTTTCAGCAGTGGCTTTGATCATCTTGTAACCATTTTTTGAGTGTTAAAGAAAGCTGGAAACCCCCTCCGTGGACGTAGGTCGTTTTGGCCGAACCACGTAAACCTTGAGTCGTTTTCTTTTCGGTTTGATTCAACATTATTCATGCATTGTTATTTTGATTTGATTGTTTGATTATCTCACAACATATCGCATGCGAGCTGCATGCTAATTTGTAATTTCCAGTCAAGTTCTCCATTTTCACCTAAAAAATAGAAACATATTCACGAAATAAAATTATTACCAGACTTAGTTATTGCTTTCTGTTTATTTAACTAGCCTCAATTGAAAATGCACGGTGTAGCTAGCCAAAAATAAAGGGCGGACCTACCCCTATGGTTCGGGGCTAGGACCCTGGCCCCTCAACCCCCACCCCGCTCTATTCTACCTTATTATTTTATGTATGTGTATAATATGTATATTGTGTATTTGCTTTAAAAAATATGTGTGTTTTGGTCCTCTAAAAGTTGAATGGGTCTTGAGTGCACATGATGCACAATAATCCCTAAAAAACACCTAAAACTCCTAAAAATCATAAATCCTAAAAAAAAAACCTATAACTCTAAAAATCCTAAAAACTAAAAAAACCTAAACCCTCCTAAAAACCCCAGGTGCATACAGGTGCATAATAAGCCTTATTGTGCACCTAGTGTGCACAAATTTTTGCCTCAAAATTATAAATTATTAAGATATATTTGGATAATTTTTGTAATATCCAATAAAAATACTCTAACTTCTAATATATAGATAATTAATGATACGTTTTAGCATATTTGATACTCCTTCCGGTCCATAAGAAGTGCCACTTTAGACTTATTTGGAAAAAATAAGAATGTAAATGACAATTATATATCCCTACACAATCTATTTAATTGGGATATATTTTGTGAAATAAGGAAATAACTGACACACATAGTGTATGCATGCATTTAGGTCGATTTACGAGTATTTTGGTAGTATTTACATATAAATTCGGTGGTTTTGTTATATATGATTATCTTGAGCCGAATGACGTATTTGCTCGTTTAGTAGCGAAAAGTGTGATACATTAAGATGAAGTTTGAAGAAGTAACAAGCAAGAAATGAGGTGAAACAGTGAAAAAAACAGAATGCAATGTTAAATCCTATCAAATTTTCAGTATTTCGCACATATCTTGAAATCTACAGGTCTGATTAAGGTGAAATTAGTGGCATTGAAAAGTTAGTTCAAGGGCCTACAACTTTGTCTGAAAGAGTCAAAGCCCAATTCGGAACAGAAGACCTCCAAAAATGGCTTTGAAGTTAGACAAGTAGTGTAGTTTCGGCCCATTACTTGGCTCACAAGTCCAAAAACGTGTTTTTGGGAGAGTTTTCCTATTCTAATTCAGATTTTCTCCTTCTTTATCCCAGATATGTACTCCTATAAATACCCCAAGGCTCTATACATCAATTCATATTCTCATGTCATTGGAAGCACCTTGGAGGCTTAACACGAAGGGCAAGAAGCGCGAAGCGGAGAAGATCAAAACTGAAGACTCCAGGTTTAGTTGTTCTTATTTATTTTATTATTTTATAATATTTGTTTATGAATGTTCTTTGATTTTAATTATAGACATGAGTAACTAAATACGTTTGTGTTCTAGGGCTAGAAAGTTGGTTATGATTAACTATGTTTTGATTTATTTTATTCCAATACCACTGGAGGACATTGATTATATGTGTGGTAAATTCTCCTACAACTCTTACGATAATCAAGGATTAAGAATTGATGATCATTCTTATGGTAGCACAAGAGATTTTTTACAACAACCTCAGAATGAATATGGTAGTCAAATTGAGGTTGAGGAAGAGTCGCAGGTTACTCATAGGCAAACTATGATGTAACTGCAAGCTCGGGCAGAAGATTTGAAGGATATAAAGGTGCAAATGAAACAAATACTTAAGATGCTTGTAGACCTACAGAAAGAGCAACTTGTAACTGAAGTTGACTTAAAGGAACAACGGTCGGTATTCGACGTAGAGAACGATGAAGAGATCATTAAGGAGAAGTTGTGTGAGGAGGTCGAAGAGAAAATTCAAGAAGAAATTCACATGCAAGATCCTCAAGAACAAGTGTCCATTGCTCCGCATGAGTTGGCTGGCGGCCATGACGAGGCCTATCCGATGAGCTTCCAATAGAAGGCAACATCGATGATAATACCGATCCAAAAGAATGTACACCTCATCATATTGACTCAGGGAGTTTAATTTCTTTATATCCTTTTACAAAGTCAAATTATGATTATTTATGTGATTGACATGCAAGTTTTGAATCGTCTTTTCTTTTCAATTTTAGAAAACTTGCATCGCAATTGGTCATGGAACTTATTTTCTTTATTAATTATAATGCCCATAATGTTATCAAGAATCAGTATTTCCATGTATGCATTAAAGATTCGCCTGTCCTCTTAGAGCAAACAAAAGCATGCCAAGAAAAAAAACACTTCTTTTTAGATCTTGGTTAACATTAAAGGAGTCTGCCTAAAGATGTAAAACTTAGCGCTTGTCGGGGGGCAACCCAGTGTTTACTATTTATCGTTATTTATTTTTTATATTTTCAATTTTTAGGAAATTAACATGATATGAGGAAAATGCAATGAAACAAATCATAAAGCACGAGAATATAAAATTTAAGGACAAAGGACGTGAGGTTTGACCGAGTCTATTCGAAGAACCCGGTCAAGTAATGAAAAGAGAAAATTCGAAAGCAGCCCCAAATTCCAGGTTTAATGTTCCAATTTCATCTTTTGGTGAGTGCCACCAAGGCGTACCACTTCTCTCCCACAAACCTTGGCCTTGATCAAGTTTGGGGAAGGGGGTAAAGTGGGACATCTTGGCAGCTAGTGTTTTTTCATGAACTCGTTGATTTGTAGTTAATTTGCATCATGTTGGTTTAGGTTGTTTTTCATCATTTATTTATTGTATTTAGTGTTTATTTGAGATTTGTCGAGTGAGTTTTGTGAGTGAAAAACTCGGAATTGTGAGATAAAGGAATAGCGTAAAAATGGTTGATTGGCGATGATGTGTGAATGATGAGTCAAATTTTTAAAATCTCTTATGACACATAGACGAGCATGATAGGCATATTTTATATGAAATTGAGCATGCATGTAGAATGATGATCACTTTAGCATGTGCGGTTTTGAGCTTTTGATTGAACCCTTATATTTGGAGTTATATCTATATTGTTTTCTTTCGATGTGAATTGTTGATCACCATGTATGTATATTTCGAGAACTTTCCTTGCGTCTTCTTAAGAAACGTCAAGTACATGTTGTGGATATAGAAAATTATTTTAGGCGTTCCTTTGTTTAGCCTATTTTAGCCTAAAATGATCTTTTTACCAAATTTTATAAAAATAATCCTTAGTCAGCCACTTAGAGCCTTGAACTTTACTTTTCATAACCATATATTATAAGCTTTAATCCGTTCATTTTTTAGCCTTTTTGCCTTAACTTGGACTATTTGAGTGTGAGGCCGTGGATTGGGAGGTAGAGTTGAGAGAAAAAGTACAAGGTCTTTTAGTGGAATGAATAATGAGATGGTTTGGTAGAAAGAAGGAATTATAATGGGCAAAAGATTAGAAAAATTGGTCCCTCCTAGTCTATTTACTTTGTTAATTTCTTATGTAAAATAGAGAAAAAATTGAAAAAATGGAAAAGAAAAAAAAAATTATGTTTATGTTTATGTTTTTTTTTTTCTTTTTTTTTTTTTTGGTTTAGAAGAGATTTAATTACACAAGTGCTTAATATGCCTAAGTATTTGAAAAAAGTGAGTAGTCTCAAAGTGGTGCTCAATGATTATTGGTATTAAGAATAATTGGTTGAATAAAGCAAATTTATTGTTTATATGGGGCGAAGAATCTATCTTTTAGCTTTCTGAGATTTGAAAAGTGACGGAAAGAGTTAATATCAATTGAGAGGTAGTTGAGACTAGTTAACTCGATTAGTCCAAGAATGAGTTGCTTTTATCCAAAATTTTATCTTACCTTACCTTAAGCCTACATTAAAAAAAAAAAAGACCTTTCTGATTCTTTGTTCACATGTGTTAAGTATGAAGTATAGATTAGATAATAGGCAAGCATATGGTAGACTGTATTGTGATTCAACTTGAGTATAAACATATCATTCTATACACTTGAGAGATGAGCGATACACTTATCCGGTGTGGATCATTCATTTGAATTGTCATGTCTTGAAAGTAGTTGATATATGCTCTGTTAAATATGCTCATTAGTCTATGTTGTTTTTTTCGAAAATTTTATGAGGCTAGATTCGTTGCTTAAATCGTCCTAATGCTTGAAGTTCTTGAATTTTCTATTTTATTGTTCGGGGACAAACCAACAATCTAAGTTTGAGGGACTTCGATGCACGTAGTGTATGCATGCATTTAGGTCGATTTATACGAGTATATTGGTAGTGTTTGTATATAAATTCGGTGTTTTTATATTATATTTGATTATCTTGAGCCGAATGATGTGTTTGCTTATTTTGTAGCAGAAAGTGTGATTTTAAGGTTAAAATTACATTAGGATGAAGTTTGAAGAAGATACGAGCAAGAAAAGAGCTGAAAGGTGAAAAGAGCGGAATACAACGTCAAATCCTATCCTAACTCGTCTTCAGAATTTCGTCCATATCTTGAGATCTACAAGTCCGATTGAGGTGCATTAGTGGCCTTTGAAAGCTAATTCAAAGGGCTACAACTTTGTCAGAAAGAGCCAAAGCCTAATTTGGACTGGAAAACCTCTAAAAATGGCTTTGAAGTTGGACAAGTAGTGCAGTTTCGGCCCATTACTTGGCCCACAAGTCCAAAATGAATTTTTGTGCGAGTTTTCCTATTCCAATTCATATTTTCTCCCTCCTTATCCTAGCTATGTACTCCTACAAATACCTCAATGCTCTATACATCAATTCATAATCTCATGTCATTGGAAGCACCTTGGAGGCTTGAAACGAAGGGCAAGAAGCGCGAAGAGGAGAAGATCAAGACTGAAGACTCCGGGTTTATTTGTTCTTATTTATTTTATTTCTTTAGAATGTTTTTTTATGAATGTTCTTTGGTTTTAATTATAGACTTGAGTAGCTAAACATGTTTGTGTTCTAGGGCTATAAAGTAGGTGACGATTATCTATGTTCTCTACGTGTTTATCTATTACGTTGTTCTTATTTTATGAATTAATTAATTTGGTCAGTTGATTATATTCTACTTTCTTAATAACTCGACGCCGAGATGAGGGGGTTCTTAATAGGCATATAGCATAAGGATCGATAATCGTTCGAAAGGAGTGAGATACTTGTGTAGACATCACTTTTAGGATCCCTTTGAAGTTACATATGTGATTGATAGCCCAAGAGGGTAATTATTCATACGTAATCTATACACTAGCATCGTCCAAGATGAGGTCTAATTAATAGTAGTACCACCTAATAAATAATAGAATTGGTTTAAAAGTCCAGAATAATAGAATAATCAATCATAGGAAATTGCAATTGAAATCGAAGCTCTAGGCTACGTTTCTTATCTTATTTGAATCTCTTGTTATTAATTATTTCCTTTTATTCAAGTATCTGTTTATTTTAGTTATTTAATCAAACACATTACCTTTTCGAGAGCGTAGATATGAAAGAACTATTAGGATTAGGGTATAAAATAGAACATATGTAAACAGTCTCTGTGGGATCTACCTTGTTTGCCACTAACTACAGTAATATCATACACTTGTGGTAACACTAGGATTAGAATTTAGTGCAGCAATAATCAACTAAATTCAGTAGGTTGTTTAGAATAAGATAGGAAAAATTATGATTTTTTTGTTAAAGCCACACTTTTTTTGAACATTTTCAACTTCTCTAAAACGATACTGTTTTTGGATTGGGGGGAGTGATAATAATTGTTGATATTCTATTTAAATAATAAATATAATATTTATTATTTATTATTATGTGTATATTAATGTTGGTCGGAGAGCTCTTTGTTTGCTAGCTTCCCTAACCATAAATTCTGGGTCCGTCTCTGGCCGATAAGGCGAGTAATCTCAAATTCCACAAAGATTGAGATAAAATGTATGCAGTATTACAATTCACTTCATCCATCCATAGGAATTATATTTAAATATGTACATTTTTTCTTATTTTTAGTTAATTTGATTAAGGCGCAACTCTTCAAAAAGTATCAGTAGGCACTCATATATATTATCTTAATATTTTTTATTTGCCTTGTAACATATATGACTCTCACTGTGGGACAATATAATTTTGAAACATTAGTTTTATTATGGGACACTCGGAGTACAAGAATCCAATTTTATCTAAACCACGAAAATGGATTATGGTTTAATACCTATTTCTCACAAATGAATACCAAAGAAATAACAAATTCAAGCTTTTTTTTTTCTTTTTTTTTATTAAAGACAATGCGGATTCTAATAATAATGAAAAAGAAAAAAAAAGAACAAATTTGAGGTTTCAATTTCATTTACACATGACATAAGCTTTTAGTTAAATTAACTCATAAACAATTCAATTCTCTAAAGATAATCACTAGTGTTAATTATATACATATATTGACATTTTGTTCAATTTATACTTATAACTCCCAAAGCTATTAAGATTTATTATCCTCTACAATTCATCCCAAACCTATTGATGTTATTGATCTTCCATGTCATCGTATTGTTAATTAACAAACCTCATGTTTCCAATCTTGATATGATAACTCAAATATGCCCAACCAATTTGCTAAACAAATCAAACACCAATTAAAACACAAACACATGAATAGAGAAAGAAATATGAACAAGATAATTGAATCCATCATATGATCCATGAACATATTTCTAGCAAAACAACATTAAAAGATAAAAATTGAATTAACACCGATCTTGCTACTTAAATTGTTTGCTCTTGAATCTTGGTGCTTCTCTTGTCTTTCCTCTATATATAGCCTCCAAAATATAATGCTAGATGTCTTCTTCGAGCATGATAGGTTATATTTATAGTTGGAAGTCTTCGGACAAATGATGATTCGAAAATGGAAAAAAAAAACCTAAACACATAAGTAAATAAAAACCGCCAAATTGGTGCTCGATCAAGTGCAGTCTTTTTTTTCTCTATGTACGATCCAACTCCTTATCACTCGACCTCTGGTCAACCCCATAGATATCCATCCCAAGCCAAGCATCCATTCGACTGAGCGGCATTGAATTTCCATTTCTCTCTAATTTAGTTTCTTGCTCGTTTTGTCTCTGGAGTTCACCTTTTTGAAACTTTAACTTTAACCGTAGGTAAAACACTACAAACGAGCAAACACACCTTTGCACAAGATAAAGTAATCAAAACCATAGTTGTCTATTATACATGTAATTTTAATAAATTATAGGGAGTGCTAGTTATATAGAAAATAGGTAAGTGTGTACATGTTTTTTAGCCACCTTTTATGGCTACATGTTCTATAGCCAAATTAGGAAGGTTAGCCAATATAACCCTGATTAACTAAAAATAATTCAGCTTCGCTCCATCCTCCTTCTTTGATATAACCCCCTCCCTCCCCCCTCCCAATCAACATACACTCAATCGATACAAAACATAAAAAACAGACCCCACGCCCTTTTGATACATCCTTGGCCAGGACAACTAGCCGATGACGGAGACAGAATAGACCACGAAAAGCTAACCCACAATGATGCATCCCTCGACCAAGTCTCTGATTCCTAGCTCTGAACCTCTGTCGAAACCTTCACCTCCAACGGCGGCCACATACTTGTACATGTGAGGATAGAGTATTTCTTACTCGATCTTTTAGTGTTGTAAAACTGTTAGATTTGTATTTCTCTTAGTTGTGTCTAAAACTGCCAAACTTTTTAGCGTCATTTTATGGTTATATGATTTTATGTTTTTTTATGTGCATATGAAATCGTAGATGGAATGCTAGCTTGTTGAAACCTGTGAATGTAGTTGAAATAGTTGAATAATGCATGGTTTTGGTGTCAAAATCCCGGAAAAAAAATGTGAATTTGAAATATTCTATATTGATTGAAATGGAGGAGATGAAGATGTATCAACAAAGAGTGTATCAGTGTAGGTTACCATCGATACACTCATGTGTCGATACAAACCTGCATCGATACACGCGTATATCAATACAACATTCTGGATTGATGCATTACATCGATGTTCTTTTTTTTTAATTAGAAATATAGGATGATTTCCAATGCATATTTTCTTCATTGATACCGTGTATATCAATGACGAAATTATAATTATTTTATTTTGGTTTTCTAAATCTTAAAAAAACAGTGCATCGATGCATATGTACATTGATACATCATTTCATTGATAATAATATGTGACATGTATTGATAAGATTCATATTTCACATTTTATGCATCATATTTCCTTATATTTTATTTGTAAAATTATGCTTAACTCTTGTATTTTGATTAAAATTTGTATTTGTAGGATAAATGGATGATTTGAGCAACTTGGATATCAATTTAGTTGATTTTGAAGAATGCAAGAATTTTCCGTAGAGACAGCATCTCCAGGGGATGTTTTTGCATAAGGCTTGGGCACGCCTCAACCAACAGATTGTCAAATTGCATTTTGAACATAAGACGTGGGCACGCCTTACCTGGAAAAGACACACCTGCAGGATTTTTATAAAAGTGGCACCCCTCTTTCTCGCTCCGGAAGATTTGAAATTAGTTTGAATGTATTTAGACTTTATTAGATAGTTTTAGATAAGGTCAAAGAGGGAGATATATAAGGGATGAAAAAAAAAAAGACAGACATAACGGGACCAACGTAAAAGTTATTTTGTCTTCTCTCTTCTCTCTTCTCACCCAAAAAAGTACTTTTGTAAAAAGCTCCATGGAAGGCTAAATTCCATTCTCCGATCGAAGAATAATTAAAGACTTAGTTCTTCCATATTTGTGAGATCTAATTTGTTTTACTTTTTCATAAATTCTTCATTATTCGTATATCTCCCGTGTTTGATGCAATTATTATTTTGATTGATTAAATGATGTGGCTAGTTTTTTAATTGTCCAAATAATATATTACCAATTAGAGCGTTAAATCCGCAATTGTTTAATTGTTCTAATTTTTGTGGTAAATAACATAGTTGATTACAAAGATGGTTTTCTGTCTATGTTATGGAGGTATATGATCCAGTCTAAATGAACCTACATGTGTGTTTGTTGGCTAGAATTGATGGTCTCTCTCATATTAATGTTGTTGATAAATTAAATTCTACGATCCTATCTAGAATTGTTTATTGGCAAGAGAAGTAATCAGAGATCGTATCCTGATTATCGAACCAGTAAGGAGGGATAGGTTATTAGGTCGTACCAATAACCATAACCAGTTTAGTGTTGAATGTGAAGATTATATTATTGCATCTATGATCGAATACATGAAGCATGTCTGAAATTGGACTTTGATCGGATTCCTTGTCAATTTATTAATCTTCAATATACTTCAATATTGTTTTAGTTAATTTAGTTTTGTTTAATATCAATCTTAAAAAAAAAAACCCATCTTTAGTTTATTTATTTTCAATTATCTTACAAAAGAATAAGTAGATCTCTATCAATCCCTGAGGATTCGACCTTGTTCTCCACTATCACAATTTGTAAATTAGAACAAGTAATTGTATTTGTTAGCTTTGACACCCAACATGTATATTGATACAAAATCATGCATCGATATAATTGATATAAATTGTTATCGATTTTTTTTAATAAAGATTAATTTTTTTTCCTTAAAAATACATTTTAATAAGTATGTATCAAAAAGGGTACTTTTTAGTAAATATAGAATAATTTTTATTTTATATTACTTTTTATTATATTACATCCTAGATATTTTGAAATATATAATACTTTTTTTTCGAATATGATCTTAAACATATATATTTGAGTTATAGTATATGATTTTTTTATATTTATATTTGGTATTTTAAATATAATGTATCAGTTAAGTTTTTAATAATTCTTTTTGTTTAAACTGTATAACATTCATATGTAGTTTTATTTAAAAAATGATTTCTATATCATGTATTGTTTAAGTTTTTTAATATATTTTTTTTTTTGTATTTTTTTTCCTTTATGTTTTTAGTTTCTTGAGAATATGGTTTTGCATTTATCCTACAGATCTCAGTGTACACATACTTCAATTAAATGCAATTAATATTTTGTATGATATTTATTTACTTAATATTTTGATGTTCGTCATTGATTCGTAGCAGTTCATAATGACAACCATGTTTCTTGAAATTTTTAAAGGCAGTCCTTTGTATGTAGGTGGCAGGGATTGAACAATATAGATCTTTTCGGGAAAACAGTGACATACCGAAGCATGCAACTCCTTACCATTGTAAACTAGCAGCTTGAAGCTTGTGGGATGTTGGAGAGGTTTAGAGGAACATGCTTCGGTCACTGCATGAGTATTGACCGAGATATTGTGTTTGCTGGGAAGTTTTTCTTATATTTCATGAGCCGAGGCGTTGTGGTAGACTTGGATGATGCAAATACAACCACTTATTTTCTAATCCATGATAACCTTGCTAGGTTTGGGCCCTACGAGTTTTGTCAGATTACTAGACTACGCTTCGGAGGTACATCCTTTGATGTATCAACTGCTGCAACTGTGTCCCCTTCCTCGGACGACGTTTTCAGAAGATATTTCTGAAGAAGTCAGCATGAGAATACAGTTGCAGAGCGGTTCAAGAGAGGAGACTTTGTAGGACATCTGGAGGACAACCTGAAGATTGCCCTAGTGCTGGTGGCAAGTAGGTTTTATTCGGAAGTGAGAAACGCTTAGCCGTTGACAACTGGTTGTGGACTCTGGTGGAGGATATGGAGGCATTCAATGCTTTTCCATGGGGTCGTGGTTCTATCTGAGAACCGTCTACTTCTTACATAGGGGTTATGATGAATACATTATTCCATGTTAGCAAGGAGATCTGACGTGCTTAGGGGTATGGTTGTTTTTCAATGTCTTGTGACTTGAATTAACTTGGTGGTTTAGTTCTTTCACTTTGGTTGTGTTTATTTATTTATAGATTGCAAAAATTTACTATCACACTTTTTCCTTTATTCTCGTGCCTTATTTTAATTTAAATTAAAATATTCATGAAGAACAAATAAAATTTGTTGATAGAAATTAAATGAAAGTGAATGAAGCTTCCAAATTTAGAAAGGAACAAAATAACAACAAAACAACAACGTGATCACGTACAAAATAGCCAAACGCAATGTCATGGTAACACAACAGATAAAATTCAACAGTGGTATTCTACGTGGATTGGTAGCACCATGAAATTGGGACAAGATACAAACGTTAGTGGCGTTCTCTTGGAAGAACTTCACCATCTGATGATACCTTCACTCATTGTTTCCATAGCCTACATAGACTTGCACGACTTATGCATCTTCCTGAAATGGTTGAAAGAATAATTTATGTCAGCATAAGGCATTCTAGTTTTTATAGTAGAAATGTTTTAAACAAAGGATATATTTTCTCAATAGCACATAAGTTTTCCCAACGTATGAAGCAATTATTGATATCTCAGTCCCAATACGCTTTCGGTGTCACAAGCATTGTTGGACAAGCATTGCACGTTTTTGTCCCGTGATCCACTTTCCACCATAGTACTTCTCCATCATCGTCATTGCGAATACATCCTCCATGACCTTTCACCATCCTCCGTGAGTGTACCATGAATGCTAGTCATATGGAGAAGTCATCTCGTAGGTATTTTAGGGAATTTGGCACGTCATGGCTCGTCTTAATTAGAGGCCATTAGTCAAGGCTTGGTACAATACTTGTGTAGATAATAGAGTTGGTGGTGAGTATATCTTCGTACCATACCTCCTATTTAAATATTTTAGAAACTAGAGGGGAAATCAATAGTGTCTGTACATGTGTAAATGTGTGATTTGACCATACAATGGTCTTATCGTGGGCTTCCATTCATTCAGAGTTTTATTGATAAATGGGTGATTTGATAACATGTTGCATCCACTAAGATAGTGCATCCTTGTCAGATCCAGTTGTCCGTCGATATAATTGAATCAATATGTTTTTATATTTGATCACACAATTTGCCTACCAAGATAATGCAATCATTTCATAAAAGAGTTGAATGAATAAATGGTAGGTTTGACCACATTATAATCACGAGATTACACAAGCGTGATAAAGTGTCTGCTAGTGTTTGTTTAAGGATAAGAACATTGTTTTATTTTCAACACGAGCAATATCAGCAATAGATATATTTCTTGTAGATTTTTCTGTGAGTCTTCCTTTATTGTTTCTTCCTTTGCTAGGATGAGTGACGAAGAAGATAATTGGGTGGACTCGACAAAGTTTTTTTCGATGTAACACTAGCAAATTTCGAGGTTTCACGGAGCTTCCTGATGGTCTTCACAATTCTAAGATGTCAACTGAACTTGTCTCGAAAATCCTCTCAGAATAATGAAATTAGGAAAGGAATTCCTTTACACCACAAGTGTATGAGGTAGACAGAGATAGTAAAAATATCGATCCACATGGAGGACTTCTGTGTGAATTAACCATGTCATTAATAGGGAGTAAGTTTAGCTAATTTGAAAGTTGGATATCAACTATCACTAAATTAGAAGTCCTTAGGCACTACTCCTCCTCTCGGTAAAGCTTCTTCCCCATTGGTCTCCTTTTTACCGATAAGTCCTAATTAATTTAATTATCTGGAATTAATCCCTCACCTGCAAAGTCTAAGGCATAATAATTAATTTCTAAGCTCATTTAGGGTCTAGTTCGGGTGACCCTCGAAAGGTTAGCAACTCCCAAGCCTAGGGGCCGAACTATCCTCTCCCGAAATGCACAAGCAAACAAAATCCTCTGTAAGCTACCGAAAGTCGAGCTACTAAACAAGGCTGGGAACTTGGCTATGCGATTGCGTGGAAATTAGTACAAATTAATTAGACCCAAACCCTAGGTTACCAAAACCCATATCAAGTCCAATAAACATCAACCCCGAAGCTTGGGCAACTCCCTAGCTTCGTAAAATAATGAAAACTACTCACAAAATCATCAAAGCTAACTTAATCATCAATATTATCAAGCAATAACATAAATAAAATAGAAGTAGAGAGAGAAAGGGAAATAAATGCTCAATAATGGCAATAATCTTGGAAATCTTCAATAATCTTCGAGGTTGTCACCCCCTTGAAGCAATTTTGCAATAATTGGTACACGTGTTCTTGCTTTCTTTTTGGTCGAATTAAGTGTCGGTTTAATGACATTTGCATGCATATTTGACCATGTATTGTTCATATTTGTATTATTGGACCATTTAATGTGTTTGAGCTCATTTCAGGACAATACAGGCAATATAAGACCAAGAACAAGTCTCGAAGAAGTCCGGAACGAAGAACAAGCCGAGGCTGAAACAAGGAGGGAGGAGTTTTGATCGAGAAGTCGCGCTTGCGACCTATGGTCGCGACCGTGACCAATCCAGCGAAACCTAGAGCTAAAAATCCAAGTTATGGTTCGCGGCCGCGACCAGTCCAGCTAACCAAAACTTGGCTTGAGCACAATAAATGGTTCGCGGCCGCGATCCAGTACCCTATTTTTTATCCTGAAACACATTTTTTGCCCATTTTTTAGCCCAACACTTTCTACTCTATATATATAAGGTCCAATTCGAATTTAATCTAACCTATCACTCATTTTACACATACCTTCAGCCACTATTTACCATTGAAAGCAATGAATTGGAAGAGGCTTGAAGATCATGATCATCAACTCAATCTTTTAGTTCATTCTGTCTTATTTTAATGTCTTCTTTGATTTTCACTTATTTTATCTTTGTAATAGTTGATATGAGTGGCTAGCACTCTAATTTCAGCCCTTGATCATTAGTTAAACCTTGGATTTAGGATGTTTATGTAATTTTTATGGTTATTAACCGATTGGATTATGTTTTGAAATGTTCTATGTTATTTGGGATTGTTGATTCACACTTATGAATTGAATTGTGGTTTGATCACCCATTTGGATATTTATTTGTGTGTTGCTAGAACCGGGTTTGTAATCCGTAATTTTTATGAATCCGATTTCCGTGTAGCGAACAATGGATTTATTATATTGGGGATAACATGGAGTTCAAATACTAAAATCGAGCTTGTGAGTTTTATGTCGTATTTACTCCGTTGTCTTGATTCTTAATGCATTTAGCTATTGATTCTTAGAGAGCTTGTTTTAGGAATTGATAAGTTGAGTAGGATTAATTGAAGAGCTTGTTATTAATCTTGGAGTAGGGATTCTAAGGCTAAATCAATTGTGTAGTAAATTAATTATATAGATTATCCGGACCAAGTGGATACTCGATCAATGGTTGAATCCTTTTATCATTTATAAAACGAAAAACCATTCTATTGTCTTTGTTTACTTGAATTGTTAACTTGTCAAGTGTTTTTAGAGTAATTGTCATTTGGTTTGCTTAATTGCAAATATGTATTAGTTGTGATTCCATCAAAACTCCCCCCTCCCCCCCTCCCCCCCCCCCCCCCCTCCCCACATCTTTATTGTTTTCTAGCTCATTTATATATTATTGCTTAATCAACTTGTTCGACCATTCCTCGTGGGATCGACCCTTATTTACCATTCTACTAGTTAGAGTAGTAGATCAAGGATAAGTATAAATATATATAAATTTGGTGGTGAACGACACGCCTACTAAATTTTGACGCCGTTGTCGAGGAACGGTGTTAGAACGGTTTTATTTTTAGTGTTAAGCATTGTTTTTATTATTCTAGTTAAGTGTTTTTGTTAAGTTTGTTGCTTTGATAATCACTTGCTATTTTTTTTGCCTTGCTACAGTGGATGTTCACACGTGCTCAAGGGCACAAGGAGCTATTGTTTGAACCCGATATAGTTCTTCGAGAACGAGTTTTGAGGAGGCAAGCAAGAGCAATTGAGCAATTTTGTAGAGAATTTGAAGGATTAAATCTTGAACCCGAAGAAGAACCGAGAGAAGCAATGGAGAATGAAAGGGCACCCGAGAGGACCATGAAGGAGCTAGCAAACATGAGGCTCACACACCAACCCCTATGTATTACCTTCCCAGAGTTTGGGCAAGACACAATTTTCGAATTGAAGTCGTGCCTTATACACTTCCTACCATCTTTCCACGGTCTTTCAGGAGAAGACCCACATAAGCATCTCAAGGAGTTTCATATAGTATGTTCAAGTATGAAGCCTACAAAGGTGACGGAGGAGCAAATAAAGCTAAGGGCATTCCCCTTTTCCCTCAAGGATCTAGACAAAGATTGGTTATACTAACTTCCACCGGCTTCTATTACAACGTGGGAACAAAATGGAGACACAATTCCTTGAGAAGTACTTTCCAGCCTCTCGGCCACAAATATTCGAAAGAAAATTAGAGGTAATTGACAATGCCAAGGAGAGACACTATATGAACATTGAGAAATGTTTAATAAGTTAGTTGCTAGATGCCCACAGCACCAGATCACTGATCAGCTTCTTATACAGTACTTCTATGAAGGTTCATTCTTGATCGACCGGAACATGATTGACTCGGCAAGTGGATGAGCATTGGTTGACAAGACTCCAATAGCCGTTCGTTCGTTAATTTCCAACAATTTGGGTGTCGTGAGCCAACAAAGACGGTTAGAGAGTACATGATTCAACCATTGATGACAAAATTGAACAGCTTACTAACTTGGTAAAAAAGGTGGCCTCCGAAAACACTCAAGCCCCTAGGCTATGTAGGATTTGTAAAACCACTGAGCATAATACCGACACATGCCCAATCTTGGATGAAGAAATCGATGCTCATGCAAATGTCGTTGGCAACTTCAACGGGGGAAGGAGGTATGACCCTTATTCTCAAAATTACAATCCCAGATGGAAAGATCATCCAAATTTTTGGTATGGTAACCAAGGTGGCCAACAAAGTGACCAAGGCCAAGATCGAGCACCTCAACCGAGAGGGATGTACCAACAACAACAATCGACTGAATCATCATTCGGTCCATCATTAGAAGCCATTGTAAAGAGCCTAGCAACCAACACAATCCAGTTTCAGAAGGACACTCAATCGAGCATCAAGAACCTTGAAACACAAGTGCAAGTGAGCCAACTTTCAATCGTCGTGGGTCGACTTGAAAGTGCAAACAGAGGAAAATTATCGGTTCAGCCGGAAATCAACCCCAAAAATGTCAGTGCCATCACCCTCAGAAGCGAAGTGATGCTTGGAGAGCCTAAAAAGCC
The DNA here is from genome assembly GCA_958295605.1 of Ajuga chamaepitys. Classification (NCBI taxonomy): domain Eukaryota; kingdom Viridiplantae; phylum Streptophyta; class Magnoliopsida; order Lamiales; family Lamiaceae; genus Ajuga; species Ajuga chamaepitys. Next base: position 9,287,673 of record OY282497.1, read on the forward strand.
CGGGCATCCTTTAGAGGATGGAATTTAGGGGAAAATTGAAGGAGAAATTGGAAATTAGGGTTATTTCGAAGAGAAGGTTGCGCCCGCGAACCCCTATCGCGCCCGCGACCAGGTCAGCGAAACACCACCTCCAACTTTGATGTGTCAGTTGTGGCCGCGACCGGGTAGTGATGCACGTTGATTATGCGTGTAATTAGGTCGATGTATGGTACTATTTTATAGAAATTATGTGCATAAATGGTTAGAAATTGTATGAAATAAGATATAAGTGACCAATTGACGTACTCGACTTGTTTTAAGGTATTTTGAGCATTTTCAGGCTAAAAAGTTGTGATTTACGACTATCGGACAAGAAAACAAGTTGAAACGGAGTAAAAATCGGCCCAAAGTAGTGAAAATCAGTGAGAACCGGCCCGAACCGTCCAAGAACCGGTCCAAACAGGTCCGAATCGTCCAAGAACCGGTCCAAACCGGCCTGAACCGGTCCAGGAGCAAAACGGAGCAAGAACCGACGCGGCCATGTCACATAAGCAACACGGCCGTCTCAAAAGGGGTCTGCAACGCTCAAATTGGCTCTGGAATAGAACACGGCCGTGTCACTGGCCGTGTCAAATTGTTGCTGGAAATAGGAGTTTTGCAAAGCGACACGGCCGTGTCATTTAAGCAACACGGCCGTGTCAAAAGGCTCGTCGATTGTTAAAATCCTGTTTTAATTGAGGATTTGATTTCCTAATTCAATTGGGATTATCTAACTCTATAAAAAGGATTCAAGTGCTTCTTAAAACAGTACAACACACATATTATCCGAGTTTGAGGCACGAGACGACTTGGATGGCAACGAAGATTCGATCAACGGGACGATTTACTCGGGTTTAGTAATTTTTCCTAGTTTAATTCTTTAGAATGTTTCGTCTTAAATATTGTATCGAATTGAGCTTAGGCATGAGTACTAAGCTATTCGTGTCCTAGGGTTAGAAAGTAGGAATTATTTATGACAATGTTTTGATTTATGTTTAAGCTTATTGAATTTCGTTCTTTGATGTGTTTATCTTTATATCCGTTTTAACAACTAAATTTGGACTGGCCATCTAGGTTTAGTAATTTCGTTTAACAAATTCGCTTCGAGAGAAGGGGTTTGTTATTAGACGTACGATATAGAGCGCAGTTGTCTATGACTGTGTAGGCATAGGTTTATGAACTGTTTGGAGTTTCTAGGATTAATTAACTCGAGAGGGTGATTGTCTTAGTTAATCAACGATCTAATTACTTCGAGAGGAGAGTTAGGTTACTATTGCGCCGCTTAATAAACATTAGATCGGTTAAAATCAATAATTTAATTCTAATCATCGTTGGAATAAATATTCTGAAATCGATACCCTAGGATGTTGTTTTCCCTTGATTGTTAATTATTCGTGGTTTTCAAGTTTGAATTTAGAGTTAATTAAGTATCTTAATCAGTAAAATCAATCTTTCCTGAATTAGTGTCTAGTTAGGATATTCCTAGAATATTGAGGTATCAAACTACCTAAAGACCCTATTCCTTGTGGGATCGACCTTGACAATAGTACTACACCTACATCCGTACACTTGCGGAACACTAGGTTAGAAACCGACGTGTCAAGTTTTTGGCGCCGTTGCCGGGGAATAGGATTTAGTGCTTAGTTTTTATCTTGAAAAATAGGAGGAAACTAGACTAGATTTTATTTGTTTTTCGTAATTTTAATTTTAATTTTCGTTTTTTATTTTTTGTTAATTTTTGTGTTACACGGTATTTGCTGTTTTTGGTGTTATCAGGCATCGCATGCACACCAGATCAAAAGGAAAAGAGACTCTTCTTCCTTTTGATCCAGAGATTGAAGCGACAACTCGTAGACACCGTACTAGAAGGTCTGAGATGCAGAACCCACCGCAGCAACCGAATGATGAAGCATTAAACAGAGTGCTAACAGCCTTAGCACGATTGGACGATCGAGTCACTAACATACAGCAGCAGATACCTGTACAGCAGCAACAGTTGCCACAACAGCACGGACAGATTCCAATAGAGCCAGATGCGGGAGAAGAAGACGATACGCCCATTAGTGACTGTTTAAGGCCAAATCCTAATCAACAGTCAGGAGGAGTACGACTCCTGCCTCTGAAAGCTAATGGTTTCGAGCTGAAGCCTGCACTAATCAACATAGTGCAGCAGAACCAGTATGGAGGAAGTGCATTGGAGGATCCGAACGCTCACCTGATAAAGTTCCGAAGACTGGCGGACACAATCAAAATAAACCATGTGCCATACGAGCAGGTTAAGCTAAGATTGTTTCCTTTTTCGTTAAAGGATAGAGCCCTCCAATTGTTCAATTCCTTGGAAGATATCACCAACTGGGAAGAGTTTGAGCACTTCATTTCTATTGAAGTATTTTCCACCGAGCAAGATGCTCGACTTGCAAAATAAAATTAATCAGTTCAAGCAGCTGGATCAGGAGCCGTTTGGAGAAGCTTGGGAGCGATTCCGGGATCTTATCCAGAGTTACCCTCAACATGGGTTTACGAAAAAGCAGCAAATATGTAAGTTTTATAATATCTTACTCGCTCCGACCAGAAACCAAGTGGACGCAGCTGCAGGTGGTAGCTTGATGGAGACATCAGTAAAGACAGCATTCTCAATTTTGGACATTATGGCTAGAACAAGTTATCAGTGGCCAAACGAGAGAAACCAGCCACGGAGGGTGGCGAATGTTATGGAAGTGGAGACGGTTAGCAATGAGCCGCTGGACAAACTCACATCACAGCTGACAGCCCTGACGAGTCAAGTCAATATGCTAACTAGTCTGACGTTGGCACAAGAGACAGGGGGTCAAGAAGAAGCTGAAGAGGTTAATTTTCTAAACCAAAGGAACTTCAACAACTTCCAAAACAACCAGCCTAGGTACAATCAGTACCCACAAAATGGGAATCACCAAAACTTCTCATATGGGAATTCCAAGAACACACTCAAACCACCACCTGGGTTCGTTGTTTCAAACGGTATGATACATGACGGTAAGAAGCCATCAGAAGAAGAAATTGCCCAATCACAGTTTGAAAAGTATGATGAGAAGTTAGCTCAATTGGAGAAGAAAGTAGAAGGGAAATTTATTGAGCTAAACAAGCATATTACTGGGCAAGGGGCAGGCATCAAGAGGCTAGAGAATACAATGGTGCAGACTCAGGCAAGTATTGGGGAGTTGTCTTCCAATATGAGCCAGTTGATCAAGATTGTCGGGGCCCAACACAAGCAGGGCCAATATCCGAGTGATACGGTGGTGAACCCAAGAGAGCAATGTCAAGCCATTCAGTTGAGGAGTGGTACTGAGTACGAGGGACCACCCAGCTGCCGGTTGATGAAGATAAAGTGGTGGAGAAAGAGCAAATGGAAGAGAAGCACGAGCAATTGGGCAAGAAGAAAGCAGTAAAGCAAAGCAAAGGACAGGAAATCAAAGCAGACATCCCACCTTATGTCCCGGCTGTCCCATTCCCACAAGCCTTAAGGAAGAAGAAGATCGATGAGCAGTTCGCGAAGTTCTTGGATGTGCTGAAGAGGATCCAAATTAACATCCCCTTCGTTGAAGCACTGCAGCAGATGCCGAACTACGCTAAATTTCGGAAGGAAGTGATCTCAAAGAAGAAGAAGTGGGAAGAATACGAGACAGTCAACCTGACTGAAGAATGCAGTGTTGTGATCCAAAGGAAGCTACTGCTCAAGCGAAAAGATCCAAGTAGCTTTACTATTGCATGTCAAATAGGTACTGTTACATTTGATAAGGCACTGTGTGATTTAGGGGCTAGTATTAACTTGATGCCATTATCTATTTTTGAAAAATTAAGTCCAGGTACTTTGAAACCCACTACAATTTCTTTACAAATGGCTGATCGGTCTATGACTTGGCCAAAAGGGATTGTAGAGGATGTTTTGTTAAAAGTTGGGAAGTTTATAATACCTGTGGATTTTATGGTTTTAGATATGGTAGAAGATAAAGATGTCCCTTTGATTTTAGGTCGCCCGTTTCTAGCAACGGGAAAAGCATTAATAGATGTCCAAAAAGGAGAATTGACATTAAGGGTAGATAAAGAGCAAGTTACTTTTTCAATCTATAAAGCTCTACAACATCATGATAGGGAGGATGAATCTCAATTAGAAACATGTAGTTTTGTTCATTCAATTGAAGCTGCATTTTATAGGAAACTAACCTCCCCAAATGATAGTGATTCCCTTGAAACATGCACAACAAGTTCTGTTTATAATGTTAATCTCCATGATCCTACTGACCTTGACCTTGCCGAAAGTGTTAGTGCATTGAATGCCTTGCAGGATGCTCCTAAGGAGAGTTCGACTCAAGAAAACATAAACAAGAAAGCGGTTGAAGAAGAGCAAAAAGGGGGCGATGGATGGCCGGAGCTGAAACCATTGCCAGATCATCTGCGGTACGCATTTCTAGATAATGAGCACAAATATCCGGTAATAATCTCCTCTTCCCTTATTGATGTTGAAACTGATAAGCTGTTGCATGTATTGAGGAAGTATAAATCTGCTATAGGATGGTCAATAGCTGACTTGAAAGGAATTAGTCCTACGATTTGCATGCATAAAATTCTGATGGAAGATGAGTATAAACCCTCTGTTCAAAACCAACGTAGGCTTAACCCAATGATGCAAGAAGTAGTTAGGAAAGAAGTACTTAAGTGGTTAGACGCTGGGATCGTTTTTCCTATTTCTGATAGTAAGTGGGTAAGTCCAACGCAGGTTGTGCTAAAGAAGGGGGGGATGACTGTATTTAAGGGTGATCTTGATGAGGTCATAGCCACTAGGGTAATCACGGGCTGGCGTGTATGTATAGACTATAGGAAACTTAATGCAGCCACTCGTAAAGACCATTTTCCCCTTCCCTTCCTAGATCAAATGCTTGATAGGTTAGCAGGATATGAGTATTATTGTTTTCTCGATGGATATTCGGGGTACAATCAGATTGTAATTGCCCCAGAGGATCAAGAAAAAACTGCTTTTGTGTGTCCTTATGGTGTCTTTGCTTTTCGTAGAATGACATTTGGGCTTTGTAATGCTCCTGCTACGTTTCAAAGGTGTATGATGGCAATCTTTGGGGGTTTGATAGAAAATATAATGGAGGTCTTTATGGATGATTTCTCTGTGTTCGGTTCGTCTTTCGATAACTGTCTAGATAACTTAGCACAGGTGCTTAACAGGTGTGAAGAAACTAATTTGGTCCTTAACTGGGAAAAGTGTCACTTCATGGTAAAAGATGGGATAGTGTTAGGACATAAAATTTCCGCACAAGGATTAGAAGTCGGTAGGGCTAAGGTAGTGGCAATAGAGAAATTACCACTCCCTACGAATGAAAAAGGGGTTAGAAGCTTTTTAGGACATGCGGGGTTTTATAGAAGGTTCATAAAGGATTTTTCTAAGATTGCTAAACCTTTATCTCGTTTGTTAGAAAAAGATACTCCTTTTGTTTTCGATGATGCATGCATACAGGCTTTTGAGACGCTAAAGAAGGCGTTGATCACTGCTCCAGTACTGATTACACCTGACTGGTCACAACCATTCGAGGTTATGTGTGATGCGAGCAACATGGCGGTGGGAGCTGCATTAGGTCAAAAGCGGGAGAAGATTTTTCGGGTCATATATTATGCCAGCAAAACTCTCGACCCCGCTCAAGCAAACTATACCACCACAGAAAAAGAATTGTTGGCTGTTGTTTATGCTTGTGATAAATTTCGTTCATATCTTGTACAAGCTAAAACAATAGTTTATACTGATCATACTGCTCTTAAGTATTTGTTTGCTAAACAGGATTCCAAGCCAAGGCTAATTCGATGGATACTGCTTCTACAAGAGTTCGACTTGGAGATCAAAGATAGGAAGAAGGGCTGCGAAAATGTGGTAGCTGACCACTTATCTCGCATTGAGAATGAAGCGGATGCAAAGGGTCAACAAACAGCCATTAGCGACATCTTTCCAGACGAGCACGTGATGGTTGTGGAGAATGGGCCATGGTATAGTGACATCGCCAATTTTATAGCGAGTGGGATCGTTCCGGACTTCCCTCATCATAAGAAGAAGAAATTTTTCCATGATGTGAAGTTCTACATATGGGATGATCTCTATCTCTAAAGGAGGTGTGCGGATACAATCATTAGACGGTGTGTGCCTCAAGAGGAAGTGAAAGATATCATAACACATTGTCACTCATCCCCAACTGGGGGACATTTTGCATCAGCGCGAACAGCGGCGAAGGTGCTTCAAAGTGGCTTCTATTGGTCAACAATCCACAAAGATTGTCATGCGTTCATTCTGCAATGTGATAAGTGCCAAAGGACCGGAGGAATCACACGGAAGCACGAGATGCCTCTTACCACAATTCTTGAGGTTGAGTTGTTCGATGTATGGGGGATAGATTTTATGGGACCCTTTCCATCTTCAAATGGGTTCCAATACATCTTGGTGGTTGTGGAGTATGTTTCGAGATGGGTGGAAGTCGTTCCGACCCAAACAAACGATGCCAAGGTGGTACTCAAATTCCTCCAAAAGAACATCTTGACAAGGTATGGCACTCCAAGAGCCTTGATTAGTGATGGGGGCTCCCATTTTTGTAATAGATGGATGGCTGCATTATTGGCTAAGTATGAGGTAAAACATCGGGTGACCACTCCGTATCATCCTCAAGCCAATGGCCAAGTGGAACTAGCAAACCAAGAAATCAAGCAAATACTGGAGAAGTCGGTAAATGGGAACCGGAAAGATTGGGCGATGAAGTTAGATGATGCGCTTTGGGCATATAGGATGGCATATAAAACTCCATTGGGGCTGTCGCCGTATCAATTAGTGTTTGGGAAGGCATGTCATCTACCGGTTGAATTGGAGCATAGAGCGTATTGGGCAGTCAAGAAGCTGAATTTCGACTTCGAAGCTGCTGGAAAAGAGCGACTCTTAAAGCTCAATGAATTGGAGGAGTTTAGACAACAAGCATTCGAAAACTCCAGCTTGTACAAAGAACGGGTCAAGAGGTTCCACGACCGAATGATCACGAATCGCATATTCAAAGCCGGCGAACAAGTCCTCTTGTTCAACTCTCGTCTACAACTTTTTCCGGGCAAGCTGAAATCTCGATGGTCCGGGCCATTCACAATCAAAACTTTCCGAGTATCGGGTGTAGTGGAGCTGTTGAATCAAGACGGGAGCACATTTCTCGTGAATGGACAACGCATAAAGAAATACTACAAGTCCGACCAAATTCAAACCGTACATGAAGTGCGGTTGAAAGAAGCAAAGTAGAGCAAAAGGTCGTCAAGCTTGAGACGTAAAACAAAGCGCTTGTCAGAAGGCAACCCGATATTTAGTTTTTTTCATTGCCTTTAAATTATTTTAGTTTTTGGTAATTTTATGTCTTTATTTCGTTTTTGCATTGTTAGGATTCAATATGGACGAGTAGCGCAAGAAACGGGGGTCGAAAAGACGAAAAAAATGCACGTGGAAAGAAATCAGAGCAACACGGTCGTGTCACTTGTTCAACACGGTCGTGTCAAAACTGGCGTCAAAAGGGAAAATCCACTGGAAAGCAACACGGCCGCGTCACTAGATGACACGGTCGCGTCAAGCTCAGCTCAAAATCAACACGGCCGCGTCTCACAAATGACACGGCCGTGTCAAAAGATCGCTCCAAAAGGCGAAATACAATGGAATACAACACGGCCGTGTCACCTTGCTTAAACACGGCCGTGTTGCATGCTTAACACGGCCGTGTCAAAAGAGGGCTCAAACAATCAAAACAAGCTGGAATGCAACACGGCCGTGTCATAATGAACACGGCCGTGTCAAAAGCGCCCCAGAAATACAGGATTGGTTCAAACTCAACACGGCCATGTCACATTACAACACGGCCGTGTCACCTTTCCACAGACTCAAAAACGCAAATTCAGGTTTAAATTCACCCTCTTCTTTTCTCTTTCGCTGCACACGAAGAACACTAAACTTCACACACATTCCACCAATTCACACACAAACACACTCAAATTCACCCACAATCCAACTCAAACACAATCACACACTCTAATTCACTCACTACCTCCACCAAAGTCGGAAATTTCGACCCACTTCCAAGGACCTAGGGCACATTCCGAATTGGGTTTTCTCCGACTAAATTTCTCCGGTAAGTGATGCTAACCCTTATTAGTTTGTTTCCCATTCAATTTTGATGCTTAATTCGTATTGGGGATGAATTGATTTCATGATTCAAGTGAGTATTGTAGTGTCTATGTGTTAAATAATGCAATTTGGGTATGAACTTGTGCGAGTAGTGAATGGAGTTACTTAATGAGTATAAATTGTTGTGATTGTTGTTAGAATTAGATGAAAATGTTTTGGTTAGCATGGAACGAACACCCCGAGATTGAAATTCATGTGTTGGACTCATTGAGGCATATTATCAAACATGTTATGTGCATGGTTTATATTGATGTTATGTCACTTGATTTCTATTCCTTATAGCAATTCTACATGATGTACGACTTAATGGAATTACGATGCATGCTCCAGTTGCTAAAATTCAAAGTTTCATTATTTAATGATCTCCCAAGTGAAGTGGGTAGGAGTTGAGCATATGATAGGGGGTATATAACGCATAAATGGCTCGGGTGTCACTAGCCTATGAATATCTTGTTATATTCGTTGGCATAATTCATTTTCGTCTATGAGTGTGCTAAACTAAGGATTGTGTCACTGTTGATTTGTGTGCTGTTGAGTGTGTGCACAGGATTCTAAAAAATGGCACCACCGAAAGGACAGTCTAGTCGTAGCAGAGGCAAGCAAGTCATGGTTGAAGACACCCCGGCTGTCAACCCAAATGACAGTCAGACCCTTCTCGGGTTCTCTTTGACGGAGGTGGAACATAAGGCTCGGTTTGAGGAGCTTAGGCATCGCACTGTCATTCCCACGGTTTGGCAGTGATAACTTGACTCGGGCCATGGGCATTCATGACAATGTCCGTACTTTGCTCAACCGAGTCGGGCTACTTCAGCTCATGAGGACGCAACAGACATATAGACGGATCACCCTCGAGTTCTTGAGCACATTCCACATTATTGCAGCCAGCTCTTTTCACTCCACCCATCCGGATGGAATTACACTCCAATTGATGGGGAAAGCTCGAAAATTAACTTACGATGAGCTGGACAGGATATATGGCTTTCCGAATTTTGCAAAAGTGACCCCACCGGAGGTATTTGACCCGCACTCTTTTTGGGCATTGTTGATGGCTGCACCACCAATTGTAGCAGCTCAACCGTATATCTCCAAGGCAACCAAAGCTTCATGGATTCGTAATCCAGTCATTCGGTATATACAGAAGTTGCTGGCCTACACTCTATTTGCTCGACGTGAAGTGGGAGCTGTGAGGCAGAGTGAATTGCATATGTTGTGGAACATTTTGCATGGGTATAAGGTGGACTACACACGGACATTGATGGAGCACCTAGAAAATGTCATCCGGAAATAAAAGGACAACATTACGATTGGAGGATTGATCACTCCAATTGCAGCTGCGTTTGATGACATCGACTTAACGGAGATGGAACCGGTGAGAGGTGAAGTCCAATTTACATGGGACTTGCTTGAATTGATGCAAGTGCTGGTCCTCGGTGAGGATGGGACTGTCCCGTATGTTTACCAAAATATTGGTCCTTACCTTCGTCTACCATATGAGTTAGGGACAGCGGTTACCGGAGTCCATGATACAGCGAATTTATCGCTATCCACTGAAGACCATCTCCAGCATTCCCAACCACCGACCTCCGAGGTGTTCCAGTCTAGGCTACCCGCTGAGCAAAGTAGCCACACTCCGAGGCAGCCCCGGAAGAAACGAGCATCTTCGACAGTTGCTTCACCATCGGAGTTCAATGACGATATGATGGGCATCATCAACTCCTTACGGGATGATGTTCGTCTCCATACTGAGTCGATGCAGACGTTACAAACATCGATGGAGAGGCACCGCACGGAAGTCCGGGGATCCCTTCAGACAATTCACTCTGAATTACATGCTCAACGGGGAGTACTCAACACACTGCTGCAAAGAAGTGATGAAGACCGTTTGTGGAGACAGCAGCAACAGAGTCAGTGGGAGGCAATGTCACAGTTTTGGAGCCAATATGGGTTCCATCCTCCGCCTCCGCCTCAGTGATTTGTAAGTTAGCACCAAGGCGTCCCAGTTTTTTCCTCCAAACGTTGGCTTCTAGCCAAGTTTGGGGGAGGGGGTGAACTGTGAACGTCTTGGCCGCTATGTTTATTATTTTGCTGTTATTTCTGTTTTATGGTCTTATTGGTCAGTTGGTTGTGTAATTGCAAAATTTGAATGAGGGATTGATTGGTTGAGTATTGGTTGAACTTGTAGTTAAGTGAGTTGTTGGGTCTGTGAGCCCTTTGCTTGATTGAGACTTTCATTTAGGGGTCTGTGTGCCCATTGTTATCAAGAATGTGCTATGATATTTGATTTTGAGTATCGGGTCTGTGTGCCCAAGTAATTGTTAAAATTGGTGTTGATGGATGTGTGCACTCAAGTTTTTTTGTTTTGTTTTAATTTGTCCATAATTGAGTTTTAGGAGTTTTTTCTTTTTTTTTTTTTTTTTTTTAGTTAGAGTCAAAAGGAAAAAATGCAAACCCAAGGAGTAATTGTTGCAAATTTAGGGAAAATATGGATGGTAAAGTGTTAATGATGATACGATTTTACGCATGAATTTGAAAATTGACATAAGAGTTGAGCATGATAGGCAATTTGAGACGAAATTGAGTTAAACTACGAACGTTAATCAAAATGACCCGTGTGAGAAATTGAGCCTAAAAAGTGACTTCTATTTATGAAGTGCTATATTTTCTTTCGGTGTGAGTTTGATTGGATATATGTCTTGGTTTCTAGAATTTGCCTTGAGACTGCGTTGAGAATAGGTCAAAAGTGTAATGTGACTTAGGAAGTGATATAGGCAATTTTTGTTTTGTACCCAATTATTGAGCCTTGGACTAACCTTTTTACCCGGAATTTCTGTGCAAAAATGTCCCTAGTTAGCCCACTTGAGCCTTATAAGCCTTATTTATTCATAACCTAACATTGTTAGCCGAAACCTTTTGATTTAACTCTTTTGGCCTTAATTGGATTAATCAAGTTAGAGGGAGGAGAATTGGAAGGAAATTGGGTGAACAATTTGAGGGAAAGCATGGGAAGTAGGGATATTTTCGAAGAAATGAAGGAATTAAGAGAAAAGTGATAGGTGAAATCCAAGAAAAAATAGCCTCTCCTAATAATAAAAAATATATATATATATATATATATATATATATATATATATATATATACAAATAAAAAAAACAAAAAAAAATTGAAAAAAAAAATCGAAAAAAAAAATAAAAAAAAAATATGAGGAAGTTTGTTATTCTTGAGGAGAGGCTAGGATATAAATAATTGAATGTGAATTTGAATAGGAAAATCGGGTAGTCCCAAGATGTGGTACCCGCAGAAATGAAAATCACTTGAGTTGTATGGGCTTTTGGAAGGTGAAGAAATCACCTTAAGGGGTGAATTGCTGAGACGGGAAAAGTGAGATTGGGTGTTTGTATTGAGGGGTAGTGGGGTTATATATATATAACTTGATTAGTCCAATACATAGTCACTTGTATCCAAATATGTCCCACCTTACCTTAAACCAACACTACAACCAAATATAAGTCCTAATTGATTCTTTGTCACTTATAGTAATGTACTGAATTCGATGTAGACAATTGGCAAGCCTATGGCAAAACCGAGCGTATAGTCCAATTTGAGTGAAATTTCAAATTCTAGCCATAAACACTTGAGAGATGAGATAAACACTTACCTGGTGAGGATCAAAAGTTTTGAAAGTTTAAGTCTTGAAAGTAGTAGATTTTTGCACTATCGCACATGCTCGTTTATACTACGGTGTCTAGGCTTTTGAAAAAAATCATTCTGAAACTAATTTATCATCCAATCCCCCTAAGTACATGAATTAATGTGTTCGGGACGAACAACAGTTTAAGTTTGCGGGATTTTGATGCACGTTGATTATGCATGAAATTAGGTCGATGTATGGTACTATTTTATAGGAATTATGTGCATAAATGGTTAGAAATTGTATGAAATATGATATAAGTGACCAATTGACGTACTCGACTTGTTTTAAGGTATTTTGAGCATTTTCAGGCTAAAAAGTTGTGATTTACGACTATCGAACAAGAAAACAAGCTGAAACGGAGTAAAAATCGGCCCAAAGTAGTGAAAATCAGTGAGAACCGACCCGAACCGTCCAAGAACCATTCCAAACCGGTCCGAATTGTCCAAGAACCGGTCCAAACCGGTCTGAACCGGTCCAGGAGCAAAACGGAGCAAGAACCGACGCGGCCGTGTCACATAAGCAACACGACCGTGTCAAAAGGGGTCTGCAACGCTCAAATTGGCTCTGGAATAGAACACGGCCGTGTCAAATTGTTGCTGGAAATAGGAGTTTTGCAAAGCGACACGGCCGTGTCATTTAAGCAACACGGCCGTGTCAAAAGGCTCGTCGATTGTTAAAATCATGTTTTAATTGAGGATTTGATTTCCTAATTCAATTGGGATTATCTAACTCTATAAAAAGGATTCAAGTGCTTCTTAAAACAGAACAACACACATATTATTCGAGTTTGAGGCACGAGACGACTTGGACGACAACGAAGATTCGATCAACGGGACGATTTACTCGGGTTTAGTAATTTTTCCTAGTTTAATTCTTTAGAATGTGTCGTCTTAAATATTGTTTCGAATTGAGCTTAGGCATGAGTAGCTAAGCTATTCGTGTCCTAGGGTTAGAAAGTAGGAATTATTTATGACAATATTTTGATTTATGTTTTAACTTATTGAATTCCGTTCTTTGATGTGTTTATCTTTATATCCGTTTTAACAACTAAATTTGGACTGGCCATCTAGGTTTAGTAATTTCGTTTAACAAATCCGCTTCGAGACAAGGGGTTTGTTATTAGACGTACGATATAGAGCGCAGTTGTCTATGACTGTGTAGGCATAGATTTATGAACTGTTTGGAGTTTCTAGGATTAATTGACTCGAGAGGGTGATTGTCTTAGTTAATCAACGATCTAATTACTTCGAGAGGAGATTTAGGTTACTATTGCGCCGCTTAATAAACATTAGATCGGTTAAAATCAATAAGTTAATTCTAATCATCATTGGAATAAATATTCTGAAATCGATACCCTAGGATGTTGTTTTCCCTTGATTTGTTAATTATTCGTGGTTTTCAAGTTTGAATTTCGAGTTAATTAAGTATCTTAATCAGTAAAATCAATCTTTCCTGAATTAGTGTCTAGTTAGGATATTCCTAGAATATTGAGGTATCAAACTACCTAAAGACCCTATTCCTTGTGGGATCGACCTTGACAATAGTACTACACCTACATCCGTACACTTGCGGAACACTAGGTTAGAAACCGACGTGTCAGGCAGCTCAAAATTCTGATGTTTTACCTCCTTTCCCGACTCAACCACTCCCGTTTCCAAGCCGAGTCGCAAAAGCAGTGGATAAAAATTAAGGATAAAGAGCTGTTGGAAGTGTTCCGAAAAGTGGAGATCAATATCCCTTTGATTGATGTCGTAAAGTAAATCTCAAGGTACGCTAAGTTCCTCAAGGAATTATGCACCAACAAAAGAAGGCTAAAGGGAGATGAAAAGGTGATCATGGGAGAAAATGTCTCCGCAATCTTCCAAAAGAAGCTTCCACCGAAATGCAAGGATCTCGGTATGTTTGTGATCCCTTGAAAAATAAATAATAAAAAAATTGAGCATGCTATGCTAGATTGAGGAGCATCAATCAATGTTATGCCTCGTTTTATTTTTCAAACCTTGAACCTAGGGCAACTGAAAGAAACACGGGTTGTTATTCAACTACCCGATCGAAGCACTTCATACCCCGATGCAATGATTGAAGACGTGCTAGTTGAAGTTGATAACTTAGTGTTTCCGGCTGATTTTTATGATTTGGAGATGCAAGGCGATTCATCAATCTCCACGCCTATCTTATTGGGAAGGCCATTTCTAAACACCTCCCGAACTAAGATAGACGTTCGTGAGGGCATACTCACGATGGAGTTTGATGGAAGAACAGTGCCATTTAATATTTTTTATGCCAAGCAGTTTCCCGAAGATGTCCATCATGTTTTCCCTCATGATGTTATTAACCCTCCTATTGAGAAAGAATTTGAGATGAGGTGCAGGAATAAGTTGAATATTTCCACATCTTTGAGGCATTGTAAAGAGAAAGGTGAGAAGCTAAAGGAGTAAAATGTTTGAATTGGTCCGGGCCAATATGGAAACCACCTTGGAACAAATGCTAAAGGGAAAGAGCTTTCGTCGAGCCAACGACGTTAAACAAAGGCACTTGTCGGGAGACAACCCAACCTTTATTTCCTTCACGTGTTAAATTTTGTAGTTTAGTTGTTTACTTATATATTTAGATATTATCTTATTATTTTCTTTTAGTATGCAGGGACTATGATGACAAGAAACCAACCAAGCCATGAAATTCAAAGAGATAGCACCAAATAGGGGTGACGAAGCCCAAAAGCCACTGTGAGTTGGAGCACCAAGGCGTACCACTTTCTTTCCCACAAACTTTGGGGAAGGGGTGGTAGTGGGACGTCTTAGCCGCTCACATGCTTATTTTCGTTTGCTACTCTATTACCTCCTTTTGGGACTGATTAGATTTGGATTGGATTTGGTATCTTTGTTTGGATTAGTCTTTTGCATTGTTAATTTGAGTCAATAAGAACCAATTGGTAGTGTTGATTAATTGATTGCCTTTTGTAGAGCACCAATTCATACCCCTTTCTTTCCCACAAACTTTGATTTTTCAACCAAGTTTGGGGAAGGGGGTGGTTGGTGTACGTATTGGGTGGTCTCGATCTAGTTTTGGATGGATCGTCTTTAGGATTGACATTTGGCGAATGGTTAATGATGAGGCGATTTTCGCAAAAAAAAAAAAAAAATGAAAAAAAATAGCAGATGGTAGAGCATGATAGACAATTGAGGGTGAAATTGAGCTTGTACTCACAATTTTTTATCAAGAAAATTTTACCTTGTGAGTTTTTGAGCTTCAATTGTACTCTCAATTTTGGAGTTTCTTATACCTTCTTTCGGTGTGTATTTCATTGATTGCATGTGATTGTCTCTAGAACTTGCATTGATTTTCTGTTTTGAATAAGTCGGTACATTGTGTGACTTAGAAAATGATCTTAGGCAATTCTTGATTTTGAGCTTATTTGTAAACTTGAAAATGTTACACCTTTTCACAAAAAATTGAAAAATTTCCCCTAGCTAGCCCCTTGAGCTTTTAGCCTTTCATTTGATAGCCCAACTCTACAAGCCGAATACCTTTCGATTTAGCCTTTAATCCTAACTGGACTATTTGAGTACGAGGGAGGCGGTTGGAAGGTAGTCGAGTAAAATTTGGGATTAAAAGGGTAAAACTATTGGGAATATTGAAGGGTGAAGAGAATTGAAACAATAGGCAAAAGATTGGGAAAACTAGTCTCTCCTAGTTTGTGAATAGTTTACAATTAAAAAAAAATATTAAAAAATCGAAAATCAGAAAAGGGAAGAAAAAGTCGGATGTATAATATTTAGTTCGTTGCTTTTAATTGGGAGAGACTAGTAACATAGAGCTTCTTGAAAAATGTTCTCAAAGTTAAAAAATCCAAAAGAAAACACATCCAAGGGAGAATTGAAAAAAACATTTAGGTTGTGAGTTTGTAGTAGGGTGAAGAAATCAATTTCGGGATTGGTTTACTAGGGAAGTGAGAGAGTGAGGAAACAGTGAATGTTGTTTGAGGGGTGACTGAGAGTAGCTAACTCAATTAGTCCAAGAATTAGTCACTTTTGCCCATATCTATCCCACCTTACCTCAAATTGCAACAAAAAATAAGACCTTTTTTATTCTTGT
Organism: Ajuga chamaepitys; assembly: GCA_958295605.1. Lineage (NCBI taxonomy): Eukaryota > Viridiplantae > Streptophyta > Magnoliopsida > Lamiales > Lamiaceae > Ajuga > Ajuga chamaepitys. Next base: position 9,303,708 of record OY282497.1, read on the forward strand.
CACACATGTCGAGTACAAATTCAAATTTAGAAGATTGACAAGCATATGGTAGTCGTTGCATGCATTTCAATGTGAGCGAAAAAAAATTCCTATTTGATACACTTGAGAGTCGAGAGATACCCTCACCCGGTGAGGATCTTTAGTTGAGGGTTTTCAAGTCTTAAAAGTAGTTGAAGTTGTTATATCATATATGCTCGTCTTATCATGATTGCCTTGATTTTGAAAACTTCGTTCAAAACTGAACTTGCCACTTAAATCTTCCCTAACATGTGCCCTTTTCTTCTGTTTCTTTGCTTCAATATGTTCGGGACGAACAGAGATTTAAGTTTGGGGAGATTTGATACACGTGTTCTTGCATGCATTTTAGGTCGAATTAAGTGTCGGTTTAATGACATTGCATGCATATTTGATCGTGTATTATTCATGTTTGTATTATTGGATCATTTAATGTGTTTGACCTCGTTTCAGGATAATACAGGCAATATCAGACCAAGACCAAGTCTCGAAGAAGCCCGGAACGAAGAACAAGCTAAGGATGAAACAAGGAGGGAGGAGTTTCGATCGAGAAGTCGCGTCCGCGACTTATGGTCACGACCGCGACCAATCCAGCGAAACCCAGAGCTAAAATTCCAAGTTATAGTTCGCGGCGGCGACCGCCATTCACGGCACCGACCAGTCAAGCGAACCACACCTTGGCTTAAGCTGAATAAATGGTTCGCGGCCGCGATCCAGTACCCTATTTTTTATCCTGAAACACGGTTTTTGCTCATTTTTTAGCCCAACACTTTTTCCTCTATATATATAATGTCCAATTCGAATATGACCTAACCTCTCACCCATTTTACACATATCTTCAGCCACTATTCACCATTAGAAGCAATGAATTGGAAGATGGTTGATGATCAAGATCATCAACTCAATCTTTTGGTTCATTCTATCTTATTTTAATGTCTTCTTTGATTTTCACTTATTTTATCTTTGTAATAGTTGATATGAGTGGCTAGCATTCTAATTTCTGCCCTTGATCATTAGTTGGACCTTGAATTTAGGATGCTTATGTAATTTTTACGGTTATTAACCCATTGGATTATGTTTTGGAATGTTCTATGTTATTTAGAATTGTTGATGCACACTTATGAATTGAATTGTGATTTGATCATCCATTTGGATATTTATTTGTGTGTTGATAGAATTGGGTTTGTAATCCGTAATTGTTATGAATTCGATTCCCGTGTAGCGAACAGTGAATTTATTATATTAGGAATAAGAGCTTGTTTTTAGGAATTGATAAGTTGAGTAGGATTAATTGAAGATCTTGTTTTGATTAATTATACTTAAGAGACAACAAGGTTAATAGAGCTTGTAATTAATCTTGGAGTAGGGATTCTAGGGCTAAATCAATCGGGTAGTAATATCAATTATATAGATTTTTTGGACCAAGAGGATACTCGATCAAGGGTTGAATCCTTTTATCATTTATAAAACTAAAAATCATTCTATTGTCTTTGTTTACTTGAATTGTTAACTTGTCAAGTGCTTTTAGAGTAATTGTTATTTGGTTTGTTTAATTGCGATTAGGTGTTAGTTGTGATTCCATCAAAACTCCCCCCCCCCCTCCCCCCTCTCCCCCACATCTTTATTGTTTTCTAGCTTATTTATATTCTATTGCTTAATCATAATAGTTTAATACATAAAGCAAAATTGTTCGACCGTTCCTCGTTGGATTGACCCTTATTTACCGCTCTACTAGTTAGAGTAGTAGATCAATGATAAGTATATTTATATATAATTTTGGTGGTGAAAGACACGCCTACTAATAATCCACCAAGAACCCTAGTTTTCTCCTTGAAGAGGAGATACCCTAGTCTAAAATCTGAAAACTAAACTATTACAAGAGAAAGAAAAAGTAGAGCATAACTTATGAATAAAGTGAGGAGAAGGATTGCATATAGACTCCAGACTCTCCTGATACACGTCGCATATGCATGTATTTAGGTCGATTTAGACGATGATTTGATAGCGTTTGCATGCATAATTGGTCGATTTATGCTTATATTAGTTATATTATGCCGGATGACGTATTTGTGCTTGTTTTGAGGAGATTTAGGTGGTTTTATGCCAAAAAGTCCTTTTGGACGAAGTTTGGAGAAGAAAGGAGCAAAGATAGTGGGAAAAAACGAAGAAAATAAAAAAATTGAATCAAAGGTCCAACTCGATGGAGTCCATATTTGGACTCGATCGAGTTAACACTGTGTAAAAAGAGAAGAATTTAGCTCGAGGGATCGACTCGGTCGAGTCAATAGTTCGTAAAAGTGTACGAATTTTGTAGAGCTGTTTGACTCGGTCGAGTCAATAGTTTGTAAAATTTAGAAGTCATAAGAGACTTAAATCATCGAAGAGCACTTGGAGGCTTGAATTGAAGAGCAAGGAATGCCGGAGACGAAGATCAAGATTTAAGATCGGGGTTTTGTTATTTCAGTTTTATTTTTAATTCATACAAGATGTTTGTTCATGAATTATCTTGTCTTTTGATTATGATTACGGGTAAATAATCCTATTGTGTTCTAGGGTTAGAGAGTAAGTTATTATTGACAATGTTTTAGTTTATTCGTTTAATTCTAAACTCCGTTTTATTCGTTTATCTCTATGTTTTTTTTTTCTTACTTCACGAATTGGTTGATTTGACCAATTTAATATTTCTAATTGCTTAACAATTTGAAGTTCAAGAGGAAAGGGTTGTTAATAGGCATACAAACATATAGAGTAGGTACCAATAATCGTCCGAGAGGAGTGATGTCTTGCATAGGCATCGGTTTTAGGAGCCCTTGGGAGTCTTTTATGTGATAGTTAGCCCGAAAGGATAGTTGTTCATAATTGATCTACATGTTAACATCATTCGAGAGGAGGGTTAACTAGAGTAGTGCTGTCTAATAACAATAGAATCATTCTAAAAGTCTAGAATAATAGAATGATAAAACATAGAAAATTGTAATTGAAATCGAAGCCCTAGTACATCTTTTATCTTATTTAAATCTTCCACTGTTATTTGTTTCCTTTTTGTTCAAGCGTCTATTTAGTTTACTTATATATCTTCTGTAATTTAGGTTTTAGGATAAACAAATCAATTATCGTTTCGAGAGTCAAGATATGGAAGACCTATTAGGGGTAGGGTATAAAATTGAACATAGGTAAATAGTCTCTGTAGGATGGACCTTATTTGCCACTAGCTACACTAGCACGAGGGATGTACATGAACCAAGCTGAACCAAATATCTAAGAGTTTGAGTTTGATTCATTAACTAAGCCGAACTCGAACTTAATTTATCAAATATATGAACGGCTCACGAGCTTACTCGAGCCTCTCTCGAGCCTAATCGATAAATATAAGTGCTTTCACAATGAAAAGAAGATTATATATCAATGGATATGCATATCGATGGACACATGTTTATCGATACATAAGTTCCATCGGTATACGTTAGTGTTTCGACAACGGATACTTTCTAAAGCACGAGAAGACAACTTCATCACACTCTGCCTCATTAACTATTTTAAAGGCACATCACTCTATTTGTCAAACCCATGATCTAGGAAAAAGTAGGATTGGAATTTTCCTCAGCTAATATATAAGAAAAACGTTTCATTCTTACAAAAGAATACAATATATTATATGTGAACTTATTAAACTAGAATGCGGGTTATTGAAGTATCAATGATTCTGGTAAATGCTTTGACATGCTAACCAATTATCATATCATTTATCCACAAGAAATATTGCATTCGAAAAACTCCTGGCAATGATTATATATGTAAGGGATCATTACCCTGTTTCAATAAAGTCTATAAGACTTGGTACCACTGGAGAGTTTACATAAGTATTTGATAATTATTGCATGCATATCAAGAATCAATGTAGAGCATCCTTTAGTCCATGTACATTCTAAGAAATGGTCTCACATGAGCCACCATCAAAAGGATATAGATGGAGCTTAGGGCATTGAAAATGCACACCAAAATGCCTATCTAACATGGGGTTATGCAATATTTCAGTGACTTTATTTGTTCTCTTTAGACCTATTACTAATCAACATTTTTGCATACCAGTTGGTAATTTGATTTAACATAATATTTTTACATTTACACATATATGGTCACACAGTATATGTGTCTATTAGATGTTGTGGAACATAAGATAAAATACGAAATGAATAGAGGATCCAATCCGCACTTGGACAATATTTAAACTAGTGATATTCAACATTAACTTTGTGTTTTAAATCAAAACAATATACACATTTAGTTTGCATCAACTTACTTTGATGTGTGTTAGATCCCATCGCGTTTATAGGTAAAAGATATAATGCAAATAAGATGACCAAAATAAATAAATGACAAAATAAAGGTGTAAGAATATTAAATTATGTACGGGTAGGATCAGAATCCCTAACCAGACACGATGAACTCAATCTAATTTATTGAGAGAAACTCAAAATCAACCTGACACAAATACGATTAACCTGATTTTAATCCGAATTAACCTGAAATAAATAATCTATTTCATAATATTAATAATTATATATCTCAAGTAACTTTTGATATATAACATAAATTGACACGAGCCAATTTTCCAGGTATCGTGAATGTGAATACTACAACAGAGAAGTTGTTGTTTTTATAGCTTTGTGGAATAAATGGTGATATCTAACGGCAAGTGATCGTGATCTCAAGATCAGGTAAACCTGCAACTTCATATTAAATGTATAGGTTTCATTTAAAAACTCTTGGCAATGAAACTAAAACGATTTTCTATGATATTAGTCTTCTTTCTCAATATTTCGTCTACTATTATTTGCATTTTTTTTAATATTTATATATATCGAGTTATTAATGCATTTTTTCTCTATTAGTTATGCAATTTCTTTATTTTCATAATTATGTTATAATTTTCAAGTCATTTGACCATGTCTTCCGCTCTACAAATTGTAGCTTCTAATGCATTTTTTAGAATTTATTGTTAAATTTATTCTTTAAGTCCACCACTCAATCATAGCATTTTTTTTTTTCTTATTTTTTTACTATTATACAATATTTCAATAACCTTATTTAGTCGAGATACATCTCAACTATTACATTACAATATTTTGCCTACCAATCAAAATTTTCTTTTTATTTTTTTTTTAAAGAAATAATCAATTTTTCACTCATCATTTTAATTTTTTTAATAGAAGTTATTACCTATAATCAAGTTGTACTCAGTTTTATTGATAATAACATGTGAGGGTCTCTAATTTCATATTATTCTTGTTTTAACTAAACGTTTAATGTTATTTCTTGTTAATATATATTGAGTCATTGTTCCTTTATTTACATAAAAAAATTGAGATACCTCATTAAGTGGTAATATTTTGTGCTAACATAAAGAAAAATACAATAATGTAAACTTTTTTTTTTTTCAATACAGAATCAACTTTAATAAAACTACAATGACTTCATACTTTTAAATAATAGTATAGGATCATGATTTAAAAAAATTTATAGAAGTTTCAGATATAAATGTTTTTTCATCAACTTAATTTTCGGATATGATCAGATTTATCACAGTAAATTTGCTCACTATATCTTTTTCATCCAAACAAATTGGATTTTTCATTATCCTATATTCCTATATGACCTAACTTAAATAAGTAGTTGTCTTCTCGGCTCCTATTTTGCTTGTATATATGTGATGTGTAAAAAAGCTAATTAAAAAAACATAAATAAATAGTATTAAAGAAAAAAATGCTTTTAATTTGTCTACCTATATACGTTTTCCTGATTTTATTCTTTTAAAATATATATATATATATATATATATATTTAATCACATTATATATTAAGACAACTACATTATCATTTATCAAGACACTTCCAGAAATCCAAAGATAGCAACATCAACAAAAAAAGTCACCCACAAATATGAAGTCTTTTTTTTTTCTTTTTTTTTTTTTTTTTTTGGAGAATCACAAATACGAAGTCTTGATTACCCACAAATAATCATTATGCTTTCATAATAGCATACTTATTCTAGATCCATGAACCATGACAGACTCCATTAAATTTCCTACAGACACCAAATATAAAATGAAAGACTCGACATAATCATCGAATTTCCACTTCATAACTCGTCGGCGTAAGGACGAAAGCAAAAAGGGACTTGCAAGAATTTTAATTCTTGAAACTTCTCACCATGACAGAAAATAGAAGGCTTTTGAATTCCATCAAGACGGACAACCCCACAACCGAACCAACCACAATTTTAAAATATGCATGAAGCTTTATCCCAACTTACCTAACCAGCTCAACTGGATGAAATTAAGATGCATAAAAACTTATAGTGTATAATCTAAATATAGATAGTATAAAATTAAATGTATGTATTATAAAAGTTTTAGGATTATGTCATTAAATTATCTTAATTTTTTTCAGAACAAAAAAAGAAAAAAAGAAAAAAAGCCAAACTTAACAATGTGAATAGTAAAAATATGATAGTTACAATTAAGTAAAGAAACATAAATTACTTTAAATATCTTAATTACCCTTAAATTTAGTACTTAGTAAAGATATTATAGACATCAGAAGAAAAGTCGTAATCATCGAATTTCCACTTCAGAATTCGTCGGCGTACGGAAGAAAGCAAAAAGGGACTTGCAAGAATTTTAGTTCTTGAAACTTCTCATCATGTCAGAAAACAGAAGGCTTTTGAATTCCATCAAGACGGACGACCCCACAACCGAACTAACCACAATTTTAAAATATTCATGAAGCTTTATCTCAAACTTACCTAACCAGCTCAACTGGATGAATTTAAGATGTATAAAAATTTATAATATGTATTCTAAATATAAATAGAAAAAAAATTAAATGTATGTATTATAAAAGTTTTAGGATTATGTCATTAAATTATCTTTATTTTTTTTCAGAAAAAAATAATAAAAAAAATTAAAAAAAATTAAAAACTTAACAATGTAAATAGTAAAAATATGATAGTTATAATTAGGTAAAGAAACATAAATTATTTTAAATAACTTAATTACCCTAAATTATTTTAAATTATTTAATTACCCTTAAATTCAATACTTAGTAAAGAAACATCACAAGAAAAGACGAAATAATCCATATTTTGATATTAGTAAAAAAAAAAAAAAAAAATATATATATATATATATATATATATATATATATAATAGGAAATAAAGGAAATTACATCACATAACCCTAAACTAATTAATTTTGAAGGGATAAAATAGACCAAACGAAAATTGGCTGAAATTTAAGGCATTTTTATATTAGTGTATTTATGTAACCCTGTATATTTTTTATGAATAAAAAACCCCTAATTTGATGCCCCTCTCTCTCTTTCGCTGATTACTTTTCTTCTTTTCCTACAACTTACTCCCTCCGTCCCACTCTAAGTTTCCTACTTTCTTTTTTCGTACGTCCCAACTGAACTTTTCACCCAAAAAATGGCAAAAAAAAGTCAAACATTAAAATCCCTACTTTTTCACTTTTATTACAAATTTGCCATTCTGAAATCTGTTTTTAATTCCTTAATCCACACTTTGAAAAATTAAACCTAACCCACTAATTAATAACCCAACCCAATCCAATATATCCAGCCCAAACCCAAACCCCCCCATAACCCAACCCATAAATACACTCACCCTTTGATTTTCTGTTGTTCGTCTCTCTCTCTATCAGGATCACTCTCTCTCTCTCTCTACAAACCCTAGCTTTACATCCGCCGCTGCTCCCTCTCACCACCAACCCTTCCTCCTCTCACCCAGATCTCTACCAGATCTGGGTTTTCCACCACTTTATCACCCTATATTATGGTTGAATCGCGAGCTCTAATATTTTGGGAATGAAATTTGAATCCTCTGAATCTGAAGAGGGCTTCGTCTTCGACTCCGAAGAGTCTGTTGTCCCTGAAACAGATCTCAACGAAGTGGGTCCAGGAGCTCTCCCAACTGGGATTGAGGCATCGGAGTTCACTTCGGAGGGCTTGCGAAGTCCAGAAATGCGAAGTTTCATCTTCGAAATGCCGGCTGTTTGGATTCCGGCTCTAAAAAGGTTATGTATTTCGATTGTTGCTGAGTTCGTCCCTTTTCTGTCTTTTTTATTTAAGATCTGTGAGATCTCACCATTAGTGATATTTTGTCGCATTTCTGTTGGATTTAAATTGAATTGGTGCGTTTCTGATAAAATCAATGAATAGTGAATTTCTAGGATATTTATGCCGGCTGTTGAAATGTTGGACTGATTTGGTGCGTTTCTGTTGGGTATTTGATTTATGCTGGTGAAATGTTGCATTTATGTGGGCACACTGATGCATGAGGCTGAAATATTGAATTTTTAGTCCGTTTCTGTTGGATCTCAGTCCTTATTTGCTGAAATGTTGTTGAAAGTCCTGATGTGTTTTTTTGGGCACACTGATGTATTTTGCTGAGACGTTGAATTTTTGGGGAGTTTCTGTTGGATCTCTATTCTTATCTGCTGAAATGTTGCTCTGCTTTTCTGATGCGGTTTTGTGGGCACACTGATGCATGTTACTGATGCATGTTACTGTTGGGTTGATTTTCACTCCATTAATTTGGCATGAAATTGCAATTTGAAATTGGTTGGGTTCTGATTGAAACTGATTGGGTTCTGATTCCAATGTGAAATTTACTACCGGTGGCTTTTTCAAAGTGATGAATGTGTAATGTAGCAACTGATTGATGATTGCCGCCCAGCTTATTTCATCAACTTCTTGTATTATGTGTTCATGTGCTTGTGTTGTTTAGGTGGCCCTTCAAAATGATGTTAAGAAATTCCCCTGATTGAACTTGTAGCTGTCCAACACCTTCTGTTATAACAGCTCCACACTCTTTCTGTGGGTTGATTATGTTAAGCTCGGGCTAGCTTGAACTAGTTCATATAGGGTAGTTCAAAGCTGTCAGCTTAACTTAGTTGGTATAGGCTTTTTCCCGATGATGAAACCTTTCTGAGGGAACAAAAATAAAACAATCTAAAAACTTTTTTATAAAATGACCAATTTTCTTATTGTTTGCAGTTTAAGCAAAATGAACACTACACATGTATTTACACTGCAAACAATAAAACAAAAAGAGCTGTCTTACCTAAATTGTTTTACAAGTACCCTAAATCCGACATAATCCCTTCAATGTCATATTGTTCTATTGCTTCCTCATTTGCAATTAGAAACTCTATAGTGTCACGCACAAGTTGTTCTTCAACTTGTATAACCGGTGGTAGATTTTATGTCCTTGCTAAGGCTGTCTTCCCTATGTGAGGCAGCTTATAGTTGTTCCCACCCTTCACCTTCATAATTTCCACCAAACATGTTTGCAAACTTAGAAAAAATTTGTTTAGCTTTTCATGCTCTAATTCTTCAAATGAACGAAGCACATTTGATACCAAATCGTCGACATTGTAGCTTCTAGTTTCTACTTGCAAGCTTTGAATGGCTCTGAAATAACCCAAATTCAAAGCATTTGTATCCGGTGAATTGGGCGGTTGGCACATCAGTCTAATATCGAACCCGTCTGATGTAGCAACCCTCCTAAAATCTGCATCTAAGTTGCTCAAATGTGGTCTTGCGTTGTCTTGCTGAATTATGATTTGCTTACTTACATTGGCTGTCCATTTTGCTTTAATTGCGGGAATTATCTGTTTTATTGATGCCATATGATATTAAATAAAAAAATTAAAAAAAAAAAGTAAAATTGAACTGCGATTAGTGTTAGTAATGTCACCAAATCAGACCGAATATTTTTTTAGACATTCGGGCGATTTTAGGAGACTTACTTACACCATTAACTAAATGATGATCATTTTCTGATAGTTAATGGATTACCTTGTCCAAAAGGCAGCTTTTAATCACTTCTTTATTGATTGAGTCGATCGCTTTTGTAACCATCGTAGCTCTTGATCTGTTTGCACTATTTCTTAAGGCCGCCTCTTGTGTTGTGAAAGGGAAAATGCCTATTTTCCCATCAAAAAGTACATCTCCTTCATCCGTGTAAAGTGGCCTTGCCACGGCACACATGAACATAACCTTCGGGATGAACCTCTTACTCTTGCATGCTCTATATGGGTCCACTTCAGATGCTAGTTTGTATGCCCTTTCTGATGCTCTTTGCATATAGAACCACTTTTCATCTATGTGGATAACGTTGTGCATGCTAGCAAAACTGATTTTGTTGTTGATGTCTTGTTGCAAGTATGACAAACTGTACTTCAGCCTATGCATTTTGTTTGCATCCATTAATACGGGTTTAATTGCATTTGTATGTGCCTTTATTCTCCCACATTTGACCCATCTTCCCACTTTAGATTTACTTACATCTAGCTCTTTGGCTAACCGTCTAATGATTCCTCTCTTGTGGTAAGGTATAGCCCTCATAGCTTCTTCATCCAAATTATGAACATGAGATGAAGGTGGTCGGAGTCTTACCTCGGGAAATGAAATGGGCTGCCCCTCTGAAATCTGCTTTTTTGCAGCCTGCCATATCAGTCGAACTGTCCGAGAAGTAACTCCAAATGATGAAGCAATCTCTTCACTGACGCCGTTTTTCAGCACACCATTGGTGTTGTTTAGGAGAAGGCGTTGAGCAATATACAATTGCTCTGATGGAGACAAGTTCTTCCCCTTTTTGTTGTCTTTTATGTTGTAAATGAGTTTCTGAAATCTGCTGTAAATTGTTGGTGAAACTGCATTGAATGCAGTTTAGGGGTTATTTATAGAGTTTTTAGGCTGTAAACTCAGGTTTGATTTGGAAAATTTTGAATGTATCCCTCCAAATGTAAGAGAGGGAAATTAGAATTTTTGGGATTTTTGGTGGGAATTTTCAATTGTTTTGGTTCAGATTCTCATTTTGCACTTGTAATTTAATTATTGAACTTTGCAGATCTGTAATATTTTCAGGAAATTTCATCTCTATTATTTTTTGTTACTTTACTGTTTTTTTGTTTTTTTGAATTATTGATTTTGATTAGAAAGAAGATTATATTAATCCTTTTGCTAATTTTAATGCTGAAAAAAAAGTCAGCAAAAATGCCTAATCAATTGCTTTTTCTTAAGCTCCGTGCTCGATCAAAGTAGGAAACTTAAATCGAGACGGAGGAAGTATATTTTAGATCTTTTACTTATTCCTGTTCTGTAAAATAAACATGTTGACTTTGAAATTTGAGAATAAAACAAGGAAAAAAAGAAAAGTAAATTTTCAAGACTAGGCCCTGGCCCAGCACATATCCTTCAAGGTTAAGGGTGCCTGAATTTTCAAGACCTTTATGGCATCGAGGTCTTTTAGAGCTAAAAAGCCAAGACATTTTAGAGCTCGGGCTGAAAAAGGCTAGACCAATCCTTATTGAGATCTCTAGTAGTACGTGATGAGCTCAAGAGTGCCTCCAGGAGAACTGATCGAAAAATTGTCCATTTCAAATGAGAAAAGAAAACCGCAAGTTCCATCCAATGGATTCAAGCCCTACCAGATATAACAAGTAAAGATTACTCGGAAACAACGTCGCATAAGCATTAGGCATAAATCGAGCAAACTCTGAACCAATAAAAAACGCAGAAGCTCTAAAGGAGGCAGAGTCTCATACAGTAACTAGTAGAAAATGCACATTTCTCATACATCACCAGAAAATCTCTTATAAGGGTTTCTACATTTCGCAGATACAACCCAATCAATAGGAGACAAATTAAGATAGAACTCCAGCCTTTCATAAAAACACACACAGTTGCACAGTTACAAAACCGCTTCGTCGTTAACAAAGAAGCTACTAATTCTAAACAGAAATCACATCAAACTATAGGGCATACTTTACTTATTACTGCCCCCCATTCTAATCAGTGTATCCGAAAAGCACTAATAAAAATGAAACTAGGTACTACTCTATGTTTAAGGGAATGCACAAAACTACCATCTACAAGGGCAGGACTCCCGACTTTAGACAACTAGGCCCGACAGCAATACGGGCACCAATTCAACGTGCTTCAAACTCTCAAAGCAACTGGATCCTGCCATGAGATTTTCCTCTTCCCCACACGAGACGGGCCTTCCCCTGCATTTCTACACACAGACAACATTAAATCGTTTTGTGCCTCCTCAGTTGGATGTCTCATTAAACTCCTCCTGCCTTCCTCAAACTTTGCCGCTTCTACGTTACTCTGGTAATCCTCATCACCTGTCTGTTAAACGTGCAAAATTTAAAATACATTAAAACAGAAACAGCAAAAAAAAGGAAAAAGGTCCAATCTTATTATGAATGCAACTCCATACCGAGATCTCATTCAAGTCAAAGATAGGCGCTCGGCTGGGCAAAGACGCATCTTTCCCACTATAATTATTATCCTGGTTTAAATCAAAAGCTACGAATGTTGTCCTCAAAGCTGTTTCATTTGCATGCAGCCTTTCCTTTTTGTTCAAGTCAAGAACTGGAGTTATGTTTCTCACGGAAACTTTTTTCCTAGTATCTGCTTTGTGGTTTAAATCGGAAATCAGAGGCGAACTTTGTCTCACAGCTTCTTTTCCACCAAATAACCTTTTACCACTTGTGGCACCTTCTTTGCCCAAAAACTGTTTCTTCTTCTTGGGTTTAACTTCAGCAATTGGGGGTAACATGTGCTGACTGGTTTCGTTTCTACGGAGTTCCTTCACATGTTTAACTTGCATAAGTACTGGTTTTTCGTTGTGGGAAGAACTAACAGTCATCGTTTTCATGAAATACTCGTATCTTCTTCGCAGAAACCTGCAGAGTATGAGAGATTATTAAGATAACAAGAATCCACCAGACAAACAGACAGACGTTTTTGTTTCTTCATTTACTCTAATCAAAAGTTCAAACACTATTACAAGCATGGGGATTAAGTGTGGGAAAAGATTCAAAACCCAGACCACCTCTTTGATAAAGAAGCCCAAGTATCAATACATGTATCATGAGAAGATATGACAAAACCAACAAATATATACGTGTGATCAAATATATGCATAGAAGCATAATCAAGATTCATTCATCAATGCACAATTCAAAGACAGATTAAGGAAACATCAGCTGACAGGAGTTCTTACATAATTTCTCATAAAGGTGCCATTTAACTTAAGAACAACTTCCAAATATTTCACAATTGAATAACAATTAAGGCGACAGTGTTTTGAAAAGACGAGCAGTAAAACAATTGATTCATGAACTTCCATAATCTTTAGAAATTCAGAATAAACGACAAATGATTATTGCATACCGAACTTCAGCAGCAAGTATCATCTTCCTCTGTTTTCCTGCCTCTAATTTGCTTCTCATGACATCAACTTCCTGCAATAAGGTCAATTTTACATTATCCTCGGAATACAAACAGAAGAAATACGAAAGCAATATGACAACAAACTATTAGAGATACCGAAAGGCTCTGAAATTTCCAAATATTAAATATTACACATATCTTTAATAGCATTATTTCTAGCACAATAAGGTGCATACTCAATGAGCCACTTCAAAATAAATCAGTGAAACGCAGTAGCACTACAAGCAACTATGGAAGATGAGTACTACTACCCCACATCAGAAACTCAAGTTAACCCAAACCTTCAAGATCCAACAGAATAAACACCTGATGAAGATTAAAGAATACAAACAAAGACATAAACAAAGGGTCTCAAATAGAACTCTTTGATAAGAATTTAACCTTGTATTAGCCAAATAAAAATTACAAAAAACCATTAAAAAGTTTGAGAATAACATAAAAGTTCAGGGTAATATTTAAAGAAAACACTAGACATCATCAACCATGTATTGTACAAAACAGCAGAGAAAGGCATAACATATCATCTGATATAACATAAAATTATTCTCCAAATCTATGGGAAGGGTCTCAAAAGATCAATCTACTCAAAAGAAACAGATCAAATCCATCAAAACAAAATCATAAACACGCACACACACATCATCTAAAATCGAAGTAAATCACGAATTCAAGAACAACCCAGAAACAATTTATCAACTAAAACCTCAGATCTCCTAAACATTCATGAATAAACACACGGGCACACACACACACACACAAAAGAAAATACCTTTTCCAACTCCTGATAATCTTGCATAAGAGTCTGATGCTTCAACCTGGCCTTAGCATCCTCATAAACACCGACACCACTAGAAAGCCCCAAATTTTTACCCTTCTTTGACATCAGATCACAAAATAAACGAAACCCCTCTTACAGAAGTTGTGATCTTGCAGAAGATCAGACGGTATATATGGATGTGTGTGAATGGGCAATAGAGAAGAACAAGAAAATGAATATATGGTGGTAGATATGAACACGGAAGAGAGATGGGCAAGCAATAAAGAAAGGGGAAGTGTCTGGAAATAAAGAAAAGATATAATAGGGATGTAGAGAGGGAAGAAAGAGAGAGAAAATAGAGAGGGGCAGGGGAGGGGCGTGGGGTGGGGGGTGGAAGGTTCTTTCTTTGCTTTCCTCTGTGGAAAAACTCTGACCAAGCCAAAGGGCGAAAAAGCCCACATAATTCGGGCAAAATTAAAAACATTATAGTTGTTTGGAAAGACAGTGAAGTTGATGATGAAGATGGGGATTATTTTTGGGAGGTTGCAGAAGGGCAATTGTGGCAGAAGCAAAATCTCCCCTTTTTGTGCTGTGTGCGGTGGGTTTTTGGTTTATAGTTTGGACGACATAAGAAATGGAGAAAATTCCCCTATTTTCTCTCTCTAGAATACTCCTTCCTTTTCTTTCTTCCTGTGAGTATGAATAAGACGTAGAGACAGATAATAATGTGTGGACATATGGTGAGGAGAGAGAAAGGGGCAAGTTTTTCTTGATCAGTTTTTATTTCTAGAGAGAGAGTGCACGAGATTGAGGATGGGAATGTGCTGAAAGAGCAGGATGAGAGAGAGTGTGTGCGTTGTTGGTTGCTGGTACCTTGTTTTTAGGCTATGGTCTGGTCATCTGCTGGCTGCTTTGATGGTGATGCCCCTCTGTATTTTTTAATGTCTTGTGGAATTTACGGTTGTACCCTCAGTGGATCTTCGATGTCTACTGTTCTGAATTTCCCTTTAAAAAGTATAGATAGGAATTAGGATCCACAAGTTTCCATCAAGCTGCCTGCAACAGCCAATAAGAAATATTACCATGGAACTCCACCTTCTCTCTACTTTGGTGGGTGGACAGGCTGTGCTATCTTTTCGTTAATGGACGAGGGGTAATATCGTAATTTTGCATACAGACCATGACACTTTGTAGAATAGATGGTGATTTTGAAGCTGAACCTGGTGTAGTGTACCAGATATAGGATCCATCGTTAGTTTGACTCTCTTTTGAGAATGTGTACAAGCGTCCGCATAATTTGTTTCTTCAAACCAGTAATATTGTAGTGCGATGATTTGTAAATATAATAAATTACTTTTATTATTAAAAATATTATAATAATTATTTAAAGAAGTATGTCAATTATATTATAAGAATAATATTTAAGAAATAAAAGCAAACAAAATATACACTTTAAATACTAATAATAAGATTTAATAATATAAACAATATACTATAAAAAATTAACATAATTGGCACCCAGGCACACACCATATGATACTCAATCTTGAATCTTGTTGTCAGGCAGACGAATCTTATTACAAATCTGAGTTTAGGAATATATTACAAATTGAAAATCCGTCAACCATAACAAATATTCAGGAAATCAAATGACCCCCAAACACCCTAAACGCCATTCCGTCGGCAAAAGCGGGCACACCATGGGTTCAAACAGATTCCTGACTTATTTATTATAGGCCAGATAATCAATCAACCTCTCAGATTCAACCTAACTTATTGATTCAAGAGTTTATATCACATAGTTATGTACTTAAGTACATTATAATATTAAGTCACGGAATGAACAACTTTACCTAGTTCAGACATAATTTAACACTAAGGATTTAGCCTATAAGGCTCATCCTTCAACAAAATAAATTCTTGAAAATTTACAAGAACTGTAATTTAAAGTACTTACAATGCTTAGAGCTTTCTCAGTACAGAAATGACTTGATTTTATTTCTTCAGAAATATATTACAAGTGATTACAAGAGAGAGAAAGAAACTGGTAGAAGAAGTCCTGCTCTCTACTATGAATGAGACCTCCTTATATAGAGGTAGTCTCCGGACTTCAAACAAATATTAAAAAGTAAAAACAGTGAATTTACTGTTTATGAACAGTAGATTTACTATTTAATACTGTTTGACAGTGACATATACTGTTTGACAGTGACATATACTATTTTTGTCTACTCTTCCGTCATTTCAACTCTTCATTTCTTCAATTCTTCATTTTGAGGACGATTCTCCTTTTTTCTCCAATTCTTGGAAAAATTTCACCATTTGTTCTTCGGAAAGAATATCTTCACATGGGTCTTGTGCATCTTGCATAGTCAGGGACATTCCTTTTGATGAAGTATCACTTTGGACAGAAATCATCTCTTCTTCTTCATCTAAATCATTTAATAATTCTTTTTTCATCTGATTGAGATATAACTCAACTATTTCTTCTTTGGATAATTTATCCACATTTCTCATCAATTTTCTAGAAATATTATTTCTAGTGGCTATTTCTTTATTTTTCTTTTTCTCTTGGCTATAAGCCTTTATAGTCTTTTGAATTTTATCCAAAGTATCAGCACCAAATAAGGCTTTTGTACTGGGATCTAATTTGATCATTTTTTCCCAAAATCTTGTATAAAAGATTCTTTTTAGGCAAGGAATTTGGTCGGTATAACCTACCTTAATATCCCATTTGAAAATCCATGGGATTGAAAATTCAATAAAGAAATGCATGGGAGCTTCCCATGTACAAAATTTATCACTATTAGTGATATTTTCCAGTGTAGGACTCACATATTTCCAATTATTAAAATCTTCAATTAATAATTCTGGAAGAATTTCTTCCGTTGGTCCAAATATTTTCCACCATTTTTTAAACCAATTTGGTATTTCAGAGTTATAAACTTTATCACATACTTTAATCAACCAAGTATGTTTTCTTTTTTCATTATTGTAAAAGAATACTTTTTCAAAAGCTTGGATATAATCCCAATAATTATACTTTACTGTTATGTTATTGAAAGAGAAAGATTTTTCTCTAGATGGAGAAATTCCCCATTCTTCCACTGTAATTAATTGTTTAATAATAATTTTTGAGAAGTTATAAACTTCTTCTTTATTTCCACTAGTCATGTGAGTTATTTCACATGCATTATTTATAAGTAAGTTTTCATAATAATTTCGAGATTTATAAACCTCATAAGGTGATCCTTGATTAGAAAGATATCTTTCTAGGATCTTCCATGGATCATTCTCCCATTTTAAATCAGTATTACTGATTATAAAAATCATTTTTTCTTTTTCTTTTTTAATAAAATCCTTATTAGGATTTTTCTCATCAGTCTCTACTGGTGACTGGAGAAGTACTATTAGCACTTTCTTCATTTTGAGAAGATTTATTATCTTGATCCTTCTTCCATTGAAGATACTCTTGATATGTCATTTCTTGCGAAATATTCGCAATATTTGCAGAGATTAATTTCTGCTTGCCATGTTGAGCCAAAACAATATTTTGGCCTCTTCCGCCTCTTCCCCTATAAGGGAAAGATCCTCTTCCTCGAGAATACATACCTGAAAAATTTATGTCAAAAATTCTCGAGTTAAATAATCAGGAAGAGAATTTTCTTCTCCTTTTTTATATATAATATCAAAATCAAATGGGGCTAAATGAGCTTGCCACCTAGCAAACATTTGTTTGGAAACATCATGTTTAAAATCTTTATTAAACATAAATTTAGCTGCTTTACAATCAGTCTTAATAATAAATTTCTGATTATATAAATCATCTTGAAATTTTAAAACACATTTGACTATAGCTAAAATTTCTTTGGCTATAGTGGCGTAATTCTTTTGACTATTATTCCATTTACCAGAATGAAATCTTATCAAATAATCTTTTTTATCAATAGGATCAATTTGTTTTAAAATACCTCCAAAACCAATATCTGAGGCATCTGTTTCAATAATTTTTTCCCACTTGGGATTTGCTAATGATAAGCAAGGTAAATATTTAACCATATTTTTTATTTTTCTTACTGCATCTGTATGCTTATTATTCCAGGGAATAGGATTTTTCTTTAATCTATCATATAAGATAGCAGTATCTTCTACAAGATTTTTATAGTAAGGAGAGATATAATTTAGACTCCCTAAAAATCTTTGCAACTGAGTTTTATCAGTAATTTCATCAGGAAATTTTGAAGTAAATTCAATACTTCTATTAATAGGTATAATATTGCCTTTTTCAATAAAATGTCCTAACAATTTTATTCTTGTTTGGAAAAGTATCATTTTCGGTTTAGAAATAACTAATCCATTTTGAATTACTAAATTTTTAAATATATTTAAATGTTTAAAATGTATTTCAATATTTTTTGAAAATACTAAAATATCATCAATATATACAACTATAAACTCACTATAAGGAGTAAAAATATCATTCATTATTTTCTGAAATTCAGAAGGAGCATTTTTTAATCCAAATGGCATAACATTCCACTCGTAATGTCCAAAAGGAACATTAAAGGCAGTTTTATACCTATCAGCAGGATTAATTTGAATCTGCCAAAATCCAGATTTTAAATCAAATTTTGAAAATATAACAGCATTATAAAGTCTATCAAGAAGATCCTTCTTGTTTGGAATTGGATGTCTAATCCATTTTAAAACCTTATTAAGAGGTTTATAATTTATAACTAATCTAGGTACTCCTCTTTCTTGTTCAGAATGTTTATTAACATAAAAAGTTGTGCAAGACCAAGCTGATTCAGATGGCTTAATGATATTTTTTTCTAAAAGAGATTTAATCTCATTTTTACATAATTCTAAATATTCAGAATTCATCTGAGAAGGTCTAGCTTTAGTAGGAATTTTATCCTCTGTAAAACCATCTTCATAAGGAAGCGAAACAATATGTTTTTTCCTATTCCAAAAAGCATTTGGAAGATCATTACAAATGTCTATACACATTTGATTATGAATTAACTTAATCTTATCCTGTAATTTAGGATTTTTCAAACTATCTTCTATAGATAGAATATTAATTTCTTGTTTTAAGAAATTTAGCTGATTTTCTTTTGCTTTAATATTATCATAAATATTATGTAATATTTTTGTAAAAGGTTTAGTAATAAAATTTAGTACTATAGGCTCATTTTCATATGTGCCAATAATACCATTATTATCTACTTTAGTAAAAGGATAAATTTTATTTATAAAGGGGGATCCAAGTATAACTTGGTTAGAAATGTTTTTTACAAGTAAAAAACTTGTACAAATACATTTTTTATCAATACAAACATAAGCTTTTGGTAATTTAAAACTAATATCAAGTTTTTGCCCACCAGCATGGGATAAAGAATGTGTTGTTTTTTGGAAATATCTAGTTGGAATTAATCCTTCTTGTACAACATTTAAATCTGCACCACTATCAATGAGTGCAATAAATTCTTTTGAATAAAAATCATCAATTAAAAGAGTAATTTTTACATACCATTTTTGTGAAATAAACATTTCAATATTATTAAGAAAACTTTCATCATTATTATCAGATATAATTATTTCATTTTTCCCTTCTAATTTATCAATTCTTTTTTCCAAAACATTATTATTTTGTTTAAGAAATTTAATTTCTTTTTTAAGATTATCAATTTCAATACTTAAATCACTTAAAGAAGTAGGAGTTTTATCCTTCTGTTTTTCTTTAAGCATTTGATAAACCTTGCTCATAAGATAAGGTTCATCTGAAACATATATAGAATTATTATTTTCTTGTTTATTTCCAGTATCACTAGATGAACTTGGGATATTACCCACTTGATCTATTATTGAAGATCTCAAATTAGGATCTTTTATTAATTTTAATAAATCCATAATATTATTATGATCTAAGACATTTATCTCCAAATTTTTCATTTGAGATAAAAGTCTATAAATTTCATCTGTTTCATCAGGCTTATTATCCTGACATTTACATTCATTAGTATCTGATAATTCTGAATCAGATATTACTGATTCTTGATCTAAAGCTTTGAGATTTTCAATATCAGATATTTCTGACATTTCTGAATTTAATTCAGATTTTGTGACTGATTCTGATTCTGAATCATCTGATTTTAACAATATTTTGGATATCATATCCTTGATATTATCATCAATTTGAAGATTATTAATCTTCTTTTTTACCCAACAATTTCTTGTTCAGGGTTTTCTTGATATTATAAACCTTTATTTACTTTGAATCCTCATTGTAAAATAAAGGATAAGCCTGTTAATGAAACAATTTTGATTGAGACAAATTTCAATAGATCTAATATTATGACAAGAAGATCTATTAAATGGGAAGAAATTGTGTTTCCAGAAAATTGGATTATTGAAAAAGCTGTAAAACCACAGCCAACTATTTCTTCAAAATTATTGAATGTTTTTCAAACTTCTGAAGGAACTGTTAATATACAGTTTGATAATTTTATAAAAGATAGATCTCTATCTTTAAAATCATCCTCTATGAGATCTTATATTTCTCCTATTGATTATACTGTGGAAACTCCTTCCAGAGCTTCTACCTCTCTAATAAGAGAGAATTTGAGAAATAATGATGATGTAATATCTGAAGAAGATAGAATAAATGAATTGCATATTGGCAAAGATAATATTGTTAAGAGTGTCAATAGTAGACACATGGAGACAATGTCTGAAATGAGTTTTCCTTGATTTATGGATTTTAAAGCTCAAAAAATTGATTTTAGCCCTGGTTCAGAAGCCAGAAAAATTATTAGTGAAGAATTCAGACTTCCCAAATGGGAACCATTTAGAAATTGGTTTTTTGAAAATTTCAATAAAATGGAAAAGCAAATTATACAAGAAAATTTTTATAAAAAATGTGAAGAGACTAATACTTTAATTTTATTTGTTCCATGGTTTATGTCTACTTATGTAGATCAATATATTTCTGTTTTAGAAAGAAATTATAGATTAATGAATGGACAAATCATTAATAATGGTTTTCCTCCTCAAGAACCTTTTCAAATAGAAAAAGATAATAATATATGTAATTTCCTTGCTTTTTCAAAATTATTTGAAAATGATGTTTTACAAGTAACTTGTAGTCATATAAATTTATTAATTAAACAAAATAATTATATGAATTTATTTATTAATGTTTTAGGAGAACATATACTTTCACTTCATAATAAGGTTGATAATGTAATTTCTTTAATAAATAATAAAAAAGATAAAATGATTTCAAAAATTGATTTTGAAAAAGAGTTGATTGCTACTCCTAGTATACAACTTCCACCAGAGATAAAAGATTTTAAATTAGAATCTTTGACAGAATTAGAAAAACTATTAGAAGAAAAATTTTCAAAATTATCCTTAAATACTTTAGAAAATGATTTTCAAAAAGATTTTGAAAATAGATCTGATTATAAACAGATTATTAATGATCAGATCAATAAAATTGAAAAGTGGGCTGATAAGCCTAATCAACGATTTTATTATTATAGGAGACCAACTCCTATGGATGTTCTTAATGAAGAACAAGAATATATTTTGAATAATAGCTATAGTGGAAGAAATATTTATGAATGGAATATCGATGGTTATACTGAAAAACAAATTTATAATACTGTTCATAGAATTCTTATGTATTCTACAGTTTGTAAGAATAATGGTAATACCGATAAAAATATTGCAAAAATGATTATTGCAGGTTTTACTGGCCAACTTAAAGGTTGGTGGGATCATTATTTAACCCAAGAAAATAGAGATTATATTCTCAACAATATAAAACAAGAAAATAACATTTCAGTTGAAAATGCAGTTTATACTTTAATTATTAATATTATAGAACATTTTACTGGCAGATATTCTGATAATAGTGAACATATTCGTACACTATTACAAAATCTGAGGTGTAAAACACTTACAGATTTTAGATGGTATAAAGATACATTTTTAAGTAGAGTGATGGAACTCCCTGAGAGTAATAGCTCTCATTGGAAATCAAAATTTATTGATGGATTACCTTATTTATTTGCAGAAAGAGTAAGAAATAATTTAAGAGGTAATAATGTTCATGTTCCATATGATCAATTTACTTATGGTAAATTAATTGGTACTTGTATTCAATAAGGTTTAAATTTATGTAATGAAATAAAATTAAATAGACAAATAAAAAGACAAAATTTGTCTGAGAAAAAACAATTAGGTCAATTTTGTGAACAATTTGCTATGGACATGCCCAGTACTAGTAAAACTAGTAAGAATAAAAATAAATATGATAAAAATGATTTTCTTAAATATAGGAAAAGAAAAAAAGCTTCTAAAAGAAAAATAGAAAGACACGCTAATAGAAAGCAAGAAAGGGATGAAAGGAAAAGACAAAGAAATAAATTAATTATATGCCATAAATGCCAAAAGGTTGGTCATTATGCAAGAAATTGTTGGGTAAAAAAGAAGATTAATAATCTTCAAATTGATGATAATATCAAGGATATGATATCCAAAATATTGTTAAAATCAGATGATTCAGAATCAGAATCAGTCACAAAATCTGAATTAAATTCAGAAATGTCAGAAATATCTGATATTGAAAATCTCAAAGCTTTAGATCAAGAATCAGTAATATCTGATTCAGAATTATCAGATACTAATGAATGTAAATGTCAGGATAATAAGCCTGATGAAACAGATGAAATTTATAGACTTTTATCTCAAATGAAAAATTTGGAGATAAATGTCTTAGATCATAATAATATTATGGATTTATTAAAATTAATAAAAGATCCTAATTTGAGATCTTCAATAATAGATCAAGTGGGTAATATCCCAAGTTCCTCTAGTGATACTGGAAATAAACAAGAAAATAATAATTCTATATATGTTTCAGATGAACCTTATCTTATAAGCAAGGTTTATCAAATGCTTAAAGAAAAACAGAAGGATAAAACTCCTACTTCTTTAAGTGATTTAAGTATTGAAATTGATAATCTTAAAAAAGAAATTAAATTTCTTAAACAAAATAATAATGTTTTGGAAAAAAGAATTGATAAATTAGAAGGGAAAAATGAAATAATTATATCTGATAATAATGATGAAAGTTTTCTTAATAATATTGAAATGTTTATTTCACAAAAATGGTATGTAAAAATTACTCTTTTAATTGATGATTTTTATTCAAAAGAATTTATTGCACTCATTGATAGTGGTGCAGATTTAAATGTTGTACAAGAAGGATTAATTCCAACTAGATATTTCCAAAAAACAACACATTCTTTATCCCATGCTGGTGGGCAAAAACTTGATATTAGTTTTAAATTACCAAAAGCTTATGTTTGTATTGATAAAAAATGTATTTGTACAAGTTTTTTACTTGTAAAAAACATTTCTAACCAAGTTATACTTGGATCCCCCTTTATAAATAAAATTTATCCTTTTACTAAAGTAGATAATAATGGTATTATTGGCACATATGAAAATGAGCCTATAGTACTAAATTTTATTACTAAACCTTTTACAAAAATATTACATAATATTTATGATAATATTAAAGCAAAAGAAAATCAGCTAAATTTCTTAAAACAAGAAATTAATATTCTATCTATAGAAGATAGTTTGAAAAATCCTAAATTACAGGATAAGATTAAGTTAATTCATAATCAAATGTGTATAGACATTTGTAATGATCTTCCAAATGCTTTTTGGAATAGGAAAAAACATATTGTTTCGCTTCCTTATGAAGATGGTTTTACAGAGGATAAAATTCCTACTAAAGCTAGACCTTGTCAGATGAATTCTGAATATTTAGAATTATGTAAAAATGAGATTAAATCTCTTTTAGAAAAAAATAACATTAAGCCATCTGAATCAGCTTGGTCTTGCACAACTTTTTATGTTAATAAACATTCTGAACAAGAAAGAGGAGCACCTAGATTAGTTATAAATTATAAACCTCTTAATAAGGTTTTAAAATGGATTAGACATCCAATTCCAAACAAGAAGGATCTTCTTGATAGACTTTATAATGATGTTATATTTTCAAAATTTGATTTAAAATATGGATTTTGGCAGATTCAAATTAATCCTGCTGATAGGTATAAAACTGCCTTTAATGTTCCTTTTGGACATTACGAGTGGAATGTTATGCCATTTGGATTAAAAAATGCTCCTTCTGAATTTCAGAAAATAATGAATGATATTTTTACTCCTTATAGTGAGTTTATAATTGTATATATTGATGATATTTTAGTATTTTCAAAAAATATTGAAATACATTTTAAACATTTAAATATATTTAAAAATTTAGTAATTCAAAATGGATTAGTTATTTCTAAACCGAAAATGATACTTTTCCAAACAAGAATAAAATTTTTAGGACATTTTATTGAAAAAGGCAATATTATACCTATTAATAGAAGTATTGAATTTACTTCAAAATTTCCTGATGAAATTACTGATAAAACTCAGTTGCAAAGATTTTTAGGGAGTCTAAATTATATCTCTCCTTACTATAAAAATCTTGTAGAAGATACTGCTATCTTATATGATAGATTAAAGAAAAATCCTATTCCCTGGAATAATAAGCATACAGATGCAGTAAGAAAAATAAAAAATAAGGTTAAATATTTACCTTGCTTATCATTAGCAAATCCCAAGTGGGAAAAAATTATTGAAACAGATGCCTCAGATATTGGTTTTGGAGGTATTTTAAAACAAATTGATCCTATTGATAAAAAAGATTATTTGATAAGATTTCATTCTGGTAAATGGAATAATAGTCAAAAGAATTACGCCACTATAGCCAAAGAAATTTTAGCTATAGTCAAATGTGTTTTAAAATTTCAAGATGATTTATATAATCATAAATTTATTATTAAGACTGATTGTAAAGCAGCTAAATTTATGTTTAATAAAGATTTTAAACATGATGTTTCCAAACAAATGTTTGCTAGGTGGCAAGCTCATTTAGCCCCATTTGATTTTGATATTATATATAAAAAAGGAGAAGAAAATTCTCTTCCTGATTATTTAACTCGAGAATTTTTGACATAAATTTTTCAGGTATGTATTCTCGAGGAAGAGGATCTTTCCCTTATAGGGGAAGAGGTGGAAGAGGCCAAAATATTGTTTTGGCTCAACATGGCAAGCAGAAATTAATCTCTGCAAATATTGCGAATATTTCGCAAGAAATGACATATCAAGAGTATCTTCAATGGAAGAAGGATCAAGATAATAAATCTTCTCAAAATGAAGAAAGTGCTAATAGTACTTCTCCAGTCACCTATGCTAATATAGTAGAGACTGATGAGAAAAATCCTAATAAGGATTTTATTAAAAAAGAAAAAGAAAAAATGATTTTTATAATCAGTAATACTGATTTAAAATGGGAGAATGATCCATGGAAGATCCTAGAAAGATATCTTTCTAATCAAGGATCACCTTATGAGGTTTATAAATCTCGAAATTATTATGAAAACTTACTTATAAATAATGCATGTGAAATAACTCACATGACTAGTGGAAATAAAGAAGAAGTTTATAACTTCTCAAAAATTATTATTAAACAATTAATTACAGTGGAAGAATGAGGAATTTCTCCATCTAGAGAAAAATCTTTCTCTTTCAATAACATTACAGTAAAGTATAATTATTGGGATTATATCCAAACTTTTGAAAAAGTATTCTTTTACAATAATGAAAAAAGAAAACATACTTGGTTGATTAAAGTACGTGATAAAGTTTATAACTCTGAAATACCAAATTGGTTTAAAAAATGGTGGAAAATATTTGGACCAACGGAAGAAATTCTTCCAGAATTATTAATTGAAGATTTTAATAATTGGAAATATGTGAGTCCTACACTGGAAAATATCACTAATAGTGATAAATTTTGTACATGGGAAACTCCCATGCATTTCTTTATTGAATTTTCAATCCCATGGATTTTCAAATGGGATATTAAGGTAGGTTATACCGACCAAATTCCTTGCCTAAAAAGAATCTTTTATACAAGATTTTGGGAAAAAATGATCAAATTAGATCCCAGTACAAAAGCCTTATTTGGTGCTGATACTTTGGATAAAATCCAAAAGAGTATAAAGGCTTATAGCCAAGAGAAAAAGAAAAATAAAGAAATAGCCACTAGAAATAATATTTCTAGAAAATTGATGAGAAATGTGGATAAATTATCCAAAGAAGAAATAGTTGAGTTATATCTCAATCAGATGAAAAAAGAATTATTAAATGATTTAGATGAAGAAGAAGAGATGATTTCTGTCCAAAGTGATACTTCATCAAAAGGAATGTCCCTGACTATGCAAGATGCACAAGACCCATGTGAAGATATTCTTTCCGAAGAACAAATGGTGAAATTTTTCCAAGAATTGGAGAAAAAAGGAGAATCGTCCTCAAAATGAAGAATTGAAGAAATGAAGAGTTGAAATGACGGAAGAGTAGACAAAAATAGTATATGTCACTGTCAAACAGTATTAAATAGTAAATCTACTGTTCATAAACAGTAAATTCACTGTTTTTACTTTTTAATATTTGTTTGAAGTCCGGAGACTACCTCTATATAAGGAGGTCTCATTCATAGTAGAGAGCAGGACTTCTTCTACCAGTTTCTTTCTCTCTCTTGTAATCACTTGTAATATATTTCTGAAGAAATAAAATCAAGACATTTCTGTACTGAGAAAGCTCTAAGCATTGTAAGTACTTTAAATTACAGTTCTTTTAAATTTTCAAGAATTTATTTTGTTGAAGGATGAGCCTTATAGGCTAAATCCTTAGTGTTAAATTATGTCTGAACTAGGTAAAGTTGTTCATTCCGTGACTTAATATTATAATGTACTTAAGTACATAACTATGTGATATAAACTCTTGAATCAATAAGTTAGGTTGAATCTGAGAGGTTGAATGATTATCTGGCCTATAATAAATAAGTCAGGAATCTGTTTGAACCCATGGTGTGCCCGCTTTTGCCGACGGAATGGCGTTTAGGGTGTTTGGGGGTCATTTGATTTCCTGAATATTTGTTATGGTTGACGGATTTTCAATTTGTAATATATTCCTAAACTCAGATTTGTAATAAGATTCGTCTGCCTGACAACAAGATTCAAGATTGAGTATCATATGGTGTGTGTTTCCTTTCATCCCTTTCTTGCTTTCTATTAGCGTGTCTTACTATTTTTCTTTTAGAAGCTTTTTTTCTTTTCCTATATTTAAGAAAATCATTTTTATCATATTTATTTTTATTCTTACTAGTTTTACTAGTACTGGGCATGTCCATAGCAAATTGTTCACAAAATTGACCTAATTGTTTTTTCTGAGACA
Source organism: Ajuga chamaepitys (assembly GCA_958295605.1). Taxonomy (NCBI): domain Eukaryota; kingdom Viridiplantae; phylum Streptophyta; class Magnoliopsida; order Lamiales; family Lamiaceae; genus Ajuga; species Ajuga chamaepitys. The sequence goes on from OY282497.1 coordinate 9,331,184, forward strand.
AATTTTGTCTTTTTATTTGTCTATTTAATTTTATTTCATTACATAAATTTAAACCTTCTTGAATACAAGTACCAATTAATTTACCATAAGTAAATTGATCATATGGAACATGAACATTATTACCTCTTAAATTATTTCTTACTCTTTCTGCAAATAAATAAGGTAATCCATCAATAAATTTTGATTTCCAATGAGAGCTATTACTCTCAGGGAGTTCCATCACTCTACTTAAAAATGTATCTTTATACCATCTAAAATCTGTAAGTGTTTTACACCTCAGATTTTGTAATAGTGTACGAATATGTTCACTATTATCAGAATATCTGCCAGTAAAATGTTCTATAATATTAATAATTAAAGTATAAACTGCATTTTCAACTGAAATGTTATTTTCTTGTTTTATATTGTTGAGAATATAATCTCTATTTTCTTGGGTTAAATAATGATCCCACCAACCTTTAAGTTGGCCAGTAAAACCTGCAATAATCATTTTTGCAATATTTTTATCGGTATTACCATTATTCTTACAAACTGTAGAATACATAAGAATTCTATGAACAGTATTATAAATTTGTTTTTCAGTATAACCATCGATATTCCATTCATAAATATTTCTTCCACTATAGCTATTATTCAAAATATATTCTTGTTCTTCATTAAGAACATCCATAGGAGTTGGTCTCCTATAATAATAAAATCGTTGATTAGGCTTATCAGCCCACTTTTCAATTTTATTGATCTGATCATTAATAATCTGTTTATAATCAGATCTATTTTCAAAATCTTTTTGAAAATCATTTTCTAAAGTATTTAAGGATAATTTTGAAATTTTTTCTTCTAATAGTTTTTCTAATTCTGTCAAAGATTCTAATTTAAAATCTTTTATCTCTGGTGGAAGTTGTATACTAGGAGTAGCAATCAACTCTTTTTCAAAATCAATTTTTGAAATCATTTTATCTTTTTTATTATTTATTAAAGAAATTACATTATCAACCTTATTATGAAGTGAAAGTATATGTTCTCCTAAAACATTAATAAATAAATTCATATAATTATTTTGTTTAATTAATAAATTTATATGACTACAAGTTACTTGTAAAACATCATTTTCAAATAATTTTGAAAAAGCAAGGAAATTACATATATTATTATCTTTTTCTATTTGAAAAGGTTCTTGAGGAGGAAAACCATTATTAATGATTTGTCCATTCATTAATCTATAATTTCTTTCTAAAACAGAAATATATTGATCTACATAAGTAGACATAAACCATGGAACAAATAAAATTAAAGTATTAGTCTCTTCACATTTTTTATAAAAATTTTCTTGTATAATTTGCTTTTCCATTTTATTGAAATTTTCAAAAAACCAATTTCTAAATGGTTCCCATTTGGGAAGTCTGAATTCTTCACTAATAATTTTTCTGGCTTCTGAACCAGGGCTAAAATCAATTTTTTGAGCTTTAAAATCCATAAATCAAGGAAAACTCATTTCAGACATTGTCTCCATGTGTCTACTATTGACACTCTTAACAATATTATCTTTGCCAATATGCAATTCATTTATTCTATCTTCTTCAGATATTACATCATCATTATTTCTCAAATTCTCTCTTATTAGAGAGGTAGAAGCTCTGGAAGGAGTTTCCACAGTATAATCAATAGGAGAAATATAAGATCTCATAGAGGATGATTTTAAAGATAGAGATCTATCTTTTATAAAATTATCAAACTGTATATTAACAGTTCCTTCAGAAGTTTGAAAAACATTCAATAATTTTGAAGAAATAGTTGGCTGTGGTTTTACAGCTTTTTCAATAATCCAATTTTCTGGAAACACAATTTCTTCCCATTTAATAGATCTTCTTGTCATAATATTAGATCTATTGAAATTTGTCTCAATCAAAATTGTTTCATTAACAGGCTTATCCTTTATTTTACAATGAGGATTCAAAGTAAATAAAGGTTTATAATATATTCTGTAACAAATACATATAACTTCAGATCCTAAAGAATAATCATAACCATGAATTTTAACATTTAATGTCAAAGCATTAAGTATGTTTATATCAGTTAAAGATAATTGTAAATTTGGATAAACATCAAAATAGACTGGACCATGAGCCAGACTAGATTGGATTATTCCCATTAAAGATTTTTTCCAATTTAAATTTCTACCATCTCTTAAAGCTGCGATAAAGCTTTCTGGTAGTCCTTCTAAGGTTAAGGGTTTAAAAGCAATTTGCACTAAACCAATATGTAAAAATTTATATTCTTTTTTATAAGGTAAAATATCTTTTTCTGAAAGTAATTTTATAATTACTTCTTCATTATTAATAGAAATAGATTCTTCAGTTGTTTTAACAACTTGTTTAAAGCCAAGTTTTTCAAAAGTTCCTAATTTATAAATTACTTTAGGATCAATTTTTTGAATTGTCCATTTGTTTAATAACTCAAGATTTTGAGGTGTATCATATTCCATATTTAAACTATTTTTTATAGAATTATTTTGTCGAAACATTAATCTTTCTTAAAGTGTTAAATTATATCATCCCTAGATAAAATTATCAAACCATGGCTCTGATACCATATTGGCACCCAGGCACACACCATATGATACTCAATCTTGAATCTTGTTGTCAGGCAGACGAATCTTATTACAAATCTGAGTTTAGGAATATATTACAAATTGAAAATCCGTCAACCATAACAAATTAATTTTGAAAATATTTCTTATTATAAATAAACTTTTAAAAATAAAAAATAATATTATTGTAAAATGAAATCTCCGTTAAATAAAAGCAAATCAATAACAAAACAACAATTATATCCAAAATAATATCAGTACTAATTATTTTTTTCCAAATATTAAGAAATAATATATCATTATTTACTATTTAAAAAAAACATTGTACATCATGTAATACTTTGAAATAAACACAATATTAGAGAGTCATACGACATAAAGAATTTAACATTTTTAAAACTCTAGAAAATACTCGATGCAATAACTTAAACAATTATATAAATATATATATATTATGAGCATAGAATTATTTTTGTGTTGATAAAATTATAGTGGCAAAATTCTCCAATTTTTTAATTTCTTATTTATTTACGCGTGTTGGTTTGACCCGGGCCATGGGCCCGGTCGAAGGCTGCCCAAGTGGGCTGACCCAATTATAGGAAGTGGGCTATTATGGGAGGCCCATCTCCCATTATTAGAAGCCCACTCCTCCTCCTATAAAAATTCTACCAAGTGTATCGGGTATACTTGATGGAGAATAGTGAGAACAGAAACAGAAAGGGGAGAAATTAAAAGTGATTTCTCCTACACCTAAAAACACTTTTCCAAAAGCCACCGGAGTTGCTAATGGATTGTGGATCGTGGTGGATTTTCATTCGTGATTTTCACCCCGGCCGGAGAGTACGAATCATCGAGGTGAGGCCGTGGTTCGACCTGTATACGATCCGAGTTCAAGTCCACTGCAATCAAAGGTACCCGACCCTAATTCCAACAACGCGCATATTTAATATGATTAATACTGATTAATATCCAACATATACGAATATTTTGCCGATAGTATCTGCATGATGTAAAGTTGTGTTTGCTCTTCTAATTTATTCTTTATCTTTATATATATTTTTTTAATTTTTAATTTCATAGTAATATATTGTAGAAATTTGTAAAAATTAGGATAATTTTTAAAATAATGAATTTGTCTAGTAAAATAAATTTTAATTATATAATAAAGTGTATGTTTGAAATAATCGACAATAATAAATATAGATAAATAGATAATTATACGATCTCTAGGCTTAAAATATTATTTTCTAAAGAAAGAACATAATTTGTAAGCAATATATAATGTCGATCTAATAAGAACCTAGCCTAAGACATTCTAATAAACAACAACACTCATTAAGAGTTATAATTATGAGATTGTTCAATTAAATTAACAGAATACATAGTATCAAATCATATTATTCAAATACCATTTAAATTAAGGTTAAAAAAAAATCCAGCCTAAACTATGGGTGAATTATCAATTTGGCTCCTAACTTTTTTTAATATCACTTCAGTGACTGAACAACACAAAACTGCCATTTGCAATTCATCGGTGACTTTTTCAGCCAAAATTATATCACGTGCACAACACGTGATACAAAAGATATTATACAATGATACTTCAGTGCCTGAACAACACAAAACTGTCACTTTGCAACCCGCCGATTAACATGGTTTGCAAATATTTTTAGAACTGCGGGACCTTATGAATTTTTTTGGATAAGTGAGGACCTTAACAAATATTCGTGGATAATTGAAGAATCAAAAGATGCATTTTGCCACGAAATAGTTATTGTGTGGAAAACTAAAAAAAAAAAAAAAAAGACAAAGAAAAAAGAAAAAAGAAAAACTAGATTCGTGATATTTTTGCTAATTTATTTTTAACATAATATTTCAAACTGCAAATTATTTAGATATCGAAAAGTAAAGTGAACTAATAACATTTTTTTTTTTTGAATCAAACCATCAACATGATGGGAGATTAGACAGATCTCCAACCTGTATATTGCATCAGTTCTGGAAATTTACAAACACAAAAATAATTTGCCAAGAACAAGGAAAACTTAATGAAATCTAAAGTTGGGCAACCCTAAAGTATCTATAGTAATGAAGCCTTTAATACTATAACATTTCTCAACTTCAACAAATTCAAAGGTGTTTCTCTCTTGGATTACTCTATTTGCCAAGTAGTACGCTGCTTTATTTCCCTCTCTGTGGATGTGCGAAATCCGCAATACCACATTGTCTGCCAGTTCGTAAATTGAGTAAAGAGATGTTGATGCTTCCATCCACCAACCACATCATTTTTCAACATGAAAATCACAGCAAGAGCATCCACTTCAAGCCATATATTTCTTAGACCCAGCTTTCTGTAAAAAAGAAGACCTTCTACAATGGCAGTCAATTTAGCAGTTGTGTTATCAGTATCATGGAGAAATTTCCAGAAATCGGCTATAAATTTGCTATCAATGTATTGAATCAAACCTCCTAAACCAGCAGGTCCAGGATTTTCTTTAATAGCCCCATCAGTGTTTAATTTAAAAATATTCATCATTTGGGGGAAGCCATTTTACTAAAATCGGTGTTTTTCCTATTTTGATTCTCAAAGGAATCTGCCAAATTACTGTAAGAAACCAGCTGCCACCCCAAAACTCAATGGGCAGTAGATTAGCTATAGATACAAGTCTAAGCTTGTCAACCACCATTCGTTGAATTTGGGTAACACGCAGGATCTTGTGCTAAAATTTGACTAAATTACGAGCATACCAGATGTACCAGAAAATCAGAAAAGGTAATGTACTTCTGATATGATCAGTCCAACGGTTCTTAACAAACCATCGGTCAAGCAAGCTTTGAACAAAACAGTTAGGATGGATCTCAATCTGAAAGAAAGAAGCAAAGTGATTCCAGATTGATAATGAATAAGAACAGTGTGTGAGAGTATGCTTAGTCTCTTCACAGGCAAAGAACATAAAGGGTAAATAGAAACATGCTCAAATCCTAGACCCTTGCTCCGTGTTGCTGAGACAGGCGCCTAAGGAGAAAATAAATGGGTGGAGAGATCTGGGGCTCGGTATTCAGACGATCTGCCCGGGGCTCTGGTACGTAGTGACTGTAAGGCCCCAAAAAGGCTCCAAAAGAGAGAAGGGGCGTGTGCCGCAATCACGGAGGACTGGAGGAAGGTGGGGATGACGTCAAGTCAATCTTGATTCTCATTCTCGTCCTCATTTCTGAGATAGAAGACATGCAGCTAACATGCAGGGCAGCTAATATGGAGAGCGCCTTGCCGCAATGCCCGAAGAAAGTCGTGGCCAGAAGAGGAACTCTAAATAGCTGAGGTTGTTATTAAGAGGAACAAAATAATTAATCAACCTCCAAATGAACATTGAATGAGATTTAAGGATGGATTTGGGCCACATCATTGAATACCAAGCCACTAAAGACTTGGACATTCTCAGGGAATTCCAGGCAGAAACGAAGGTGAAGAGACCATTTGATGTGAGCTTCCAAACTGGTCTGTCAGGGGATTTATCATGGATAGTACAAGCTGTAATGTTATCAACAGTATGCTCAGGTAGTAAACAGTTCAGTTTGATCAAATTCCAACAATCATTTTCCCAAAAATCTTTCACTTTCTCACTGCAATTGAAAGTATCCACAAATCTGCACAAAGGAGAGTCACACATCCAATTATCAAACCAAAATGATATATCCCCTGACCCAAGCCTCCAGAAAATATTTTTATTAGTAGCCTCTTGAACCTTAAGGAGTCTAGCCCAGAAATGAGATTGGTTTCTAACAACATCAACATTAAAAGGATGCGTGTTTTCCACATACTTTTGTTTTAAAAACTGACACCAAGTTCTCATTTTCACCATGATTGGACAGCAAATGCATTATTTATATCAAACAAATTTCTCATTCCCAAACCACCATTTTCCTTAGGAAAACACACTTGCTTCCAAGAAGCCCAATGTATTTTCCTTATATTTGCTTTGAATCCCCACAGGAAACTGTTAAAAAGCCTATGAAAGCGCTTCACAACAATTTTTGTTGGACCTACCACTCTAAGGGTGTATAAGGGAATAGAAGCTAAAACCCTATAAATGAGCTCAAGTCTGCTGCCCATATTAAGAAATATTTTGTCCCAACCAGCTAGTCTGTTTTTTATTTTTTCAAAAATTCCTGAAACAAGCTATTTCTCACTCTACCTTTATAAAGAGGGACACCCAAATATTAAAGGGGAGGCTTTCCTAAAAAAATTGGACAGTTCTAATACCCTCTTCTTTCTATACCCCACAATATGTTTCCCAAAAATAACCGAACTTTTAGAAAAATTAATTTGCTGACCAGAAGCAGATTCAAAACACGTAAGAAAATGGAGCAGTTTTTTAAAACAAGCTACATCAGTTGAGGCAAAAATCACAATGTCACCTACAAAGGGCAATAAGGGAATAAGCATTCCTTTCTTATAGTACCTCAAACCTGGGTATAACTCATATAATTCTAACAAACCATTGGTCAGCAAATTGGAAAACAGTGCAAACATACTAGGAGATCATGGATCTCTTTGACTTATACTTCTAGTAGATTTAAAAAACCTATTCAAAGCACCATTAATCAAGATTAAGAACCAAGAGTTTTCCACCCAATTTCGCACATAGGTCACAAACAGGCTAGGAAATCCAAGCAAATTAAGCACTTTATAAAGAGCCCCCTCCTCTATTCTATCATATGCTTTCTGAAGATCAACCTTTAAAATCATTCGACCCCCTTTGTTTTTAACATTAAGTTCATTCACCATTTCTTGAGCAAGAATTATATTATTGACCATTTTAGTAAAAACTTTATTAATGACATTGCAAAGACTGATTGGTCTAAAATCAGACCAGAGGATAGGGTGTTCTTTGTTAGGAATAAGTGAAATTGAAGTGCAAGTAAAGCTTCTGGGCATAGGAACACCTATAAAAAAATCCTTAGCAGCTTCAAAAAGATCAGATTTCACAATGTCCCAACATACTTGAAAGAAGTGAGCAGAAAATCCATCCGGACCTGCCATACTATCTTTATCCATATCAAACACAAAAACTCATAAACCTCACTGAGATCAGACCTAGCAATAAGCTTGCAGGCTTCAGTTTGGTTTATGAGGGGTTTGATAGTGCTAAAAATAGGGCTATCCAGCTTGCAATTCTCAGAAGAAAACATTTTTTCAAAAAACTCACAAGCAGAAGAGGCTATAGTATGAGGATTAGTGATCAAATTTTCATTCACTTTAATTTCAAAAATCCTATTCTCAAACCTCTTTTTCTTTACTAAAGCATGGAAATAGGTTGTTTTTTTCTCCCCCTTCTTCAATTTTTTTTTTTTTCCCCTAAAAAAGACTCTTCCAAAGACAAGCAATGAGTGAGTTCAACTTGTCTTTGTTTGAGCAAACAGAGTTCAGAGTCATTGGGGTTATTAAGGTAAGAATTTTCTTGCAAACTCAAATTATCCTCAGCAACCTTAACCTTATTCATAATATTTCCAAAAATATTTTTATTCCAAAGTTTAAGGCAAGATTTAAGTCTAAATAGCTTCTGCTGGAAGTTAAACATGCCTCTTTGTCCAGTGGGGTAGTCTCAAGACTCCTTACCCACTCTAAAAAAGTCATGATGTTTAGACCAAGCATTGATAAACCTAAAGGAGGACCTATGTCTGCCAGTATCAGAAACCAAGGATAACAATAGTGGGCAATGATCCGAAGGACCCTTAGATAAATGCTTAACTTCAAATTTATTAAAAAGGTCAATCCACTTAGAGGATATCAGGGCTCTATCCAATCTAACAAACACATGGTTTGCAAGCCATGTGAAGGCAGAACCACAGTACCCTGCATCCTCTAAACCACAATCCAAAATCAGTTTACCAAAATCATCCATAGTTTTGAGCTTAAGAATGCCACCCCTTTCTTTTCCTCAGCTGTAAGTATGGTCTTAAAATACCCAAGAGTGAGCATTTAACCTAAGCTCATCCCACAAAAGCAATCTCTCCTTTCTATTGAGAGAAGCATATACAAAGGAAGCAAAGAAGGTACACCCAATAACACTGTTACACACAACAACATCAATTAACTGCTCAGACACAAATAGTAAATCCATTCTGATTGGGTCCTTCCAAAGGACCCAATTTTAGCATTTTTATTCACCAAAACATACTGAAACCCTAAATTCTAAATAAGGAACAAGTCAGGGTTATCAAACTTAGTTTCTAAAATAGCTAACACATCAGGGTTCTTTTTTTTAATGAGATTTTTCAAATATTTTTGAGTTCCTATTATTAATATCTCTAACATTCCAAGTAATCACAATCATTTCTTAGATGTAGAATGGTTACCTTTTGTAAAGATAGTGTCTCTTCTTCTGTGCATCATAAGAGGACATGTGCTCTTACCTTTCATGTTTCTTAGCATTTTCATCTCTCCCAGTTTCTTTTTCTCAAGCTGCCAATCTCCATCCCAAGCTTCTTCCTCAATTTTATCCTCCATCATCTCATGCAAATGAGACATTTGTGGAACTTTGACCGCACTGTCGGGTGCAGTCAAATAAGATGGTTTTTTAACCTAACTATTCCTAACAGTAGCTAGAGCAAGTCAGGGTCGATCCCACAGAGAACAGGAATTAACTAAATAATTGTACTAACCAATTCTAAATAATTACTAATAATATAAATATAATAAGGGGGAGTTTTGATTTGATTTAATTAACTAACACAAAGAACTAAGGATGATTTAACTAGTGAATAAAAGTATCCCGCCTTTAACCCAGTATCCCCCTAGCCTGAATATTCATGTAACTAATGCAACTACTTAACTAATTAGTTCTGAGACCCCTACTCCAAGAATTAACAGGTACGCTTAGCTAACCCTTGTTACCCCTTAAGTATAATTAATCCTAAGAACTTAGCAATTAATCCTATCCAATTAAGTAGTCCTAGGAGACGCTCACTAGAACAATATTAATCAGACGCATAGGGAATTAAGGCAACGGAGTAGGTACGGTGTTGTACTCACGAACGCGGTACAAGTGACCGCGACTTTATGTTATCCTAGCGAGTAACCACTTTTTGCTACTTTTGGGCACAAACGCATAACAATTACGGATTATGAATTCATGGCCTAGCGACAGCTATATGCCTATTACTAGGGTGATCAGACCACATAACAAACATATAAAAGATAGAGTAATCCAATAACACAAGTAATCTCAGAACATAATTAAATTAAGCAATTACTGAATTAATTACATGAATAACAGTCTAGGGTTCAACATAGTCAAAGACGGGAAAATAGACGCTTAGCCGATCATAGCGATCGCTAAGAACAAACTACAAAAAGAAAACATTAAAACTATAAAACTCTAAAACCCGAGTGCTGAATCTTGAATCTTCGTGCTCTTCAGAATTTCCAAATCCGCGCTCTTGAATCAATGTCAAAGTCTAATTTTCGGACTTTTGGATCTTCTATTTATAGTCGAGGATGAATTAGGCTCAATTTGGGCCAGAAAAAGGACTAATCCGCGCATGTCTTGGGCTGGACCATCGCCTGTCTCGGCCGAGAATTTCTGGCTCGGCCGAGAATTTATGGCTCGGCCGAGAATTTATGGCTCGGCCGAGAATCTTCAACAGACAAGTTTACGTCTTTTGGTGACCTTCAAGCTCGTCCGAGCTCCTCTGGCTCGGCCGAGACCACTTCCCAGCAAACTTGGATCAATTTCCGCTCGGTTTTTGACATGCGATACTTGTTCTCGCATCCAGTTTAAGTCGAGTTCGACTTTTTTTGTCTAATTTCACCTTAATGCTTCAAAACAAGTCAAACAACATTAATTTGTCCAATATTACCAATACGAGCATTACACGACTAATTATGCATGCAAATGTTACTAACTAGACAATTTAATCGACCTATCATGCTCGCATAATTACGTGTACCAAACTTGGTCAGAATTCAATTCAGACTAAAAAACACAATTATCATCACTAACATTAAGTGCCAGTTTAGAAAATGAGTTTTCATGCACAACAATGTGATCAAGAGGATCAAATTTAATTGATCTTGATCCCTCAGGCTTCCTTACAACATTACTTCAAGATAATTTTTCATGGTTTTCTACATTTTGTGCATTACAGATGTTCATCAGAGGAGTAACATCAACACTTTTCCCTTTATCTTGGGAAAGAGAGTTTATGTGTTCACCTTCATCTTTATCGCTAGGGGTAGCCTCCTCCTTTTCCAAGGGAGGAGTCACCTCATCTAGTCCCTTTTTACCCCCTTTATCAATTTCAGACTCTTTTCGCACATCATTGGGATCATTAATACTAACCACCGCGTGACCCATTGTATTCTTCTTAGGAACTCACTGCTGCTCATGTTTAGGATTTTCATTATCCTTACCACTGGCTTTAGAAGCCAACTTTTTCTTATACTCTTCATTAAAACAATCTACAGCAACATGCCCTAAGTGCTTACATTTTGAGTAGTAACTAGGGATTTTGTCATAAATCACTTTTTGAGTAATTTAACTTTCCCCACAGCCTATGAATATCTCCTCCAGCCTAGGTTTTGACAAATCAAGCTCAACGCATACACAGGCCACACTTGGTCTAGATCTGTCAGCCGTGGCTTCATCTATCCTCAAGGCCCCCCCCACAAGAGACGCAGTTTTATATAGCACTTTTTTATCGAATAGATGCAAAGGAAGTTTTGGAAATGATACCCAAATTGGAACCACAGAAGATTCAGATTTGTATCGAACTCCTTTGTCCATTTAAACACACGCATGGGATAACCAGAGACATGCACAAGCTGTTTTGCCCATAGTCTCTGGAAATCTTCTTCATTACTTAAGCGAATCATGATATGTTTCACGTTAATAGCATCAATAAACAAAGTACCAACAAAACCAAAGCCTACTAGACTCGATTGTAAGGATTTAAACGGAGGACTACCATGGGAGAATTTACCTATGAGAACGAATTTACACTGCTCCGCAAGTGAATCGGTTTTAGCTTCTGAAAATTGAACGATTGATGTGCCACGATAGATCCCCATCGTTCCAAATGGCTCCGCTTCTTGCAGATCAAAAAGTTTTTGGCAGATCTACCTTCCAGCAGATCTGCCACAGATTTTTCTTGTACGACTCTTAGGAAGGAAGATGGCATTGCAGTAGTCGGCATGAGGTTGGGGCCCAGAGCAGGACCTTTGTTTGGTAGAGAGGGGTAGTCTCCACCCTTGACAACTGGCGGGAGCGAGGAGCTCGCCGCCGTTGCCATGAGGGAGGGGTGAAGGGTTGAGATATCTCAGATCTAGGGTTTCTAGAGGCGAGAACTTCTCACTCTAGAATTAGTTTTAGTGAACTAATAACATTATTTTCTCTAGAAATATATTTTTCTTGAATAACATGACTTTTTGTAATAATATTTTAAACATCAAAACATGTAACGGTTAAGGTAATAAAAGTTGTTTATGTCAAAATTAAGCACCACTTGATATTAATTTGATTATCAAGGTCTTAATTTTATTACCAACACACAATCCAAATTTTCACTCGCAATAAATACTTACGTCTAACATAAAAATAATCACATATTAAAAAGTTACATTTTTCTAATATTACATTTAATTTTAATATATGCACATGGTGTCCGATCAAAGATCGTGAAATGAAGACTAATCTTAGAAATTTTAAAATGGACTAAGAAAAAATATATTACCTCCGTCTCGGCTTATCTTGCACATGGGAGATTGGCACAAGTTTAAGATTTTTTTTTTTAAGTGTTTGTTGACTTTTCAAAGGTGGATTGAGGGTGGAGATTGAGGGTGGAGATTGAGGGTGGAGATTGTGTTATAACTTTCCTTTTTAAGGGGTGTGCAAGTTCGTCTGGGACGGACCAAAACTGAAAGTGTGCAAGATAAGGTGGGACGGTCGTAGTATTATGTTTTTAAGGAATTAAAAAAAATTCAAAATAAATAAATCAATCAATTTACACTGCGAATTACAATCGTCTTCGGAACAACTGCTGAGAGCTACTTCGCCACATATGAGGCGATGTATTACACACCAATCTCTTTTATTTTGTCCATTAGTTTTAGTTTTCTCGATTAACTCATATTTTTGTCTATATAAAAATATATCACAATTAGCCTAACAAAAAAATATTTGATATCGTAAGTTTTAAAGAAGCGTAAATGTAAAAATTTATTTACACTTCATTAGTTTTATTTACAGTCAGTCACAGTATAAAATGTACAGTTCTGTCCACAATAAATACTAAAGTCTAACTCAAGTAATAATCAATGTAAATTGCACTTTTTCCAATATGATTTATCTTTTAATTATATTCAACTGAGTGTCAAATTAAAAATCATAAAAAAGATGATTAATGTGAGAAACTATAAGCAAATTATGAACAAAAATAATAAATGTATTAAGAAATCGGAAAAGAAAAATTTATAGTAGCAGATAATAATTAATAGTTGCAGCATTTTTATCATCTATGAAAAACCCGTCAAGAATCCGCCTACTACATGAGGGGAGTGTTACACACACGCCAATATTTTTCTAGTAAATTTCCAAAAAAAATAAAAAAGGAAAAAGAAAAAAAGTTCCAATATATGACAACTTATAGAAAAAAGTGAAATGTGTAAGCGATGCACGAGAAGATCTTTTTTGCACTGATATTACTTAATTGCAATCCGAGATATTTTCGATCATATTAAATTACGTGTAACTAAAATATATAACCCCATGACCTAAAATGAAATATGTAATATGATGACCCGAATAACCACATAACATAAATACATCACATCTACAATAACATAAAATTTGAAGCCAAAATTAAGCATAAACAATTACAAATTCTGAAGTGGTGGTGTCAATAAAGGTAACTGAAACTTCCCTTCCATGCAACACAAGTTGTATACTTGATAAACATTTTCTGGATAAAAAGACAATATATTCTCATACCAAACCATTGCACCACAAGGTTTGCAAATGAAAGTGGTACGTGTCACCAAAATCTAAATAGCCTACAAAAGAAAAGCATCACAAACAAACAAACAACAAGGTGTGAGTGAAATCCTCAATATTTGCAATATTAGTCAGTTATATTGTATACAAAAGAATTCGTTTATACCTACTGGGGAATGAACATTATTATGTGCTTTTTTTCGCTTTACTGAAATTTAAAAAAAAAAAAAAGAAGAACATATCGTTAAATAAAAAAAACTATTTTATCCCTATTGATATTAATATAATATAATACAAAAAAACAAGCTTGCACTTTCTTGGAGCTCTTTTAGGCTTGTGTTGCTAAATATTTAATGACGGAATAGCACATTCATCACCAACCAAATCAACAATAGCTGATGCATTTGTTGAAATTGTATTATGGATGGCAAAATTGTTTGAACTTCCTGTAAATTATATATAAGTAAATAAAAGTTCAACAAATGAAATTATATATCGAGATTTTTGCACTTTTGGTCCCACAGGACATCTCAGTTTTTCATTTTGGTCCCAAGAGTTGCAAAACTGACCCCATTCGACTGGACAGTTGCAAGAATAGTCCTTCTGTTACGGAAACTGTTAAGTTTTTTGCAAATTTAGTCCCAAACGTTATATGCATGTTAGTCCTCTATTACAGTTGCAGCATTAGTCCCAAAAAATTGACACTTTTGGTACCAAATCTAAAAATTATGTAAAAAAATCTAGAAAAATATTTTTAAATTCTGAATTAAAATCTGAAAATTATGAAAATTATGTAAAAATTAGAAAAATATTTTTAGATTCTGAATAAAAATCTAAAAATTATGTAAAAACTAAAAAAATATTTTTAAAATCTAAAAATTATGTAAAAACTAGAAAAATATTTTTAAATTCTAAATTAAAATCTGAAAATTATGTAAAATCTAGAAAATTATGTAAAATCTAGAAAAATATTTTTAAATTCTGAATTAAAATCTGAAAATTATGTAAAATTATGTAAAAACTAAAAAAATATTTTTAAAATCTGAAAATTATGTAAAATCTAGAAAAATATTTTAAAATTCTGGATTAAAATCTGAAAATTATGTAAAATAATTTAAAAACTAAAAAATATTTTTAAAATCTGAAAATTATGTAAAAACTAGAAAAATATTTTTCTAGTTTTTACATAATTTTCATAATTTCCAGATTTTAATTCAGAATTTAAAAATATTTTTCTATGTCAGTTTATTATTAGTATTATCATGGCTTCGAATAATAATAATTCAACTATATTTGGATAATTTACATAATAATAATTCAAATAAAATGGGTTAAAGTTGTACCCCAGGAGTAGTTGCTTATTAACGTGCGTATGCCACAAATAATTAATAGCATTTGTAAATAATTAACCTATCGTCAACCTGTGATTTTTCTCCCTATTCGAACAATAGATTGATAAATAATTAAAAGAAAATAGTTTGAAATTAATTTTTGGGAAGAAATTAATTTTATTAAAAGAGTTTAAAATAATTTGTAAATAATTAACCTATCGTCAACCTGTGATTTTTGGGAAGAAATTAATTTTCTTAAAAGAGTTTAAAATAATTTATGAAATATATAAAATTATTTAGAATTTAGAAAATAAAATTTTAAGAAAATCTAATTTCATAAAACAAGTTGAATTTTCATTTTTTAAAAATTTTATAAAAATAAACTTAAAATTTTCATTTTTTAAAATTTTATAAAAATTCAATTTTCCGAAAACTAATTTTTCTAAATTTAATATTTTAGGTTACGGTTGTGATATTTTAAATAAATTTTAGAATAAATTTATTTTTATTTTTACATTAATTTCAGATTTTTTTGTTTTTTTAATAATTTTTAAATATTTTTTAAGAATTATGGCGTCATTTTTAAAATTATGACGTCATTTTTAATATTTTTAAAATGATTATGACGTCAGCAAACGAGCAACATTAGGTTGAAACGGTTTGGGACTAGTTTTGCATTTTTTTTGGGACTATATTTGCAAAAAAGGACTATTCTTGCAACTGTACAGTCGAATGGGGTCAGTTTTGTTACTCTTGGGACCAAAATGAAAAACTGAGATGTCCTATGGGACCAAAAGTGCAAAAATCTCATTATATATCTATGTTAAAAAATTAATATTATTTCTAATTAAATTGAAAACAATCATTTCATATCTTATACCTGTTATATGGTTAACAAACAATAGCACATTGGTCGCTCATCACCTCTTTCAATATTAGTAACGTCACCAGTATAGGGGTTCGTTGAGGTTTGTATCCGGTTGACCTAACCAATTTTTGCCGACCCACTAACTTCATTGACCGAAATCATAGCTACTCGACACTTAAAAATTGAAAAAACTTAAGTCCTTATTTGATATAAAATAACTTTATTTAGACAAAAACTAAGAATGATTATGACAATAAAATCAAATTGCATAAGTTACCATCAGTGATATCGCGGAAAGGAGTCCTTGAGAATGAGTATGTCACGGTACTTAATTCCACATCAGCATCAGACATGTCACGCTTACTACTTTTGGAAGAAGATCCAATTTGACTTGAATTTATGGAGTAAAGTTTTCTAAAAAATAGACAATAATAGATATATTAAAGCATAACCCGTGCATATTATACTGCAACTTACATAATAGTCAAAGAATGGCCAATTAACAAATTCACTTGCGTAATAATATATAAAAAATAATTGTATTAACATATTTATATAGCAATAAAATTTAAATTATGTGTTTATTAATAAGTCATTATGCCAATGTGGACATATATATAAAGTAAAAATAAAATAATGGAAAATATATCATTGTTTGACACAATAAATTGTTAGAACCACTACTTCTATCCGATCCTTAATATTAGATATTGATAATCGAATAATCGTTGTGGGGTCGACTGTATTATTATATGTTCTACATATTAATTAACTTATACAAGAAGGGTTTATGGAATACCTTTGTAGCGTGCTTTATCAAACCTACTCCAAACCTCCAAGCCTTCTGCAGTGTTCTCACGAATTGTACTACAATACACGGTGTGTGGACACCTTCTTGGATGTATAATATGTGTGTGTAACTATACAATCGTAGGATGAATATGTATCTGATATATATAATATATCACAATATCATTTCTCCCCAAGTAACATATCCTAATAAGTATAGAAGATACTGGATATCTCCATCTTCTATAATATCATAATATTATTATCCAAATATTGTAGTATCAAATTATAATCCTTATAATTTATTCCAGTTCACACTGAGTCATCGAAGGGACCTAGTCGGACCCAATAAAATTAACCTCCAATAAATTAAATATGATCTGGTCAACTCTTGACTTACCATAGTAATTTATTAATTATATTCTATTTCACTAAAAGAATATAATTGCAATCTTAATTTAATTAGCATTATAGAAGCAATATAATCAATAATATTATCCTCTGATTGATCGATCCAACATATTACCCCACCTCCCCTCGATCAACTAAAGTGTTTGCAATATGCTACCATTACCAATAAGCCTATATTCAAATACTTGCTAATCTCAACACTCATCTTCTATTTGACAGTCCTGTGTGACTACATCACATAATATGATTCGACAACAAATGTCGAATACTGAGCTCAGATTTACTGTTCATAGAAGAACTTGTGAGATCATAATCATGCCTATTAAGGTTAAGGATTCCAATGTTGTAAATATATGTTCTTCATCACTTCACTTTAATTCTCAAAATACCGAGGTGTTGATTAATATATTAATCTCACTCACTAGTGTCTCAAAGAATATCGAGTTGGTAATAAAGGTACAATATTCACTTAGGATTAAGGTTAAATGTACGTCAATCAATGAATATAAATTGTATGGTCAAATCACAATCTAAATTTCATGTGGTCCTGTCCCAACATATTGTACATGTATCCACAATTCCATTACCATGTCAAAGACAAACTTCAATGAAATTGGGACGATCTTATCAAAATAAATTGTCTAAATTTATTTACTGATCGCAGACAAAATACTTAGGATTGAATTATAAAACGAATATTTTCGTGTTTAACATCTTAAACACTCGATTTATGATATTCTTACAATCCAAGAACATATAAAAGTTCAAATAAATTATCGTGCAAGTAAATTAAATGATATATTTAATCCCAAAATGTCATTGCATGTATTAACACGTAAAGCATCATATACCCACTCAACATTTCTCCCACTTGTCCAAGAGTAAATGATCTTTGAGTAGTGTAAGCTTTAACTTACTCGTAGGACATCATAAACCCCCCTTGTTTAGGAATTAATGATCTATGAATAGTATAAGCATTACTTTCAATAGTAGGTTGCTTCTTAAAGCTCCCACATTTTTTGCTTCCGCTGTGGAATCAGTAATCCGAGATCACTTGATATCTCCCACACAAAAATGGCATCACTATCTACAAACTATATATGAAGCTTCGTACAAAACTAACTATCTAATTCTTTTATCCCAATGGATCTAAGAATTAAAACATAGTTTATCTTCAAAGTCCTTCATATCTTAAGATGACATCAACTAGCACAAAAAATGTCCTCTTCTATATTTTTCTGAATATGTAAGTTTGTCTACCTATATTGCTTGCAATATGTAAGGCAGTCTTTCCACATCATCAAAAAATTATTGAACACTTTAAGAACATAGATATTTGATTAAGTTCGTGAAAGAACTCTATCGGTCTGCATCTTATATGCATTTGACCATTTGGGATAAAATCACCTCAACCCATCTTATAGAAAACTTCTATAAGATTACAGAGGAATTGGTATACATAGATTTGATCTATGATACTCTTCCAATGGTCAATGTCTAAAAGCATCATAACTAACAAGATTAACTTGAGAAACTTCCTTATTTAGTGATGAAGATCTAAAGACTCCTATACCGAAATAAGTAAAAAATTCTCACTTCATCTTAGCTATGAAAATTTCCTAATTGATTGGAATTTAATATTATACTCCTACTGCTCTATCAAATTATTCTACTAACTCCTCTACTCGTTTATCAATAGATGTACTATGTTGAACACTTTACATCTCCCACTGAATCTAACAAGTAAGAATTGTAGATTTTATAAATTCAACTGAGTATATTCAGTGTGGAACTCTGGACTTGATAAACTAGGAAATTATCTTCCTTTATCTTATCCAAAAGAACTATACTCTTGAATTCACATCCTTCCATACTCTCGTCCTATAAGAAGGTGACATTTGTCTTTACAAAACCCTCTTATCTAGGATTTTATGGAAATAAAACACATACTTTCTGACAATGTATAACAGTGTCTAGTTACTTTAACCCGAAATGCACCAAACCTTTGAGAGGTACTTGGTGAATTCGAATACTAATTCCCATGAATGATAGATGAAAGTCTTCTAGTCACAATTACCATTTAAAACCAAAATACATGCATGTAGAGATTCCATCTTTAAGCAATTTGAAGAACATCTCATCCTAGCATATAATTTTGTTTAATTAGTAAACTAGACTAAGTTTTACAACTCATCAATCTCATTAGTAGTTCTCCAAAATTGATACATGAAGACTTCTCAGTCACATTACTATTTTAAACGAAAATTACATGCTTATAAAGATTTCATCTTCAAGCAATTGAAGAACATCTCATTCTAGCATATAAACTTTGTTTAATTAGTAAACTTGACTAAGTTTCAATATTCATCAATCTTATTGATAGAAATAACTTGTGCGATTTATCTGATGCAATGTATTGCAAGTTGTTGATTAATGTTAAGACATTTAGGGCATTATTAGACCATTTGTCACAAACATCACCATTATTTAAACACAATGTTAACACATTTGTCAAGATCATAACAACTTTGTTTAGATAAAATAGTAGAAAATTTAATTTCTACTATATTTGAGATGATACTAAAAATGTCCTAAAATTCTTTATTCTAAGTAAAGAGAACACACCAATCAACTTTTTGCAAATAGTACCGCATCCGTATTAACCTTGGAAATCTACCATTTCAATGAGTCTCCTTTGAAAAAAGGAATCCATGTAATCATTAGTGGGCTCGAATTCTACTAAGTGATAATAAATCAACCACTAAATATAACTCAATGAAATTACTTTGCATTTTAAATACTTGGTAATCATGATAATTAGTCTTCCAATTACCCTTCTTTCCACAAAAAAGAAAAAGAAAAAACAAATCTCCTTTTGCTTCCCTTCCGTCTTGACTCCCTTTGTACTTTGTTGAGAATATTCTGGATTTGACTTGTTCTTGTATGTTGACTTGGACAAGGTCAATCCATCAAAAACTAACAACTAATGCATCACCATATTTGGTCTGATGAACATTTTCAGCATTTTTGAGCTCCTTTATTAGTTCACTCAACCGAGAACATCTTTAGGATTCTCTAATTCCATGGCGACCTGAATCTCCAACTTATTCAACCTCTAAAACCTGAACCACCAGATGATCAATGCAAGCACATGATCTCCCACTGGCGCATAGGTTTCATGTGGATGTTCATACTAGACCAGATAACAGTCAGACAAAAAATTGACATCCAAACTCGAACATCTTATGAAGACTTTTCATGATTCTTAGCAATTTCCATATTATAATGTTTTCGTTGCATCACATTTGAGATTAATCCCAGATGTATCAATAAATTAGCACATCAAAATAAAGTCACCTATCACATGCCTCCAAATGTTCAACATCGGATCCCTTGCTCGTACAGTAGGAAATAGTTCAGTTAACACAATGTTTGATACTTTTTAGTAAGAAGAATAATATTAAATAGCATTCCAATCAATAAAAATTTCTCCCACTAGTTGAGAGTCAAACAAGACTTTGCATAATGAATTTTAAGACATTTTGCCAAAATCAAATAAATCTAACATGAACATGCATGATAGGAAAGTAACAAACAAATAAACTAATATAATGAGTAGACCCAATAAACTACTACATTATGCGACCACCTAAAACCCAAAATCAGACATACTCCTCCATAGGAAGAATAAATGTTGATTTATGGCTAGACTGTGATACTCCTACTAAATCCACTATAATCTGCATCTCATGCTATATTGATTTTGTATCGCATTATTTTGACCATCAATAATATTGTTTGGATATTCTATAGGAAGTCCTCACAATATTTTTAATTTAAGCATATAACCTATACATTGACACACATAATTAATTCACATTTAAAAACTTACCACCACAAACTCAATCAAGTAACTGAAAATGATGCAGTCCTCTTATAGGGAGACCAAATAAATTGGCACGAGACATACACATTTTTCTACTTATGGGCTGTCATCCAATGAACTCAATTCAGTACCCGGAACAATGCAAACCTCATACGGGGAGACCAATTAAATGGCACGAGGCATACATTTTTTTTCTTACATATGAGTTTATTAAAATAACCCAATCTAGCAACCGAAACAGTGAAACCCTCCTATAAGGAGGAACAAACATATTCTTACTAATGAGTATTATATATACGGGCCCAATCTAGTAACCAAAACAGTGCAGCTTTTCTTTAGGGAGACTAATTTGGCACGAGGCATACACATTTTCTTATTAATGGGCTAATACCGGAGGTTGTGAGTTTATTTGAATAGAATGCACCCTCACACACTTAATATTTTAATTCAGAAAAATTGGGATTTTACACTAATTAATAATATCAAAATCGTCTTAAAATGATTCTATTATTAATCAAAATATTTATTATCCATCTAATTCGAAATTAGAAAATAAATGTATCAACTATGCATGAAAATATAGTACCCAGAGTGGTGCACATAAGATTCTTTATGACATGCTATATGAATGACAGTTAATCCACAAATAATCAAAGCATTAAAGTAATAACTAAAAAAATTTGAACAATTTTATGGCTCATCCTAGACACAAATTACAAATAATTGAATTTCTCAATTGAGCCACAAGTCGGCTCAACTTTCAACCTCCATTTGCAACTTTCTTGGTCTAGGTAGATCTTTCTGCCGACTCTTGTGCTTGATTTCTCTAGCCAAACTGATCCTCCTGCTCAAGTCTAAGCTCAACTTATTCGGCCCAAATCTCGCGGCACAAATCTACAAAAAACGAAATCCATCAGGCTCTCTAATTGAATTTTTGGCCCAACTCTTGGACCCAAATCAAAATATCCCGAACCATGACTCTACTAAATCAAAATTCGAATTGAGTTGGTTTAATCATTTCTTTTTAAATAAGATTTTGAGATAATATGTCACATATTTATTCGTTGTTGATACTTTGTGAAACTACTTTATCACACAATCTGTTTGTAGCAGTTGGGATTCCTTCTCGTTGAAGAGAGAGAAATAATCCTGTTGACATCCTTTCTTGCAAGGAATTGGTCAGAGTGGTTGTAACTTGGTGTCAGTGTCTAGTGTTGCTTTTGCCTTTTTTTTTTTTTTTTTTCAGGTGTCGTGTCCCCACGCTATTAGATAGTTAGTACAGGGTTTTAAAATTGTCTCTATTGGCTATATTTTTTTTATTTCAAATACCCTGAATTTTGACCTTGACTTTGACATTGTTAACATGACTCCTGCTTGCTTGATGGTCGCACATTCCTTGTTGCAAGTAATGTTGTATGCTGGATGGGCATAAGAAACCATGTTGCGTACTCACTGCAGTCTCTGTTCCTTGCTACGATATCAAACTTGATGCTTCAAGTAACTTTCATGATCTCGCTGCGACTTCTGCCTCAGATGAACTAGCTTTATCTATTACAAAGATTTACAGAGTTTCTGGGGGCACTAGTTCCTATCTTAAATGAGGTTTTTCCATCATCAAACCTTAACACAAATTTCCTAACAATTTCTCCCTTTTTGATGATGTCAAAACTCTAACTAAAAGGTATTTAAAGTCACAAAACAATAAACTGTTAGAATAAAAAATTATTCATGAAAAGGTACTTAAAATGAAACATGCATGATGTAAGATTAGGAGCTGTAATCATTTGGCAAGAATGATAACCATTTTCATTAGATATGATTATCTATTACAGTTACAGTAAACATGTGCTAAATAAAAAATATCTTACATCCAGAGCTATAGACAAGAAAAATTTACCTAGTAGTAATTCACCTTCTGTTCTTCTTCCAGTGACGCTGTGTGAGGTGTTGCTTGGCATGCTTTCTACCTCTGCGGCTTGCTCTATCTTGTTCTTTCAGATCCTTACCCTTCCTGTATTTGTCAGGATCATTCTCAGGGTACCTCCACCATTGACTGTACATCCTTTGTTCTAAGTACCTGTATTCAAGTTGCACCTCAGGAGTGAGGTCTTCCATCAACCACCATTCATCAGAAGGGGAGATCTTGTATCTTTCCCACTTCAAGCCTTTGAGCTCAATCTAGAATGCAAGTACTCCTGTGTGTAATGATTTTCCATATTCTCTTAGCTTGTCTCCATTAGAACATTCGACATTGTTGTATGTGCCTTCACTTAGTAGGTACTCAAAGTATCTGAGAATCTCAATCCTCCTCCAATGATCAATTTCCTCTTCTTTAAGATTTCTTTTTGTTGGACTTTGATAAGTATGACGATCATCTAGCTGCTCATCAGTGCAGTCATGCAGCAACCAGTCTTCATAATTAGAGATGATTGATAGATTGGGAGGGGCATCTTGCTTTCTTTCACTTGAGATGGCAGGCTGCTTTCTATGAACATGTGGATCATGAACTATCCCAGTAGCAATATAGATCTCGTGGAGTTCAGCTTCTTCCTTTTCAAGGATATGATGCACTCTTGCTTCTGACTCCTGCAAAGGTCTCTAAAAATCTTGTTGTTCGCGAGTTCTTCATTGTTGTACTCTCGCTTTAGTTTCTTGTTCTTGTCTTCTTTGTGTAGCAATGAACCGCTCCTGTTGTTCCCTTTCTTGTTGCTCCGCACGCCTTTCCCTTGCCCCCTCTTTCTAATTTTTTACATCATCAGTATTGATCCCAGTATGTGCTTCCAGTATGATCAGGATATTGACCAATATCGTTCTGTCATCGGTTTCCTCCTGTCACAGTAGGGAGAATTAATCCTTCAAGTAGGGCTGAAAATCAACCAAGCTAGTCGATACTCGATTCGAGATCGCTTTTTAGAAGCTCATTTAAACATGTTAAAGATATCAAATACGTGAACATACTTTTACGTTTGATAAAATCTAAAGCTCGACTCGAACTCAAGCTCAACTCATATTCGGCTCGATTAAAGCTCGTTCAAGCATGATTTAATTAATAATCAAACAAGCTCAAACATTATACTGTAGACCGTCATTTTTCTCTTTCAGCCTATCCTTCATGATGGATGCGATGATGTAGCTATTAAACTTTTCAACAAATTCCTCCATCCATTGCCTTTCAGCTCTTGCTTAAAATCATGAACTGGAACTTTAGGTCTCGCATGCTCTTGGGAGCCAAGGATACTGCTTCACAAATAGATCCAAGAGCTTTGGGTATCCCAAAAGTGTCATCGCGCATTGTTCATCGCAGCTGCTGTACTGAGAATTCAGTTGTTGTCAGCATACGATTAATTTTTCTAGCATTTCTTGCATAGCATCACTCATTGACAGATTTAACTCTACATGGGATTGCCTAATTCCCTCTAGGGTTTCATTGTCACGGTCAGGAGACTTTTCCGCTCGTCTCTTCTGTCTTTTGGCTATCGCCTGTGCTATATCAGAAAGGTGCTTGAGCCACTTCTGTAAGTGACATTCTTCAGGAGGTGATGATTCGTTACTCCCTCGAATATCCAAGTCTTCATCAGAATTGTTAGTTGATGTTGCCGGAGTTGGAGCTGGTGGTCTCCTTATCTTTTCCACATGTGATCTTTCAGCAACAACTTCTTTTGCTGCTCCATGAGATTGTCCAGTAGGCTCACTATCGGTAGTGACCTTCTTATGTTGCTGTCTGAATTTAGCTAGCTGCAATTCCTCCTCAACTGGTCTTATGTGCTGGTCAGTAGGTTAAGTAAACAACTCAACTTCTACTCCAACATCTGATTTGTTTTGAGTCTCAACTTCACTTGTAGGGTTTGCATCAGTACAAACTGCATTAGCTGACTCTTTTGATAAACCTTGTTCAATATCTTTTTGCTGAGCCACTGCATTGTTTGCTGATCATGCGTCAGTATAGGTAGTATCTGCTTGCTCCATAGCCAAACTTCCCTCTATGACTTGAGTTGCTACTTTATATGCTAAGCTTGCTTCAGTACAAGCTGCATCAGCCTTTTCCTTTGCCATTGCCTCTTCAGCTTCCTGTTTTGTCGCTATAGCCTTTAATTTCTCTACTATATCTTCCATAGTAGTTGGCGCTTTATCGGTTAGCTTGATAGAGACATCATCAACAACTGGATCATTTTCCATATTCTCATCCTCTAGCAAATAATATTTTTTCTCCTCTCATTGCTCTAGGAAGGGGTATCACTGTAATCCAACAACCGTTCATCTTCATGTTGTTCAACTGCCTGTGCATCTGGAGTGTCTTCAAGTACGTTTACATCCATAGTAATATGAATTGGATCTTCAATAGAAGGTATTGCAACTTCAGCAAGGTTACTGGGTGTGTGAAACTGCACCCCACTTGCTTCAGTTGCCCGCTGTTGAAAAGTTGTTTCTACATCTCCTACTATTCAGAGATGCCACCTTGTGTACTCCCTGGCGCCTGTACACTTGGTGTATGAGAGATGACACTGTCTTGTCTACTGCAATCTCTCCTGCAATAGGTTCATTGGCGAATGGTGAAGTGCTTGCTAGCCTTGTCTGCTACCACTTCATCAATAATTGATTCGTTGGCATTTGCAACATTTGTCTCAGCTACTTGTTCTGCCCTTTTAGTAGCTTCATGGGCATCCTGAGAGGTTGCTCCTGCCTTGTCTACTTTTTCCTCTCTTACAGCAGATTCATTGGCATTTCCCTGCCTAGCTCTAAACATAGCAGCTAGTGGAATTAGATCTTCCTAAGAGCTTTCTTCAGCAGTTAGCTATGCTGCTGTAGAATTATCAGTAGGTTGTTGTGACAAGCTTCCTAGTCCCTTACCACTGGAACCTAGTGCCTTCGATTGGTATCATGTATGTTGTGCTTCAGTTTTTGTTGAAGCACTTTATCATCGGTTTCATCTTCACCTTCAGAGTCACGATCGTCAGCAGAGTGTTTCAAGGAAGCCTTCTCCTTTAGACAAACCTTTCTTATTGCCCGAATGCGCTGACCGAAGTCCTTGGAGGTTAGCTCAGCAATATCTTTACATTGTGCCCAGGAGGTGACCCGTTCTTCTTCCTCACCCCCAATTACCCCAATTTATGATTGCAGGGTACATCCTTACCCTATTAGAGCGCCATATGTTGTATCTTTCCATCTCTTCCTCTAGCAGCTCCTAAATGAGCTTTTCTTCCTCTTATTGTTGGGGAGAGAAAACGTTTTGGTCGGCAACAAGTCTTAGTTCATCTCATGCCCCACATTTTTCATCCCCTACTTCATGAGGTTCGACCTCTGATAGTGAAGTGTGTTGAGGGCTGCCAGCTGGGTTTTCCAGCTTAAACCAACAACTCTTCAGCCTGATTTAAAGCATATGTTGTTTCTTCTTCTTGGGTTGCAGAAGTAGTAGGGGGGTGGGTTTTGGCAAAGAGGCAGGATAGAGAAAACGACATAAGGAGCAAGAGTGGAGTTCCCTTGTTCTTGCATTACGCGGTCTGACTCACAATCATGATATGATGATCGTGGTTGTGTGGTTGCCGCTTTAGGCCTAATAAAGAGTTGTCTGGCAGCATTAGGATTAAGGTGGGCTTTGGATAGACTCCCTGGTTTCTTCAGTTAGGGCTCCTCTCAACACTATTCTCTTCCTCTTTCTCTTATGCAGTGGTACTAGAAGAAATCATTAATTGCTTTACATGATTCAACCGTTGAGATCTCTTCTTGGAAGGGGGTTTAAAAACCATCATCTCTCGCTTCCTAACATGAGCGCTAGGGGCGTGGGCGACCCTTCCCTCTTTTCATCCCTTTCTTGGTACCTTCCCGTGTACCACCTATCCACTTGCCTTTTTCAAGTTTCACACCACTGGTAATCTCGAAACCAAGACGGTACAGAACATAGTTGAGCATGATTCCATAGCTTTTGTGGCCTTTTGTCTTCGTGACTTCCTCCAGTAGACGAGCGAAGAGGAACAATGCCCAGTTCACTGACTCTTCTTTCCATAGAGCGATCATCAACCGGAATCTGGAGCTCGTGCACTTATCATAACTCCCAATTTTTCTCTTTATACTATGACTAAATATATCGTGCAAAAACTCAAACTCGGGAATGAAAGTGACCTTGCTGCAAGATTCATGCACATTTACTGCTTGCTGGTCACCTGTGAATACCGTCCAACATTCAAGCAGTAGATCTCCACCAAAGATCTTCAGTTGTGCTAGAATCAGTCTATCCTCCGACATAGAATAGATCTTGGCATTTGCAGAATGAGTGATCTCAATAGTACTTCTCCCAACGATGCATGTGATGGTGGTTGGTTCACTCCTGGAATTGCGAGTGACCTCTGTAGTTGAGTATAACTGCTCCACCAAGTCTTCCTAATATCTTAGTGTGTGGGCACTAAGAAGGAATGTCAGATGTCTCGAAGACAACATTCTCCAGATTGTCCCAATCAACTACAATCCTCTATTTCACTCAGCCATTTGTATCTGTAGATACTCGAAAGATGCAAGTCTTCCTTCAACGAATTCGGACTTTTTGGTTGGAGTAGATTTAGAAGACGCCAATTTTAGCTTTGTTGAAAAAGAAAAACGTTTGAAGATCTGAGTTTGTTTGGATCTTTTAGGGTTCTTTTTTTTTTTTTGAATAGTTGTGATCAAAAGTCTTTTCCCACTTTCTAAGCTTAGGTATATATAACCTGCCACTTTTGATAATCAGGAACGACTCTTGGTTCACTTGACAAGAAATCAATACGATTTAAACGATTCTGATTCTTTGATGGAAAAAGGAATTTGAATTAGTGGTTGCGATATAATGGGTGCATTGGTCAAATACAAACCGTCATAATTACCTCTGTGAAAGACAACAATTTCGGTGAAGTAAATAACGTGCACATTAAACGAGGGGAGAGATTTATTTCGATAAGAAATGAATGTTTCCCGCTTAAAACATTGAAAAGTTTGTAAGGTTCAACATACTAAATGTTACGAGGAATATTAATGTTATAGGAATTAAGGGAGTAAGCTTTAAATGTTGTAGACATTAAATACTTCCAGCTTGTATGCAACAATAAGGCTACTTGCAGTAAGCTTCAAAGAATCACCGATTTTCAGCTTACTGGGTTCTCCTTACTGCATTTCTTGTTGTAGGCATTTTTCGTGAATCAGCACGTGATGTCTATTGCATTTTACTTATAACATTTTCTCTTACAGTAGGCAACGTATCACCATGACTTACTTACAACATTCCCCCTTACTCCAGTAGGATTACAGTAATCTTTCGGTTGACTATTTTAAGGCTTGTTTTAATGCTTCCCACATCAACGAATTTTACCTACAAGGGTTCTCCTACATAAGTAGCATCCCTAATTTAGTCTAAAGCATATTGAAACGTGATTCACACATAAATTTAGTGAATATATCGGCTAACTGCATGTCTATGTGTATCTTTTCAAGCTTGACATCTTTTCTTTCAACATGGTCGCAAATGATTTTATGTCTTACCTCTATATGTTTGGTCCTTGAATGAAGAACTAGATTGTGTGTGATAGCAATCGCACCGGTGTTATCACAAGTGGTTGGAGTTCCACTCGTGCTTTTGTGGTCAATCTTGCAACCCGCAACGTTATAATCTAAGTATCCATTAAGTTCTATTCCACCATCTTTGGTACCAAAACCCTACCCCAAATGTGCCCCTTAGATACATTAGGATCCTCTTTACTGTTTGGCGGTGAGACTTCTTGGGTGCTGCTTGGTACCATGCACAAACTCCTACAACAAACAAGATGTCAGGCGTGCTCGTTGTAAGATACATAAGTGAGCTTATAAGTCTTTTGTACTGTGCAACATCAACATCCTTTCCATCTTAATCTTTATCAAGTCCGGTGAAGTGCTCATAGGAACTTCTACTGAAGTTGAGTTGTCTTTCTCAAACTTCTTGATTAACTCATTTGTGTACTTCACTTGAGTAATGAAGATGCGATCATCCAACTGTCTTACCTGAAGTCTAAAAAACAAGCTTAGCTCTCTCATCATGCTTATCTTGTAAACTTTATCTTCAGTTGGATTCTCAAAACCTGGTAGTTGTTCAACATAGACTTCTTTAATTAGAAGTCCATTCAGGAATGCACTTTTCACGTCCATCTGATATACAGTGAAGTTACTATGTGCAACATAGGCCAAAAAATATTCCGCTAGCTTCAAATCTAGCTACAAGGGCAAAGGTTTCACGAAATCTATGCCTTTCTCCTGACAGTGGCCCTTGGCGACTAACCTAGCTTTATTCCTGGTTACAAGTCCCGACTCATCTAGCTTGTTTTTGAACACCCATTTGGTCCCAATTACACCATGATAAGTCGATCTAGGAACCAAATTCCACACTTCATTTTTCTCAAACCCATTAAGCTCCTCCTATGTGGCTTGAACCCAATTAGGATCACTTAGAGCTTCCTTAATGGCACCGGGTTCCATTTGAGATACGAAGCAGGAGAACATGTCTTTATAAGGTACAAATCTCCTTTTCTTTACTCCATCGTTTATTCTCCCTATGACCAGGGTGGCTGGATGATCCTTAGCCATCTCCATTCTAATTTAAAGCCTTGATTCGCAACATTTTATCGAGCTCCTTGTTGTGGTGTAGGTTCTGGTACAATAGCCTCTGCTGTAGGACTCATAGTTCCTTCAACAACTACTTCCTTCTTTACATTGTTCTTCATCAGTCATAGCTGGTTGCTGGAATTCCACATAAGGAACAGGTTCCTTATTCTTTTCCAACATGATATTTTCTACCCTTGTTGTAATCCCTACAATTCCTTCTGGATTACATTAGGGTTCATCACAGACCACATGTGGTGAGTCTTCCACCACAAGTCTTGTTAAACACTCTAAATGATTGCTTACTGAGGACTATCCCAAAAATACTTCTTCATCAGATTTAGCATCTTAAGCATTTAGATGTTCTTTCCATTGTTCATAGCAAAAAATCTATAACCAAAGATATGGAAGCATGATATGTTAGGTGTTCTTCCAGTCCACAGCTCGTATGGTTTCTTATCCAAATCTTTTTTATATGACATTTATTCTGAGTATAGCACGTTGTGTTGGTTTCTTCTGCCCATAATCTCTTAGACAGTTGTGCTTCAGTAATCATGGTCCTTGCAGCTTCTTTCAATGTTTAATTTCTCCTTTCTAAGACACTTTGTTAGTGACTTCAGTACCTCAATTTGATCTGATCTTGACAATGTTCAGGCCTTTCTCATTCTGAATTCGCTTCATAAGGTCTGGGAGCTTTTTCAGAGTGTCTGGTTTCTGGGCCAGAAACACAGTCCAAGTATATATGGAGAAGTCATCCACTATTACAAGTGAATACTTTATCCTACTTAAACTTGCTGGTTCAATTTTGTCCGAAGAGGTCCATATGCGACAGGTCCAGAAGCTTGTCAGATGAGCTTAAAAGTTTGTCTTTGAAGGACTTCCTAATCTGCTTGTCTATCAAGTATGTATCCCACGTACACTCCTTCATGTATGCTATAGCTGGTAGTCTTCTTACCAACCCATTGTACGGCAGTTTGTCGATAGTCTTGAAATTCAGATGACTCATTCTCTTGTGCCACAACCATCTAACTTCAGGAATGCCTTTAACTATAAAGCATGGGAGTTGTCCTCCACTAGTTTCCTAGTTAGCTAGATAATGGTACCCTTTCTAGTGTCTGTGAGTTTTATTTGGTTGGACTTAACATCTCTTATTAAACATTTCCCTTGAGCGAACTCTACAGAGTGTCCCTTGACACAGAATTGGCTTATGCACAATAGATTATACTATAAGTCATCGACGAAGTAGATATTTGCTATACTGACCTTGCCTTTAGAGGAAGTTCCAACACCTTTGGTGATGCCTTTGACATTGTCTTGAAACACCACCTTAAGTTCTTTGCAGTCTTTGAAATCTCTTAAAAACTTCTTGTTGCCTGTCATATGCCTAGCACATCCGCTGTCGATGTACCAGATATCACTAGGTTTAGTAGGCGACTTGTCCTTCAAAGTAATTAAGTAGCTTAGGTACCCATTGCTTAATGGGTCCTTAGGAATTAGTCTTTCTTGGAACCCATCTAAAAACTCTGTGCAGGAAGCTATTCTTCTGGGCAAGCTTGCTTAGTGTACACCTTGGAAGGTTTCCCTTATTGAGATGTACTAAGAGCATGTTGCTTCTTGAATTGGAGTAACCTAAGATAGTTCCTCCTAGCCTTTTGTGGAAGCCTTTGAGCATCGAGCCTAGTCTTTTACTAGTTGCTCTTAGGCTGCTGCAGGGAGTTACTGCACTTAGTAATCAAAACTTGTTGCATGTTGTTACTTCCTACTGCATCTGTGTCTAGTGTGGTTACAACAGTTGAATTCCCCTTGTCAGGTTTACAACCTGACTCCAGTCTAGGTTTCCTAGTATGGATATTCTCCATCCTTCTAGACTTACCTTTACACTGTTTGGGGAGCATGAGTGACTCAAACATACTTACTCCTGGAACAACATGTGGTCCGGGGAGCGTCTGTATGGTCCTATCCCTGTCATGTCAGATAGGTTTCTCTGAGCATCTAGTATTTCATCCAGATTCCTAGATGGTGTACTGAAAGACATTATGGTTGCATCAGTTTCTTTTCCTTCTTAGCCTGAAGGGCGAGATACATCTTTAGCTTATTTACTTCCTCTCGAAGAAAACAACAGTCAATTGCTTCAGCTGTATATTTCTCAACTTCAATTGTAAGCACTGCAGTTTCTCCAAGAAGCTACATGTTCTTAGCCTCCAACTCTTCATATGACTGATTGACTGTGTCAAAGTCAGCCATATTCCGTCTAAACAAAATGAGTAAGCTTTCAGAGTCAATATTCTCTAACCTTGAAGAGTACTAGGAGAATTTACCTCATCATGTTCGTCAATCTTTTTTGCCATAAGGCAAAGGTGCTTCGATGTTAGAATATGAATAGTCACTACTGATATGAGTCTTCATATGCCATAGGTTCCCTTGAAGATAGTGGAACAACTTTGGTGGCTTCCGCTCCACTCAAGAAAGCCTTTAGCTGATCTTTCTCCTGCATCCTTGTATCCGGCTTTGCTTGTGAACTTCCTCAGGATACTTGTGCACTTTGGGATATGGGGATCTCCTTGCAAAGTGACCAGTCTTCCTGCAGTTGTAGCAAAGATTCCCAGCTCCCTTACTCATCCGTGGGGATTCTGAGGGCCTAGTGTATTGAGGCTTGGATAGATTTCCCTTTAGATGCTTCTTCATAAAACATGTGAAACATTTCACGAGTAAAGCCATGTGTGTTTGCTCCTCAACATCAACGTGAGGTTGCTGCTTTGGAATGATGGTAGCTATTGGAACCATTTGAAGTTCCTGTAAGGGGCTGCTTGCTACTTGAGCTTCGGTGATAGCAGCATTCTCTTCTTTTTCTTCTCTCCTTCTCTGATAAATGTTATATTCGAAAGATTTGAGATGAGAGAAGATTTTCTGAATGCTCTTCTTACCTAGTTTCTTTAAGCTTCTCATTGAAATAGACTTTACATCCCAGTCCAATGTAAGAGCTCACAACAACTTGGTGTTTATCTCTTGCTGAGTGTACTCTTTCCCAGCAGACACCAACTCATTCAGTATTGCAGTGTATCTCGTATTTAAGCCGTTTAGAGACTCTCCAGGGTAAGCCTTGAAAAGCACAAAGTTCAGAGTTGCAGTAGTCACCTTGTTCTCTCGAAGTAGAGCTGAGCCAACACTGATTTCCCTCATCAAATCCCAAATGCCCTTGGCAGTTTTGCATGCGATGACTTTAGTGAAGGTTCTTTTGTCCAATGTAGCAAAAAGTATATTTTTGGGGAGATCGCCTAAACTTGAATTTTCCCTATCATCAGCAGTCCACTTATTACGTGTCTTTTCCACCATGGGATGAGGTGCAGGTTCTCTATCCACTCGCACAATACTGTTGATCTTCATGATTACTGGTGGACCTTCAAATACTTTGAGTACAAGGTTGCTCCTTGCAACAAGAAACTTGTTCTTGCAGCAAAGCTAATACAATAAGCTTACTTTAGGCAGTAGGCACAAAGTAGACTGGGCTTAAGTAACTTATAATAAGCAATGCTCATGGGAGTTTTACGTGCATCAGAATATGTTTAAACATTTTCTTACAAAACTATGCAGTAATTTTTTAAGACGGGGAGGTTGTAACGACCTGGATTTTTAGTTACATCATTCTATTCAATTTATGTGAAACTATATGGGCTGCATTATTTTTTGTGTGATTTTTACTTGTTTAATTATTTTTCTTTGACCTGCATAAATTATCATTTTTCATAATTAATGGTATAAATGGGTCGGAAAACGAAATTTTAATTAGACAAAACTTATACGCGATATTACCCAATGATATAGGAGAAGCCTACATTTTTATGGTAAGCCCTCTCCATAGGATTAATAACCTAAAGACCAACGGCCGAAAAAACCAGGGTTTTATACCCACTATATTGCCCAAAACTAATGGCTAAATTCCATGGTTTTATGCCCATAATATTGTCCAAAACCAGCCGTTGATACCAAGGTTTTATTCCTACGATTTTGTGCTTGGTATGACTATAAATAGAGATGTTGGGGAGCTTTCATTCCATCATCTCATCCCACCAAAACATAGCTTGGAAGTCTTCCTTTATTCTTCCACAAAGCATAGCTGGTAAGTCTTCCTTCTTTCCCTCTCAAATATTCCATCTCCAGCCACTGAAATCCGCGAAGTCGCGGGAAAACTGACTCGACAGCTTTATAGGATCGTCGAATTAGCTACTGCCCCATTTTGATTTTTGTTCCTCTATCAAAACCCATATTTTCTTGTAGAATATGATAGGGCTTGGCGAGATGATTCCGGAAAAGTTTTCGGAATCACAATCCGAGCTCTAGAACTCCGGTTATGGCCGATCAAAGTTTAGGCGAAACCCATATATCCAAACCACCTTCAAGGAGACATAACTTTCTGTTCCAAACTCCGATTCTGTTGTGGCTAGTTATTCCAGAAAGCCCTTGACGAGAGCTTTCTGTAGCCATATCCCAATTGAAATTTTGACGATCGAGTCGCCGAAAAAGTTTGTTCAAAGTTGCTGCAGAAGTTCATGTACCATCTTTTAAAAATTAGATATTCTTTAGGGGCTAAAATATAATTTTCGAGATTTTCAATTCTGCCGTAGTCAAAGCCAGCCTTTTTGAAAGTCAACCAATCCATGTATTTACGAAAATGCCACTACCTTTTTTACAAAATTGCCATTCTTTTTCTAGAAAATCACAACAATGTCACTGAACCTTTAAAGTGTCATATCTCGTTTTGAACTCGATTCGACCCAAACTAATTGCAAAAGAACCCAAATTCTAAAATTTACAGTTTTTCATAAAAATATGAGTCTTGAATATTTTATAAGTTTACGAAATAGTCCCTCAACTTTATTAAAATCATAATTTACCCCAAATCATCGAATTATGTTTAAGCCAAGTATCCATCTATATTAAGAAAAATGTTCTAATATTGTAGAACTAAAGGAAGTTGAAGTAGGAGATGACTTTAAACTAGAAGAGGACTATACCACTAACTAGCACGTACACAATTCTAGGTGGGGAATCTCTATGTGGCTAATTTACGTTGTCTACTTATGTTTCATGCGAATTATTGTTTTAATTACTTTACCTGAATATTTGCCTATATTCATGACTATGTAAAGATTAGGTGAAAACTATGTGAAACTTATGTAAAGTTATGTTCTATGGGTAAAACCATACTATGTGTAATGTATACGTGTAATACCATACTAGCTCTGTTAGGAGTGTGGGTAACACCGTACAAAATTCTCGGGTTGCTCCCGAATATGCTTTTCAAGAAAACTTATGGGTAAAATCGTACATGCTATACTTTACGGGTAAAACCGTACACGATTATGCTTACGAGTATAATTGTATATGATTATGCTCTACGGGTAACACCGTACATGTTTATGGATCGAAAGATTACCCTTGGGTTGCTCCCAAATATGCTATACTGCTCGAGCGGGGCAATGCGTGCCCCACCTATGTGCTCTTATGTGTATCTATGCAGTACGCATATATACTATTTTAAATTCCCAATGTGTTTATGAACTTGAGCTCGATGATGATATGCACATTATTCTTGTAATATCTTTTACTACAATGATTTGTATGTTCTTAAGTGGGCAACTGAGTTCATACTTTTTACTTTGAAATTTTCGTGAGTTGGAGCAGTGCAGGGCCATGCTATCCATGTCAGTCCTCCACATTGGCCTTGGTACCTGAAATGTTAGGGGGTGAGTGTTTGGAAAACACCCATGAGTGAAAGGTTTTACCCGTAAACAATAACATGTATGGTTTTACTCGTAAGTTTTCTTGAAAAACATATTCGGGAACGATCCGAGAATTTTGTACGATGTTACCTGCAGTCCTAACATAGCTAGTATGGTACCCGTATACATAATACATAGTACGGTTTTACCCATAGAACATAACTTCACATCAATTTCACCTAGTTTTCACATAATCTTCACATAGTCATATGAATATAGGTAAATATTCAGGTAAAATAATTAAAATAATTATTCGTATGAAACATAAGCAGACAACGTAAATTAGCCACATAGAGATTCCCCACCTAGAATTGTGTACGTGCTAGTAGGTGGTATAGTCCTTTTCCAATCCAAAGTCATCTCCTACTTCAACTTTCTTTAGTCCTACAATATAGAACATTTGTCTTAGTATAGATGGATACTTGGCTTAAACATAATTCGATGATTTGGGGTAAATTGTGATTTTATAAAAGTTGAGGGGCCATTTCGCAAATTTTTAAAATATTCAAGATTCATATTTTTATGAAAAACTTTAGATTTTGGAATTTGGGTTCTTTCGCAATTGGTTTGGGTTGAATCGGGTTAAAAACGAGCATTTTATGACCCTTCAAAAGTTTAGTGGCATTGTTGTAATTTTCTAGAAAAAGAGTAATAATTTTGTAAAAAGGGCAGTGACATTTTCATAAATACATGGATTGGTTGACTTTCAAAAATGTTGACTTTGACTAGGGGCATGAAAAACTCAAATATTACATTTTAGCCCCTAAACAATAACTAATTTTCAAAAGATGGTCATGAAATTCTATAGTAACTTTGACCAAAAATTTCTAACAACTTGAAAGTGGGGGTAATCCTTCTGCGTCCATTCTTCCCTCACACAGTGGGAAAATTTCTAAGAAGTTTACACACAGTACAACTTAGCTACTCCGAAGTCTAAGTCCAACTTAGCTCCTTACAATAGTTATTGTCTATCCTCGGAAGGCTACTCATCTATTATACACACGTTCCTCCGGACACAAGTCAGCTTTGTATCCCCGATTCAAACAAGGACTCCCTGTTTCAGAAACCTTTCGTTAGATTGGTTTAGTGAAAGTTTTTCAACTTCTGGTAGCTGCCATTAAATTTGAACATAATTGAGATGTGAGCAAGCTTCCTGGCTTGAGAAGGATTAGGACCAAAGTAAAGCTGGAGAGCTAGCTTGACTTGAAAGTTATTGCACCTTTAGATCTTCACTTGCGTGCTTGTTTCTTGCTATCTTGCTGTTATATACTTTGCATAAACACTGTTATGGTTATTAGAGTGTATGCTTTGGAGCTTTGAACAAGAATTGAGTGCTTGATGAGAAGTAATTTTGAATGCTTGAGTTCCGGTAGCCTTTACTTCATCCTCCATCTCCTTCTATTTATAATAGTTGGGATTCCTTCTCGTTGAAGAGAGATAATTAATTTCATTGACATTTAATGCTCCTTGTACGAAAAATAGTCGTTTGTTCTTTCTCGCAGGGAGTTGTTCAGAGTGGTTGCGGCTTGGTATTAGTGTCTATTGTTGCTTTTGCTTTTTGTCAGGTGATGTGTCCCCATGCTATTGGATAGTCAGTACAAGATTTTAAACTTGTCCCTAATGTCTATATTTTTTAATTAGAATACCCTGTCTCTTGGCTTTGACTTTGACATTGTGGACATACTTCTTCTTGCTTGCTGGTTGTACATTCCTTGCTGCAAGAAATGTTGTATGCTGTATGGGCATAAACAATTGTACTGTGTGCTCAGTGTAGTCTTTGTTCCTTACTGCGATAGCGAACTTGTTGCTTCAAGTACTCTTGATGATCTTGCTTGCTGCAACTTCTGCCTAAGTAGAATTAGCTCTATCTATTATAAAGATTTACAGAGTTTCTGGGAGCACTGGTTCCTACCTTATAGGAGGTTTTGTCATCATCAAAACTAATCATAAATCCCTGACAATTAGGGAACTACTAAGGAGGATGAATGAGTATATGGCTGAAATTGATATTATGAGGAATTATAACTTGAAGTTAGAGGAAATGTTAACGGTTGCGAAGACTGAGTTCGATATCCTTGAAGAGGAGAAACACAATGTTGATATGAAGTATAGAGATTTGAAATTCGTCAACAAAGAACTGTTGCAGCAAATTGAATTAATGAAGAAGAAGGTCGATTTGCGGTCAATGAAGGTACTTGGAAGGGTCTGTATAATCTTGGTTAGTTTTCTTTTCATGAAGTATGTAATGCAACTAAGGGGGATGTCTACAATTCACTATCTAAATATGCTACAACGAATTTCCCATTTTGAAAGTGAATGGTGTTAATAGTTGTCAATTGGAATTGCGTTTGAGGATTGTAGTTGGATGTTAATGCTTGTATTAGTTTTCAGTGGAAATGTTATTTGAGGATTGTATTTGAATGTTAATGGTTGTAATAGTTTTCAATGGGAATGTTATTTGAGGATTGTATTTGAATGTTAAGGGTTGTATTAATTCTTAATGTGAATGATACTTGAATGGAAGTGTTTTGCAATGGCTGTTCTTTCTATATTATATAACATTTGTAATCTAAATTCATAGGAAATGTTCTTGTTTCGTATAATCTGGAATAATTTGTAAATTAGGTTGTTTTGCAATTCAACAAATTATGGCAATCATGGGAATTTTTTATTATGCAGCTGGAATATTTATGACGTCGGCTAAAATGAATACAGACCAAGTTAATTTACACATTACAATCTGATAGAATTTTCATAAAATCGGAACCAAAAGGCTTAAAACATTAGTCACTTCTACAAAAACAACCTGAAATTTCATGGTTTTAACCAATACATCAAAATAGCAACCAAAAAGAGTGCAAATATGCACTACATACTATTTACTGTTTAGCGAGTGCACACACGCACTACAGAATTTAAGATAGAGCGCAATTGTGGCTACAATAGAAAAAAGGAATTGTTCTCCTAGGGAAACTAACTATCGAAAGGAGACCTTTTTTACATAGTATAGACCAATAGTAACAAAAAATAGAGTTAACAGAAAAAGACCTTAGTCTACCTTAGTCTTTTTCTGGCCCTTATCACTCACACTGCTTCATTGGCTCGAAAGATCCAAGAATTTCTTCCTACCATCTAAAACGATTGTCCAACCCTTTCCAGTGTTAATCGTTGTCCTGGTTGAGTAACTGAAGCTTCCTTGTGCAAAGGGTGCAGGAGATCTAAAATTGACTCGGGAATGAGTATGGGGTTGAGCCATCTGGATCTGCTGTAACATGGACGGGCCTGGAATTGGAAAGGGTGGCACTGGGTTGAACCACGAGTGGCCTACCATTCCGCTTTCTTGTGTGTTCCAGGCCTCTGGTACATCCACATACTCTTCAATCGAAACACGAGCAACAATTCTAGGTTGGGAAAACTACCAAAAATTCACAAAATGCTCAATAATGGATTCTATTCTGTATAGAAAAGTCAATTCACAAATATTATGACCTTTTGGGACCGTACCTCTGTATTGCCTTCTTGTTCGAAGTAGTTTGTTGCAACCTGGTAGATCACAAAACACAACAGAATCATATTCAGGCTGTTTGGTTAATAGACAAATTTCATATGACAAATTTAAGGATTTTTGTTAAAAAAATTGTTCAACAGAATATGTCACTCACATTTAATTCATGCTGCCCTCCACTTGTTTTCTCCGAATATGTATCAACGGCAGTTTGAGAATATGTAAATTAGAATTTGAACACCACACTTTGTTACACATATTATAAATTATACATGCTTTCTCCTGCCCCCTGCTGCTTGTTCTTTTGTTGATACCTTTACCCATATCATCTTGAATATAGTACATTACAGAATTTTAGAACTGTTGACTAACAAAATAAAATAGTTTAATGCACTTCAAAAAAATTAATAACCTACGATGGTTGTACAAATTGTCCAGTTTTTGCCTGATTGGCCTCACTTGTCCTCCTTTCAGTTCGCCAACATTATTTTGCAATACACAATTTTCGTCGAAGTGAAAAAACATAAAGAATAATAGTGATAAAAAAGTATGCTGAACAGTAAGTGTAACATGATATGTAGAATTAAGCATCACTCATCACTTCTTTTTCACAACTCCCGACACTATGACATATTCCCCACACTTCCGGCAACTTATAGTGACTTGTTGCCTAGGCATTTTCTGCATTTTTGCACCTCTACCAACCTTCTTTGTCTTCTTCAATTTCTCATCCGGTTCAGGTCTCCTATTAGTAGCTTGCCTTTTTCCCCAAATCAAGGGGCAGTGGAGGGATGAACAATGTATCCCCCAATAAGGTTTTATAGCTACCGGGCATTATGGCATTTTTAAGGCAGTTTGTGACATGGTAGTAAGGATGCACGTAATCTGCGAGTTAGTCTTCCTAAGTTCCTCGGAAAACCCCCATAACTTGGCATATTAATCGTCAGGGTCACCCTCAATCATCTCTGAGGCTTTCATTTTGGCTCTATAAGCCTGCTGCCGGAATATTGTAAGCTTCATATCAATGTTCACATCTTCCATAAACTCAATTACACTTCTTTTTTTATCACTCTGGAATCTTTTTATAAACCTCTCGCTCAACCACTTAGAAGTCAGATTCCTACCCATTTTCTGAGAATTTGTGCATATCTATGTTTTGCACAAGATTTCCTGATTTGCCAAGAGGATTCATCATTCATTTTTTAAACATAAATCTTCCATTTGCATTTCTTGGATTTATAACCAGCATAGAGTCTCCCATCATCGTTCTTATGAACCTAATTAACCTTCTAAATATGACTCAACCATTTTTTTTTTTTTTTTTTGCACACACTTGTTCAAAGGCAAAGTCAAGATTGTAAATGGTTTTTGGGTTGTAGATAAGGTAATTAGCCCCCCCCCCTCCCATCTGACTGAGAAACCCAACCCTCATCGAAATCCTCACCACCAGTACCAACAACGTCGTTCTCTTCCTCACTGCCCATTTCCTCATAACTAGACTCAACAACCACCTTTTTTTTTTACCCTTGTCTCCTCTAGGAGGCCCACCCTCTCAATATTAGTACTAGTTTCACCCGCCCGTCTCTCCCTACCGAGTTCACAATACACTCCACAAAGAAGTTGCCCCCATCTAAGTTTGTTGGATCAATTGCATCGAAATCCCCACCCACCTTGTCTATGTTTCTATCAAACATGATATCATCATCCTCATCAACACATTCATTGCCTATAACAAAACCTATGTCTTTGAAGGACTCGTACTCAGAATCAGAATCTAGCATGGTTTGCCCATCTGAGCGTCGGATGCTACCGTCTCAACATAAATATGCATCTCTCCAAGTGTTAACATACTAGCAGCCTTTTTCCTAATAATCTCATCATGCCCATAAAAGCACCATCCCATTGCATGAGGTGATATTTTCTACCACCCTTTACCCCTGCACTTGAGCTAAATCCATCTGAGTCAGCTAACTTTAGCTTATTGGACTTGCCCAGTCAAAAGACTAGCTTTTCCCCCTACATATTTAGTGATAGGAATTTTCTAAAAAACACCCCAAAATGAAACTCAACAGACATGTATTTACTTTTCGAATATGAAAATAGAAAAATACAAAAAAAAAAAAAAAGGACAAGCAATAAAGAACATCAGTAACAATCAAGTTCCCACACAATCTATACTAACATTAGAGTATAAATTTATCGTGGATAGTAACTGATAATGCGCAATCCGGTAACCACACAATTAAACAAGAATCTACGTAAACAATATAAGAACACACAAGAATTACGTGGTTCGATCCGGAGATCTACGTCCACGGGCAGAAAACGGCAATCGCCGAGGTGTTCCTTTTTACTAGAACGTGGAGTTTACAGTGCGTATTACAGAATGCAAAGTGCGAACCCTAATTCAGAGTTCTTTTCACCTATTTATACTACTAAATCAAAACCCTAACTAAATCCCTATAATCTTGCCCACCAAATCTGCATGGCAGTTGGGAAAAGATCATGGGCCTTGATTCTCGGAACAGACTTGATTCGCTGGACAGAACACGCGTTGCTGGGCCTGTTGGGCCTGGGCCTCCGCGCTTGCTGGCGCGTTTGCTGGGCTGGTAAGTGGGCTCAGGTTTAACCCGGCCCGAAGTAACGACCCGAAGTAACCGGGTTATCCCTATCAGATGCCCCCCCCCCCCCAGCCGAAGCGAGGAGGGAGCTTCGGTTGTCACCGGAGTGGTACGGCAAGCAGGAAGGACCGGGGCCGCTGGCGGGCCGGAGTGTTTTTGATGGACTGAGCATATTCTCGTCCTTGGGGCTCTGTGGAGCCGTCAGTGGACGTGGTGCCGAGCTAAGCCGAAGTGCATGGGGGCGCCCAGCGAGAGACCAAATTTCCCAAAAGCAAGAACTGCGCCGGAAGGATATGACAGTCTGGCCGAGGTGGATTGTACTCCGGGGTGAGTAATCCGGCCAAAATGGAAGGAGCACCGGAGTGTAGTGGTATGACCGAGGTGGAAGGTACACCGGGGTGTAGTTTGAATCTTCCCGAAGAAGGGTGAGGCTGATGTGATTGGCGGCGCCATTATGAGATAGAGGAATGTGACGTGACACGCTCTGCGAGTTCCAAGACAGTTGTTCCCCACGCGCCTCGGTAACTGTAAAGTGCGTGGAGATCACGCATGAATCCCCATCACTGAATTTGAATAGGCTGCATCAGAGCCGTCGGTTTTTTGCATGTATATTGGGAATAACTGCACAGTAACTTTTCATCTTCTTCATTGCAATTCATCTGTTTAGAAAGCGGGAAAAAGAGGAAACCTGCATTTGCGATTCATCAGAGATAAAAAATTTCTCAAATCAACCCTTTCGAGTTCAAACCAAGTAAGTATGTCTTCCTCTTCATCTTCTTCATCTTCTGCCACATCTTCGGGCTCGATTGAAGAATTAGGGACTTCGAGTACCCCGTTAGACGTCCCCCCCCTATCATATCTCATTCCGGAGAGGAATGAGGTTAGAACTGTAGACAGAGTTGATGGCTTAGAGTGCAATGTCATGTTGGTTTCGTTTTATGAATGCACGGTGGAGAATCTTGAGGTGTCCTCTGTAGCGCTAAGGATGTCGCGAGAACAAATTTTGAGGGAGCTCCCATCTTTTTACCTTCCCTTCGACCTTGAGTACATAATCCCTACCCCCGAGGATAGGGCCTGTTGCCCACCGCAGGGGTTTATTACCATGTATATAGATCCCCTTAGAGT
Organism: Ajuga chamaepitys; assembly: GCA_958295605.1. NCBI lineage: Eukaryota > Viridiplantae > Streptophyta > Magnoliopsida > Lamiales > Lamiaceae > Ajuga > Ajuga chamaepitys. The sequence goes on from OY282497.1 coordinate 9,373,667, forward strand.
AGGTTTAAGATTGCCGTTGTGGGACGTAGTCATAGAGTTGTTAAAATACTACGGCATCGCTCTCTGCCAGTTAGCGCCGAACGCGGTGAGGCAGTTGGTAGGATTCACTGTAGTCTGTAAACAGGCCGGATTAGAGCCGACGGTAGAGCTCTTTAGGTTTTTCTTCCAGCTTAAAAACTTCGGGAAGTCCAAGGGGTGGTATTCCTTTAGTCCCCGAGCCCGAGGAGGGTTCAAGGTTCAGAACCCGAGCAAAGTAGAGGGGTGGAAGGAGAAGTTCATCTTCGTTAGGAATAAAATAGCACTCCCGAAGTGGAGGATTGACGAGGTGCTTGATACCGCCCCCGTGGAGAGCCCGGGGGCCGAAGTGGAGCATACGTTCCGGACAGTAGGGACTTTCAAAACCCTCTGCTCCGAGGAGGAGTTGGAGAAGGCAGGATTGAGCCTGTACTATGCGGGCAATGGGGGTGCCGAAGAGGGTAGGAGTTTTTTCGTTCTTTGATATTGTGAACTTGTCATTTTGCGCAGAACTAACCATAGACCTTATATGCAGTGGGACGCTTCGGAAAGCAACCAGCAGCAGGAAGCCCCGCTAAGACTGCAGCGGCGAAGAAGAAAGGGAAAGCCGCTGAGGTGTCTCCCCGGGGGGAGATGCCACCCAGTGCACGACCGTCGACGGAGTCGGAGGAACGGGTGACGCCGGCGGGGTCTCCGGCCGTATCAAAGAAGAGGCCGGGGCCTACTGGGACTCCGCAAGCACCATCCAAGAAACCCTGGACAGGGGAGAGCTCGCAGGTAAACTTAAGTTTCTGTTCGTATTCCGTGTTCCTGAATTGTCTGGTATGACGGCTGTAGATGGACTTATCTGTTTCGCTTCTGTCCAGGTTGAACAGGTGGCCCCAAGTAGGCTGGGGTTTGACGGCGCGGACGCCGAGAAAATTCTGCAGCTGGCCAAAGGAATTATAGAGGTCGGCCTAAAGAACGAGGTGAAGGCCAGGGAAGGGCTAGCTGCAACAGCGCGGGACCTTCGCGCGCGAAATGATAAACTTGCGCATGACTTGACCCAGGCACGCAAGAGGGCTGCCTTGGTCGAGACCGAGGTCGCGCGTCTGCGCGGTGTGGAGACGGAGAACCATGGTCTCCGAGGTGAGTTGATGCAGCTGCGCGCGGAAATGGAAGCGAGGGAAGCGACCGTGGTTGGAGGGCAGAGAGCCTTGCTGAGGGTGTTCGCCGAGAAGTTATTACATTCCAGTACATTCCTTGACTTCCAGACGAAGTTTGTGGCAATAGGGGATAAAGCCACACGGGCCCTGGTGTTGGAGGAGGTGAAGGAGGCGTACCCGAATGTGGACATCAATCGTCCAGAATTCGGGTATGACCCTGAGGCGGCGGCCGAGGTGGAGAAGGCCTATTACGCCGCGCTAGCGGAGCTGCCGGAGTGGCCCTTGGTGAATGCGCTCGGGGAGAAGAGGCAGCTTCTGACTGCCGCAGAAGTTGCCAGCTGTGAAGTGGACCAGGACGAAGAATTCCTGGCATTCAGCCGCAGTGAACCGGCCACCGCGCCCCAGAGCATCGAGCCTCCCCCACAGATGGAGGTCGAAGTCCCCGCCACGACTGAGGCCGTCGTAGCTGCCGAAGGAGAAGAAGCCGAAGTGTCTGAGGGCCGGCGAGAGGAGTTGCCCGAAGAGACTGAGCGGGAGGTCAGTCGATCCCCGCAAATTTAAACTTGTAAATTTGTAGAAATGTTAGGGGTGATGTACTGGAACAGTTGTACTCTTGCAATTTGAAATACAATTCCCTTTTCTTGGACTCTTGCTTTCTGTTTACTTGTATGATCAATTTATGTTTGTTGCCGAACTGTATTCAACTTTTACATGCCTGAGAGTAATCGATCTGATTGACTCTTATCATTTGTCTAGAACACCGCGGAGCTGCACGAAACAATAAAAAAGCTAATGGAATCACTTAAGTGGTTCCGCGGAGAGAAGAATCGTCTGGAAATGCACGTAGTGCCCAAGTTGAAGAAGCAGATTGCCTCGGTGGAGAAGAAGGTGGTCGAGGCCAATGAAAGAGCCAAAGACTTCGAAATGAAGTATCGAACCACAGCTGCCGAGATGAGCCGCGTCCGCGTTCACCATAAGGAGTATGAGCGGATTCTGTCCGAGTTCGGTCTTCTAACTTTTGAAGAAGTAGAAGAGCGGACCGTTGAAATCCAGAGTGACATCGCGGCGTTGATGTCGAGGAGCTCGGTCGAGTCCGCGGAGCTCGTGAGGAAACGAGAAGTCCTGGAGCTGCTGCTCAGTATGTACGAAGGGCTGAAAGGCCGAATCAGGCGGAGGCCTTCTGCTGAAGAGTTCATCGCGAGCACCAGTCAGGACCGAAGTGCGCAGAAAGCTCCTCGGAAGGACAGGAAGACCAAAGGCAAGAAGAAACCCTCCGAGCAGAGCAAAGGGATAGTCATCCGAGAGCCAGCTCCGGTGACCACAGTTGAAGAAGAACCCCCGGTGGTTGCTGAGGAGGTGGTCGAGGAGCTGGCCCGAAAATCGAGGTGATGGCTCCGGAAGAGTGGGACCCTGAGCAGTGGGCTCAAACACCGAAGCCGGTGCCACAATCCAGCAATAGAGCACGGACCAGAGATGAAGCCCCGAGGGCAGCGCCCAGAGAAATTCCTCGGCGGAGGGAGACTCGAAGGGATGACCGAGCCGGAGCCCCAGGGGGTAACAGAGCCGGAGCCCGAGTTCGAGGATTTTCAAGATCCCGGAGGACCCAACGCAGACCGAGGAGCGGGTCCCAGCGCCGGAGCGCCGAATATTGGCTCGGGGGCAGAAAATGGCAATCGCCGAGGTGTTCCTTTTTACTAGAACGTGGAGTTTACAGTGCGTATTACAGAATGCAAAGTGCGAACCCTAATTCAGAGTTCTTTTCACCTATTTATACTGCTCCTTCAGAGAACTGGCCGAGCACTTTTGGGCGCGGTTTGAAGCACGGGCAAAGCCCATGGCAACCCTGGCCGACGTCATGAATATGGAACAGCGGGACGGTGAAACCGTTACCCAATTTCTGGACTGTTTCACAGCGGTAAGCCTCAAGGTGGGAAACTGCCCCGACGATGTGGCCATCAACGCTTTTATGAATGGACTCCGCCCCGGAGCACTCCACACCGAGTTAGCTCGGAACACTCCGGTCACAACTCGAGCACTGTTCAAGACAGTGTGCAAATTTGCTAAGGCCGAGGAGCAGACTCGCCAGAAGCGTGAGAAGCACGCAAGCAAGCGGCAATCCGAAAAGGCTCAACCCGGACCTAGTACTCGACCTAGCGCGTTTTCCCGCCTGACACCGGGACGTTTAGAATCCCGAAGTGAAATTCCACAATTGACTCCGTTGACGAAGTCGCGAGCTGAAATCCTATCTATCCACAAGAATGATCTGCGACCTTGTCCGCGGATGACCGCGCCTCCTGAAAAGAGGAACCGTGGAAAGTGGTGCGCGTACCACCGAGATCACGGACATGAGACAGAGGAGTGCCGAGAACTCGGCAAGGAGATTGAGGAATGCCTCAAGAAAGGGCTCCTGCGGCAGTACGTCGCGCGAACCGGAGACCAACCTCGGGCAAACCACAATGGGGGTTCGTCCCACAACCGCGGAGGTTATCACGACCGAAGCGCTCAACAAAATCGGCCGCCATGGCAGAATAATCGGCCGGGGCCAAATAACTACGCACGGCAAGATTCTGGCAATCGCCAGCAACCACGTCCCCCACTACCACCTCCTCCTCCGGGGGGACCCGAAGACAACGCACCTCCTCACGTGATAAACGTGATATATGGAGCCTTACCCACCGGGGATTCGCGACATGCCTTAAAGGCAGAAGCTCGACGTCCTCCTCCCGAGGAGCCACGTCACAAACGCCTCCAACAGTCCGAGACTGTTAGCTTCACGGATAGGGACCCCGTTCCGGAGATAACACCTCACACGGACGCTATTGTCATCGACATGACGGTAGCCAACATAACGGTAAGGCGGGTCTTCGTGGATAACGGGGCCGCGGTAAGCGTTATATTTGCAGACTGTTTCGAAAGGATGGGGATTTCTCGAGATCAACATCGACCGGCCCCCGGGCCACTACAGACTTTCACTCAGGGTGAAGTCCGGCCAGAAGGTATTGATAAAGCGCAATCCGGTAACCACCAAATTCAACCTAAATTAACGCAGAAAATATAAAAACACAGAGGATTTACGTGGTTCGATCCGGAGATCTACGTCCACGGGCAGAAAACGGCAATCGCCGGAGTGTTTCTTTTACTAGAATGTTGAGTTTACACGGAGTAATTCAGTATATCAGAGTGCGAACCCCTAAATCAGGATTCTCTCCTCCTATTTATACTATCAAATCAAAACCCTAACTAAATCCCTATAATCTGGCCCACAAAATCTGCATGGCAGTTGGGAATGGGCCTTGAGTCGCGGAACAGGCCATAAGTTGGGCAAGCGTATGCTACTGGACCGACGCGTGCTTTCGGACCTGCTGGGCCTACGCGTTGCTGGGCCGGTCAGTGGGCCAAAGTATGAGTCCGACCCGAAGTGATCGGGTTATCCCTATCAGATGCCCCCCCCCCCCCAGCCGAAGTGAGGAGGGAGCTTCGGTTGTCACCGGGGTGGAATCGTAAGTAGGAGGAACCGTGGTCGCTGGCGGGCCGAAGTGTTCATGGAGGACTAAGTCTATCCGCGTCCCTGGGCACTCCGCGGAACAGTCTGTAGACTCGGAGTCGAGCTGAGCCGAAGTGTACAAGACATATAGCCGAGATACCGAGTAATAGCCTGGCCGAGATGGAGAATACACCGGAGTGTAGTATTATGACCGAGGTAAAGAGAACAACGGAGTGCAGTAGCCTGGCCAAAATGAAAGGAACACCGGAGTGTGATTTAAATCTTCCTGGCGAAGAGTAAGGTTGATGTGATTGGCGACGCCATAAACCGGACTGAGCCCATATTATTCGGACGATTCGGTTGTAACCTGGGTGGAGCTGTAGGAAAGATGAGTCGTGGTCGCTGGCGAGCCACAGTGTTTTTGGATGTTCAGAGTCTGTGGAGGCTGAATCGAACTAGAATGAATGCCACCGAAGTGATAGCGAGACCGCGATCTCCTCAAAAGCAATAAAGTGTAACGGAAGAAGATAGTAGTCTGGCCGAGGTAAAGCGGGGATGATGTGCTTGATGCTGCCACGGTGGAGAATCCGGAGGCCGAGGTAAAAGGATCACCGGAGTGTAATAGTCTGGCCGAGGTCTACTCCGCAGCCGAGTCGTTGGGCTCGCTAAATCTCAACGCCGGAGCGCCGAATATTGGCTCGGAGGCCGTAAATAATTAACCAGAAATAAGAACTTCTTTATCGGGTGTTCGGGAACACGACATGGACATTGCCAATGTGGATCTCCCCGGACGGATCGGGGGAGAGATTTGATTGTCCGAAGACGGAGGTTTAATTGTCCGGAGACGAGACGCGGATCTCCCCGGACGGATCGGGGGAGAGATTTGATTGTCCGAAGACGGAGGTTTAGTTGTCCGGAGACGAGACGCGAATCTCCCCGGACGGATCGGGGGAGAGATTTGATTGTCCGAAGACGGAGGTTTAATTGTCCGGAGACGAGACGCGAATCTCCCCGGACGGATCGGGGGAGAGATTTGATTGTCCGAAGACGGAGGTTTAATTGTCCGGAGACGAGACGCGAATCTCCCCGGAAGAATCGGGGGAGAGATTTGATTGTCCGAAGACGGAGGTTTAGTTGTCCGGAGACGAGACGCGAATCTCCCCGGACGGATCGGGGGAGAGATTTGATTGTCCGAAGACGGAGGTTTAATTGTCCGGAGACGAGACGCGAATCTCCCCGGACGGATCGGGGGAGAGATTTGATTGTCCGAAGACGGAGGTTTAATTGTCCGGAGACGAGACGCGAATCTCCCCGGACGGATCGGGGGAGAGATTTGGTTGTCCGAAGACGGAGGTTTAGTTGTCCGGAGACGAGACGCGAATCTCCCCGGACGGATCGGGGGAGAGATTTGATTGTCCGAAGACGGAGGTTTAATTGTCCGGAGACGAGACGTGAATCTCCTCGGACGGATCGGGGGAGAGATTTGATTGTCCGAAGACGGAGGTTTAATTGTCCGGAGACGAGACGCGATCAATTCACTATGTAAACCAAGCAATTGCAATAAGATTGTGCAACCAAACACAATCACAGAATGCAATCAAGCATGAGCTAGTTCTTCAACCAATCCTAATTACTCATACCATTCAAGAAGAGTCAAACATAAAATCAAACATGTATTAATGGTTCCAAAAATCAGAATTAACAAGACATAAATTTAACCACCAATTTGTATGAATTGCAATAATTAAAACCACCATAAACTTAAAATACCGAAAATGATGGGTGGTTCGAAATTGACGGCAGAATCGCGTCGACGGCGGTCGCAAGGAGCAGAGGCGGTGCGCCGGTGGTTGCAAGCGGTGTTGCTTGCGGCTGATGTTGGCAGCACACTGGTTCGTCTGTGCTACAAATCTGGTGCGTGCAAGTGATGCTCACTGCCGCAACGGAGATGGTGGAGTCAGCGCGCAGGCAGTTTAGCGCGGTGGTTCGCCGGCGTTACAGAGCCCGGTTGATTCAGAGGCCGTCGGCGATCGAAGCGGGAAACATCGCGCTGGTCGGCGGTGTGAAGGCAGTCGCGCAGGTTGGCGGCGCTGTTTGAGCGATGCGTCGGAGCTGTTCAGTTCCCACAGACGGCGCCAATTTGATAAAGCGCAATCCGGTAACCACCAAATTCAACCTAAATTAACGCAGAAAATATAAAAACACAGAGGATTTACGTGGTTCGATCCGGAGATCTACGTCCACGGGCAGAAAACGGCAATCGCCGGAGTGTTTCTTTTACTAGAATGTTGAGTTTACACAGAGTAATTCAGTATATCAGAGTGCGAACCCCTAAATCAGGATTCTCTCCTCCTATTTATACTATCAAATCAAAACCCTAACTAAATCCCTATAATCTGGCCCACAAAATCTGCATGGCAGTTGGGAATGGGCCTTGAGTCGCGGAACAGGCCATAAGTTGGGCCAGCGTATGCTACTGGACCGACGCGTGCTTTCGGACCTGCTGGGCCTACGCGTTGCTGGGCCGGTCAGTGGGCCAAAGTATGAGTCCGACCCGAAGTGATCGGGTTATCCCTATCAGGTATCATCACTCTCCCAGCGTCTTTGGGGACTTATCCGAGGATAAAAACTATCTTCGTGGACTTTTACGTGGTGAATTCTCCATCACCATATAACATGATATTGGGCCGGGACTGGCTCACCCCGGCAAAAGCCGTATGCTCCACGTATCACCTCGCGCTAAAGTTTCCCACTTCGCATGGTGAAGTGGCCATCCGCGGGAGTCAGCGGGTTTCAAAAGAGTGCATGTATGTGGCACTCAAAAAGACTGCTAAGGTTCCTCCCAAACAGCAACTCCAGGTCACATCACCAGCTCTGGAACCTCGGGAATGTATCCCGTTGGGGGATGCCACTGCCCAAGTCCCACTAGATCCGTCTAAGCCGGAACAGACAGTAACTGTAGGCGCTGTGGATGTGCCATGGCTACATCAGGCCATTATTCAGACCCTGCGAGAATATTCCGATGTTTTTGCATGGTCTCCTCTGGATATGCCCGGGGTTTCACCCGAAGTGATTACTCATAAGCTGAACATTGATCCCAGCGTAAAGCCAATCCAACAAAAGCAGAGAAAATTCGCTCCGGAGCGAAATGAAGCTATTCGAGTTGAGGTGAAACAACTCCTGGATGCGGGCATCTTGTTCGAGGTATTCTACCCCTCTTGGTTATCCAACCCGGTAATGGTAACGAAAACCAGCGGGGCATGGCGGATGTGTGTTGATTTTTCCGATCTCAATAAGCACTGTCCGAAAGACTGCTATCCTCTGCCCTCCATCGACCAAAAGGCTGAAGCCATTACGGGGTACGTGGCACTTTGTTTCTTAGATCTGTACAAGGGCTACCACCAGATTTTTATGGATCCACAGGATGCCCTCAAAACGGCGTTTATCACTGCCTTTGGGTGCTTCGCTTTTAAGAAATTGCCCTTCGGGCTTAAGAATGCTGGAGTCACCTATCAGCGTCTAATGGACTTCGTCTTCCACGACCAGATAGGTCGTAATGTTGAGGTTTACGTCGATGACTTGGTCATCAAAAGCTCCTCCCATCGTTCATGTGTGCAGGACATTACCGAAACATTGCGCACCCTGCGGCGCTATAACTTGCGACTCAATCCAGCAAAATGCACCTTCGGTGTTGGCTCCGGGAAGTTTCTCGGGTACATGGTTTCACAAAATGGCTTGCAGGCCAATCCGGCTAAACTCCGTGATGTATTAGATTTGCAGCCACCAAAAACGTTCAGGGATGTTCAACGCCTCACAGGTGGTTTGGCGGCCTTAAACAGATTCTTATCGAAAGCAGCAGAGCGCCAGCTCCCATTTTTTAGAATCCTGAGACAAGCGAAGTCCTTTGAGTGGACTCCGGAGTGCACCGAAGCCTTCGAGGCCTTGAAACGTCATATACAGCAGCTGCCTACCTTGTCAGTTCCTCTCCCCGGAGAGCCGCTGTACTTATATCTGGCTTCCGCCGAGGAGGCTGTTAGCGCCGCTCTTGTGCGAGAAGTGGACGGGGTTCAACACCCCGTGTATTTTGCAAGCCGGGTGCCTCATGGAGCTGAGACGCGATATTCCGTTCTAGAAAAAACCGCCTTGGCCCTTGTTATGGCAGCCCGGCGTCTTCGGCCATACTTCCAAGGACGTGAAATACGCGTCTTGACTAATCACCCTATACGCCAGATCCTTGTAAAAGCCGAGGTGTCTGGGCGCCTCGCCAAATGGGCCATTGAGTTGGGTGAATATGACATCCAGTTCCTCCCCCGCCGAGCAATTAAGGGTCAAGCACTCGCCGATTTCCTGGCCGAAGCCCCGGGAGACAATTCCGAGTCCCCCGGGGACGGTGTTACACATCACCATGCTAACCTCGCCCCTTCACCCCGGAAGTGGCAACTTTTCGTGGATGGAGCATCCGCGGTCCGAGGAAGTGGTGCCGGACTGCTTCTCATCGACCCCGAGGGGGTGGAAGTTAAATATGTCATCCGGTTCAAGTTCAAGGTAACTAACAATGAAGCGGAATACGAGGCAGTTCTCGCCGGGCTCCGGCTCGCTCAATCCTTGGGCGTTCGTCATCTCGAGCTCTTCACGGACTCCGAGATCGTATCCAGGCAAATTCAGGGGACTTACGTCGCCAAAGATGAAACATTGGTCAGGTATTGTGCTCTAACACTCAAGCTCATGTCAACTTTTGAAGCAGTTATTATCCAGAAAATACCCCGAGCTCAAAACACAAGAGCAGATGCGCTCAGCAAATTGGCCTCCGCGGTCCAAATTAATATATCTCCGGATATTATGGTTGAAGATTTGTCTCATCCAGCAATTCATGAGGCCACAGTTTCGGTACTGACCGACAGTGATCCGAACTGGATGACTCCGATCATTCAGTATCTCCGAGATGGGATTCTGCCCACTGACAAACTACGAGCTCGGCAAGTTGTGCTCAAAGCCCCCAAATACTCCCTTCATAACGGAGTTCTATATCGACAATCGTACCTACAACCGAGCCAATATTCGGCGTCCACGGGCAGAAAACGGCAATCGCCGAGGTGTTCTTTTTTACTAGAACGTGGAGTTTACAGTGCGTATTACAGAATGCAAAGTGCGAACCCTAATTCAGAGTTCTTTTCACCTATTTATACTACTAAATCAAAACCCTAACTAAATCCCTATAATCTTGCCCACCAAATCTGCATGGCAGTTGGGAAAAGATCATGGGCCTTGATCCTCGGAACAGACTTGATTCGCTGGACAGAACACGCGTTGCTGGGCCTGTTGGGCCTGGGCCTCCGCGCTTGCTGGCGCGTTTGCTGGGCTGGTAAGTGGGCTCAGGTTTAACCCGGCCCGAAGTAACGACCCGAAGTAACTGGGTTATCCCTATCAGTAACAACATTAGTCATAAAATGAGAATGAAAAATGTCTCAACAACCCACTCCCCAAACATGACCAACAGAAAATTACTATTATATTTGTAACTCCACGTAATTATTTGATCATTTATCATATTTACTTATTTTATTTTTGTTTTATCAGTTTTATTCAATTTTTATTAGTTATGTATATTATTATTTAAATTTATAGCTAAAAGTATATTTCATGTTATTAGTATTTTAAATATTTAATTTGGACATGAGCTCAATGCATTAGTCAAGCCAAACCTGTGATTTTTACTTAGGGAATAAGAAAATAATTTCTTAGTCTAATTAGGAGTCGTAAAGCCCTAAGAATATAATCTACAAATAGGGGATTCATGTCATAAATCAAAATCAAAACTAATTAAAGTCATCTATTTTTCTTAAAATTTTCATCCAAAGCACAGTAGGGGTCCTTCGAGAAGCCGACATCATCGTCCTAATCTCTTTTTGCTCTTTCACTTTATCCTCAGGCATCTACTTTAAATATTCAAAATCCCTAGCTATACATATTTATTTTTAAGAAATTTTAGTATGCTATTACATAATATGTTTTCAAGTTTCAGTTAAAATTTCAGCCCTATCTAAATCAAATTATATTTTATATGAATTTTCTTTTACTGCTGATCCAGATTCAACATATCATTTGCTCCTGTCTTCAAAATTCGAAATATATATTTATATTGCTTCAACTATTATAATTTTAGTTATGTTGTTCTGAAATATGTCACTTATATCCTGTACAAATTTAAAAATCAGCCATCAAATAGTTTTTCAGTTATGAATATTTTCTCACGGCTGTGCAGGATCTAAAAACTTCTCTATTCTGATTTATAAAATTCAAAATATGTATCTAAAGTAGTTCAAAAATTCCACTTTTTTTTATATGTATTTCCATGTACACGTCGTCTATCTTATTGTAAAATTTCAAAGAGCTCCATCTAGTAGTTTTCGAGTTATAAAGGTTTTTCCATCACTGCATAGAATATTCTGTTTTAGCAATTTCGATTTCAAAAATTCAAATTCCGTAGTCATGCTTTTTGAAAGAATATGAAATTTTAATATGATATTTTTAATCCAGCCTATTAGCTATAGTTAAAGTTTCAAAGTTTTAAATTTTACTCTTCTAGGATAAAAAAAAATATGTATTCGTTGTTGCGCAGTGAATCAACACTTGCAAAAGTTTTCTATCTCTTTCAAAATCATTCTTGAAATTTCCTAAAACATCAACCTGACCCTATATTTTTCCAATTTCTCATTCTAATCCCATATATATAAGAGAAAAAGTAGGATAATTTATGCATAAGTGAAGGAGACAAGCAAGAAAAAGGCTATTGACAATAGGAACATGCATCTGTACCCGAATTTTGTTCTACTTTTCAGGTGGGGCTTTTTACTTTCCTTATTGATTATATATGCTTGTTTCATTTATGTGATATAATTGTTATCTTATGGAATGCAGATCTAAGTTGCATTATATGTTTATGAAATGCAAAACCTAAGTTGCATTATAAGTTTGATTGATCAATCCCCTAAGTTGGTATGATCCGGGTCAACCTGCACACATATGTTAAGTTGGTGTGATCCGGGACATACTGTGCACACATGTTATCATAAGTTGTAAGTTGACTGTTATTCATGTTATGTTTCAATCATATATTTTTAATATGGACTTGTAAGAGGCTGGTGATGGCTCACCCCCCACAATTAATATTTTTAGGTTTGGTTTAGGAGTTTACGTGGGGCGAGGGCGGTGCGGTACAATCGTATGAAATTATTTTAGTATTATTGTATGTTAATTCACAAAAGTTGTTATATTTCATTATTTTCTTTAAAGTGAATTTAACTTGTCAGAAATATGTTTAGGATTTAATTATGTTAATTTATTTTCCGCTGCTACAAATTAAGATTTATGGAATTGTATTATGTGATATGTTTTGCATGTAATATATATATATATATATATATATATATATATATATTTATGGCTTATTTCATTATGTAATTTATGCTCAAGTAGTTTTTTTAACGGCCTGATTTAGAAATAATTTCTCTATTAAAATTAAGGATTTCATTCATATGATTATTTGGCTTTTCAAAATGCTTTAAAATAGTTTTACCAAAATCGGATCGTTACAATATTAAAGGACCCCAACTACAATAATCACTTTCAACAACCAGTACACTAATAACAATAAATAATCAATCTATTTTTTTCCCGAACAAACACTGTATAAGAGAAAGAGAGAGAATTTTTACCACAGGTTGGGAGGGACCATCCCATGGCCCCTTTTTTCGGACGAAAACCATGTTCTTCCTCCCTCGTTCACTGCTCTCCGAAAATGGAGCCTTCTTTAGCGCGCTTCTTAGCCGAGATGATGTTTAGGGTTTAATTATGTTCAATTATTTTCTGCTGCTACAAATTAAGATTTATGGAATCGTATTATGTGATATGTTTTGCATGTCAAAAAAAATATATGGCTTATTTTATTATGTAATTTATGCTTAAGTAGTTTTTTCAACGGCCTATTTTAGAAATAATTTCTCTATTAAAATTAAGGATTTTCATTCTACGATTATTTGACTTTCTAAAATGCTTTAAAATAATTTTATCAAAATCATATCATTGCAATATTAAAGGACCCCGACTACAATAATCACCCTAAAAAACCAGTACATTAATAACAATAAATAATCAATCCTTTTTTTTTTTTTTTTGGTTTCCGAACAAACACAGTATAAGAGAAAGAGAGAATTTTTACAATAGGTTGGGAGGGACCATCCCATGGCCTATTTTTTCAGCCGAAAACCATGTCCTTCCTTCCTCGTTCGTTGCTCTCCAAATATGGAGCCTCCTTCAATGCGCTTCTTAGCCGAGATGATGGGCTAGGATTTGATTTTGGGAATGAGATTTGGGAGCTACTTTTCAGCTGTCAAGGGTTTCTAGGGTTCTTACAATATTGGGATTGGGTTTTCTTTTTCACTTGAAGGTCTTTACGCAATTAGATTCAAAGAGCGAAAGTAAGAAAATAAGACAACGTTTTATTCTCTGACACTAAATGTTAAGTCGGCTTACGTTGAGAAGGGGGAAAATACGTCCATCTTTTTAAAAAAGACTTTGGTCAACTCTGGTGCAACTGGAATAAAGATTGCACGTCATGTTAGTCATTGGTTTCCTCAGTTTGAACCGGTGAGTGTATCTCACTCTCGTTTTCCAGCCAAAATTGGCCTTAAATTGATCAATTTTTCAACTTATTGAACTAAATTGGAAAATGTGAAAATTACGGACTATTGTATAAAAGTAGAATGTTATGGGATGAGTTATTATTCTTTTCCCTAAATAAATATATTATAACAACTTACACGCACTGATATCAACAAATCTACAAGTATCGCTGCAAGAAAATAGTTCTTTTAATATAATTTTTTGAGATCACAATTGTGGTAATTAATAATAAGTTATTTATAATCATTTGTTGTTACAAATCTCTGTATAAATTATTTGAAATCATTTCAAGACTACTTTTAGAGACAACTAGTTGATGCAAAAATAATTGAGACGCATTTGAGACCACTTTTGTTGTCACAAATATATTATTTGCGTCCGACTTATTGAGACAACTAATTAGTGACGACATGTTGTCTCCAATAATAAAGTAGTGACATATTATTAATAAATAAAACACTTTTAAGTGTATTAACTAGAATAGTCTAGAATATTTAATAATCGTAATAAAACTCTAGAACCTAGAATATTCTAGTTTAATATTCAATATATGAAGAAGCAAGATAATCCTAGTACAATCTAGAATATTAAAGAATGGCGGTGGAGGAATGCCTATAAATAGACATCATCATTGAATCAAGTTAGAGTGAAGAAATAAAGTCAACAAAACTATTTCTCCTTTCCACAAACTTCTGCAGACTACTTTCTCCGAAGTCCCATCATCATTTACCAAAACCATTTCAACTTAATTTCATACCAAAACTACCCACCACTTAGATTACTAAAGTCGCCATCCAATTTCCGAAACCAACCAATTTCATACTTTCCAATTCCAAACTTTTATACAAATTAAATATACCCACTTCAAATATTAACAGTGTTACCAGAGCCAAGTCGATCAATTACTTGGGCGTTAAATTTTTATCCATACAAACCAGTTATCAACTACCCCAAAATTATAAACTATGTCCTCCCCAAATAGCTCTACCTCCCTGCCCATTTTTCATGGGGAAAACTATGATTATTGGAGCATTAAAATGTAGACATTATTCATATCGCAGGAGCTGTGGGATGTGGTGATTGAAGGAATTATTATTCCGGAAAATATATCAACATTATCTGCTGCAGAATTGAAGAAATTTAGAGAAGATCGGAAGAAGGACGCGCAAGCCTTGCATCTTATACAACAAGCTTTGGCATACACAATATTCCAAGAGTCATCAAAGCGACAAGTGCTAAATTAGCATGGGATGTCTTAAGCGAAGAATTTCAAGGAACGACAAAGGTACGCACGATCAAACTACAAACTCTCAAACGAGACTATGAAAATTTAAAAGTGAAGGACAATGAGACCGTAAAAGAATATTATGTAACATTAATAGAGCTTGTAAATCAAATGAGAGCAGCTGGAGAAGATATTAAAGATAAAAAAAATTGTTGAAAAAATTTTAATTGGTGTCACCGGAAAATATTATCCAATTGTTACTGTAATGGAGGAGACAAAGGATCTATCTACTTTATCAGTGACAAAATTAGTTGGCTCCCTAGAAGCTTATGAGAAAAGAAGAAGTTTGAAACAAAATGAAGAAGATTTGGAAAATGCTTTCTAGTTGAAAACAAATTTACAGTCTCAAAATGCTAAAAATAAAGTAGGAAAATTTAGAGAAAAAAGAAGTGGAGGAGCAAATTCTAGAAACTTTCAAAACAAAAAATCAAGTTATCATCCTTGTGGAATATGTAAAAAGAATAATCATCTAGAAAAAGATTTTTGGTTCCAAGGTAAACCACAATGTCAATCTTGCAAAGTTTTGGATATGTGGAAAAAGACTGTCGGACTAGGCGTAATCACCAAGCAAATTTCTCTGAAGAGCAAGGAGATGGAGAATATTTATTTTACGTCTGCCAAAGCATTTTAGAAAAAGAAAGAAGACACCTGGTTGCTGGACAATGCATGTAGCAGTCACATGACCCTACATAAAGACGCATTTTGCAAGCTCGACACATCATTTCACTCTCGAGTAAGGCTAGCAGACAAAAGCTTTGTCGAGGTTGTAGGTAAAGGAGTCATTGTCGTGCAGACAAATAAAGTAACGAGGTACATAGACGATGTCTTGGTCGTTCCAAATTTGGGACAAAATCTTATAAGTATTAGCAAAATGCTGGAGAAAGGCTTTCCTACACCTTGAAGGAGACTGTTGCACGATATATGACAAGAAAGACAAGAACCTTGTCATAGCAAAAGTCAAGATGAGAGACATAAATTTTCCTATCCATTGGAAATATGCAGCAGAGGCGGCTATGAATGCACAAAGAAGACGAGTCACTACTATAGAAACAAAGGTCTGGCCACTTCAACTTTCAAGGTCTAAAAACACTCCAACAGAAGATGATGAGAGATCTTCCCAGTATCAACTACATCTAACATCCGTGAGAAGGCTGTCTGCTTGGCAAACACAAACGGCGATCATTCCCATCCAACGAGACATGCAGAGCCAAGAAGCCGTTGGAGCTAGTACATACAGATGTATGTGGCCAGATGAGAACTCCATCACAAAGCCAAAACAGGTACTTCAAACTTTTTATTGATGATTATTCAAGAATGACTTGGGTCTACTTTATGCGAGATAGGCCAGAAGTTTTCAGGATCTTCAAGAAGCTCAAAAACCTTGTGGAAAAGTAAAGTGGTTACAAAATCAAGACCTTGAGGAGCAATAGAGGCACAGAGTATACATCAAAAGAATTTGACAAAATTCTGCGAGGAAGAAGGCGTACATCATCAGCTGACGGTCGGACATGCGCCTGAACAAAATGGCGTATCTGAAAGAAAAATCGTACGGTGATGGAGATGGCGAGATCAATGCTTACTGATCATGGATTACCCAAAACTTTTTGGGCAGAAGCAGTATACTCTGCAGTCTACCGATGTTTGACTAGAGTTGTGGCTAACATGACCCCCGTGGAAGCACGGAACGGAAGGAAGCCTTTAGCAAAAAATCTAAAAGTTTTCGGATGCATATGACATCCACATTCCAAAACAAAAGAGAAGCAAACTAGACCATAAAAGTGAGAAGGGAATATTTCTCGGCTACAACACACAATCAAAAGGATATCGAGTCTACAACCTGAAGACAAGGAAGCTTATGATTAGCAGAGACATAGAGTTCGATGAAAATGCAACATGGAACTGGGAGGAAGGAATAATTGAAAGGAAGAATATAAAATTGACTCCACAATTATAAGAAAATTTGGAGACTCAAGAACAGGTAACCGAGGAAAGAACACAAGATCCAGACTCTTCAGCTTTGCCAGAATCACCAAGATCATCTGCATCAACTATCAGCACTGAAAGATTTCATCCAGAATCTCCACCAAGGAAAGTCAAATCACTAAGAGAAGTGTATGAGACTTGGAGTTTCATAGCTGAAGATCCAAATAGCTTCGATGTAGCAACAAAGCAAGAAGACTGTGTAAAAGCAATGGTCAAGATGATCGAGAAAAATGAGACATGGCAGCTTGTGGAGCGACCAAGAGACAGAGTGATCATCGGAGTCAAGTGGGTCTACAAGACAAAACTTAATCCAGATGGCTCAATACAGAAACACAAAGTAAGATTGGTCGCCAAAGGCTATTCACAACTACCAGGTATCGACTACAATGAAACATTTGCTCCTATTGCACGTTTAGACACAATTAAAGCCTTGATTTCACTTGCAGCACAAAAAAGTGGACAATATATCAACTAGATGTCAAGTCGACATTCTTAAATGGATATCTCGAAGAAGACATATAGGTCGAGCAACCCCAAGGGTTCGTAGTCAAGGGAGCAGAAGATAAGGTGTTGAATTTGAAGAAGGCCTTGTAGGGGCTAAGGCAAGCACCACGAGCATGGTACAACCGAATTGACGGATACTTCACCGATCAAGGATTCAGGAGGAGCAAAAGTGAGCCTACCTTATACATCAAGACCCAAGGTAACAACACTCTCATCCTTTCTCTATATGTGGACGATCTTATTTATACGGGAAACGATGAAAAAATGATCAAGGAATTCAAACAAGATATGACGAAGACATTTGAGATGAGTGATATGGGTCTGATGCGCTATTTTCTTGGCATCAAAATAAGTCAAGAAAAAGAAGGAATATATATCTGTCAGAAAAAGTACACCGAAAATCTACTTAGAAAATTTAAAATGGAAGGATGTAAATTAGTTGCAACTCCACTTGTGACAAATGAGAAGCTTCAAAGGGACGATGGAGCAGAAGCAACTGATGCTTCTCGATATAGAAGCCTCATTGGGAGTTTACTATATTTGACAGCGACACGGCCTGACATAATGTATGCCACGACTTTGCTCTCACGATTTATGCAAGATCCAAGTCAAATTCAGTTTGGAGCAACAAAAAGAATCTTGAGGTATTTACAAGGCACAAAGAGCTTTGGCATATGGTACAAGTCTACTAGCGAGTCAAAGTTATTTGGATACACTGATAGTGATTGGGCTGGCTCGATCGATGACATGAAAAGCACCTCAGGATATGCTTTCTCACTTGGATCAGGATTCCTCTCGTGGACATCTAAAAAGCAAGACACTGTGGCACAATCATCTGCTGAGGCAGAGTACGTAGCAGCAGCAGGGTGTACAAATCAAGCAATATGGCTACGAAGAATATTAGAAGACATTGGAGAACAAGAAAAGGAGCCGACAAAGATTTTATGCGACAACAAGTCAGCAATTGCCATAACTAAAAATCCAGTCTATCATAGCCGAACTATTGCCATAATATCATGCCATCCGAGAGGCTACAACAAATAAGGAAATCGAGCTAAAATATTGCAAGACAGAAGAAAAAGTGGCAGATATTTTCACAAAGGCGTTACCACGAGCTAAGTTTGAACAACTGCGAGAAATGCTTGGAGTAGCAAACAAAGTGCATTAAGAAGGAGTATTAATAAATAATGCACTTTTAGTGTATTAACTAGAATAGTCTAGAATATTTAATAATATAATAAAAATGTAGAACCTAGAATATTCTAGTTTTATAGTCAATATATGAAGAAGCAAGATAATCCTAGTACAGTCTAGAATATTGAAGAGTGACAGTGGAGGAATGCCTATAAATAGATATCATCATTGTATCAAGTTAGAGTGAAGAAATAAAGTCAACAAAACTATTTCTCCTTTCCACAAACGTCTGCAGACTACTTTCTCCAAAGTCCCATCATCATTTACCAAAACCATTTCAACTTAATTTCATATCAAAACTACTACCACTTAGATTATACAGTCGCCGTCCAATTTCCAAAACCAACCAATTTCATACTTTCCAATTCCAAACTTTTATACAAATTAAATATACCCACTTCAAATATTAACACAAATACTCATAAGTTGTGATAAATACTCATTGTTTGATACAACTTTTTGTTGTCTCTAAAGACCCGTTAGTGTATATATATCGTGTGCTGAGTTAATCCTTCTTAGAATGACCAGAAAAAGCTATAGTTGAAACTCAGCATTCTATACTAAATTTAATTAGTTCATTAACCTAAATATACAATAACAAAGAATCAGTGCAAATGCATGGATTCTCAAACTTAAGTTGACAGCAATCCAGAACTGTAATACTTTATTCAAGCGAAGTCTAAAGTGAATGATTCTATTCCAATATATTATCTAATCCTTCAAAATTTAACTTTGAGTTCTCGAAAGTTCATTTAGTAGTTTATCCCTTCAAGATGTAGGTAATTCTTTCCCAGACAAGAACGTCTGGAATAACTTGAATGCTCTCATTGGTTGAAACAACGGGACCTTATGTCCAGCTTCTCTTACGGTAGCAAAAGTTAGTCCATCATAGACCTCAGTCCATCCCCCCACCTACAAATACAAATATATATAGTTGTACTAAGGTCGGTGTTTAATTATTACCAGATTATCATTTTATGCTACGTTTAAACCAAATATAGTGTTGTTACCTCACCACCAGCATACCAAGGATACCATGGAGTTTTGATTTTGAGATTGAGATGGCTTAAGGAAAACCTAGTTGCTGTCACTGGAACAACTGAATCTATGTCCCCACTGCATTACACACACAAAACCTACAATCATGGGACTCAACAAGGGGAAGCGCAAACTGTGTAACTTATAGATGGTTCCAAAATACGCCAGACTTCCTTCACACATAATATCCATTACACATACTTCACACACTAATCAAAATGTGGGCAGATTTAAATTGGTTCTCTAAATCTGTTCCATCTTTGTTGTTAAACAATTTTTTAACTTAGAAACTTTTGAGAAATTACATCTTGTAATCTTGAAACAACTTAAAGATGTACTCCCTCTGTCCCAAAATAATTGTGATTTTAGGAATTGAAGGTATAATTTCCACTAATCTTCCAAAATTTCCATGATTTAAATGATTTTTGAAAATGAAAAAAAAATTGTTAATAAGATAAAGAAAGAAATAATTTTAAAAGTACATTATATTAATTAAACTTAAATAAGGGCATATGGATAATGGATCATTTATAACGTTCCTTAATCTGTGTAAATTTTCTAAAACGATAATTATTTTGGGACAGAGGGTATACGGGGTTATAAGATGTTTGGGACTTAGCCAAACACCTCATACTTTCCTTAGAAATATATATAATTGTACCTGAATACCCATATCCTGAGGCCTGCAGCTATAAGGTTTTTGTAGATAGGAAGAATCGAAAGGGAAGAGTCTTTCCAGTTGTTAAAAAGTGGATCACTGTGACACATATAGGTGATTAGGGAGTTTGATTTTGTGTTTAAAATAGAGAATCTCATGAATTAGGAAAATACCTGCAAGCAGTCCACACATATGGGATGCCAGTAGTATTGGCATGGAGTGCCTTCTGTACGTCTGGCCTGTTGAAGTATTTCTGGGAATAGTTATCAATACACGGGTCGTATCCAGAAACCCCACGGCTTATAAGCCTTAGAGACTTGCAAGTTGGTGCATAAATGTTGTACGCATCTATTTGACCAATTTCATGAGTTTCTGCGTAATTTATGGCGGCATTGCATTCCTGAGAAGTGTTTCGTGTTCTGAAATCGCATGTTTTCATAATCTGTTCGTGTGTGTGATCTGATATCAAAGAGTGGCTCCACCAATATTCTACAGTTCCAATGTGGTCATAGTAGAAATCTATGTCAGCGTTTCCGACCTACATATACAATTCATCCAATGTTAATTTATAGTCAGACTAGCCTTCAAAATAACCAAATATATTACTAGGGCTCATTTGCTTTGTGATGAATCTGAATAAGGATACCATATAAGGTGCAATCTGCCATCTATTTAGAGGTGCTCGGCTAAACTTAAACATCTTATAAGCTATAACACTTTAAAGTTGTTTGAAGAACTTACAAGTTAATAAAAAAAAGTTTATAAACTTGCAATTGGATAAAATGTTTTTGCAATGAATTTGGGACTAACTACAAAACACCAATAAATATAAATTTTGATTAGTGTGTGAAGTGTGTGGCGTGAGTAAAGTGTGTGAAATATGTGTAGTGTGTGTGTGGTGTATTCATGTGTGTGTAGTTTTTTGTTTTTGTTTTGCACAATGAGGTATAGATGTTTTATTAAGTCAATTGGTCTTTTAACAGAAAGGAGTTAACTCTGAACATGGACTCTCATTGTTTAGACCAAAATCACCTCCTATAAACGTCGGATAAGACACCAAATTACCCATTCATCCTATAGTAGTGTATCCTCCATATCTAACCGGACCTACAAGTCAGCATTAATTCGAAGCAAACAGGGAATTATTGTATAAAGTGAACTTACGATGAATCCTTTTAGATTGATGATCGGATAGGAAAATTTCTTGTTATAGTTATATATTTCCCATGCTAACTGGGGACCGTAGTGCCCTGTCAAAACAGATAGAAACATTAACTTGTGCTCATGACGGACAACAGACTGGGACTGCTGACGTGAGATATGGTTGTATATACCTGCATAACTCTCTCCAGCAATATAGAAGTCCCTGTGTTTGTATTGCGGAAATCTTTGCATCCAATTTATTAGGAAAATCAGGGAATCATAGGCTGTGTCAATGGACATAAAATCTTCATGAGTTCTGCCTAATAACACGAAAATGGATGTTTCAGGAGATGACGATGATTACCTGTTTTCTTGTCTCCGAAATTGTAAAGATCAGAACTTGTGTTCGTGTACGAGAAGCCAACACCAGCCGGCGATTCAAGAAACAGAATATTAGCCACTGCAAATTTAAAAGTATTAAAATATTGATATAAGAGATGAATCGGAGTTGTAATAAACTTTCGTTGATTGTACTTGTACCTTTATTCCAAGAGTATTCGTTGAGGTAGAGAGAGGAACCAGTTTTATTGATTTTGAAAGGCCCTATTTCCTCAGATGCTCCAGACGCCACTGATGAACACCCTGGTCCTGCACACACCCGACTTTTAAATTTTAAGGCTCTGTTTACTTTGCCGGATAAAACTGGAAAGACCCTCTTTATCTAGAACTATCCCATATTTATTTTATTAGATAAAATTAATTGGGTTATCCATATAATCCAAGATAAAAACTAAAAAAATAGATAACTTGGTGGATAACCATCCACCCTCCCTCCCAGGATACGAGCACACAACTCTGGATAGTAAAATTAAATTACAGATCATCCCATTCTGTATATGGGCATATTTCTTTCCTTTTATTTTTTTAATTAATAGGTATATTTTCACAAAATCCCCCTTATCTTAAATCAACGTGGGTTGAAGTAAACATTGGATATAAATCATTAAAGGTGGTAAAATTACCTCCATTCTATGAACCGGTTCAACTGACCCGATATGTTAGATAGACTTGGCCATATAAATCTTGACCCGACAAGCCCGACTCGATGAACCAAAAGTCCGACATACCGCGGGCCGACCTGATAATTTTTGTATATTATAAAGGGATAGAGTGATCCGGACTGACTAATTTTAGATCTGATTGAATTTTGGCCGACCAAATTTGGTCCAAAATATGGAGGTTGGCCCAAAGGTCTAGGCTCAATCTAGCCGGGCTTCCCCAATTTCCACCTCTATATATAATGTATAACTTTACCCCTCTTTATATATATAATGTATATCCTTATCCCTGAATTATACAGATAGTAAAGATTGGATTTTTTTATATATCCTTATCCCTGGATTTTACGGACAGTAAACATTGGAATTTTTCCACAATAATATTCATATCCTATATTATTCCAATACACCAGATAAAATCACTATGGCCATGTTTGCTTGGGTTTTGGTCAAATCCAAATCCATGTTTGTCTAGCCAATTCTTCGAAGCCTCCCCAACATCCATCAATTTTAATCAATCAATCATAATTCACAATACTACATTAATCATTAACTCAATCATCAATTAATAATCTTTTACAACATCACATCACACCACCTTTTTACAATTAATTAACATATTTTACACTACAACCAATTGTACAACCACACAAACAATCAATCAATCACAACTTTCAATACTACTTTAATCATTAAATCAATAATTAATTAACAACATTTTACACACATTGATAATGCACAATCCAGTAATCACCCAATCGAACAGTAATCAACAAGAACAAAATATAAAAACACAGAATTTACGTGGTTCGTTCCGGAGATCTACGTCCACGGGGAGGAAACGGCAATCGCCGAGGTGTTTCTTTCACTCGAATGTTGAGTTTACAGTGCGTGTTACAGAAAACAAAGTCCGAACCCTAATTCAGAGTTCTTTTCATCTATTTATACCACTAAACTTAAACCCTAACTAAATCCCTATAAACTTGCCCCCCAAATCTGCATGGCCGTTGGGAAAAGATCATGGGCCTTGATTCACGGAACCGATTTGATTTGCTGAATCGAATGCGCGTTGCTGGGCCTGTTGGGCCTGGGCCTTCGCGCTTGCTGGCGCGTTCGCTGAGCTGGTAAATGGGCCTCAGGGTTAACCCGGCCCGAAGTAACCGGGTCATCCCTATCAGATGCCCCTCCCCCCCAGCCGAAGTGAGGAGGGAGCTTCGGTTGTCACCGGGATGGAATCGTAAGTAGGAGGAACCGTGGTCGCTGACGGGCCGAAGTGTTCATGGAGGACTAAGTCTATCCGCGTCCCTGGGCACTCCGCGGAACAGTCTGTAGACTCGGAGTCGAGCTGAGCCGAAGTGCACGGGGCATTTGTCGAGAGATCGAGTTTCCCAGAAGCAAGAAGCGCGTTGGGAGTTTATAACAACCTGGCCGAGGTGAAGGTACGCCGGAGCGAGTTGTGTGGCCAAAATGGAGGGATCACCGGAGTGTGGCAGTATAACCGAGGTGGAGAATACCCCGGAGTATAGGATTATGACCGAGGTAAAGAGGACACCGGAGTGCGGTAAGCTGGCCAAAATGAAAGGAACACCGGAGTGTGATTTTAATCTTCCTGGCGAAGAGTAAGGCTGATGTGATTGGCGGCGCCATAATGAGAGAGAGAGACGTGAAGTGACACGCTCTGCGAGTTCCAAGACAGCTGTTCCCCACGCGCCTCGGTAACTGCAAAGCGCGTGAGAAGCACGCATGAATCTCCATCACTGAATTTGAATAGGCTGCATCTGAGCCGTCGGTTTTTTGCATTTATATTAGGAATAACTGCACAGTAACTTTTCATCTTCTCCATTGTGATTCATCTGTTATAGAAAGCGGGAAAAAGAGGAACTTTGCGTTTGTGATTCATCAGAGATCAAAAATTTCTCAAATCCGTCCTTTCGAATTCAAATCAAGTAAGTATGTCATCCTCTTCATCTTCTTCATCTTCTGCCCCATCTTCGGTCTCGATCAAAGTAGTAGGAGATTCGGACAAACCGTTAGATGTCCCCCCCCATCATATATCTTTCCGGAGAAGGATGTGATTAGAACCATAGACAGAGTCGATGGTTTAGAGTGTAATACCAGGATGGTATCGTTTTACGAATGTCCGGCGGTTGATCTTGAGGTATCCTCCATAGGTTTACGGATGTCGCGGGGGCAACTTGAGAGGGAACTCCCATCATTTTATCTTCCTTTCGACCTCGATTACATAATTCCTACCCCCGAGGATAGGGCCTGTTGCCCACCGCAGGGGTTTATGACCGTATATATTGACTCCCTCAGAGTAGGGTTGAGACTGCCGCTGTGGGGCATAGTTGTAGAGTTGTTAAGATACTACGGCATTGCCCTCTGCCAGTTAGCGCCGAACGCGGTGAGGCAGTTGGTAGGATTCACAGTAGTTAGTAAGCAGGCCGGGATAGAGCCAACTGTAGAGCTTTTTAGGTTTTTCTACCAGCTGAAGAACTTCGGGAAGTCCAAGGGGTGGTATTCTTTTAGTCCCCGAGCCCGAGGAGGGTTTAAGGTCCAAAACCCGAGCAAAGTAGAGGGGTGGAAGGAGAGGTTCATATTTGTCAGGAATAAGATAGCTCTCCCGAAGTGGAGGAGTGACGAGGTGCAGGACTCCGCCCCTGTGGAGAATCCGGGGGCCGAAATGAGGCACATATTCCTGCAAGTGGGGACTTTCCAAACCCTCTGTTCCGAGGAGGAACTGGAGAAGGCTGGGCTTAGCCTATATTATTCGGGAAACGGAGATGCCGAAGAGGGTAGGAGTTCTTTCGTCCTGTTTTTTTAATTTTGCCGTTTTGCGCAGGACTGACTTTGATATATATTTGCAGTGGGACGCTTCGGAAAGCAACCGGCATCGGGGAGCCCCGCCAAGGCTGAAGCGGCCAAGAAGAAGGGGAAAGCTGCGGAGGTATCTTCCCGGGGGAAGATACAAACCGGTGCGCGTCCGCCAACGGGGTCGGAGGAAAGAGTGACGCCGGCGGGGTCTCCGGCGTTGTCAAAGAAGAGGCCGGAGCCTACTGGGATGCCACAGGCCCCATCCAAGAGGCCCCGGACGGGGGAGAGCTCGCAGGTAACACCCAAAAACGCTGCTCATTACGTGAACTTACGCGAGGTGTATAACCGAGGTCTAATCCCTGTGTCGCGTTGTGTTTAAATTACCCAGGGAGAGCAGGCGATCCCCAATATGTTGGGGTTTGACAGCACGGATGCTGAGAAAATTCTTCGGCTGGCCAAAGGGATGGCCTGAAGAGCGAAGTGGAGGCCAGGGAAGAGCTAGCCTCGACGGCGCGGGACCTTCGCGCCCGAAATGACAAACTGTCATACGACTTGACCCAGGCACGCAAGAGGGCTGCCTTGGTTGAGTCCGAGATCGTGCGTCTGCGCAGTGTGGAGACGGAGAACCATGGTCTCCGGGGTGAGCTGATGCAGCTGCGAGCGGAGATGGAGGCGAGGGAAGCAGCCGTGGTTGGAGGGCAGGGAGCTCTGCTGAAGACCTTCGCTGAGAAGCTGTTCAAGACCACGACCTTCCTCGACTTTCAGACGAAGTTCGTGGCAATAGGGGACAAAGCCACCCGAGCCATGGTGCTGGAGGAGGTGAAGGAGGCATACCCGGACGTGGACATTACCCGTCCAGAATTCGGGTATGACCCTGAGGCAGCGGCCGAGGTGGAAAAGGCGTACTACGCCTCTCTAACGGAGCTGCCGGAGTGGCCGTTGGTGAATGCACTCGGGGAGAAGAAGCAGCTCCTAACTGCCGCAGAAGTCGCGAACTGCGAAGTGGACCAGGACGCTGAATTCCTGGCCTTCTGCAGGGGTGAACTGGTCCCAGCCCCCCAAAACACCGAGCCCCTCCCACCGATGGAAGCCGAAGTCCCCGCTGAAACCGAGGCCGTCGTAGTAGCCGAAGGGGGAAATGCCGAAGTGCCTGAGGGCCAGCAAGAAGAGTTGCCCGAGGAGACTGAGGCAATTGAGCGGGAGGTCAGTAGATCCCCGCAAATTTAAACTTGTAAATTTGTAGAAATGTTAGGGATGATGTAATTGAACAATTGTACTTTTGCAACTTGAAATACAATTCCCCTTTCTTGGACTCTTGTCATTTGTTTATTTACGCCATCCATTATGTTGTTGCCGAACTGTATTCAACTATAATATGTTGGTGAGTAATCGTTCTGGTTGACTCTTATCATGTGTATAGAACACTGCGGAGCTGCACGAGACAATAAAGAAGTTAATGAAATCACTTGAGTGGTTCCGCGGAGAGAAGAACCGTCTGGAAATGCACGTAGTGCCAAAGCTGAAGAAGCAGATAGCCTCGGCAGAGGAGAAGGTGGTCGAGGCCAATGAAAGAGCCAAAGACTTCGAGATGAAGTATCGAACCACAGCTGCCGAGATGAGCCGCGTCCGCGTTCACCACAAGGAATATGAACGGATTTTGTCCGAGTTCGGTCTTCTAACTTTTGAAGAAGTAGAAGAGCGGACTGTTGAAATCCAGAGTGACATCGCGGCGTTGATGTCGAGGAGCTCGGTCGAGTCCGCGGAGCTGGTGAGAAAAAGAGAAGTCCTGGAATTGCTGCTTAGTATGTACGAAGGGCTAAAAGGCCGAATCAGGCGGAGGCCCGCTGCTGAAGAGTTCATTGCGAGCACAAGCCAGGACCGAAGTACGCAAAAAGCTCCTCGGAAGGAAAAGAAGACCAAAGGCAAGAAAAAGCCCTCTGAGCGGAGCAAAGGCATAGTCATCCAAGAGCCAACTCCGGTGACTATAACTGAAGAGGAGCCCGTGACGATTGCCGAACAGGTAGTCGATGAGCTGACTCAAGAGATTGAGGCGATGGTCCCGGAGGAGTGGGACCCTGAGCAATGGGCTCAAACCCCGAGGTCCACGTCACAACGAACCAGCCGAGAGCGGACCAGAGATGAAGCTCCTAGGCCAGCGCCTAGAGAAAGTCCTCGGCGAAGGGAACCGCGAAGGGATGACCGAGCCAGAGCCCAAGAGGGTAATAGAGCCGGAGCCCGAGGTCAAAGATCTTCAAGATCCCGGAGGACTCAACAAAGACCGTGGAGCGGGTCCCAGCGCCGGAGCGCGCAGTATTGGCTCGGGGGCCATAGACAGTAGGTTTATCTGTTGCCTTGTTGTTATTTGTTTTTTTTTTTTTTTTTTCGGAGTTTTATGTAAAAAACCATTTGATATGTAATATTGAAAAGATGATAACTGTTGTAATGTGTACAAGCTGGTGTAATGAAAGTAACTCGTTACAAATCATTTTAATCGGGTGTTCGGGAACATAATAGAGAACTTGTTAACTGTTTTAAATAGGTGTTCGGGAACACGGTATGGATAAATCCAATCTCCCCGGATGGATCAGGCAGGAGTAAAAATACCTCCCCGGACGGATCAGGCGGGAGTAGACATTTCTCCGATTAAACAGACGAGAAAGGGGTGTAAGTCCGGGGACTGATATGCAAACCTCCTCGGACGGACCGAGAGAGAGACTTACTTGTCCGGAGACTAATAATGATAGTGTGATCGTGTTAGGGCGTCCCCGTAACTAAAGAATAACACAGTAAGTTATGCAAGCAAAGAATTTTTATTCAATGATAAGTGCCGGAGCAAACTCGAAAGTACAAAGCGAAATAACAACTATAAAGGAAATTAAAGGAAATATGGTACTTGCAATGTAGCCTTCATAAATAGAAACGCCTCAAATTTGTGACGTGCCAACTTCGGGGGATCGGGGTCCCGTTGATTTGTTCAAGCTGATAAGATCCGGAGTCATGTACAGCAACGACTCGGTAGGGGCCTTCCCAAGAAGCATGCAGTTTTCCCTCGGGGGCAGCTTTGCTGGCCGAATTAAGTCGAAGGACTAAGTCCCCGACATTGAACTGTGTACCTCGAACCCGGAGGTTGTAATACTGAGCAGCTCTCTGTTTGTACTTAGCCTGCTGAATGAACGATTGTTCTCGACGATTCTCGAGCTCATCCAGATTTGCGCGAAGAGCCTCGTCATTATCATCTGGAACTAATGTGAGGAGGCGAGGACTCGGCACACTGATCTCAGCGGGGATAACGGCTTCGGAGCCGTAAGTAAGGCTGGAAGGAGTCTCCCCGGTGGAGGTGTGCGGCGTTGTCCGAACAGCCCATAAGACTTGTGGAAGGTTTTCAGCCCAAAGACCTTTGGCATTATCCAGGCGCTTTTTTATTCCCGTGAGAAGGGTCCGGTTGGTGACCTCAACCTGCCCGTTTGCTTGAGGGTGAGCCACCGAAGTGAAAATCTGTTTGATGTGGAGTTCTTCACACCATGAGCGGAATGGATCGTTGGCAAACTGTTTACCGTTGTCTGAGATGATAGTGCTCGGGATGCCGAAGCGACAAACAATATTGCGCCACACAAACTTTAAAATGTTCTGTCCGGTGATAGCCGTAAGTGGTTCGGCTTCGACCCACTTAGTGAAGTAGTCTACGGCGACAACCAGGAATTTCAACCCTCCCGGAGCGACAGGGAAAGGCCCAACAATATCAATGCCCCATTGGATGAACGGCCATGCTCCTTGGATTCCGGTGAGCTCGGTCTGTGGCAAATGCTTCACCCTGGAGTGTAGCTGACACTTGCTGCATCTAGTCACTAAGTCGTGAGCATCGTTGAATAGGGTAGGCCAATAGTATCCCCAACGGAGAACTTTTTTTGCTAGAGTCCGGGAACCGATATGGCTTGCACAGGCCCCTTCATGAACCTCTCGCAGAACTTGAATAGCCTCGGCAGGGGCGAGGCACCGAAGATTCGGTTGTAGGTACGATTGTCGGTATAGAACTCCATTATGAAGGGAGTATTTGGGGGCTTTGAGCACAACTTGCCGAGCTCGTAGCTTGTCAGTGGGTAGAATCCCATCTTGGAGATACTGAATGATCGGAGTCATCCAGTTCGGATCACTGTTGGTCAGTACCGAGACTGTAGCCTCATGAATAGCTGGATGGGAAAGGTCTTCAACCTTGATATCCGGAGATATATTAGTTTGGACCACGGAGGCCAACTTGCTGAGTGTGTCTGCCCTGGAATTTTGAGCACGCGGGATTTTCCGGATAATAACTGTATCAAAAGTTGATATGAATTTGAGTGCTAGAGCGCGGTACCTGACCATTGTTTCTTCTTTGGCGACATAAGTCCCCTGAATTTGCTTAGACACGATCTCGGAGTCCGTGAAAAGCTCTAAGTGACGAACACCTAAAGATTGAGCGAGCCGGAGCCCGGCGAGGACTGCCTTGTATTCTGCTACATTGTTAGTCACCTTAAATTTGAATCGGATGACATATTTGACCTCGACCCCCTCGGGGTCGATGAGAAGCAGCCCGGCACCACTTCCTCGGACTGTGGATGCTCCATCTACAAATAGTTGCCACATCCGTGGTGGAGGAGTGGGTGTGACGCGGTGTGGTGCATCATTGTCTGCGGAGGACTCATGATTATCTGCCGGGGTTTCGGCCAGGAAGTCAGCAAGTGCTTGACCTTTAATTGCTCGGCGGGGGAGGAACTGGATATCATACTCACCTAACTCAATTGCCCACTTAGCGAGGCGCCCGGACACCTCGGGTTTCACAAGGATCTGGCGTATAGGGTGATTGGTTAGGACCCGTATTTCACGCCCCTGGAAGTATGGCCGAAGACGCCGAGCTGCCATAACAAGAGCCAAAGCGGTTTTTTCAAGTTCTGAATATCGCGTCTCGGCTCCATGGAGCACCTGGCTTGCAAAATATACGGGATGTTGAACCCCCTCCACTTCGCGCACAAGAGCGGCACTGACAGCTTCTTCGGCGGATGCCAGATATAAGTACAGTGGCTCTCCGGGGAGAGGAACTGACAAAGTAGGCAGCTGCTGTATATGCAGTTTCAAGGCTTCAAAAGCCTCGGTGCACTCTGGAGTCCACTCAAAGGACTTCGCTTGCCTCAGGATCTTGAAAAATGGGAGCTGACGCTCCGCTGCTTTCGATAAGAATCTGTTTAAAGCCGCTAGGCCACCTGTAAGGCGTTGAACTTCCCTGAATGTTTTTGGGGGCTGCAAATCTAATACATCACGGAGTTTAGCTGGATTGGCTTGCAAGCCGTTTTGTGAAACCATGTATCCGAGGAACTTCCCGGAGCCAACACCAAAAGTGCATTTTGCCGGATTGAGTCGCAAGTTATAGCGCCGCAGGGTGCGCAATGTTTCGGCGATATCCTGCACACATGAAGGATGGGAGGAGCTTTTGATGACCAAGTCATCGACGTAAACCCCAACATTGCGACCTATCTGGTCGTGGAAGACAAAGTCCATTAGGCGCTGATAGGTGGCCCCAGCATTCTTGAGCCCGAAGGGCAGTTTCTTGAAAGCGTAGCATCCAAAGGCAGTGATAAACGCCGTTTTGATAGCATCCTGTGGATCCATAAAGATCTGATGATAGCCTTTGTACAGGTCCAAGAAACAAAGTGCCACGTACCCCGTAATGGCTTCGGCCTTTTGATCGATGGAGGGCAGAGGATAGCAGTCCTTGGGACAGTGCTTATTAAGATCGGAAAAATCGACACACATCCGCCACGCCCCACTGCTTTTTGTTACCATTACTGGATTGGACAACCAGGAGGGGTAGAATACCTCGAACAAGATGTCCGCATCTAGGAGTTGCTTCACCTCAATTCGAATGGCTTCATTTCGCTCCGGAGCGAATTTCCTCTGCTTCTGTTGGATTGGCTTGACACTGGGATCGATATTCAGCTTGTGGGTAATCACCTCGGGAGAGACTCCGGGCATGTCCAGAGGAGACCATGCGAAAACATCGGAATACTCTCGCAGGGTCTGGATAATGGCCTGATGTAGCCATGGCACGTCCACGGCCCCTACTGTTACTGTCTGCTCCGGCTTAGACGGATCTAGCGGGATTTGAGCAGTGGCATCCCCCAATGGGGTACGGTCCCGAGGTTCCAGAACCTGTGATGTTACCTGAAGCTGCTGTTTGGGAGAAACCTTAGCAGTCTTCTTGAGCGCCACATACATGCACTCTTTTGAGACCCGTTGACTGCCACGGATGGTCACTTCACCATGCGAAGTGGGAAACTTTAGCGCGAGGTGATACGTGGAGCATATGGCTTTTGCCGGGGTGAGCCAGTCTCGGCCCAATATCATGTTATATGGTGAGGGAGAATTCACCACATAAAAGTCAACGAAGATAGTTTTTATCTTCGGATAAGTCCCCAAAGACGCTGGGAGAGTAATGATACCTTCCGGCCGGACTTCACCCTGGGTGAATGTCTGTAATGGCCCGGGGGCCGGTCGAAGTTGGTCTCGGGAGATCCCCATCCTCTCAAAACAGTCCGCAAATATGATGCTTACTGCAGCACCATTGTCCACGAAGACCCGTCGTATTGTTATATTGGCTACAGTCATGTCAATGACAATAGCGTCAGTGTGGGGTGTTATCTCTGGAACCGGATCCCTATCCGTGAAGCTGACAGTTTCGGACTGATGGAGGCGTTTGTGGCGTGGCTCCTCGGGAGGAGGACGTCGAGCCTCTGCCTTCAAGGCATGTCGTGAAGCCCCGGTGGGTAGGGCTCCATATATCACGTTTATCACGTGAGGGGGTGCGTTGTCCTCGGGTCCTCCCGGAGGAGGAGGTGGAAGTGGGAGACGTGACGGCTGGCGATTGCCAGAATCTTGTCGCGCGTAGTTACTGGGCCCCTGCCGATTATTCTGCTAATGTGGCCGATTTTGTTGATTATCTCGATCATGGTAACCTCCGCGGTGATGAGACGAGCCCCCATTGTGGTTTGCCCGAGGTTGGTCTCCGGTTCGCGCAACGTATTGCCGCAAAAACCCTTTCTTGAGGCATTCCTCAATCTCCTTGCCGAGTTCTCGGCACTCCTCTGTCTCATGTCCGTGATCTCGGTGGTATGCGCACCACTTTCCACGGTTCCTCTTTTCAGGAGGCGCTGTCATCCGCGGACAAGGTCGGAAATCGTTTTTGTGGAGTGAAAAAGAAGAATTTCAGCCCGTGACTTCGTCAGTGGAGTCAATTGCGGAATTGCACTTCGGGATTCTGAATGCCCCGGTGTCAAGCGTGAAAATGCGCTAGTTCGCGTACTAGGACCAATTTGTGCCTTGTCGGCCTGTCGCTTGATTGCGTGCTTCTCACGCTTCTACCGTGTCTGTTCCTCGGCCTTAGCAAATTTGCACACTGTTTTGAACAGTGCTCGAGTTGTGACCGGGTGTTCCGAGCTAACTCGGTGTGGAGTGCTCCAGGGCGGAGTCCATTCATGAAGGCGTTGATGGCCACATCGTCGGGGCAATTTCCCACCTTGAGACTTACCGCTGTGAAACGGTCCAGAAATTGAGTAACGGTTCCACCGTCCCGTTGTTCCATACTCATAACGTCGGCCAGAGTGGCCATGGGCTTCGCTCGGGCTTCGAACCTTGCCCAGAAGTGCTCGGCGAGTTCTCTGAATGAGGATATGCTGTCTCATGGGAGAGAATCAAACCAGACCCGAGCTTCATCCTGTAAGTACTCCGGGAAAATCCTACAGTACTGAAGGGATGTGATGTTATCATGACTAAGCATACTGTGCCTAAAAGCGCCAAGAAAATTGGCCGGGTCTCCCGTGCCGTTGTAAGGTGATATAGCTGGCCGTTTGAACCCTTCGGGAAGGGTGATGGCCATGATTTTGGATGAGAACGGCGTGATAATCTCTCCATTGGCATCAAGGCCTAGGATTCTGTCCAGTTCAACGTTGCGTTGAACCCGCTCATACTCTTGGAGATCCTGAGCATGAGAGTCAGCGTAGCGAGCTTTTTTAGCCGCATTAAGTGGACGACGGCGATCCACATCAGCTGGTTCCTCATTGCGAGGTCGTGATCCGTTTGAACTCCCAAGGTCCTCGGAAGAACCAGGTCGTCCCCGTCGTCGATCCTGACGCCCGCGATAGCCCGGTTCGCGGGCGAGGTGGAGGCACCCCAGGATTATCATTATGGCTAACAGGTTCTGCGGCAGGCCCCGCTGGGCGTAGGCGATTAACTGCCCAATCTTGTAGGACATGCGCATGCTCCTGTAAGAAATCTTGGAGCAGTTCTGGGGTGATTTGAATGTTCACCGGTGGCTGAGCAACAGCAATATTAGGGTCTTGCTGATCTTGGGGGGGTGGAGGGTTTTGATTACCCTGATGATTTGATGCACTCGCTTCCGGCAATTGCCTCGGCGGTGCAACTTGATCCACGGGTGGATCTTGATCGGAATGGTCTCCACGGCGGGCTTGATTCAAACGAGTCGTCACCATGATTCTTGAATGCAATGCGAACGTCAAAGATTACCGGTTAATGCGTTCAAAAAACTGCCTTGTCGTTCCCACAGACGGCGCCAATTTGATAATGCACAATCCAGTAATCACCCAATCGAACAGTAATCAACAAGAACAAAATATAAAAACACAGAATTTACGTGGTTCGATCCGGAGATCTACGTCCACGGGGAGGAAACGGCAATCGCCGAGGTGTTTCTTTCACTCGAATGTTGAGTTTACAGTGCGTGTTACAGAAAACAAAGTCCGAACCCTAATTCAGAGTTCTTTTCATCTATTTATACCACTAAACTTAAACCCTAACTAAATCCCTATAAACTTGCCCCCCAAATCTGCATGGCCGTTGGGAAAAGATCATGGGCCTTGATTCACGGAACCGATTTGATTTGCTGAATCGAATGCGCGTTGCTGGGCCTGTTGGGCCTGGGCCTTCGCGCTTGCTGGCGCGTTCGCTGAGCTGGTAAATGGGCCTCAGGGTTAACCCGGCCCGAAGTAACCGGGTCATCCCTATCACACATCACATCACCTTTTACAATTAATTAATATATTCAATATTACAACTACTTTTATAATCACCCAAACAAACACCACATTTACACTTGGCAATCATCCACCAGCCAAATCTACAACTGAAAGTTTCTCAGCACATTTCAGACCTAAGCAAACATAGCTTATTCGTTTTCTTGAAAGTCAACGGCCACAAGGGACTATTGGTAACGGGTGAATAAAATGGAACATATTCTTTTCTTAAATAAAAAAAGGACAAAAGCTATTAAGAACAATAAATGGTAGGTACCTTATTTTCACCCAACTAAGAATCAAATCCGTATGCGAAAATGATAGTTGCTCTTTTCGGCCAAAATATTTTCGAGGGCCATAAAATTGAAGACTTCGACGCTAATTCTAAACTACCCAGTTAAGTAGTACCAATTTAATGTGAAACAAAATTAGCTACTATTAGCTGGATAAATAAGAATTTCTTGACTTTTTCTAAATAAATACGTTAGAAACTTGAAATCAAGGATCATATCATAGCTTCAATCTAAAAGAAATTATAACTATTGAACTCTTGTTTACGGAACTCCAAAATTTTTAGCTAAAAATTATGGGTCTAATAGGGTTTTTACATTAAATTCCAAGAATAAATTTAATTTCGACTTGATACGCATTTATATAGATGTGTACGTGTATCATAAGGTGTAATACAACAAGTTGTTGTGTTAAGCTTTGTTGCAAAAATATCCGACAAGAAACAACTAGTGTTTAGGTGCTAGACTATAATTAATTTATTTTTTCCTTCATTCCTCCTCACCTAACTAGCTTATATCTTTATCTGCTACTCAACTAGCGTTTAACCACCTTTATCATATTGGTATCAACATTAATCGGTCCCTGTATATGGACGAAAATATGACAAAAAAAGAATTTGAATTTACTCTAATTCGTTATTTAACACTTAATTACCTCCATTGAGCCAAAGAACAAGAGGTTTTGTGTTTGCACCAGTAGTAGCCTCTGTGAGCCAATAAAAGAGGGCACGCCCATGTTGTTGATTGACGGTGACATAGCCGGAATACTGCGAGAATCCGACCGGCGGCTGGCCCGGCAGTGCCGATATGCGGTCGGCATTTTGCTGTTCTGGCAGTGCAAATATCTCAGTTATGGATAAAGAGAAGATCAAACATAACAAAACAATTGTTTGAAAATCCATTGACAGCCTTCAAATTATATGAACTACTCTTTTGCTGCGATGGAGAAATCTAAGATTTTGTTGCCTTTGTTTATTGAGGTTTTCTCTTATATAGAAATTACTATCGATGATCCTAACTGCGTCATTAATAGTAATGCCAATAAGTGGGTTTCATTTGATGGTAGCAGAATTTTGGGTTATCAACATCCTATTCTTGGTTCACCATCAAAAGGAATAAAGTTAAAGAAAATAATTTTGTAAACAAATATTTTCCTTGGATATTTCTCAACAAATCTTTCTAAAATCTTCTAATTACCTTAATTATATATTAAAAGTTATAGTAGGTCTATTGTACACCAGTTGTACGATATTAGATTCGTACAATGCGAGTCATGGACAAAAATGTATTAGTAGATATTACATAATTTTGTTAAAGATAACATGACGAAAATGTTTTAATTTTAATGCTTAAAGTTATTTTTATTTCTAAGTAATAATAATAAGTCACTATCCAGAATAAGTAATACCTTATGTACAGGGTGCATAGTCGGACTTATCTTAAGTCCAACGAGTCGATCAACTCGGGCCCGAAAAAATAACGAAATTTAGGGGCACTAAATTATATATATTAATAGCTTTTTTTTTATATTACAATCAATTAATGTGGTATGTTGGTGCATGGCTTTGATTAATGTTGAAGAATGAAGGTTAGAGTTTTACCATGAACAGCAATTTTATTAAGTCTCTTTTATTAATTTTTTACATGTGTTGAACCTAAAATTCCAAACTGCTGCTTTAATTAGCATGTCTACATAAGCTCTTTAATATTTTTTGTTAATTTAAATTTATTGAAAACTTCATAAATTTTTTGTTCTTATTTGGATAATAATTTAGAACTTAATGCGAAAAACTGAAAAGGAGTTGTATATAATCCTTGCCTTTAGCAACAAAAAAGGAAATCGAAGTGAAGAAATTAAAAAGTAAACAAAACAGAACTAAAAATATTGAGGTATGAATTGAAAATTCCGTCAATTTCAAAACCCTAGTCATCCCATCATTATAGAAATGGGTAATTTCAATTTGATATTAATAGTTTATTGATAGTGATTTTGAAAATTTGATTTTATAATATACATATTGTAAAATGAAAATAAAATAAAATAAGGGTCCAATTCAAAAGTTTGATTCAGGCCAAAATATGCATAAGTTCGACCCTGACCGAGTGTACAGAAAACTTTGCCTAAAAGTTATAGGTATTAAGGATTGTTTGAGTGGAAAAAAGATTTAAATATTAGAGGTAGAGTAGATAGGAATATATTTGTTAAATTTCTAGAATTCTTAATTTTTTTCACAAGGTCGAAATCAATTACTCCCTCTGTCCCAAATGAACTTATACTGGGCCTCCGACACACGTATTAAGAAAAATTATTTTTTGAGAAAGGTTGACTTAGTCAAATCTGGAAATAACTTTATTAACTTAAAAAAGGAGAAGGATTAACAAAATAATCATTTTCTTAATCCTTCCCTCTTAATTTTTTATCCAGAATCCTGTACCTGTCTTAGAAATCATAAGTAAATGCTAACAACTCAAAATTCTACCAAAATCTATTAAGATCATTCAAATTTCTAGATAAACATCAGAAAAATTTCATTCACAACAATTTTTTTATATTTGCAGCACAAGTCTTCAAATTTTACAATTCCCTCCTAAAATTGAAAATCCTAACTAAGAGCCTATAAATACAGTATTAAATGTCCCCAAAATCCACTTCAACTACATCAACATCAACTGAAAATCATCAAAACAAAAGTCAGTCAGCAATTGTGCGCACAAAAGCAGGAAGAAACTAGATCCATTAGACCGGATCCAGATTGCTCAGTTTTTAATGGCTAACAGCACAACAGGTGTTGTACATCATGGCAAAATAAAGGAAGCGGGTGCATTATTTGGAGTTAGTCGTCGAACAGTTCAATACATTTGGGAGGCTGCAAGAAAGCAAAGTTAGAAGGTTTAGCAGTTACGTTCAAGCCCAAAAAAGACAGTATCGGGGTGAGTAAAACAGAGTTAGATGTGGAGTTGATGAAAAGCATACCTTTTTCAAATAGAGGCACCATAAGAAGACTAGCCAAAGGCTTAAATGTGAGCAAAAGCAAGGTAGGAAGATGGGTGAAAGCCGGTTTGATCAAACCTCACACAAATGCCATTAAACCTGCTTTAACAGAAGCAAACTTGTTGCAAAGGTTAAAATACAGCCTAAGCTCATTGCACTTCGACCACCAAACAACTACAATCAGGTATGATTCAATGCACAATGTAATTCATATTGACGAGAAAGTTTTACATCAAAGGTGCACCGAAAGAGCATATAAGTTGGAAGGTGAGGATGACCCATATAGATCATGCAAAAGCAAGCGTTATATCTCTAAAGTTATGTTCATGGCCGTTGTGGCAAGGCCACAATACTCAAGCCAAGGTGATCTTTTGTTCTATGGAAAGATTGGCATCTTTCAATTCACAACACAAGTACTGGCTCAACGCAATAGCAGAAACAGAACTAGAGGTACACTAGTTACAAAGTCAATCTAGTCGATTACCAAACAAGTCATCAAGGAATGCATTTGCAGCAGGTATGTTTTCAAGCTATCAGAAACAAAGTCATCATATAGCTATTTAATCAAGCCTCCAAGATGTGTTCCTTAGGCATTAATTGTTTTTAGAACACAACGGTGACTTTACTTTTAAATTTGGGCACTTTTGGGCAGCATATGCCAGCAATTAAAGCCAAATGGCCACTATCAGCAAGTAAGAACATCATAATACAACAGGATAATGCCAAACCACATATAAGCAACTTTGATGAAGATTTTATAAAGGCTGCAACAGATGATGGTTGAAATATTCCCCTTAATATTTTAAGATTTTCGGACCCTTGGGGCACACCGGGCTTGTTGGCCTGAGTCGTACTTTAGGCCTACATTCCTATGGCCCTGTCATCTAAAATATTTGATGGGTTGTGTTGGTCTATCGGGTCGGGCCTATTTTGATAGCTCTAACTATATGTTGGGCCCGATCGGACCGCCCTAAATTTTTATCAGGCCAAAAATCATCGAGTCTGGCCAGCCTATAAAAGGGAAAGTACTATGAATATTAATAAGATTAATATATTTATTCAATTAGAATATATGCATATGTACATATATATATGTGTGTGTGTGTGTGTATACATTAATGACCCATCAAGATATAATGTTTCTATTTATTTCATTCTATATTTTAAAATCTTTATAACTTTATTTTTTTAAACCTTTATTTCTATTGTTTATAGTAATGCACCCACTTATTATTATTAACAATTACTCAAGGCAAATAATAGAATTATTTATTCGGGCGACCCGCTCCGGTTGGGCCTAGTTCATCGTGCCAACGCTATATGTCGGACCGGTCCTAATTTTTATAGAACAAAAGATTATCAATCCCCGCCCAACCTATCCCTTTTGTAAGCCACCTAATTTACCGGATACTAATGTGTTGGATTTGGGCTTTTTTAGAGCCATTCAATCACTACAAGTGGAAACAACATTACACACTGTTGAACAGTTGGTTGGGAATGTGATTAAGTCTTTTGAAGAATTTGAGGTAAGCAAACTTAACAACATTTTCCTAAGCTTGCAGACTTGTTTGAAATAATAAAGCTAAAGGTACACAATGGCTACAAGCTTCCACATTTAGGAAAATCAGCCTTAATCAAGGAAGGAAAACTGCCTCTATCTCTAGAAGTTGATGAAGCATTAGTGAGGGAAAGTATTGAATATTTAATGGCTCAAGAGCAGACACAAGGAACATATGAGATTGGGGGTTTGATGGCTGATCTTGGCTATGCTTAGTCATCGTTTTAAACATTTTTTTAAACAAATTTTGGGATTGTGTTTACAGCTTAAACACATAAAATATGTGTATTTTGCTTAATCTGTAAACACTCACATGTCAACTATGTATTCTAGATCGAATGTAGACTCTTTCTTTAAAAAGATTTGTCATTTTATTTTCACAGTTTTTATCCCTCGGAAAAGGCTCATCACAGGGACAATTTAGGGATCTAGTATGCAAGTTCATTCAGGACAGAGGAGGGGCACAACAGATAAAAAAAAAACTAGACGACCAAGAACTTGGGCCACCAGCAGTTTTTTATTTCAGAATTTTTTGCACAAGGTAACAGAATTAGTTCCAAGAGCATTAAGAATAACAACACAATCTAATAGCCAAAAAACTGGATAGCATCTCAATAAATGCCACCAACACAGTTTTTGTTCTAAATTTCTGCACAAATTACCACTATCAGTTAGCGCAGAAATAAGTTCTCGAGCAGCAGTAACAACAACACAATCTTATAGGCCAAAAACTGGATAGCAAAAAACAAATGCCACCAACACGATTTTAAAAAAAAAAAAGTCTGCACAAATTACCACTATCGGTTTGCACAGTTAGGCAAATCATTCAGTCTGAAGAAATAAAAAATCGAGCAGCAGTAACAACAGCTTAAACTTTTCTGCAAAAAACTGGATAGCACACAAAAAAGCCATCAACATAGTTTTTAGTCTTTTTTTCTGCACAAATTACCACTATCAATTTGCACATTTAGGCACATCATCTAGTATGCAGAAATAAGAACACACGAAAAGCCCCATCATATTTACAGCATAAATTACAATAACAACACCAGATCTGGTAACAGAACAAACATTCCACCAAACAAACTGGATAACATAAAAAATGCCACCAACACAGTTTTTTATCCAAGAAAAGTAAGGAAACAAAACCTTTGCTAGAACAGGAAACCATATAGTCAAAGTCTCGTAGAAAAATCTCCTCTTCTCCTTCGAATCCAGCCACTCGTTCACCGGCTCCACCCCAGAGGCCAGATCTCCAGTTTCAGAACCACATCCAGCTCTTGTATGGAGGCGGAACACAGATCAGATTTCAGATCTGGTTCCTTTTCTTCGAGGAATGGCTGAATCGCCAACAAATTTGAGGACTCAAGCACATAAGACCCCTCAAAATCGGAAACATAGGTACCGGACAAGATTGATTCTTCGCAGGAATCAATAAACTCATATCTGAACATTTTGGAGAAGATAAGATGATAGTGGATCTGGGATGGAGGGTAAAAGGATAGGATTTTCTGTGTTTGAACGGAGAAGAAGAGAGCGGCGCAGGGAAGGGAGCGGCGCAGGGACTAGGGTTTCTTGTTAGAGAAAGAGATGATTGAATACGTTCCTTGAATAATGGGTTGGGGTAAGGTAATGAGTGGTAATGGGGTGGGAGATTAGTAATTAGCCGGGGATTTGGGTTAGCCAAATTGGGTTGTTATAATGGGTTGTTAGTTGTATTTAAGAATAGATTAGGGATGGCAATTTTGTAATAAAGTGATTATTGTGGGGTAGAGTTGTAAAGTTTTATTTCCTGAAATAGAAAGTGTGCAAAAGGGGTGGGACACCCCGATTAGGGATTATGCAAGTTCATTCGGGACGGAGGGAGTAGTATTTAATAGTAACAGGGGAAAGAAAAAGAAAAATGGCATTTCTATAAGGTAGCATGATCAACACAGGGGCATATCTACATTTGGCCTATACTAGGCTCGAGCCCTATACAAAATTTGTAGAATCTCAATTTTAGATGTATAATTTAATTATTTTAGTTAGTCATTACTCCAAATTTAAGTAAGCCCACCTATTTAATTTTATTGTTTACTATAATTCCCCCATCGTGCGATGCACAACTTAAAATAGATTTATTTATAAGAAAAATTAAAATTAAATAGAACTTATTAAATAAACAGATCAAATGAAAATGAATTCAATTTTATGTATGTTCAGCGCCATTTTGTACAATACCATCTTATTAAAAAGTTTGCATATCAAATGAATAAATTTCTATTATTATTTGAAAAATTCTTTGAGATCTTCAATTTTTTATTGGTGTTAAAAGTGATGTGATGTGATGTGATGTATGTAGCGACTAAAAGAGAGCAAATTAGAATTGTCGATTTGGATGATAATCAATAAAAAATAACATTCATAGTGTACATAAATAAATACAAGTGAATCAATAGAGTTACAAACTAACTACACAATTTGTATGAGTCAATTATATAACTGGTAGTAAGCATGTGGTAAGATATAATATTGTTATTGAGAGAATACTGTAACAAAATTTGAAAATGTAATCAAAATCAAGAGGCTCGGAAAAAAAAAATGATCAGACTATTGTATTAAAATAAGCAAGTCTATACAAAATTATTGGAAAAGAATGGGGCATAAAATAACCAAGAGCACTCAAGAAGCAGTTAATCATATCTTCCTCCAACGAAAATCTGCAGATATCATGAGCTAGATACTTGATGCATTTAATTTTACTAAATCCTCTGCTCCATATTCGAAAGACAAGCCCTCCATCACCAACTCCGTCTGCAAGTCACGGATAACTGGTAAGTCCAATAAAAACATCGGCACTTATTACATTAAAAGCATATACATAAAACACTTTTACTATAAATGACAGACACATCATATTCTACCAAATATTAATTGAAAACAAAAAATTAATAAATGGACGTCACCATTGTTTTTTGCAGGTTCAACTGATGATTTTGGAGAAGCCTTGGGAGAAGAAGAACAAAGAACGACAATGTGTGGTAACTCTTCGTGTATTAGATAATTACATACTTATATAGAGTATACATAGGGTTATTCATTCAATTCTTAGAAATTGAAAACAGAAAAGATAATGTATTACAAAAAATCAAGCCATCGAATATCAAGAACTATGGAAGTAGGTCTACTTAAAAAAATGACATGCGTAAAGTTAGACAATCAATGCAGATTGATAACATAAAATAATTAGTGTATATACAGAAAGACGTTATACAATATAGAAAGGAGAGAAATATTAGCCCAAAAAGTGGGGAATTAATCGAGTTAAATTAAGGAACCAATCGCATTAAAATTTGCTTAAATAATTCCACGGATAAATTAGCATATATACCAAATATATTAACGCGTTTTCGTCACTGTCAAATATGATGTACCAAAAATAATATTTTTCCAGAAATCACTACAAGAAAAAGGTCTTATAGTGACGCTAATTTATTAACACTTTTTAAAAGTGTCACAACGAAATATTGCTTACCAACGCTTTTTTAAAAGTGTCATATTTTTTATTTAACTACTGACGCTTTTTAAAAAGTGTATGTAATTTATGGCAAATAGTGACACATACATAAAAAATGTCAATATATCTAATAATTTAATGATACTTTTATATAGTGTCACAAAATCTTTTACACTTTAAATTTTGTGTCACAAAATCAATGTCACTATTAGTCTTGCGTCACATTATTGGTGACGATTATATTTTTTGTTATAAAATTAGTGACGTTTTACATCTTGCGTCATGAGACCGATGACTCTTTACATTTTGCGTCGTAAAAATCATAGACGCTTTATATGTGCGTTATAATACTGCCGACTTTTTTTTTAGTCATATAACTAGTGATGCTTTTTCATTTTGCGTTGGGAAAGTCCATGACTTTATGTATTTTGTATCATAAACTCAACGACGCTTTACAATAAGAGTTGTAAGGCAGATGATAATTTATATTTTGTGTCATGAAATTATTGACACCATACATGTTGCATCTAGGACATATTACGCTTTATATTTTGTGTCATAAAATCAGTAGCGCTCTACATTTTACCTCATAAAATCTAGTGATCTTTTTACTGGTTGAAGGGCGTATATGTTGGAAATCAATAGTCGTAGTAGAGCATTTTAGGACCACCAAGCGTCTAAGCACCAACTAGGCAGTCGCTAGTCTTACTTTGTTTGTGTTTTTTTTTTATTGGTTATAATATGTCTCCAATATTTAAAAAATATTATAATATTTATAAATTATAAGTTGAAGAAATTATATAATTAATTAATATATGTAATTAATATGCCATAATATATAAATGATAAGTTTATAAAATTATAAATATTTATATATATATATACATATAATTATAAAGAAAAGAAAAATTTATATTTGCTTGGACTGCCTAGATAAACTAATCGCCCGACTAGATCATTTAGACCTAGAAAATTCCTAAAATTTTCATTAAACACAAAAGTAGGTCGGTAAGGCACCACTTAGCGGCTAGTCGGTGTCTAGGCGGTTAGACCGACTAATAGCCAAACTAATCCGTCTACAAAAAACAACAAAAAAATGCCTAAAATAATTGATTTAACACAAAATCAAATTCGTAACCCACCGCCTAACGACTAGGGATGACAATGGGACAGGTTTGACTTTTTCCAAGACCCGCCCTGCATGAAAAGAATTAATTTCGTAACCCGTTGTGACCCACCTCCTCAGAAAACCCGCCCGCCCGCTTCCGTAACCCGGGGGGTTTACCCGCCCCGACCCACCATGTTGTTTTAGTTTTTTTTTTCCAATATATACCATATATTTTTTTAATATAAGTATTCTATAATTAAAATATAATATAAAAGTAAGTAGTGTTTGAAAAAAAAAATTATTTCTAATAAAAGTAGAAGTTAGAGTGTTTGGTAATAAAATCACATATGTCTTTTAAAAAGTATCATATTTTTTCACATAATTAACATTGAATATAAAAAAGTACTAAAATACCGCTTTTAACTTTTACATTGAAAGCACTTCTCTTAACTTTTCTCAAGTTATAAGCTGAAAATAATTTAGAAAGTAGGTCTTGAATCCTAGCTATTGATTAATTCAATTTATCAAATGGAGAATGCCAGCATTACTGGAACCATTTATGTGCAAAATTTTTTTTATGATTTTTTGTTACTAGTAAGGTGCACGTGCTCCGCACATTAAACATATAATTTTACGAAATATTATCTTATAATAAATAAAGTACAAATTACTGCATATTAATTATTTATAAAAAAAAATAATAAATTTAGAGTTAAAATATA
This sequence comes from Ajuga chamaepitys, assembly GCA_958295605.1. Classification (NCBI taxonomy): domain Eukaryota; kingdom Viridiplantae; phylum Streptophyta; class Magnoliopsida; order Lamiales; family Lamiaceae; genus Ajuga; species Ajuga chamaepitys. The sequence continues at coordinate 9,417,895 of OY282497.1, forward strand.
GATATGTATTTTAGTAGTTTCATTTTGGCGTTATATGAATTAATAAACTACTTTTTATTACAATAGTTTCATTTTGACTTTATATGAATTAAAATGTAGAGTTAAAATATACTTATGCATTTTGGTAGTTTCATTTTGACTTTACATGAATTAATAAACTATTGTTTATTAAAATAATTCCTTCGCGTATGAAGACTTAATAATATAGTCTCCATACAAGGAGAACCTAACATTTGATAAAATTGTGGATATGTATTTATGTTCACAATTTAGTATCATTATTTTCTTATGAAATAAAGTAAATAAAATAAAAATTACTGATTGTGAATATTAACTTTTTTTTGTTAATAATAAATTAATTTAGAGTTAAAATATAGTTATGTATTTTAGTAGTTTTATTTTGACTTTATATGAATTAATAAACGATTGGTTATTACAATAATTTTATTTTAACTTTATATGAATTAAAATTTAGAGTTAAAATATAGTTATGTATTTTGGTAGTTTCATTTTGACTTTATATGAATTAATAAACTATTATTTATTACAATAATTTTCTTCTCGTATGGAAACTTATTGTCTTACGAAATAAAGTAAAAATTAATGATTGTGCATATTAAGTTTTTTTTTTTGTTGTTGAAAATAAATAAATTTAGAGTTAAAATATAGTTATATATTTTAGTAGTTTCATTTTGACTTTATATGAATTAATAAACTATTGTTTATTACAATAGTTTCATTTTAACTTTATATGAATTAAAATTTAGAGTTAAAATATAGTTATGTATTTGGTAGTTTCATTTTAACTTTAAATGAATTAATAAACTATTGTGCACAACTTGTCTGACTCGATTGGTTAATGGCCCGACGGCCTCGGGCATCGAAAATCTTAGCATGTTTTAAAGGAGATAGGTTGGACCGAGATTCGATAATTTTTTAACTTATTATTTTTTTGGTATATGTTCGGAATAATGCACAACTTGCCCAACTCGATATTCTAACGGCCTGACGAGTCCCAGATCGAATCTAAAATCTTAATATACTTAAGTGGGTAGGCTAGACCGAACTCAATTATATTCTGTCAAGTGAATTTTCATATGACAATAATTTAAAATAATTATAATATGATAGAAAAATAAAATAAAAGAAAAGAAAAGAAAACATAATAATAAAACCAAAAAGACATAAAAAGCCATAAAATTATCCTGGAACAAAACAAGAAAAGGATATTAGAAGAAAAAAAAAAAGTAAGAATGTGGCCTGAATAGTTGCATGAAACGGCACCGTATATGACCAACAATAATTGATGGGTTTCTAACCTAGCAGAGGATCCTACAACCCTCACTCCACTTTCTTTCTGCATCCAATTGCTGCGATTTTTCCTCTCCAATTTCACTTAATCAGATTTATTGTTTTTCTTGTTCTCCACAGTCCACATGAAAGAGAACGACATCGTTTTTCATTGCACAAAATGGGGCAGAAATTTTGGGAACAGAGGATCCAAATAAAAAAGGAATTGCGTTAGGCGCGCAGGAATTTTTCATTTTAACCTACGTTTACCATTCTCCATATTTGATAAAGATTTATCACAATCTCTCCCTATCTTCACACCGTAATCTTCTCTATCTCGGGAGAACTATATATCAGAAAAGACTACTCTCTCTATATCTCTACCGCTATCACACGATACCAGACAATTCAAGGAGGTTTGTAAGTATCTGTAATTACGAATCTTCTTTCTCTCTCGTAGAAAAATGATTTATTGTTTCTCATTGTGGTTTGGTTTGCAACCGATTAGAGTATCATATTATCATGGTCAATCTTCTCACTTTGTCATGATCCAGAGAAGAGTATTTGTGGTGGGGGGAGGGGGGGAGGGGAGCGTGTGAACCCATGTGTTTGAATGTGTTTGTTTATTTTAATTGATTTGATTTTATTTGTGATGCAAACAGAAAGGCGCGTATGTATGTGAATGAAATAATTTATTTTCCTGAAGTTTTCCAAAGAATATGAGTACCTTGGATAGCTTCTTCAGTAGCATTGTCCTGTTGTTTCACTTTAAGGGTTTTAGTAGTCGTTTTGTAATTAGCTTCTAATAACTTTTTATTTATTTATTTTAACTCATCCTATAGCATGTGCCATTCATAAGATTAACTTAACCCTTTAGTCCAGTTTGATATGTGTATAAAAAGAATATTTTCTTAATTTTTAAAATTGTGAATGCTTCTTCTTCTAGATATCATATTATCATATTTGTTTATAAAATATCGGAAATTGTGGATCTCTATTTGTTGTTTATATTTTTTTTGACAAACATATTTTCATTTGTTCATTATTTCAACAAAAGGTATAAAGATAATGGCAAGCTCGAGAAGTCGTCTTCGTGATTTGTTTACTCCTGAAGAAATGAATATTGAGCAACAATTTGAAACTAACGAAGAAATGATTGATGGCGATGATGACGAGACCCAACCAGGTGATGATCCAGAAAGTGAATTTGAAGCACCGGGAGACCAATTAGAATATGAGCATGTTGAAGAAGTTTTCTATGACATAGAAATAATAGGTACGAACTATTCTTCATAACAGTTTCACATTTTCTCCAAATGTGCATATGTTATTATTTGATATTCTAAAAGGATGTTAAAAAATGTTCCGACAAAGCTCTTATGATTTGATCACAAATGTGCAACTGTTATCAAATTTTGTGTGAAACTTGTGAAATATGAAGTGTTGTAGTAGGAATTAAGGTTATGATAGAGCTCGATGTTGTTTAAATTAAAAATATTTGATTTTTATTATAATAAAATATGAAGTGTTTTAGTAGGAATCATGGTTAATGCTAACTATTTTAAATAAATTAGATGCACAAGGAATTGTGAGGAAAAAACGAGGTGTTATGCGTGCTAAGGAGGTGTGGACTTTGCCTAAAGGAGATAAGATTGTTATCGAATGTAATGCGTTTGGACAACCGATTAAGAAATGAGGTGGAATTTTAGGTGGTTAGCTTGGAACTGTGGCTAAGAAGCCAGAGCTTTGTTCTGTAGAATATACAGATTGGAGGCTACTGCCACATTTGCAAAAAGAACTTCTGTGGAAGTTGACTAAGGTAATTCATATTGTTTATCTTTTTTCTCAACATAAAGCAAGAATTTTTTTCGAAAGTGTATGTTTACATTTTCTTTTACAATTAACTATATTTTTTTAATACTTTGATGTAGACATACTTTGAGCTACCTGATAATCTTTATCTTAAAAAATGGGTGATGAAATCTCTTGGTGTGAAGTGGAAAAACTTCAAGTTTGATTTAAAAGGGAAATACTTTAAACTTGATAAGGTAATGGAAGATACTGCTAAAAAGGTGCCACCAAATGTGCCACCAACTCAGTGGAAGGAATTGGTGAAATATTGGTATTCACCAAAGGGTCAGGTATATAGGAGAAGTTTTATATAACCCTAAATTTGTTGTAATATGACACTTATCATATTTACTTGTTATTTCCAGGAACTTTCTGATAGAGGTAGGACTGCAAGGTCACACAATATAACACCACATACTTGTGGTTCAAAGAGTTTTGCACGGGTCAAGGAAGAACATGTGAGATGAAAGTTTTTTTGCTTATATATTTATCAAGCTGAACTTAATTATATTTTATATTATTTATTGATTTATTTGAATGTTGTCACAGAAAGAAAAATATGGAAAGGAGCCGGGACGCTTGGAGTTCTATGGAATTACGCGTAAAAGAAAAAATGGAAAATTTGTCAATAAAGAAGCAGAAAAAATAGTGGTATGTCTTAGAGGATGCCATATAAATAATTGTTTGTAGCATTTACCTTATTTTTTGCTTTTAAAGATTACGAACTTCTTGATTTTTGTATTTTAACTTGTTTAACAACTATTGCCTTAGAATTTTATTATCAACTTTATTTTACACATTCTTTTTAAAAAAATATGCCCCACATAATATAACTACAATTTTAGAAGTCTGTAAGATTATGAAAAAATATTTGCAATATACTACTATGATGACTGCTTTCATATAATTATCCATTTTGATTAATTTTGTTCTTGGTAGCAGAAGACGGCTACAGATATGGTAGTCGAACGTTGTGCTACATCTGAGAATCTTGACGCAAATGCTATTGAAGAAGAAGTGTTGACTGAACTTGTAGGGGAGGACCCGTATGGAAGAGCAAAAGGATATGGTTTGGGAGTTACGCCTACGCAAATAAATGGTCAAAAAGTGCAGCCAAGAGAAATAATGCAACGTGAAATTGAAGGTCTGCGAAACCAACTTGCTGACAGAGAGGTACATTACGAAACACGATTGCAAATCTGAAAGTTGAGTATGGGGGAAAAATAACTGAATTGAAAGAGGAGAATGAGAGGAAGCTGGAGAAAATGAAATCAGAGAATGAACGAATTCAAACAGACATGCGTAGTCTTCAACATGATTTTCTTCAGTTTAAAACCATCTTCTCACAGGTTTGTATATAAACTTTAGTTATTCATAACAAATTATTTTTTCCTACATTTATTTATTTTCTTATTGCAGAATGTACCAGGATTTTCAGATTTTGAAAGTGCTTAAAGTTTCAAGCTTTTAGGAAGTTGAATGAATAATTGTCGGTAATTCTCCATATTCTATATTTATTTCTTTGATCTTGTTGTTGATTTATTTTGGGCCACAGATTATCAAATGCTTCTCTAAAACCTGAATAAGTTGTTATTTGTAATTTATTTCACACAGGACCTTGGAACGTGATTGAAAAAAGTGGAAGCCCCGGAGCTGTCGTTATCTTAGATAATAGTTTTTCTCCATATTTAGGACAATTTTTTTGCATGTTTTGTTTGATTGAATTTCTTGGTTATTAGGATAAATTTGATTTTTAATGATGTGTAGTTGGATTTGGCTTTATGTAAACTATTTCATATATATATTGAAGTATTTTATTTTGATTTTCATGTATTCTTTTGTTAAAAAATTATTTTATCGTATATAGTTATTTTAATTTAGGGACAAACTTATAGAATTGTCACCAATTTAGGGACTATAAATAATAAAAAAAAGTGTAGCTAGAATAAGGTCTTCATTACAGAAATGTCGTAACTTTGATGACACATATTCATAAAAGTGTTGCAGAATTTAAGACGCTAAGCATAGAAAATGTTATTAGTTTTGTGACGCTAAATATAAGGAGTGTCATCAATTTAATGTCATTTTATTAAAAGTGTATCAATTTCAAACGTGTTAATTGTAGAACTTAAGCTATATTAAAGACGCTAATTTTAGTTAGCGTTGCCAATTTGAAGACACAAAATCATAAATAGTGTCACTAATGTGGTGACGCTAACTTTGGTGAGTCACTAACTTTATGACACTTACCCAATATTTGTGTAGCAAATCTAACGATGCTATTTCTAAGTTGTGTTACAAATTTAATGACACTAATTATAAAAAGACGTTGGTAATTTTGTGACGTGTTATTTTACAAGCGTCATTGATTTAACGACGCAATCAATAATTACCGTCGATAATTTATTGCACAATAATATACAGATCTTTATAATTGCGACAGATACTAGCGTCACCATATTTGAATATTTACAACGCATTGACTAAAGCGTCACTAAAATTAGTTTTACCCACACATAGCTTTGTGTCGTGGAAAAAATCGTGACTTCAAGTTTAGCGATGCAACTCGCTACGCTTTTACAGCCGTAGGTACTTTTTCCGTGACGCTAAGTAGCGTCACAAAGCAACAAAAAATAGCGTCGCTGGACACTGTTTTTCTCTGAAATTCTGAGAACTACAGTGAATGTTATAACATTCACAGACGAAACAGTAAACAGAACAAATCACACCACAATATAAACGCGGGGCTGAATCCCTCAGACCCCTCGGACTTTATGCTATTGATAATATTGCCAAATAGGCTATGTTTTACAAGAAGACCTCACTCTTCTATACCTAACCTATTGTATCATCAACAACGCCCGGCGACTCCCGTCGACTTCTTCGACACTGACACGGCACACCACCGAAGGTCGGACGAACTCTCCCCAGCCCGCCTTGAAGTAGCTTCTCCCGAAGATACTTCTACTTGACACACTAAGACTAACAAACTATTACAACTCAAAGACTATGTTATAACACAGTGAAAATCAACTCTTGACTCAATCAAAATAACGCTGTCGAATACTAAGATACTGATCTGTTTCTTTGAACTATAATCACGTATTCGATGCCCCCTACACTGAATGACTTTTGTTAATAAATAGCGGGGTCACAACTTTCTCTCCATGTAACATATCTCTGGATAAGATTGTAATCTTCTTCCAAATCTTCCATATCTTCCCATATCTTTTGCAATCCTTATCCATAATTCCTATTTTCTGCACATAAAATAAATAATTAAATAACAATATATTTTTGACAAAACTCCCAAAATTAAATTCTTTTACAATCTCCCCCTTTTTGGGCATTTTTTTCAAAAACCAACATAATCAGAAATAGTGCAGAAATAAAATCAGGACACTGCCCTTTTCAAAAGCGACTCCCCCTTAGCTGTATAATCTCCCCCTCAACTGCACAACTCAAACACAAAAGCCAACAAACAATATATCTATGCAGAATAATCATCCCAAATCAATCAAATACTGCAGATACAAATCTCCTCCTGCACAGAAGCATAGAAACTCGAAACAAAAAAACTTACAAACACCCTGAAGGATAAAAGGAAGAACCTCTGAATGATATCTCGTAAGTGAATGTTATAACATTTTCAGAATGATATCTCGGAAGTAAATGTTATAACATTTTCGGACGAGCCATAGAAGTGGAATCCCACTTCCAGAATTCAGAAATAATCAACTCCCAACAATTTATTCTCCCCCTTTTTTGACATAAAATGCTAACCAAAACATAAAACAAAGACATGGAAACATATATTTGAACAACATTATGTGACCGGGATGACATTTTTAAATGACAGAGACAGAGCTTTGTGCCGATCATGGGAGATACTGTATGCTTGCACTTCCTCGATGTGGATTCATCGTTAGCCATGGTGCGAGATAAGTGGATGATTCTGACGACTAGGGTTTATAGAGAGATTATGAGATAATGTAGTGAGATATGACCCAGTGCAATGGTCCTCGATTTTTGAAGGGGATATGAGTTTAAGTCCAAACCACTCTTTACTTTAGCCCACAAGATATTTTCCACCTGATCTAGGGATTAGAATAATGGAACCAAAAAATAAAAATTAAACACATGTCCACGATCTAATTTTACGGATTAAACATAGGCACCATGGATATAAAAATGAGAATTTGCACACACCTATCAAGTCATGCAAAAGATGCCTAATGCAATAATATAAATTGACTCGTGTAATTAGTGCCCCACAATCTGTGGCAAGCAGAGCATTTGGCAAAGAACTAGACAAAATTTCACATCAAGACATTACTGGCACAATTTGAGAAGACGGGCTAATAAATATTAAAATAAAGGTGCCTTATTCCTCCGACTTCTTTTACCCTCTCGTGGAGTAGCTCGCAAACCCCACGAGCCAAAACCGCACTAGGAAAACCCGGTGCGACGAGCTCTTGGTTTCTTCTTGTAACCCCTTGATCAACAATTAAGACAGCAAGCATTAAGAAATCAAACATTTTATTTTTGTGGTCGGCGGCTTTCACAGATCAATCACTTTCTGTGTTAGTAGCTCTTTTCAATCTTTGTGATCGATAGCTGCTCTGAACATCATTTCATGACCGTAGCCCTTTCCGACAAGAGGGGAATGAGTGTGCCAGTTAGTTGAAAAGAAATGTTAAGTTTTAAGCCAAACAACCCTTTAAACTTGCTCCTTCATATGTGGCGTATGACACGAGGATGTATAAAATATGTCTAGTGCAAATCCTAGATGCATGTTATAACATAGATTTTTTTTTTTCTCTTTTTTTTTTCTTTTTTTTTTTTTTTAAAGTAAAGACCTATTGACTTTTTGAGTGTGACAAATCTCTGAAATCCAGGGCCTTAAAATAAATATCCGCTAATTGATCTCCAGTTGGACTATGATTCATGATAGTGGTTCCTTCTTCTATTAGTTCCCGAAAATGACGGTGTCTAATATCCATGTGCTTTATTCGAGAGTGTAGGACCAGACTTTTGGTAAAGGTATTAGCACTAGTATTATCACAGAATATATTGGGAACACTTACCTCAACACCATAGACTGACAACTTTTGATTCATCCTTACAGGTTGCGCGCAACAGCTCCCGGTGGCTATACACTCTGCCTCTTTGTAGCTCTTATGTTCATGTTTTAACATGTAAAGAAGATTAGCAGATCTATCACCGGTTAAGACACATTTATCCTCATCATCATAAACTAAGCACTGGTCTTTGGTGAATTTAACATGCAGACCTTGATCACATAAATGACTAATGCTAATGAGATTAGTTTTCAAGTTTTCAACTAACAAAACATCATGCAATCTAGGGAATCCGCTTAAATTAAGTGTACCCTTCCCAATTACTCTACTTCTAACCCCATCACCAAAAGTAACAAATTCATTGACTATCGGTTCTATGTTAATCAAGTGTGACCTATTTCCAGTCATGTGCCTAGAGCACCCACTATCAAAGTACCAAGCCCCCATAATAGCAACATTCAAAGAAAACATGGTATTGAAACAACCGTGACTTTTGGGAACCCAAACTTGACGTGTCTTCGAATGTTGTGCTGGTCTCACATCCACCTTTCTTCGTCGTGTGCTTCGAGGACGACCTCTGTAGTTCCAACCTGAAAAGGTATACAAATAGTCAGCTTTCATTTTATAACAATTAGGGCGAAGATGTCCAGGTATACCACAATAATGACAAATGGGAATGAATGGGGGACTATTTTCGAAACCCTGCTCAGAATGTTGTAACATTCTATTTGGTCGACCACCTTTTCTTCTTGCAGTATGTTGGTAATTTTTATACTGTCCAATAGGACGTGGATATCTAAGATTATTTTCAGATTTCTCTGCAAATATTCTGTGATCAACATGTGTTATAACATTTTCATCAGACTGCAAAAAAACAGACTGATCAGCATTAGATGACTCCCTTGCATATCCAAGACCTGTTACATCCCCATGATTCTTTCCTAGACTTATGAGTTCAGTTAGAGAAGCCTTACCAGAGTTTAAACGTTTAAAAACCTGCTTCGATTGTTCTAACTCTGAGTTCAATCTTTCGATGGTCTGGTTCTTTGTCATTAAGCACTCCCTGCATTTTTTCAGGTCATCCTGACTCTTCTGAAGTTCCGCCCGTAAGGAAGATACTTCCTTTTCTTTGTCGGTTAGTGTGTGTTGTAACACTACCTCAACTTTTCGAATCTTTTCAGTCTCCGCTTGCGAGTCACGAAGTTGTCCTTCGAGTTTTTTAATTGCTTTGCTCCGCGAATGCACTCGACTGACAACTTTTTGTACATTTATTGCATCTCTTCTATGGTTGGTCCTGTCTCTTCATCAGATTCATCAGATTCACAGAAATTTGGTAAATCATGTTGTAACATACCTGATGCATCAGTTAAGCTTGTGTTTTCTGTGTGAACGCTGCCTATCAGGCATGCATGTGATGTGGTTAACGCAGCAAGGTTGCTTGAGTAATCTTTGTCTCCGTCAGATATTTCTTCCTCCTCATCAGATTCATCACTCCGTGTAGCAACAAATGACTTCTTCTGTCTTTTCAAGAAGGTAGCGCATTCCTTTTGAACATGTCCCCAACCGTTGCATACTCTACACCTTACTCTATCGGTTTTTGTACCTGCAGGGTTAGATGAAGAAGTATTCTTTGAACTCACAGTGTTAGATTTACCTGACTTCCTTCTCGAAGTAGATGGCTTTCCGTCACTTTTCTGAAAATCCATGCTGATGTAGTTCTCGCAGGATCAGCCGTATGAGAATACGGACCCGCTCTTGATACCAATTGAAATTCTGAGAACTACAGTGAATGTTATAACATTCACAGACGAAACAGTAAACAGAACAAATCACACCATAATATAAACGCGGGGCTGAATCCCTCAGACCCCTCGGACTTTATGTTATTGATAATATTGCCAAATAGGCTATGTTTTACAAGAAGACCTCACTCTTCTATACCTAACCTATTGTATCATCAACAACGCCCGGCGACTCCCGTCGACTTCTTCGACACTGACACGGCACACCACCGAAGGTCGGACGAACTCTCCCGAGCCCGCCTTGAAGTAGCTTCTCCCGAAGATACTTCTACTTGACACACTAAGACTAACAAACTATTACAACTCGAAGACTATGTTATAACACAGTGAAAATCAACTCTTGACTCAATCAAAATAACGCTGTCGAATACTAAGATACTGATCTGTTTCTTTGAACTATAATCACGTATTCGATGCCCCCTACACTGAATGACTTTCGTTAATAAATAGCGGGGTTACAACTTTCTCTCCAAGTAACATATCTCTGGATAAGATTGTAATCTTCTTCCAAATCTTCCATATCTTCCCATATCTTTTGCAATCCTTATCCATAATTCCTATTTTCTGCACATAAAATAAATAATTAAATAACAATATATTTTTGACAAAACTCCCAAAATTAAATTCTTTTACATTCTTGTAGTGACTCCAACCACTTCCCCTAGCCCAGCCACCCCAACCCCAACCAAACATTGCCTAACTAGGGATGTAAATGGGTCGGGTAGGGTACGGGTATGCTTCCCCCCATACCCTACCCTATTTTATTCGGGTACGGGTACGGGTAATACCCGTCGGGTAATCGAGTTGCCCGCGGGTAATCGGGTTACCCGATTGATATATAAAAATATTATAAATAATATGTAATATATATGTATATATATCATATATAATGTGATACAATAAATCAAATATAACATATATAATATGTAAATGTTACATTATATGTTATTTTATATATTAAATCATATATTATAACCATAATATATTAAATATAATGATAATTATATAATATTTAACATGTAAAATAATACATAAGTATGTAATCGGGTAGACGGGTAGGGTAATACCGGTAGGGTAAACGGGTAATAAGCTAAACCCGTACTCTACCCTACCCGATGGCAAAAATATTGGGTTCGGGCGATACCCGACCCTATTATCCGTTTACCCGTTGGGTAAAGTTACCCGCGGGTAAAATTGACATCCCTATGCCTAACAAAATAATAATAAGATAATACGTTTGAGGTGTCTTTATTATTTCATATTTCATATAAACATTCTTCAATTATTAGTTTATATTTATATTTTAATTGATATAATTAACTCTTTGTGGTTGTAGGGAGATTTAACTTGGGTTTAAAGTTGATTTTTGAACTGGAATATGAAGAATTGGACTGACGTGGAAAATAACAGATGCGTCAAGGTATCAGATTTATCAAAGAAGCATGTTAAGAGTTTTATTCCTATAAAAATTCTTATTCCTTTTTTTTTTGGTAATTGTCTAGATTTTTTTCTTTTTAATATTTTTTTATTAAGATCTTATTTAATAATAAAATAAACCATCTATAAATAGTAATTGCTGATTTTTTCGCTCAAATGCCCTTTCTAATTTAAGGAATAGCAGTTCTAATTCATAGTTGGCGATTCTTCAGAAATTAAGCAATTTCGTAAATCTTCAGAATGCATTTTGTTTCTTAGTTAGGTCCCGAAATTATGCAAGGTAACCATATATCTCAACTATGTGTAGGTTAAATTGTTTCTCCTTTTGATATGCATACATTTCAGCTAAATCCGTGGATTTAAATCATTGGAAACCTAAATATCCAGCGTTCTTAATAAGGTATACATGCGCTTAGGCCACAATCCTAGCTCAATTCATTAAGGATGATCCACTATTAGAGCATTTGATTACATAAATTTCTTAATCCATTAAAAAAATGGAGTTAGGGTAAAAGTGATCTCACTTTCCTCCAATCACAAGGGGCGGACACCAAACAAGATCTTCTATTCCAAATTGAATTCCATTCTCTATTCCAACTCAATCAATACGTGCCACCTACTTGTTTATGATGTCAGCATGATATCATTTTGTACACGTGGCGTGTATTGATATAGTTGGAATATGAGATGAAACACTACTTAGAATAGAGGATCCAGTCCGGGCGGACACACCCTTATGTGTACCCCCAACTCCGACCTACACTCTACTATTTTTATGTCTAAAACGTGTATAATATCTATATTGTGTATTTTTTTGAATAAAATATGAGTGTTTGCCTCCCCCCTCTCCCCTCGTCCTCCCCTTAAAATTATAAAATACTAGGATATACTTAGAAAATTTCCATTATATGCAATAAATATACTCTTAAGTTTTAATATATAGATAATTAGTGATATTTCAACATATACAATGATAAATATTGTTGATATTCTATTTAAATAATAAATATAATATATTTAATATTTATTATTACGTGTATATTAATGTTGGTTCGAGAATTTTTTTGGTCGGCCCCCTCTAACCGAGAGTTCTGGGTCCGCCCCTGCCAATCACATTATTTAGAGGGTGTTTGGATGAGCTTATAAGCTCTCTAAAACATCTTATAGGGAAATTTTCATTTTTAGTCCAATATGTTAGGCCTTGTCCAGTAAAAATCATGTATGTTAGAAAATTTCAATTTTAGTCCTGTATGTTCCAAAAGTTGTCCAATTTAAGGACACTAACTATCACTAACGACCAATTTAGCCGGAATTGGACTAATAAATTTAGGGCTTATGAGTGCTAATACTTATGTGTTAAGTATTTGTCCAGATAACATGTCAAATCATTAAATTACTTTAGTAGTTCGCCCAAAAAAGAAAAGAAAAAGGTAAACCCTAATTTTCGTATGAGGTGCATTTCATTTTTATTTTATTTTATTTTTCTTTCTTTCTTCATCTTTCTCAAATTTATTAGTCATGTGCGTCACACGTGATTAATTATGGCCAAATTGGCCATTTATGATGGTCAATGTCCTTAAATTGGACAACTTTGGAAACATACAGGACTGAAATTGAAATTTTCTAACATACAAGATTTTTACTAGACAAGGCATAATATATAGGATTAAAAATGATTTTTTCCCACATCTTATAAGATGTTAAGAGCTCACAAGTTCATTCAAAGTGTTTGACAATATTTTTTCAATAATTTTAAATCCATCATCAAATCCATCAAATTATTTGACAAAAAATCAAATCAAGGGATTTTAAACCCCTCCTAAATTTTTAGTTCATTTTGGATGGATTTCAAATTCATCCAATAACTTAGTCATTTATAAATCCATGATACCTCTCATGTATGGATAGCCACATTATCACTCACATTACACATACCACACACCATACATTACACATACCACACACACATTTCTCACACATAACACACACTTCACATGCATTTCACACACTACATGCACTACACACACACTACAAACATTTTCATTATCATCATCCTTTTAAAAATGTTAAGAAAGAATTGAAAAAGAAAAAAATTAAACAATTCAAATCCACTCAGTTGAATTTAAACATTCAAATAAGGGATTTGAAATGGATATGAAATGAGTGGATTTTCAAATACAAAGAATTGAAAATCAAATATTTTGCTTTCTAAATCCTTCCATCCAAATACAACCTTATTTTATTTCAAAATAAGTTGTTAGTGGCTTTTAAGCTATTTTTAAGAAAGTAAAGAGGGTCTAACTTATTTCTTAAATAAGATCTTATTTTGATTTACTACTTTATTTTCATTATTTTAATTATAAAAATATCATTACTAACATCTTATAAGCTCTATCATCTTATAATAATCAAACGCTTCAACAACTTATTTTTTAAATAAGATTTAACATCTTATAAACTCAAAAACATCTTATAAGATGTTAGAGCTTATAAAATGTTTTGAATAGGCTTAGTCAAACACTCTTTTAGTACAACATCATTCAAACACAATTTACAGTACATATTTTAATCAATAACCAATCATTCCTTGCCCACTCTTACACGTATACCATTACCGTTCTCAATTTAATACTCTCTCCATTCACAAATTTTTGTCATTTCTAGGAAAATCCATTTTTTTTTTTAACAAAAGAGTGTCACTCTAGTAATTTTTACCTATTTCTTCCAACATTATTCTTAACTAAATACAAGAAAATTTACATACTCCCTTCGTTCACAAATAAGTATCATTTTAGACTTTCAGGTGGAATTTAAGAAATTATGTAATGGAGAACAATACCCCTCCAATTTTCTCTCCATCATTTTCTTTATTACCATAAATTTCTCCAAATCTTCTATATTTAATACTATAATGTTTTGTAAGGAAATTTCCTTAAATTTAGCTAAGGATAATATTGTAAGAAACATGCAAAAAATGCTAGAATGACACTCTTTTGTGAAAAAAATGTTTTTCCTAAAATGACACTTATATTTTAACAGAAGAAGTACAAATCATATACTCCCTCCATCCCGGCCTAATTGGCCAACCTTGGCCGGGCACGAAGACTAAGGAAAAATAAATTTTGTGGAATCTTTGACTTTTTCAAAGGTGAAGATTAAGAGTGGAGATTTTTGAAGGTAGAGATTGTGAGAGAATTTGCCATTTATGAGCTAGAAAAATTAGATTGGGACAAACAAATATGATAAGTTGGCCAATTAGGCCGGGACGGAGGAAGTAATATTATATTAATAAGGTATGGAGAAAAAATGGAGGAATTTGTGGTAATAAAAAAAATTGATGGAAAGAAAAATTGAGGGTTGTTGTTATCCATTCCATAATCTCTTAAATTTCACTTGAAAATCTAAAATCACTCTTATTTGTAAACAGATGGAGTAATATATGAACAAAGGGATATATCAAATTATTACTTCATTCGTTCAAAAATAAGTGTCATTTTAAATTTTTAGGTGAAATTTAAGAAATTATGAAATGGACACAACTTTTCATGTTGTAGTCATTGAAATGAATAAGTCATAAAATAATGATGCAATAGACATGAACCAAATCTATAATGGATAAATACTACTAGGAAAAATTGGTAAAATGTCCCGTAAATTTGCCCTAATTAAGAAAATATCCTTTAAGTTGGGCACTTTTTAAAAATGTCTTCTAACTTACAAAAAATTGATAAAAATGCCCCGTGACCGGCTACTACAGGTCACCCATCAGGTCATCCATGAGTTGACTATTTTTTGCTTATGTGACACTTAATTTTTTACTTTTTTTTGTGTTTTTCCTGCTTAGTCACTTATTAGGATGGTAAAGAACACTTCTAAAAATTAATTTTACATTTATAAATTAATTTTAAAAATTTTCAAGTTACTTAAAGATTTACTAAAATACTTTTACTGATTTTAAAGACAAAATAAAAAATTTTAATTTAATATTAAAGATTTTAGTAATCATATCTCTATATATATTTAAATCATTCTATAATTTATTTTGAATATTTTATTTATTTTACAATCTAGATTAATTCAAAATAATATATGAAAGATTTATTAAAATAATTTTTCAGATTAGGATTTAAAACTATGAAATTTTTAAATATTATATAAATTTAATTATCATTTATATCTAAATTATAATATTATATTAATTTTTATATATATATATATATATATTAATTTCTTTACCATCCTAATAAGCGACTTAGTAGGAAAAATGCAAAAAAAAAAATCAAAAAATTAAGTGCCACATAATAATAATAAAAAAAAGCCAGCTCATGGATGACCTGATTGGGCATTTTTATCAATTTTTTGTAAGTTAGAAGACATTTTTAAAAAGTATCAAACTTAATGGATATTTTCTTAATTAGGGCAAACTTACGGGACATTTTTACCAATTTTCCCATACTACTACCTTCGTTTTCATAAGATGTTTGTTTTAGTTATGATAAAAAAAATTAAAGGGTAGAGAGAATAATTTCTTATCTAAATTTCATCTGTCTCCTCAAATCCCTTCCTCCCACTTTTCTTTATAATATTGTTGTCTCTTTCCATTATTTTATAAATTAAATATGGTAAATTCAATAATTAGAGAATTTTTAGGAACAGTTACTTGGTAGTATTGGAATAAAGTTGAAAAAAAAACTAAAAAACATCTATTTATAAACAAATCACAAAACTTAAAAAGACATTTTAAAAGCGGGGGTATTTATATATAAACAACATACCATTATTGGTTTATATATATTAGACATCTTTCAATTAATTAAAATATTTAACACTTTCTAAATTTGATTATTTTTACTGTAGCATAAGGTACAATATAGGGATGGCAATGGGGCGAGTATGGGACGGGTTTGCCCTTTATCAGGACCAGCCCCACATGCAAATATTTAAATCCGGAACTCGCTTCGCCCCGATAATCTTAAAAACCCGCCTCAACCCGTCACGTCAATCCACCGGGTTTACCCAACCTGACCTGTCCTACTGATTTTTACACATTCAACATTATTGTCACTTGGCGGACTTGTCACTATTCTTCAATAAAATGATTCCAAAATTAAAATATAATATAAAGAAGGATTATAAACTGAATGAGGGTGAGGGAGACACTTTAGGGTTAAATGTTAAAGTGAGAAGTAGTGGTAACTTGGAATATAAATTATATATAATTGTATATAACTTTATTAATTAAAAATATTAAAAATGTATATAATATATATGGGGCGGGTTTGGAGCGGGTTTAGCAAAAACCACAACCCGTTTCAAATCCGACAATATCCGTTTGATCGGGTTTGAACCTGCCTCATAACCTGTTTGATCAAATTTTTACCCGCTTCATTTAAAGCGGATTTATGCGGGTTCGAATTTTAACCCGATTCATTATCATTCCTATACAAATATTCATGTCTAAAATTCAGGATAATAATTGATATGTCAAAATGACGCAATGCATAAAAAGTAAATATTTACTAAATTCTGAATCATAATTGATATGCCAAAATCACACAATACACAATCGTCTATTTACCAAAATCTATTCAATAACGACCAGGTGATTTTTATACACGCCATAAATCGTGGAAAATATATATATTTCTTGAAAATAACAGCAGTGAATAGAACGGACAAACATTGTATATAAATATGTGTTGCTACCGAGTGAGTATCACGTCTTTATGCACCGCTTTTCACACTTCACTTGCGTCGTGATACAATATTACTCATCTTAATATATCTATACTTTTATAATAATATTCTCTATAAGATGGGTAGCGATTGTCTCGAAAAGAACGAAGAGGTATTGTTCCACAAAAGAATAAGCGACACATAACTATACTATTTAATACTTACAATTATTAAAATGTAACGATCTAATTTTTAGAGATAATTTTCTTTCCTAGGTTGCTAGTTCGGGTGACCAAGTTAACTATCCGGAGAAAGATAGTCGTTTGAAAGGTGTTATAAAATAGGTTGTTGTAGAGCAATACAAGCATTTTAGGTTGTGACGTTTAAATAGGTACATCAATAGGTTGTTGGGATTTGTGCCTTGAATCTTTTTGGTTTGAATCGAAGTTCGTATCAAGGTGGAGGATTGAAGTTAAGTATTAAATTGGCGCTGGAAAGGAGGCCGGCGCGGCCGCGCCACATTGGTAGAGCTGAAGAGGAGTTGCTACAGTAGGATTGCCTCGGCGGAGGCGAGGTAGACTCGGCCGAGTCTAGTTGGGCAGAACGATTGCCTCGACCGAGGCGAGATGGCCGCGGCCGAGGCGGACCTGGCGAATCGGCCCAAATTGGATTTCTTCTTTGTATAGGATTAGATTTTGGGGGCTTATATATAGGTCCTATTGGAGTCCTTTGATAGACACAGTCTAGAGAGATTAGAGAGTCTTAGAATTGCTTTTGGCTTGATTGTTCAAGCGTTGATAGTTTGTTTGGGTCGAGTATCAATTGATAGATACTCGACTATTGGTCTTTGTTCGAACTCTCGTTTGGAATTGATTTGGGATTCTTCCATTTTGGCCGTGGACGTAGCTAACAAGTTGTTAGTGAACCACGTTAATTCTTGGTGTCTTTGTTTTTTGTTTTCTTGCACGGTTATTGTTTGCTTTGTTCGTTTCGTTTGTTCGACTATTTCCCAACAACTGGTATCAGAGCTTGGTTCTGTCTTTCTGGGAAATATGTCTAGGATGAGCGTGCAAATTGAAAAATTCAATGGGAGGGATAGTTTTAGTCTATGGCAGATTAAAATGAAGGCCTTGTTGAAGCGTGAAGGATTATGGGCGCCGCTGATGCCAAAGAAGGACAAAGGCAAGGGCAAAGTGGGCGATAAGGAAGAGGCCGTATCTACCGAGATGGCCACTTTGGATGAAAGAGCGTACTCAACAATCATGTTGTGTCTCGATGACGACATCATCACCGAGGTAGCAGAAGAAGAAACTGCACTGGGGTTGTGGTCGAAGTTGGAGAGTTTGTACATGACGAAGTCGCTCACCAATAAGTTGCTTTTGAAGCAACGTTTGTTCGGACTGCGTATGCGTGAAGGTCAGTCTCTTCGCGATCACTTAGATCAACTTAATAAAATCTTATTAGAATTGCGTAATATTGATGTGAAATTGGAAGATGAGGATATTGCGTTGATCTTGTTGGTTTCTCTACAACCATCGTATGAGAATTTTGTGCAGTCGTTTGTGGTTGGAAAGGATTCTGTGTCTCTAGAAGAAGTGAGGTCGTCGCTACACGCTAGAGAGTTGCGCCATCGGGCAAATGGCTTGTCTGGAGAATCGGGTGAAACCTTAGTAGTTGGCAATAATCGAGGTTCGGGAAATCCGGGGAAGAGGTTCAAGAAGAATTCCGGTCCCAAAGGTCCTAAGCCAGGAGATGTCTGTAACTATTGTAAGGAGAAAGGGCATTGGAAGTATGCCTGTCCAATGTTGAAGGAGAAGCAGGAAAGCACTGCTGATTCTGTTGTGGAAATTGAAGCAGACTCTGATGGAGATGATGCCCTAATCGCTGAGAAACAGACAGGTAAATCTGATTCTTGGGTTCTTGACTCGGGGGCGTCGTACCACATATGTCTACGTAGGGAGTGGTTCACAACCTACAAGCAGGAGGAAGGTGGCAATATTTCATTGGCCAATGGTTCCAAATGCAAGGCGGTTGGGATAGGCTCAATTAAGGTGAGGACGCATGATGGTAGACTGCGTACATTGAACGATGTCAGACATGTTCCACTCATGACGAGAAATTTGATTTCACTGAGTCGATTAGACAGCAGGGGTTTCAATTTCAAAGGTGAAGGTGGTGTTTTGAACGTCTGCAAAGGTTCGAATGTAGTTTTGAAGGGCATTAAGAAGGGAACTTTGTATTTGAAGCAAGGTTCTACTTTGGTTCGGTCTGCTGCTGTTCGAAGTTGTTAGTGTCCCATTGTTTGGGACAAAATTGATACTTAAGGCGCATCTGGTACATTGGGTATAACTGCCGCAAAATTGAAATTTGGTTTGTTTGAATTGGTTTGATTGAGTTTGGTTTTTTGTTTGAATTTGTGAGAAGGTCTGATTTGAGGTGGAGCTTCGTCTAAAGAAGCTACATCGTTTGGGGATTCAAGACAAGGTGGAGATTGTTGGGATTTGTGCCTTGAATCTTATTGGGTTTGAATCGAAGTTCGTATCAAGGTGGAGGATTGAAGTTGAGTATTGAATTGACGCTGGAAAGGAGGCTCGGCGCGGCCGCGCCACATTGGTAGAGCTGAAGAGGAGTTGCTACAGTAGGATTGCGTCGGCCGAGGCGAGGTAGACTCGGCCGAGTCTAGTTGGGCAGAACGATTGCCTCGACCGAGGCGAGATGGCCGCGGCCGAGGCGGACCTGGCGGAGCAGCAGATGGGGCCCAAATTGGATTTCTTCTTTGTATATGATTAGGTTTTGGGGGCTTATATATAGATCCTATTGGAGTCCTTTGATAGACACATTCTAGAAAGATTAGAGAGTCTTAGAATTGCTTTTGGCTTGATTGTTCAAGCGTTGATAGTTTGTTTGGGTCGAGTATCAATTGATAGATACTCGACTATTGGTCTTTGTTCGAACTCTCGTTTGGAATTGATTTGGGATTCTTCCATTTTGACCGTGGACGTAGCTAACAAGTTGTTAGTGAACCACGTTAATTCTTGGTGTCTTTGTTTTTTGTTTTCTTGCACGGTTATTGTTTGCTTTGTTTGTTTCGTTTTTTCGGTTATTTCCCAACATAGGTGTGCTTCTCGTAACATGCACCCGTTGTAAGTTGTAGTATTTCAATAAATACATTGATCAGCGATTTTTTTTTTTTTTGCATCTTAATTTAGTGCGGGGGACTATGTTTATGATTCTAGCTATGCCTTCATCATTTGATGGGCAAATTTAATAAATTGTTGCACTGTTCATCACTTTATTAAAAAATTAAGTGTATTTTTTGTGTTGTTAAAATTATGTGCGAAGTCGTCCTTGCGAGATGTGACTTTCATTCAATTCTTTTTGCTTTTTAATTGAAAGTCGCCTCTCGCAGAGGCGACATTATCATTTTTCTTTTTTTTAGAGAGATAGTTGATAGTTGCCTGTTCTATATATAGGCGATTTTAGTTTAGTTTAGTTTTTTTTTTTTTAAATAAGAATAATAATAATAATAATAATAATAATAATAATAATAATAATAATAATAATAATAATAATAATAATAATAATAATAATAATAATAATAATAATAATAATAATAAACACCGGAACAACTAAGGGTGTGCACGGTGCGGTTATCTATTGGGGATAGTTCGGTTCAAAATTTTTGGATCTAATGGAAGTTCAGTTCGGATAATTGGAGATTTTTTTTCTTTCTTTTGAATAATAAATACAATTTGATCATAATATATTGACGTACTAATTAATATAAATAAAATTGTTTTAGTAAGTTGGATGTAATAAAATTATTTATATAAGTTAGACGTCAATATATTATGTTCAAATTGTATTTATTATTCAAAAGATAAAAAAGATCTTCAATTATTTGAACTGAACCGAATTGAATTAAATCGTTTTGTTACATCCAACTAATTACTAACATAATTTTATTTATATTAGTTAGACGTCAATATATTATGTTCAATTCGTATTTATATTCAAAAGATGAAAAAAAATCTCCAATTAGCCGAACTGAACTTCCGTTAGATCCGAAATTTCTAAACCAAACTATCCCGAAAAAAGTAAATAACCGCACCGTGCACACCCCTCATTGTTACGGTGTTTTATTATCATTATAATTATGATTATTATTATTATTATTTTTTAAAAAAAAACTAAAATCGCCTATAGTACAGGTGGCTATCAACTATCTAAAAAAAAAATTATAATATCGCCTTTGCGAGAGGCAAATTCAATTAAAATAAAAAATTAGAAAATATTGAGAGTTGCTCCTCGCAGGGACGACTTTACACATAATTTTAACAACACGAAAAACACTTATTTTTTTAATAAAATGATGAACATTACAACAATTTATTAAATTTGGCCATTTGGTGCTCTGCTAATTCTAATCATAAATCCATGCATATATATTTGTCCCATCTATTTTCATCCATAGTGAGTTACAAATCCTGATTCATGCATAGAACTGCTAAAATCCATTATGGTCAAGCATAAAGTATAAATAATTGTCTACTATCTGAACCCACCTAATAATGAATTTCAAACATTGGTTCACATAAAGTGTCCAAATTGTTTTTTATACCATTGAATTCAATTACTTTAAATATCCACCACTAGAATTATCTTCTACGTATAACTTGTTACATATTAAATCGGTTACATAAAAAATAATTGGAAAAATAAACAAATAAGACCCTAGACTATTACACGAACTTAAAATAGGACCTTAAATTATATTTTTGTCCAATTAAGCACCTTCGATTTAGAGATTGGACAAATATACACCTCAATTATTAAAAAAATACTGTAACATATAATTTTTCCGTTAAAATAAAACATTGGCATTAATATTGCGGATTTGTAATGTGGTTGTTGCCCCAGTTATTTTATTTCCTTCAACGCACACTAACCATTTTACATGAGAACGTAACACACAGAGTGTCGCACAACTAGAGCAAGCGATGAGATGATTTGGCTTGGCTTTTTTGGGAGTACAATTCTGAGTTGGGAGATGTTTGGTGAAATTCTGGTTTATGATATTACAAAATACTTTATCAACTGAGCTATAACCAATTTTCAATTAGCTTGGTTGTCTTAGTGGTTGTGGCCTATACTGTTAAAAATGAGTATCAATAGTTTTTAATAGTAATAATAATGAAGACAGAAATAATAATAGTAATCAAAACTTCTAATTTCTTGGATTTCTAATGTGGTGTCCGTTGAAAGTAATTTCAACGGTAAATGTTCCCAAATAATTAATTTTATATCGAAACACAGACAGAAAAAGAAAGAAAAAAAAAAAAAAAAAAAAAAAAAAAGGAAATGAAGGCAACACGAGATACTGGAATTATTATGTGAAACTCAACTTAATATGAGTCTTAAATTAACCAAACGGGTGGGACTGATACGATTTGTTAAGTAATCAAAAAATACCTGTTACTTACCTGCTGATATATATAGCAGGTAAAAAGTTGTATGTTTTTCCTCGACAAATCAATAACAAAGAATCATAACAGGAGGAAGTAAATGGATTCCAAACTTTTGGTTGAAAGCGATCAAGAATTGTAATAAAGATTCAAAGTGAAATTCAAACTGAAAATATTATCTTGACAAAAGTTCATTCTCTACCATTTAGCCCTTCAAGATGTAGGTAATTCTTTCCCAGACAAGAATGTCCGGAAAAGCTCCAATGCTCTCTCTGGTTGAAACAACGGAACCTCATGTCCAGCTCCTCTTACGGTCGCAAAAGTTAGTCCATCATAGACCTCAGTCCATCCCCCGACCTATAAATTGTCAGTACTTCACTTTAGAAAAACATTTATCACGTGGTTGTCTTTTTTATGTTACATTTAAAACAACATGTGATGCTAATATAGTGTTATTACCTCACCACCCGCATACCAAGGATACCATGGAGTCTTGATTTTAAGCTTGAGATGACTTAAGGAAAACCTGGTTGCTGTCACTGGAACAATTGAATCTGTGTCCCCACTTTATTACATATACACAAGTTAGAATCAAGGGACCTAAGAAGTGGAAGTGCAAAATGAACTAATAATCTTTTTAACTTCACAATTTTATCTTTTAATTACTCAAAGTAAATTATTTTCTAGTCAAAATTTTAAATTTTTGGTAGATAGGAAGGCATTAAATTGAGATTTTCTCTCTCATTTTTCCAGTATTGTAAATGATGTAATCGTGTTGCTTTGATCAACAAAAAGGCATGAAACATGTACCAAAATTGTCCATGAGATAATAAATTCATCTAAAAAATGTAAACCAACAATTATCCAGTCTCATTTTTCCTTAGAAATATATTCAGGGTTCATATGATTAATTTGTACCTGAATACCCATATCCTGAGCCCAGCAGCAATAAGCTTTTTGTAGATAGGGAGAACCGAAAAGGAAGATTCTTTCCAGTTGTAAAAAAGTGGATCACTGTCGCACATACAGGTTATTAGGGAGTTTACACAATTTAAAATAGAGAATCCCATCTAATTACTAAATTAGGCAAATACCTGCAAGACGTCCACGCATATGGGATCCGTGTTGTATTGGCATGGAGCGCCTTCTGTACCTCTGGCAAGTTGAAGTATATCTCTTGATAGTAATCAATACACGGGTCATATCCAGAAGCCCGACGCCGCATAAGAGTGTTCTTGAATCTTAGAGACTTCTTACGCATTTCGGCTGGTGCCTTGCACATTGGTGCATAAATGTTGTACCGATCTATATCACCAAATTCATGACTTTCTGCATAATTCAGGGCTGCATCGCATTCCTGAGAAGTGTTTCGTGTTCTGAAATCGCATGTTTTCAGAATCTGTTTGTATGTATGGTCTGATATCATAGAGTGGCTCCACCAATATTCTACAGTCCCAACATTGTCATAATAGCCATCTGTCACAGCGTTTCCAACCTGCACAATAAGTTTATACAATTAATCCTATGTTAATTTATAGTCACACAAAATAAGACATTAAATCAACCTACTCATCCTATATTGTACATCCCGTTATATATCATAACTCAACTTTCCAAGTAAACAGGGTATTATTGTATAAAGGTGGCTTACGATGAATCCCTTTAGATTGATGATCGGATGGGAATATTTCTTGTTATACTCATATATTTTCCGTGCTAACTGGGGGACGTAGTGTCCTGTCGAAACAGATAAAAAGTCGTGTAGTTAAAGAATTTAGAAATAGACTAGTTTGAGATAAAATATATTTACCAGCATAACTCTCTCCAGTGATATAGAAGTCTCTGTGTTTGTACTGCGGAAATCTTTGCATCCATCTTAAGAGGAAACTCAATGAATCATGAGCTGTGTCAACCAACATATAATCTTGATGAGAAAGATACATGTATAACGTGAAAAGGGATGTTAATGATTACCCGTTTTCTTGTCTCCGAAATTGTACAGATCAGAAGTTGTATTCGTGTACGAGAAGCCAACACCAGCCGGCGATTCAAGAAACAGAATATTAGCCACTGCAACACCCGAAAATTCGTCATTGATGCAGGTAATAATAATAATTCTTCTAAAAAAAAAAATTGATCAAAGAGATCAATCTGATTTGCGAAATCTTGGACAGTTTTTGTACCTTTATTCCAAGAGTAGTCGTTGAGGTAGAGAGAAGAACCAGTTTTATTGATTCTGAAAGGCCCTATTTCCTCAGATAATCCATATGCCACTGATGAACATCCTGGTCCTGCACACGCCCCATTTTAAATTTAACAAATATTTTTTTATTTTTTAAGAGGCTACTGATACCATGGCCAATAAAAAGACTACAGTATTTTATTAAATAAAAGGACTAGTAGGTATATTATTTTTACCCACTAATTTAACAAATATTCGAATCTATATATGAATAGTTCTTTTTAGTTTTTAATATTTCTTCAAATTATATGTCGTTTTAGAATCTATACTGTTTTCCTACAACTTTGACCTTATTTTAGTATTTCGTAGTACAACTATGATGGGAGAGATAGACATATTAATTAGGAAAAAATTGAGTAGAGTTACATTAGTCAATATTTTATGTTCCTTAATTTTGTTTTCAGAAAAACAACTCTAAAATAATGATATTTACTATTCTGCAAAAGTCTTTCTGAGTGACCTAAGATTGAAAACTTTACTAAAATACCTACATTACGAATCGAGGGTCATATGATAGGTTCAAACTTAAGAGAATATTATAATTGCACTCCTATTTAAGTAACTCCGGATATACATGACAAAACGAATCAATATATTCGTTCATGTATCGAAAGCTTGTTGTATCAACCTCATTGCAAAAATCATTGCTAGTCTGTTTTTCTTCATTCCTTCCCTCCTAATCGTTATATCTATTCGGCTATATACTGCTTAGTCCGTTTATGTCCCAACTAATGGCTTGCGTCTTCAACATTATACCCCCTCCTATATATGGAACAAAACATGGCAACCAATTTAAATTTACTTGATTCCATGGTTTAAAACTTACCTCCACTGAGCCAAAGAACAAGAGGCTTCGTGTGTGCATCAGTAGTAGCCTCAGTGAGCCAATAAAAAAGGGCACGCCCATGTCTTCGATTGACAGTAACATAGCCGGAATACTGCGAAAATTCGACCGGCGGCTGCCCCGGCAGTGCCGATATGCGGTCGGCCTTTTGCTGTTCCGGCAGTGCAAATATGTTAGTTATTGATAAAGAGAAGATCAAACATAGCACAACAATTGTTTGAAAATCCATTTGACAGCCCTCAAACTATATGAACCACTCTTTGGTTGCAATTCAGAAATCCAAGATTATTGAGGTTTTCTATTATAGTTATAGCGATTACTATTACTATTGATCATCCTAACTGCGTCATTAACAGCAATAATAATGTTAAGTTTAATTAGCTGTCAGCAGAATCTTGGGCTTAATTATATCATTATCAACATTCTGTTCTTGGTTACCACCAAAAAAGAAAGAAAGAAATAATAAACATACCCTATCAGTTCTTAAATAACAGTACAATTTTAGAAAATAAATTTCTTCCGAAAAATACTTCCTTCGTTTCATAAAGAATATCATTTTAGACACTCTGAAAAATTTCACAATAAGTGTCGCTTTACCCAAAAAACTACAATTCTTCCAATATTATCTTAAACAACCTACTTAATTTAGTTAATTATTTCCTTATTTCACAAAACATACCAATTAAATATCAATCCTTAATTTCTTCAAAAATAGCTAAAATGACATTTTTTATAAAACGGAGGGAGTATTATTCTAAAAAAAATCCATATTTCCTCCAATATTACGCCTACATATTTCTCAATTATATTACTAGCTACCTTAATTAGAAGATATATTATATTATTACCTTAATTAATAAAAGTTATAGGTAGATAAAAAAATAAAAATTGAGAGGAATCAAGATACATTTGTCTACTTTAAGCATTATTATTAAGGGTTAATTGCAGTAATCCCACCAACTTATCAACGTTTTTACACATAAATTACTAAATCTTTTTTTGTTGTATCGATACATATAAACTATACGAGTTTTCCAGATAAACCACTAAATTTATTTTCCAAATGACAGATAAACGAACAAACTTATTTTCCGATCATTTTTCTGTCGGAAATCCACACGTGAGTTGCGCGTGATAAACTTTTAATGACTTTTTTTTATAATGAAACATTTTTAGTATGCTAAAAGTATAAAATTCTTTCACGTCTTTCTTTTTCGTAACAATTTCTTTGAATTATCAATAGTTCTCTCTCCTAATATCTAAAACTTCCATTGTTGAAGATGAGCTGCTTCTCTACTACTAAAAAGCGTGTTGGGGAAAAAAAATCCTTAAAAATTTTATAACGCACAAGTTACATGTGGAATTCCGGCGAAAAATGATTGGAAAATAAGTTTGGTGTTTTATATGCCAAAACCCTTATAGTTTGTATGTATAAGTGCCACAAAAAAATTTCAGTGATTTATGTGCAAAAACAGAGATAATTTAGTGTGATTGCTGTAATTAATCCTATTATTAATTATTGTGATATATTAGTCTACTATAACGTTAAGTATACTAATTATTTTTGCAAAGTCTAAAACAACTACTCCTCCGTTCCGTTGTAATTAACCTACCTTGATCGGGCAAGGAGGTTTAGAAAAAATAGATTTTGTGAAATTTTTTATTTTTTTAAAGGTGGAGATTGAGAGTGGAAATTGTGAGAAAAAATTGTCATTTATGGGCTGACAAATTATGTTAGGACAAACTAAAAAAGAAAATAGACAAATTAGAATGGGATGGAGATAGTAGTATTTAAGAAGGGAGGGAGAAAGAAAAAGAAAAGAAGAGAAAAAAAATGAAGTTTTATAAGGTAGCATGATGAGCTTGCATGAGTGTTGCATTAACCTAAAATTAGGACTTGATTAAGATTCCCTACGTTAAGATACAGAAGCAACCTCAAGAACGTGGAAAAATTGATGAGTTATAATTTGTACTTAATGTTTTTCTATTTTTATTTGAGAAATAATGATTCTGGAATACAATTAAGTAAAGAAATTAATAGTAGGAAAGAATACCCATAACTTACATGCACGAGCCTGTGGTTTGTTTGTGGGTTATCTGACTAATGTTTTTAGACTCTAATGCATGTCCGATCGATATGACTCTGTCCAAATTGAATAAGTGTCCATTGTAATTATTAATTCACCCATGCAATTAAAGAGGCTCTGAACAATGTTTTGTCCAATAAAAAAATCCTATTTTATTTTTTATTTCTTGTAAATCCTAAATTCCAATTCTTAATCAAGGAAACAAAATCAAATTTATACCTACACTAGGAAATGTAATAATATCTACATACCATTTAAATACATCATGCTAATTAAAAACAATTGACCTTTATTTTTGCCATTTTCATTTTTTTTTTAAGGAAACTCAATTTTTTTTTTTAGGAAAAAGGGAGCTTCTCCCTCACATTTTGAAAAATCAAGCCCAAATAAATATTTTTGACACAATACATAACTATTTGATTTAATATATATGCTTATATTTTTGGAATAGAATGAATGTGTCTTCAAAAGCAAGCATATTAAACGCACTGCATTATCATTTTTCCAAATGTGCTTCACATTTTTTTGTGAGTGCATTGATTCTCTTCATTGTTCGTCATCTTTTTTATATTATCCATTTGAGTCTTTTTAATTGTATATATTTTTTAATCGACTAACTTTTGTGAGAATATGTAGTGTGATTGTAATCTTCCATTAATTATTTTCGAGTTATTCTGTTTGATGTAGTTCTTCCAATAATATATTTCGAGATTACTTATGATTAATTTCGTATGTATTTTTTTTAAATATGGGGTAATATTTAATTGAAAACTTTTACTGAAATAAGGTGTAATTTTGTATATTCTTTTTCGATAGATGAACCATGCGGTAGATATGAGTAGAAGTAGAAATAATATCCATAACAATTAGTCTTTTCACAATATTTAATTGACTTTGTCGAAATTAGTAGCCTGAATGAGATAAATTTCTTGGAACTGTTTGGTCTCGCCAAAGTAAATTATTAAATATATTTCGTTTTATTCAAATTTTTTTCTCGTCTAATCAGTTGTTATTTTAGAAATGATGTTATGATATGTTATTTTGCTAATCTTTTAATTTTTTTTAAAATCTAATTCCTATATTTAATCAGTTAATAATTATATAAAACAAAATCGTTAAGTAATTATTTTGTAATTTGATTCAGTTTCATTTTTCACACTGTAACTTTCTTTATAATTTATTGCAATATAATTGTTTATTATTTTTGGGTCTATTACCTGTTAGTCTTGACTTGGCCCTGATCTCCACATTAGTATGATACTGTCCGCTTTGGGTCAAGTCCACACAAATTTGTTTTTGGGTTAACTTTCAAAACACCTCGTACCAATGGAGATGCTTCAATCATAATAAACCCCGTGATCTTTCTATGTATATTCAACGTGGGACTTCGCTAACAATCCCAACAATCCTTCTTTTCAAACAAAGGACCATCGAATCTCCCCTCAATTTTGTAAGGACTATCGAACCTCCCCTCAAACTCGTCGACTAGTCATGCCTCCTCCATCCAGTCGACTAGCCATTCCACCCACATCTGGGGTGGAGTCCATGGTTTTTACTGCCGCTGGAGTGCTAGTCCTACCCATGTGCACCTCACTTGGTCTATAGAGCCGGACCTGTCGTCTCTGCTGAGGAGCCAACCCTACCTAGATGCACCTCACCTAGTCACCTGGTCTGTTGAGTCGTGCATGTCGTCTCTACTGGGGAGCCTGCCCTACCTAGATGCACCTCACCTAGTGCACCTGGTCTGTAGAGCTGGATATGTCGTCTTTGGGGCTATGTTTGCCACTCTGAGGATCTATACCACACCGGTTGGGTTTGGATCATGACCTTGATACCACTTGTTGGGCCTTGACTGAGTCCCTGATCTCCATATTGGTATGATATTGTTCGCTTTGGGCCGAGAACTGCACGGATTTATTAATGGGCTAACTCCCAAAATGCCTCATACCAATGGAGATACTTCAATCCTAATAAACTCCATGATCTTTAATTCCATGTATAGATGTGAGACTTCGTTGACAATCCCAACAATTACCTTATTTTTGTGTTATGTATACATTCGAATGGAAGAAACTATGATGAGTTGTTTAGCTTCTAATTTGTTTACGGTTTTACTGATACACGTCTTTTATGTGATAGTTAGTCCGAGATGGTAATTTTTCATAATTGATCTACACGTTAACATCGTCTGAGAGGAGGGTTAACTAGAGTAGTGCCGCCTAATAACGGTAGAATCCGTTTATATAAAAGTATATAATAATAGGATAATCGATCATAGGAGATTGTAATTGAAATCGAAGTCCTAGAATACGTCTTTTATCTATTTGACTATTTCGTGATTAATCGCTTCTTCTTATTCAATTGTATGTTTACTTTATTTGTTTTATTTTCTGCACTTCAGATTTTAGGATAATTAATCAAATCACCACTCGAGAGTCTAGATAGGGTCGAATTATTAAGATTAGGGTATAAAATTGAACATTGGTAAACAGTCTCTTTGGGATCGACCTTGCGTACTCTTGTGGGAATCAAGAACACAAAATCAAAACCTCACAAAACACCCCAAATCAAAGTTGAAATATGAAGAACAAGAAAACAAAATAAAGAACAACGATTTACGTGGTTCGATCAATGTGATCTACGTCCACAAAGCGATTTAGTATCCTTCCTTTATGAATCAGGTGTATAGAGTACAAGCTATGCGCAATCACAACACATACACACCAAGAACACACAAACATAGAGCTAAAACCCTTCAATTCTACTCTAATGTGTTTATCTCTCTAGAGCTCTCCTTTTCTCTTTCTAATCACAAGATAAGATATGTGAAATGATCCTCTAGAAGGTACATAATGAATGGGATCTGATACTCTACAGAAACTTATCAAAATAACTAAATGAAAACAAAAAACTGGACGCAGCTTCCACAACGGTTCTTCAGGCAGTTATAATTGCTTTCTGTAATGCTTCTACAACGGTTTGAAAAACCGTTGTCTTTGACCCTAGCTTAATTTCCTGATTTTCTTATTTCAAACTGCTTCTTTGATTTCCCTAGCTGCTACTGAGTGTCATAAGTCTCAAAATCATTACAAATCTTTACCTAATTTATAAACGAAGTGAAGACCACCCTGTAACAACATCTTGATCCTTAAATCCACACACTAAACCCCTCAACCATGTCCTAACAAAGGACATGTTCTTTCAATTGTAATGAACCTTCAACACTGCATTACTTGGATTAAATCCAAGCAATACTTAAACTTTCTGATGGAAGAGCTTTGGTAAGCATGTCAGCTGCATTTTTCTTTGTGCTCACCTTCATTACTTCAACATCTCCCTTCTTAATCACATCTCTAACATAATGAGGTCTCACATCTATGTGCTTAGACCTTTCATGAAAAACCTGGTGATTGACCAAGTGAAGAGCACTTTGAGAGTCACACAAAATCTTTACTGATTGCTGCTTCAAACCAAACTCTGACAAAATTCCTTTAAGCCACACAACCTCCTTAACTGCCTCTATCAATTTTGCCATGTATTCAGCTTTTGTATTTGACTGTAGCATTGATCTCCAGTTGATAGCTACACCAAATAGAGTGAACACATATCTTGACTAAGATATCCTGTTATCCAAGTTAGCTGCATAATCTGAATCTACATAACCCCTCAGAAAATCAACAGATTCATCACTTCTTCTAAACACAATCCCATAATTCTCAGCACCTCTTAAGTACCTCATCAACCATTTGAGTGCCTCCCAGTGTTGTTTTCTAGGATTTGACACATATCTGCTGACTACACTTACAACATGAGATATGTCAGATCTTGTGCACACAATCACATACATAATGCTTCCTACAACATTTGAATAAGGCACCATGCACATTTCCCTTTCTTATTCATCTGTTTTAGGCCTCTGTAACTCTGAGAGCTTGAAATGCTGAGCTAGTGGTACTGACACTGATCTGGACTCATTCATGTTAAACTTCCTTAGCACTTTCTGTATCTAATTCTTCTGTTCCAGCCATAGCAGACACTTCTTTCTATCCCTAGTAATATCCATGCCCAAAATTCTTCTAGCTTCTCCCAACTATTTCATCTCAAATTCTTCCTGCAAATCTGCCTTGAGTCTTTCTATTTCAGCTTGATTCTTTGTTGCCACAAGCATGTCATCCACATATAGTAATATAAAACTCAATATCTGATTTCCTGATCTTTCCATGAACACACAATTTTCATATTTGGAATTAACATATCCAATCTTCCTCATGCAGCTGTCAAATTTTATATACAACTATCTTGAGCTTTTTAAGCCCATACAGTGGCTTCTTTAGCAAACATGCTTTGTTTTCATTCCCTAGTAGTATGAATCCTTCTGGCTGTGACATGAATATTATCATCTTCAATTCTCCATGCAAAAATGTTTTCTTCACATCCAATTGTTCCAACTCCAGGTTCATTTGAGCCACCATTGCTAACATGATTCTAATTGAGCAATACTTCACCACAAGAGAGAAAATTCCATTGTAATCTATTCCTTTCTTCTGTGTGAAATCCCTTGGTACCAGTTGGTACACGTGTTTATGCTTGCATAATAGGTCGAGTTAAGTGTTCATTTAGTGACTTTTGCATGCGTAATTGATAGTGTATTGCTCATGTTTGCATTATTGGACGATGTGATGTTTTTAACTTGTTTTGAAGTTATTTAGGTGAATTTCGACCAAAAATTAGAACTCTGACTAAGGACGGATGTTGAAAACAAGTCTCACAAGTAAAAAATCGAGGAAAATTCGAGCTAAAGTTTCAGGAGACCGAGCTCGGCCGAGACAGTGAGGCTCGGCCGAGACCAAGGGTCAGAGAAAACCATGATTTTGGTTGTGGAAGAGGCTCGGTCGAGATGGTGATTCTCGGCCGAGAATTCGGTACAAATGACTCGGCCGAGACAGCCATTCTCGGCAGAGACTCAAGGCGGCCCAATTAAAGATTTGCTCGCAGGTAATCCTTTTCCAGTCCAAATTGAGCCTAATTCATCCCCATCTATAAAAGGAAGACCCCAAGTCCGAAAATAACACTTTTACTTTGATTTTGAGAGCACGGACTTGGAAATTCGGAAGAACACGAACATTCAAGAATCGGCATCCCGAGTTTCTAAGTTTATGTCTTTCATTTGTAGTTTGTTCTTAGCCATCATTATGATCGGCTATGCTTTTAATTTTCGTCTTTGACTAAGTTGAACCCTAGAATGATATTCTTGTAAATAATTTGGTGATTGTTTGATTTAACTACGTTCTTAAATTATTTATGTTATTCGATTTCTTCATATCTTTTATATGTTTGCTATTTGGATTGATCACCCGGGTATTAGGCATATAACTGTTGCTAGGTCATAAATTTATAATCCGTAATTGTTATGCGTTTATGTCTAAGAGTAGCAAATAGTGAATTATTCACTAGGATAACATAAGTCGCGGTCACTTGTACCGAGCTTGCGAGTACAACACTGTACCTACTCCGTCGCCCTAGTTCATTATGCGTTTGACTAATGGTGTTCTAGCGATCGTATCCTAGGACTACTTAATTGGATAGATTAATTACTAAGCGAACCTGTAATTAATTATACTTAAGGGGTAACAAGGATTAGCTAAGCGTAATTGTTAATTTTTTGTGTAGGGATTTCAGAACTAGTTTGTCAAGCAATTGCATTAGTTACATGAATA
Source organism: Ajuga chamaepitys (assembly GCA_958295605.1). Taxonomy (NCBI): domain Eukaryota; kingdom Viridiplantae; phylum Streptophyta; class Magnoliopsida; order Lamiales; family Lamiaceae; genus Ajuga; species Ajuga chamaepitys. The sequence continues at coordinate 9,451,387 of OY282497.1, forward strand.
ATTCGGACTACGGGGATACTGGGTTAAAGGCGGAAATACCTTTTTATCATACTTTAATTCATCTTAGTTTGTTAATTTAATTGTTAATTGCTTAGTTAATTTACTCAAACAATTTCCCCCACATTATATTTATATTTACATTATTATAATTATTTATCTAAATTGGTTAAATACGATAATTCGATTAGTTTCCCTGTTCTCTGTAGAATCGACCCTAACTTACTCTATCTGCTATTAGGAAAGAAAGTTAGGAAATTAAATAAAACTAATATGACTGCACCCGACAGTCTCAAATTTTGGCGCCGTTGTCGAGGAATGATTGAAATTAATTGCGTTTTAGTATTAATCATTATTTGTTTAAGTTTTGTTATTATTTATCGTTATATATCTGTTACTTACATCTTTTTTTTTGCATCTGATTACAGCAGTGAATGATCACTCGTTCACGCGGTAACAAAGATCTGCAATTCGATCATGAGATTACACGAAGATATCGGGTTTTGAGGAAGCAAGCGAGAGAGAATCGAGAGCATTTTGAAGCGTTACCCTTCACTACTGAAAACCAGTTTGAGTCAGAATCTGCACCAGAAAATATGGCACAAGAACGAACTTTGAAGGAGCTAGCCAATACTGGTGTCACTCATCAGCCTTTATGCAACACATTTCCCGAACTGGGGGAAGACACTACTTTCAAGCTCTGATATGGATTGATCCATCTCCTGCCTTCATTCCTTACTCTCAGGGGAAGACCCTCATAAGCATTTGAAAGAATTCCATATTGTGTGTTCAAGCATGAAGCCGACTAGAGTCATTGAAGATCAAATCAAGCTGCGAGCCTTTCCCTTCTCTTTGAAGGATTTGGCCAAAGATTGGTTCTACTATCTCCCTCCAGCATCTATCATTACCTGGGAGGAAATGCAGGCTCAATTTCTGGAGAAATACTTTTAGGCATCTAGAGCAACAAACATTCGAAAGGAAATAAGTGGGGCTAGATAACTTCAGGGTGAAACTTTATATGAGTATTGGGAACGATTCAAGAAACTGGTGGTTAGTTGTCCGAAGCATCAGATAACTGATCAATTACTGATCCAATTTTTTTATGAAGGACTGTCTTGGTCGGATCGAAACATGATCGATTTCGCTAGCGGGGGTGCATTAGGAGATAAGACACCAACTATAGCTAAGGAACTGATAGATGACAGCTAATTTACAACAATTTGGGGATAGCGATGCACCGCTCAAAGCAGTAAGAGAGACAACCGACTCATCCATAGAGGACAAGCTTGAAGCATTAACCACTGTAGTAAGAAAGGTCGCTTCAGGGGGAAAGGCTGTCATCAAGCCCTGTCGTACCTGTGAGACAATGGAGCATTCAACAGAGGAGTACCAAGTTCTGGGGGATGAAATGGAAGCCCATGCTAATGCAGTTGGCTCAAACAATTTTCGATAGAGGAGGTATGACCCCTACTCCCAATCCTATAATCCGGGATGGAGGGATCATCCAAACTTGAGGTATGGAAATCAGCCACATCAGTCGGGAGATCAAGACCGCTTTCCAAGGGGTATATACCAACAGAAACAACTGGCTGAACAAGCACCCAATTCATCTCTAGAAGATATTGTTAAGAGTTTGGCAACTAATACTGTTTAGTTTCAGAAAGATACCTAGTCGAGTATCAGAAATCTTGAGACTCAAATGAGTCAATTAGCTATTGTTGTGAGTTGTTTGGAGAATGCAAATAGTGGCAAATTACCCGCTCAGCCTGAGATCAACTCGAGAAACGTGAGTGCAATTACACTCAGGAGAGGAACGGATCTTGGAGAGCCTAAACAACCTGGGCAAACTGATGGAAAACTGAAGAAAGGGATGCCCTACTGAGCTCGGCCGAGAAATCAGATCTCGATCGAGACACATAAATTTTGTCACCCATTCTTGGCCGAGAACCATCAGTCTTGGCCGAGCTATCTTCCCAGCAGAATCAGCCTCCCTTGCCACCTATTCCGACTCAACCACTCCTATTTGCTAGTCGACTTGCGAAGAAAGTGAAAGATAACAACAAATAGTATAAAGTGATGTTTGTTTAGAGATGGGAAGGGTAGGATGAGCACTGTAGTGGTCAAATCAATAGATTCGTTGTAGGTTGAGTGTTACTAATATATTAGAAAATGTGATGTTGTTGATTATTGGTTGATTGGGTAATGATTGAAATGGGATTGTGATTTGTAGAGTTATGATTGATAAAAGTTAGTTATTAATTAAAGTTATTTTATTTTATTAGGGGAAACGTTATGATATATATATATATATATATATATATATATTAAAATAGTTAATTGATTGGTAGTAGTTTTTAGACGATGTGGGAAAATTATTTTATTAATTTTTCTACCTACTTTATTGTAACGACCCAATTTTAGAAATAGCATTTACTAAAGTTCTTGGTTTCAATTTCAAGCCAAAATCCAACTAACGACCCAGCTAAAGACCTTACACCCACACCAGTACAGTACACCAATGCGCACACACACACACACTCACATACACACACACGGGTTGTGTGTGTGTATGTGAGTGTGTGTGTGTGTGCGCGTTGGTGTACTGTACTGGTGTGGGTGTAAGTCTAGGTTGTTGGCGGTGAGTGTGACAGTGTTGTGGTGTTGACTGTTGTTGTGTGCCTCTGTGTGTGTTGTGCTTATAAGAGAAGAAAAGGATAGTGCTGGTGTGTGGATCAACATCTAATTAAGAGAAAGAGATAGAGAGGGATTAATAAAAGAAAAAGAAAGGAAAAGGAGGCTGATATATTTGAGGAGTAGAGAGAGAGAGATTTGGAGGGATGAAATAGTGATGGGGGACGGATGGTGTGAGTGCAGAGGTTAGATAAATAAATAGAAAAGAACAAATAAGGATGAAAAGGGGACTTGGTCACGTGGGTAGACCTTAGGGAAGTCAGATTATTCCTTTTCTAATAAGTGGTATCTCAGTAGCCACACCCCTGTTTATATTCCAAATTTATAGATTCAATTACCATGCTTTATTATTTAGCAAAATTGGATAATTTATGTATTTTATATTATTATTTCGGCAATTTCATTTCACAATTCCGTCGGCTTTCAAATAGCCTATTTAAGACCCTCTTAATAATAATGTAGGTGTCTCTGATCAAGAACACGATGGTTAGAATTTCGGTGAAATTTCAAGGTTTATACAAATTCCTTTAAGGTGGGGATTTATACGTTTTTATTAATTATATTTGTTTGATCCGTTTATGTGACTAATATTTATGTTATGAAATGAAAGAGTTAAGTTGCATTTATAAGTTGATTAATTAGTCCTATAAGTTGCGGTGATCCCGGGAACCCTGTGCACGCGTATGATATGTTAAGTTTTAAGTTAATAATTATTTCATATGATGTTTCAACTGTATATTTGATATTAACTCTTATAATCTCCACGAGCTAAAGGAAGCTCACCCCAACCCTATTTGATCCTCAGGTTAACATGGAGCACGTGATGGGAGTAGAGAGGGCAGTCAAGCATATGACTCTTTAGGATTATTTATGTTTAATTGAAATGGAGTATTTATTTACGACTTCTCGTATTTATTGTTGGATTTTGAACTGTTTTGGTAGTTGACTAGGATTGTTGGATAATTACTTAGGCTACTTGGTTTTTTGTTGGATTTGATTTATTTTTTTCTGAACGAAGGGAGATTTTGATTTATTTAATTGTTTGAAAATTATTTTCTGCTGCTAGAGAACAGGGTATTTGTTTAAGTTAAAATTTTATTTTATTGGAGGTCTTTAGTTGGGTTTTGACTTGAAATTGAAATCCAAGAACTTTAGTAAATGCTATTTCTAAAATTGGGTCGTTACATTTATAGAAAAATTATTTTAATATTTATAAAACAAGTTTAACACTTAATAAGCGTAAAATAATTATTTTTAATACCGTGATGAAATTTACGAAAAAACGAGTTGTATTTCCATCTCGCTTATAATAAATATAATGCAATAAGCAAAGCTAGAATAGCATAACCCCAACACATCGAGTACATAAATAACGATGATAAGAATGCAATAACAAATGCAATCAAAATTGAAAATGCAACAACAAAACAATCCAAATTGTGCAGCAGTCATAAGTCGTTTAATAATATATGCTCGAATAATTAGTCAAACAATTAAAACATACATACTAGTACTTGATTTAGATCTCATTTAGATCAATGAGAGGATCCAAGCTTGTTTTTCCTTCGGCAAGAGGGCCATGAACATTTGACGAGTAAGTCAATTTTGAAATTACCCCATCGCCCTAACAACTTGTGTAGCTGATACAGCATAACTCATACTATGTATCATTCTCAGCAACAAGTTCTCTACGGAACGTATCCGTGCACAGATAAAAGTTAGGGAGGCCTTGCCGAATAATACTCCGGTTATCCGGATGTTCCTAAAGACCTGTCGAGGAACATAAAAAATATATTTATATATGCTTTAGGAGTGGTTAATTGAATTGATTAATTTACCGCATAGAGTTGCTCCATCACCTCGGGGTCTCCAACCAAAGTTTGTCCCATTGCAGCATCGGTGCTCTTTGATCTCGCAGCTCGTACAACACTCTCCAAGTTCGTTTTATGTTTTTTAGCTTTGACTTCAAGTGACGCAGTCGGCGCATAGAATGGTCAGTCATCATAGCATTGAGCCTTGCACCATTGAGAGTAGATTTGAGTCCGAGAATGACACTAGTTCGGGTAGCATTTCCGCGTGTTCGTAGTGACATAAAAAATGAACATTTTTTCATTTTCCATTGACCATGTAGCACGATCATTGATTCGTGGTCCATGCATTTGTTCTCCGCTTATGAGAAATCATTAATGAAACAATAAAATATTCCAATATGCTGAAATGAGAACAACCTAAAAATAATTTGAATTGGTTCTACAAATGTATTGTAATTATATTCCAACCACGCCAACAAACCTTTATATTTTCAAATAAGCATGCAAGATTATATATACACTCTAGAGTGATTGAAACTATGCATTTCCAGGAACTTGCTTAAATTTATAAACAGAGCTTTTAAAGAAACCTTTTACACAAACATAACCATTTCCTAATTGATATTTCCCAAACAACAAGCACAAACGCCATTACAAACAACACAAACCAAGCGAACAAGACCTATCAATTTTTTTTTTTTTTTTCATATATTATCTGTTTAAAGTTTAGCACATGTTTCTAGCAAAAGTAAAATAATAAACCAATGTGTTAGTCGTACCTTTCTCCAGGAAAGTAAGTAATATGTCGGCTGGAATGCCCAATTAATAAACATGCCCGCTCTCGTATGAGAGCTTTTATAATATATTATATTTGTTTCATTTTTACCAAGCTCGTGCCTACTATATATTTAGAAATGCCAAGGGCTCCTGCAATGTCTTCCCCTACAGACCCACTGCCAAATAAGAAATAACCTACAAACTTGAAAAGAAAAACCTATAATATCTCCGAACTCTCTACCATATCATATTTTAGCATTTCCTCTCTACCATATCCTACCAAAGGGAACAAACTTATCTTTTACATGGGAGACATGAATAAGAGTTTCCCGTACACCTGTCATGTGCCTTGAACAGCCACTGTCAAAGCACCATGTCCATTCAAAGTTCGAACTTAGAGCAAGAATGGACATGAGACACTGATTTTCCTTTTGAACCCAGATTTTGGTTCGTTTTCGATTTCTCAAGTCTACCATTGTTTTAGGGTTTGGTCTTTGATAGTGTCTAGTCTGAACTTTATATATATCCCTTAAAGTGACTTTGCCGGTATATAAGTCATATCGCATCCTATTACACATAGGTCGCATATGTCCTTTGATACTACAATGACAAGTAGAGATAAATTTAAAGTTCTCATGTCTAGAGTATGACTTTGAGACAAAGTGTTCCTGGTCAGAATGAACAGTTTGATTATTTTGCCTATGTCCAAACACTGTTTGTTCTCGACTGGAACTCTTTCCAATAAATTCACTGCGGTTTCTTACCTCATTACCTTTACCCTTCGAATGTTCTGCAGACCACCTACTTGATTTATTATTAGGTAGTTCCTGATGTCCCTGACAACTCCCTTTTGAGCATTTGTATCTCATTTTCTTTGTCCTTACTAATCTGTTGCACATTAACAAGTTCTTGTTTTAAGGAACTTATTGAGATGTTTTTGGAGCTGATTACCTGTTTGGCAGTGTTTAGTTCATTCTCCATCAGAGTATACTTTGCAGTGGACATGTCTTGAGCTTGTATGGATGTGCTCGGATCTCCTCCTTTTTCGTAGAGTCCGACTCTTGCTTCTAAGGTTTTTATGATCACAACAGCCTTGTTCGTAGGAAAAGATTCATTTGAGGAGTCTTCAAAATCTGATTTGTCTCCACTGCACTTCATGTTCAGTTCCCGGGAAGTTCGAACATTCGCCATAAGGCCCATATGATTTCTTAAAGATGTACAAGCAGCAAGATTGTTGTTGTGCTGAGTTCCTTCTTCAACTTGAGTCTCATCATCTGACCCAGAGTCACGCCAGGTCGCTTTGTATGCTTTACTGTTTCTCAAGAAATTTGGGCATTTGGCTTGATAGTGTCCAAACCCTTCACATTCTCGGCATCGGTCGCTTTCTTTCCTGTTCCATTTGTTTCGAAGGCATATTGTTTTTCCCAGATTTGTTCTTGTTGGTATTTCCTGAGGAGTTCTTCCGAGGTCCCATGGGAGTTAAACATCTTTGCCATTTTTCCATAGTTCTTGGCTAATAAAGCCATTGTATCTGCAACGTCAACTATATCTAGATATCCAGATTCTTCTACTGCCATTTGGGACACTTCAGCTTTTAGGACGATCCCTTTGCCTTTGGTTGTATCATAGCCATTGTTGATTTCGAATGTTCGAAGTTCTCCTATAAGATCGTCCAACGTTATTTCATTGATTTTCATAAAGGATTCTAGCACCGTGATTTTTTCTCTAAAGCGTGCAGGTAGAGTTTTCATGATTTTTTAGATCTGTCTTTCTTCAGATATATTTTTGTCAAGAATGTAACACTCGTTCACGACATCACAGAAACGAGTGTAGAAAATCTCAATGTTTTCTTCTTCATTCATGTGAATGTTATCAAATTGTAGAGACAGTCTTTGAAGTTTTGAGGTTTTGACCGATGCATTTCCTTCGTATTGGCTCCGCAATATTCTCCAGGCATATTTGGCCATTGTGCATTTCACGATCATTTTGTGACGTATTTGATCCGCTGAGGCAAGTAGCACAAATAAGGCAGTATAGTTTACCTCTGCCTCTTGTCTTTCTTTGTTATTGAAAGACTCCTCCGGTTTTGGAACCATTTTCTTTTCTTCATCTTCTATTTGTGGCCATTCCCATCCTTTTTTAACCATATGCCAGCACCTCTTTGATCGAAGATACACCATCATCATAGATTTCCAATATGAGTAATTTGCCCCATCTAAATACGTGGGATGCAGCGATATCTGGTCAACATATGCCATTACAAGTCCCTTGATCTACCTGTTTAAAAAAACTGGAACCTGCTCTGGCGCCAATTGAAATGTAAGAGTTCGTGCGCGTGTGCAATGTTATTAATCAGAAAGACTTATAAAGAAACAACAGTATATACGATGAATAAGTACTTACAGAGTACGAACTTGATTAGAACAGAAAGAAAATCTATTTGCAAGATTTGTGAAAGAATCCCTTCTTTCTTACATGCAATATTCCATGGAGAAGTACAGTAAAGAAAATACTCTTTTGCACTTACAGACACATTTAGGAATCCCTCCTAAAGTTCAATACTTACTCCCCCTAGATATGTGCACACCCTTCTGGTCCCCCAGATAGGATTATCAGTACAGATGATCCCTCAATCTATACTCAGATGATTCTCCCGAACGCTTATGTATTCTCCCGAACAGACTAGACACAACTCTCCCGAATTGTATCTAATGATCTACTAATGTTCGTTCACAATTTGAACATTAATAGAATAGATGCAAGATTTTGATGAATTATACAAATGTTTTTCTCTTCAAAACTCGATGCAACTTCATTATCTTGCACCTTAGTTTATACAGTAAATTTTCCCGGCTTTTCTCTTGACTTCAATTAGCTCTCCATCAATCTTCTTGATGATTGAAGCTTGTTTTGGGAACTTTGACTTCAAATCCTTGGTTCTTGGGATGTGTTTAGTTCTTGAGAATGAGGAGTTGATTGAGCAAGATTCTCCAGCCTTTGTTTCCTTTTGCATTAAGTCAACCCTGCCATAGAAAGACAAACTACAAGGAAGTATTAAAAAAAATGACGATTTTACAGGTCTTACCCGTCAACTAACGATCGTTTTCTATTGAAATTTTTTTTACCGTTAACTTGTAACGCCAGTCTTCCCTTGGATTCCTTTTCTTTTTTTTCGTAAACTCAAACCGCGATGTGAAGCTAGAGTATGTTGTGGATAGGTTAAAAGTAGGCAATTGTGTAGCTGTTGAAATTCTTCTGATGTATTTGGGTGGCGAATGCTCTAATTATGTATTTTGTATTGTAGGGGGAAGAGAAAATAAAGAGGCACTGTGTAAACAATAATATGGGAATCACCGTTGAATTGGTGATTAGAGGAAACGTAGAGTGAGCAACCGTAGGTTGTTTCTTGGCACTCCAAGATACAAGATTTCCCCCAAGAAAAATAGAATATCCATATGTAGAGCGACGAGTATCAATACAACGAGCCCAATCGGTATCCGAGTAGCCAACAACGGAAAAATCTGAACGACGAGCGAAGGATAAGCCGAAGTGGATGGTGCCCTTGACATAATGGAGGATACGTTTCACAGCCTGAAAATGATCGTCTGTCGGAGACTGAAGAAACTGGCTGACAAGATTGACAGCGTATGAGAGATCCGGTCGAGTGATAGTTAAGTACTGAAGAGCCCCAACGAGAGACCTGTAAAGTGTGGGATCATGAAATGGGGAACCGTCACGAACAAGAACCTCCCCTGCAGACAGAGGCATGGCAATGGGTTTTGAGTCTAATAACTCAGCGCGCTCGAGAATATCGCGGGCATATTTTGCCTGACCAATGAAGAGACCATCAGGAGTGTAGGAGACTTCAAGACCAAGGAAGTAGTTGAGACGACCTAGATCCTTAATGGCACATTCCTTATGAGTCCGAGAGATAAACCTCCGAAGTATAGACGAATCATCACTCGTCACGATAATATCGTCCACATAAAGAAGGAGAAAAATAGTGGATTTCCCATGATGGTAGTGAAAAAGGGACGAGTCTGCTCGGCTTTGACAAAAACCCAGACTAAGAAGATAGGTGCTAAATCTCTGGAACCAGGCAAGAGGGGCCTGGCGGAGACCATATAATGCCTTTTTAAGGCGACATACGTGGTCTGGAAACCGAGGATCAACAAACCCAGGGGGTTGAGCCATGAAGACTGGTTTGTCAAGAATACCATTGAGAAAGGAGTTCTTGACATCAAGCTGATGCAAGTGCCACCCACGTTGAACAGCAAGAGCCAAAACGACACGGACTGTAGTAGCCTTCACAACTGGACTGAAAGTATGGTGAAAGTCTGAACCAGGAATTTGAGTAAATCCCTGAGCAACTAAACGAGCTTTGTGATGCTCAATAGAGCCGTCTGCGCGGAATTTGGTTCTGAAGACCCATTTGGAACCAACAATGTTCGTGCCAGGAGGACGAGGCACGAGATCCCATGTGCTATTAGCACGAAGAGCATCAATTTCTTCTTGCATAGCTGACAGCTAGGCTGGAGATTTAGCAGCTGACTTGAAGCCACGAGGCTCAGAGCAAGCAACAAGAGCCGAGAGAAGACCGGTGGAGGAGAAGTCAACTGGATAACGAGGTTTAAAGATACTTGTCCGAGCTCGAGTAACCATAGGATGGACGACAGTGGGAGCAGTTTGCTCGGGTTGGATCGGGGCGACATTCTCAGGAGGAACAGGCGGGGCAGGGTGATGTAGGATATCAGGCTCGTCAGCAGGGAGTGGCTGCACGGCAGGAGGCATAACACCCTCGTCATCATCAAGGAGAGCAGAAGGAAGCCGGGGTGGAATAGTCGGAGTAGGTGGAGTCATGGCCGAAGATGGTGGACTAGCCGGTGCTGGCGGAAGAGATGCCCCATCTAAAAAACTGACGATATCCAGATTATCAGGTGAAGAAGAGGAGCCCGACTCATGAGAGAAAGGGAATAGAGTTTCATCAAATTGAGCATGCCTTGTTATGAAAACTCGAGAAGAGGCCGGATCAAGACAACGGAACCCTTTATAAGTACTGCTATAACCCAGAAAGATGCATGGACGGCTGCGAGGAGAAAGCTTATCAGCTGCATAATCACGTAAATATGGGTAGACACGACAACCAAAAGGCCGAAATAGTGCATAATTTGGAACACAACCAAACAAGACTTCAAATGGCGATTTGTTTTGCAGAACGGATGATGGAAGCCTGTTAATAATGTATACAGCAATAGCAAATGCATCAAACCAGAAAGATGCAGGAGCATGAGCATGAAACATCATAGAAAGACCTGTTTCAGAAATATGGCGATGTTTGCGTTCTGCACGGCCGTTTTGCTCATGGGCGTATAGGGACAAGACAAACGATGATGAATTCCATTCAAAGACATAAACTCACGAACTTGGACATTAACAAATTCAGAGCCGCCATCACTCTGAAATACTTTAATGGTACGAGAAAACTAATTGCAGACAAATTTATGAAAATGTACCAAGGTGTCAAAAAAGTTCGACTTAGCGCATAACGGATAAATCCAAGAAAATCTTGAGAAATCATCAACAAAAGCCACATAATACTTATAACCATCAGAAGTAGAAATGGGTGCAGGGCCCCACAAATCACAATAAATTAATTCAAGCACAGCTGTAGCACGTTTCTCATTTAAAGTAAAGGGCAAACGTTTACTCTTGGCCAACTGGCAAGAAGAACAAATACTAGGGTCCGGTAATAATGAAGAAACGGATAAATGGCCTAATTTACTCAACAGTGAAGCAACATCAAATGGGACATGCCCCAGACGTAAGTTCCATAAAGAAAAACTAGCCTTCAAAGCTTTACTGCGGAGAGCTGCAACTAAATCTGGAACACCACGATCAAGTAAATATAACCCCTCTTTACATCTACCCTGAGCCAGAATTCTCTTGGTTACTCGATTCTGAATGGCAAAAAACTGGTCAGAGAAGATAACATTAACGGGATAATCGGAGGTCAATTTACTGATGGATAACAAGTTTTTCGTAAGATGAGGCACAACAAGCACATCCAATAATTTTACGTCATTAGTTAATTTACTGGAGCCAATATGCAAAATAGATAAAGAATTGCCATTACCAACGATAACAGACCCATTACCAGAGTAAGGCTCGTATGAGTCGAGGGCAGAATGCTGATTTGTCATATGAGCAGAGGCGCCGGAGTCGAGATACCAATCAGAGGCCGGAGAAGACACATTACAGGATGCTTTAAATGCCTGAGCCAGATGTGCAGTAGGAATAGCATTTCGGGCATTGAGATATTGGGGACACTTGTCCGCATAGTGTTCCCCACGGCATATCTGACACCGTGGTGTGTAAGGACGACGACCCGAACGACCACCAGAAGTCGAATTCTGACCGGAATTGCCTTTGGTAAAATCTGAAGTGGAGTTTCCACGATTCTGTCTAGTAGAGTGGCCACGACCGCCACCGGAACGCTGACCACCAGAGCGGCTTCCACCCGAGCCAGAATTTTGGCCGCCACCAATATTCTGGCCATTGCCGGACCGTCCGCGTTCAGCCGAGAAAGCAACAGACGAAGCAGGCGTGCCTTCCATGGCACGAAGCATGGACTCGAATTGCTTCGCTTGATGTAGAAGGTCACGAAAAGCAGGCATAGGAGTAAGATCAAGCCGTGTGTCAGCAAAAGATGTGTACTGACTCCCTAATCCGCGCAAGAACCAGTGTCCTTTGTCGGAGTCAGTGACTGGAGGATTAATCGCCGATAATTGATCGCATAGGCCTTTGAATTTTCTTCCATAATCTTCGACGGATTGATCACCACGCCGAAGTGAGAGCAGTTCTTCACGCAGTTGATGCGTACGAGAAGCGGAGAAATCGGAGAAGGCAGCCTGTAGTGTCGTCCAGGCAGAGTGCGACGAAGAGCACTCAATAACTTCAGACATGGCTTCTGCAGAAAGAGAGGTCCAGAGAACAGAAAGTAGCTTACGATCTTTCATGCGCCATGTGAGATAGGCGGGGTTGGGAGAAGAGACGCCAGCATCGGACGTCAAAGAAGATGGAGGAGCGACGGCGGAGCCGTCGAGAAAACCCTGAAGATCAAAACACTCGGCCATATGCAGTATCTGACGATGCCAAACGAGATAAGTGGAGGAGTCGAGCTTCACCGGAGTCATACTAATCATAGTATTGACAGGAAGAGTATCTGGAGTGAGTGCTGCCATGGTGAGTACGTAAAAGAAAATAGGGTTGCGGAAGGAAGAAGAGAATGACGGCGGAAGAGTAGGTTTTAGAAGATCGCAATGGCTGATACCATGTAAACAATAATATGGGAATCACCGTTGAATTGGTGATTAGAGGAAACGTATATTAATAGACGTGAGATTACAAGGTTTACAACAACTTCCCATGATTCCAGGGAAGATAATTATGGAAAAAATAAATAAATCACTAATTACACTAATTACATGATAATTGAGAATAAATCAAGGATAGGTCAACTATTTCCCTTATTACACAGTGGGTTTAAATTGTGAGATTTAAAATAGCAGGAAAAGTGAGTTGTCTAAATAAAAACGATGGTAAAGAAAGGAGGAAAAGTGAGTTGTTTAGATAAAAACAATGGTATAGTCATGACTAAGGGTGAGCACGGGTCTCGGAGATAATCCGCTCCGCATCGAACCCCAGACCGAAAGCACTCCGAACCGATAATATCCGTTGACTATTTGACTTTATCCGAACCGAACCAAATCGATTTTTGTGGTAAATCCGAACCGATCCAAACCGAAAAACCGAAATAGAACCGAGTAGAACCGATTCTAAGTAATCAACTATGGAATTCTTTTATATCATTTAATTAATTTTTTTTATACTATAATATTGAACCATTATGAATTTTAGTAAATTTTAACAATGATATAACTACTGTTTTAGTATTTTATAAAAGATTTAGTAATTAATAATAGAGTACAATATTTATAATAAATCATTTTCATAATAAACATATATCTATTAATTATAAATATATGAACAGTGAATATGTTTATAGTTTATATAAAGAAATACATTACTATGATATGTTTCAATTTAATTCTACATTTCTTTAATCCAATCACTAAAATTTATTATTATATCTAATATTAATTATTTTCATATATAAAGGTCAAAATTCTAGACATGGATAGTTACTATCCTACGCCTGAATTCCAAGTAGTGACTCGTTTCTTGTTTCCTTCTTCTTTGATTCTCCATCTTTCTCATGCACACACTTTTTTCTCTTGAAGTCAACTTTAATTTTACTGTAGTTAGTCATATTAAGTTTACCTACTAGAGCTTTATCGATGAAAAATAATCGGTAAATGTCCAAAGACGTTATCGATAGCTAATAACTTTATGATTTAGTGCTATTCTTTTTTGGACGAGATAACTACTTTAGTAACTTGTAATTAATTTTTATAAGTTATGATTTTGAAACTTGTCTTAATATATAACTTATAAGTTGTTTAATATTACACTTTTTCTTTAACAATATGATATTATTGTAAAGACAACACTGTAATTCCTTCGTGCATTTTGCTAAAAATATTAAAGGAAAAACTCCGAACAGCTCCGAATAACCGGATCGAAAGAACCGATCTCCGGAAGGAACCGAACCGATCAACGGAGCGGTTCTGGAGATTTAATTTTGGAAATCTCCGAATATCTCCGAGATTTGGTTTAATTCTGGAGATTTCTATATCTCCGAACCGTTTCGAACCGTGCTCACCCCTAGTCATGACCATGGGTGGGTGAAAGGGGGATTTGAGTATATAGTGCGTCTTTTTTCTTTTCTTTTTTTAAGACTTCACATTGGTACTAATTGAGTGGAGGAAGTTGAGGTTCTTTATTATTTTTATATTTTGAATTATTTGGCCTTTTCACCTATATATGTCTTCTATAAACATGAATTTTATTAGTGACACCTACCCGGGGGCTTCTGTAACAGATTGCATTCTTTGTGAAAAAGTGGAGATATAAAAATTTGCAGTTAAGCTTGGTGAACGAGGGTCAAATTATGATATCCAAATTTATTCATTTTAAAAATATTCGGTCTCAATAAATTTGTTAAGATTTCTCGGATTTGAGTTGAAATATAATTCATGCTAGTACATATACAGAAATATATGGGGAAAAAAAGGTCCATGTACAAACAAAAATTAATAACGAGATCACGTATATTTTTTTATTAGATAAAATATCTCCAATAGAGTAGATGATATTTATACAATGAATATCATAAATACCAAAAAAAAAAAAATGTGATTGGTATAATCATAATATACAAAATGTCCAAACTACAATGTCATGAATCTTTTTTTGTTGTGGTTTGACATAATATACAAGCTCTCGTGGGAGTTGATATTACACAAAAGAAAACACATAAAAATCAAACAACATGTATCACACACAACAACAAAGCACATCAAACACACCATTCACCTCCTAATCTGTGTATAAAAATAGCTAAAAAAGGAGCTTGGTACAATATGCGAACAAAAAAACCCATTAATAAGCACCCCTCTCTCAAAACATTGTTGTACTTACACAGAATAATAATTTATCACCAAATTATTTTCTAATAATGGAGATATCACCAAACTATTTTGTTTGTTTATTATGTCTGGCCATGTGATGATATACTAATTAAACAAATCTAAGAAACAAATTAGATTTACTTGTGTAGATTTGCTTTGAAACAAATTAATTTAATATTGTGCAGATCAACTCAATATATCAGCTGATATGGCCGTTTCTATATTCACCACAACTCCATATATCGGCTGCTATGGCCGTTTCGGCCCGGAATGGGCTAGATCTCGACCGATACGAAATGGTAGCTAAAGCATTTCGTTTTTCAATTCGAAATGGCACGTTCCGCCCGAAACATAAATAACTTTGCGGAAAATACCTCTGCTTTCCAGAATTTCTTTTTTTTCCCATAAAATTTCGTTTTTCTTTATACCAGAAAATGAGTTGTTTTTGCTGCTCGTACGGCAAAATATATCATAACAGCTCTCCAATCATTTATTTTTGTGAAACTAATTTTGGTTTTTATTTGCTGACTATGAGGTTTCTAGCACAAAGGGCCCTTCTGTCATACATCATCCAATTATATTCTGTAAGATTAAATTACAGATATATACAAGCAATAACATGTGCATCAATCTTAATAAAACATCAACAAAATTATAGGACTTCCAGATCAGCAAATCAAGTAGCGGTAGATCCACTATTTTACAGTGACCACACCTAAAATCCCTCTTAATATAAATCCATATAATTAATTTTAACAAAAAACCAAAATAAGACTAATTCATACTCCCTCCGTTTCATATTAATTGACGTTTTAGGATGAAAGAGAAGGATTAAGGATCAAATATTTTGACAGACATACCCTCGCTAAAGATTTGACCAAATCAAAATATCTCTGATAGATTGAAAAATAGAGATATTTTAGAATTGAATTCAGAGAAAAAATTGGTAGAATTGATGAAAAATATGTAAAACGTCAATTAATTTGAACGTTCTAAAACGTCAATTAATATGGAACGGAGGGAATATTATTTTAATTGTTGCACAAATTCTCCTCAAAGAAAAAACTGTTGTACCAATAAAAAAAACTATACTAAGTAAATAAAATGAAAAAGTCTAACATTAAGTTGAAAAAATGACTCTCTCTAACTATACTAAGTAAATAAAATGAAATTCAGTTCTCTTTATCCTACTCTTCTTTTGGAACTTCATCTCCTCAATATTTTGGCAATTCTTTTCCAGACAAGAATGTCTGGAAAAGCTTGAACGCTCTCCTTGGCTGAAACAATGGAACTTCGTGCCCGGCTCCTCTCACGGTCGCGAATGTTAGTCCTTCATACACCTCAGTCCACCCCCCTACCTGTAACATAATGAGATGGGAAGAATCGATCAGTGAAAATCTAGTGCCTAATTAGGAGGAGACTAGTGGAAGAATGTGGGGGATTTTCGTAAAGTATAAATATGATTACCTGGCCAGCAGCATACCAAGGATACCATGGAGTTTTGATTTTGAGATTGAGATGGCTTAAGGCAAACCTAGTTGCTGTCACTGGAACTACGGCATCTGTGTCCCCACTGCATTATACACAAGTAACACACACTTACACACATTTTATAAACATGCAATATGTGTGCATGTGTCTGTGTTTTTCTGTCTTTTATACCTGAATACCCATATTCTGAGCCCAGCATCAATCATCCTTTTGTAGATGTAGAGCACTGAAGATTCTGAGTCTTGCCAGTTGTTAAAAAGTGTATCACTGTAACAGATAAGGTATTGGGATGAAATATAGTAGAAGTTATTTCATATTTTGATGAATTCAAAGTAAATAGAATAGTTTATAAGCGTAAAGGAAAAACTAAATTAGTTTATGAGCCTAGTGATTAATTGGACAAATTCTATGCTAATGAGAAAAGTGTATGTACACCACAAGTTATGCATAATATGATATATTATGAAAAATTATAAACTATTGACCTTTAAATTTTTTATATGTGACACATATCACACATCCTGTACGGTATAGACATGACATATAGCATGTAGTGGACACCACCTTTTACGATAATGTAAGTCACTCCACAAATTAGTTATAGATAGGGGTAGAAATCTCTAATCCGAAAAAATATTATTAAAAAAAATCCAAAACCCGACAAGAACACAATTAACCCTACTTTGATCTAAATCAAACTGAAATTAATCATTTATTTTAAAATACAATAGTTAAACATTTCAAACATCTTCTATATATAATCTGAATTGATCTAAGATCAAACATGAACTCGACGATGGTTGTGTCAATCTTGTGTGTAGTGGTCACATAGAAGGGTTGGTAAGGTTGTATGTGTGGTAGCGTACAAAATTCTGAATTTTAACATACTGGACTATCATTGATCTGAAATTTGTTTATAAAAAAAAAAGAAAAAATACCTGCAAGTAGTCCAGTTATATGGAATATTTGCATGCAGGGCGTTCTGCACATCGGGCCTATTGTAGTATTCCGTAGCATAATTGGCAATACAGGGGTCGTATCTAGTGAATCGCGGGCCTATAACCCTCTTGTTAAACCTGAAGGAGGGGTTGGGCAGTTGTGATGCATTGCATGTTGGCGTATAAATACTATACGGATCAATGGTCCCCAATTCATGGTTATTTGCATAATCATAGGCTGCATAGCATTCTTGAGAGATCTGTGCTGCCTTAAAATCGCATGATTTCATTATTTCATTGTATGTGTGATCTGATATGAGAGAGTGAGTCCACCAATATTCTATAGTTCCAAGCTGGTCGTAGTAGTCATCCATCAGTGCATTTCCGACCATGAATCCTTTGAGATTGATAGCATGGTGTGGTGATCTCTTGTTGTGGTTGTATATTCTTTGTGCCAATTGAGGGACATAGTGCCCTGTCCCAAAAACAAGAAGAAATTGTAATGTGCTTAATTACTGCTTATGAATATATATATTATATATCTATGTACCTGCATAACTCTCTCCAGCTATATACAAGTCCCTCTGTTTGTACTGTGGAAATCTTTTCATCCATCTTAGGAGGAAAACCAGGGCATCATGGGCTATGCCAATCAACAAAAAATATATATATATATCATTAATTTTTCTTATTGTTAAATTGGTATTTTTTGGACATGCATGAATACCTGTTCTTTTATCTCCAGAATCCATGAGGTTAGAGCTTGTGTTCGTGTAAGAGAAACCAACACCAGCCGGAGATTCAAGAAACAGAATGTTTGCCACTGAAATTACAAAAATATAAATTAAAAAAAAAAAATCATCGATCATTTAATTTAATGATTTAAATGCTAGAATTTTGTACCTTTATTCCATGAGTACTTGTTGAGATACAGTGAAGATCCAGTCTTGTTGACTCTGAATGGCCCTATTTCTTCAGATGCTCCGTATCCGATTGATGAACACCCGGGTCCTAAACCCACCCAAATTTATGTCGGATCATATCCATTGGTAGAATAAAATACATTGGTACATGGGGAAAGATATCTAGTTACCATATTAAACAAGTCAACAGAGATGTCAGATTATAACCTCATAGTAAACAAGTTTGCGTTGGGTTGTGATTAACAATTTTCCTTTTCGCAGCGTAGTTAATTTTTTCTTTTCATATTTCATGGTTTATTGGAAAACATTAATGAAATACGAAAAGCTTACCTCCATTGAGCCAAAGAACAAGAGGTCTTGTGTATGCATAAGTGGTGGCCTCTGTGAGCCAGTAAAAGAGGGCACGGCCTTGGCTTTCGTTGACGGTCACATAACCGGAATACTGCTCGAACTTCACCGGCGGCTGCCCCGGAAGCGCCCATATTCGGTCTGCCGCTTGTTCTAATACAGGCAATCCTGCAAACGAAGAGCTTATTGATGCACACAAAATAATGAGGCATAAAACGAGATGTTTTTGCCAATCCATATTCACAAACGTCAAACTATTATTTTGATCATCAATGCTTATATATATACACTATGCCACTAGGGTGAGAGAGTGTTAATCAAGATATTAATCAAATCTTAATAAGATACGTACACATGCATGCTCACTCTCTCTAGAACTAATTAATTAATAGGGTTTGAAATTTGATTTTAATATTTTTCTATTTAATGGTGCATCTTGGTTAAGGGGAAATACTAGTTAATTATTTTTTAATTTTGATTATTATATTAAAATTAATTCTTAATGAAATTTACTCGTATTGTTGTTGTACCCTCTGTGTAGATGTAGACATAAAGGTTATTTTATTTTAATCTATATATACACACTAATTTAATGGTGTATAATTATGTTAATATCATTTTAATTTATATACACACACTAGTTGATCTATTGTTTTCTAAATGAAATTGACTTATTTCTTTCGAAATTGTGTGATTGGTTGACGTATACATAAGATCCAATTGATTACGTAAAAATATATACTAGTATAACGTATCTTATTTTAGAGGTTTTGCAGATACAGATAGATGCATGTCTATCCACGCATGAACATGTGCAAGGCAAAAACTCCTATCCATCAGCATGCACCCGATTCTCAAGTAGTACTGTTTAACTAATCATATAATTCCAGGAAGTATTACTTGTTAGTATTAAATAGTAGTATTATTTATTTAGCTAAAGCGTATTATTGAATTACCAAAAATTATTACTCACTCAGGGTAAATGTGGCCAAACGGTTGTATCGTTGATCGGATTTCTCAAGTTATAAGTTGAAAAACACTTCGAAAAAGAAAATGTAAACATTCCCTAAATCCCTTTTAAATAGTCATAATATTTGATTAATATCACTTTTATTAAATCTAAAGATATTTTCTCAAACACTCCATAATTACTTTTCTCAAGTTATAAGTTGGAAAGCAATTGCAAACACTCATATTTTCCCAAATTTAAAGCTTGTCAGTTAATTCGAAAACAAAAAAAAAAAAGAGGAAGAAAAGAAACCTGCTAATTGATTTCTAATACTCCATCTGTTTCATAAAGAATGTCATTTTAACTATTTTTGGAAAAATTAAGGATTGGTATTTAATTGGTATGTTTTGTGAAATAAGGAAATAATCAACTAAATTAAGTAGGTTATTTAAGATAATATTGGAAGAATTGTATTTTTTTTGGTAAAATGACATTTATTGTGAATTTTTTCAGAGTGTCTAAAATGACATTCTTTATGAAACGGGAGGAGTAGTTGACTAACATGATTAATACCAATCAAGAAAGACGTAAGAATAAGACTACTAATAGGGATAACAAATAACGTATAATCTTAGTAGAATATATAACAAAATAAATTAGATAGTTAATATGATAATTTAGGCAAAAAAAGGTATTTTTCATTATTAAGAGTAGTATTATTTATGTTCCAAACATAACTCTTTTTAATGGAGGGAGAGTATCCTAATAGGACTCATGATGAGGGAGTGGAAGTTTTCACTAGTCGACGGAATTAATACGGCGGCCGAGGACAGGAGAACAACGATCCTCTGTTCCAACTATGATGTTAATTGTATTTCATATTTAGTACTGTGTCATTTTAATTGAATATTCCATATTGGAGGCCCAGTTGTGGCCCATCCAGGAAGTTGTAGTTCATAGTTGTTTTAGATAGGCCCAAACCCCCTCATTAATGAATATGAAGAGCCAAGTGGCGTAGATGTTTTTTCAATATAGACAGCAGTGTGTTGTCCTGTAATTAATTGTAGGATACCATTGGAAAGTGTGAATAGCACCGCCCCTTTGAGCATGACTTTACACTACCAAATCCTAGAAAATGTCGAAATATCAAATCAATGCCTGCTTCCACTCTCTCCATTTCGCTTCTTCAGGAAATCTAATTCGACATGTACGAGGAAACTAGATCGTTGAGGCCTGTTTGTTGTAATAATATCGATGAGATTGGCAATGTACTTCATTTAGCTGCCTCGGATGTCTTCACAACTCAACTGGGTGCATATGGAGACAAAATCTTGGGTTCAGGCTCCGACTATGTTCAAACCAGTGTAACATAAATTCTTCAATACTTTTTTCCGAAATGACTAATAATATTTAAAGGGACTAACGGGTGGAATGATTTTGGTTTTAAATTGCATTAAAAAAACAGATAGGTAGATACATTACGAATCCTGGATACTACTTTGAAGTGAACGACGAGTACGTGAAAAACAAGTTGAAGCTGGTTTTATTTCCGTTTCTGCATAAGGTAGGTATCTCTATTTCTGGATATTTTCTCCAATCGTGTTTCAATCTTGTGTTTCATACGACGACAGGGGCATTGGATGAGAACAGTAGAGTGTGGAAGAGGGAAATCTTCGTTTAAGCCTCCTAAATATGATATCAATGCTCCTGATCTCTACATTCCCCTCATGGCATTTGCTACTTATGTGCTTCTTTCTGGCTTCTTTTTGGGCTTCAATGGAAAGTAAGTTGCAATTTCCACCTTTTAACCTTCAAATTTAGTTTTTTCAGCTCCAACATTCTTAGGGATGTAAGGGTACGGGTATGCTTCCCCATACCCTACCCTATTTGATTCGGGTACGTGTACGGGTAATACCCATCGGGTAATCGGGTTACCCGATTGATATATAAAAATATTATAAATAATATGTAATATGTATATATACCATATATAATGTGATACAATAAATCAAATATAATATATATAATATGTAAATGTTACATTATATGTTATTTTATATATTAAATCATATATTATAAACATAATATATTAAATATAATGATAATTATATAATATATAACATGTAAAATAATACATAAGTATGTAATCGGGTAGGCGGGTAGGGTAAGCGGGTAATATGTTAAACCCGTACCCTACCCTACCCGATGGCAAAAATATCGGGTTCGGGCGATACCCGACCCTATTACCCGTTTACCCGTCGGGTAAGGTTACCCGCGGGTAAAATTAACATCCCTAAACATTCTATTATCATCCTCTATGTCAAAATAGTTTTAATGTTATATCTAAACTTAAACTGTATTATTAAGAATAAGACAATAAACATAATGATTTTAGAGAAAAAAAATTACTTTATTATCTTGCTCAGTAAATTATGAATCATACAGGGATAATTATAGGTACAATTAATGGACTTAACCGGTGTTTAGCCCATAAGACTCTCTTCATCGTGCTTATCCTATTACAAACAGTGAGATGGGCTCATTTGTCTGTACAAGGAAATAATAAACATATTAAACTTAATTTAATAATAATAATAATAATAATAATAATAATAATAATAATAATAATAATAATAATAATAATAATAATAATAATAATAATAATAATAATAATTCCGTTACAAAGACTAAACTAATTGGACAGACACATCATTTATGAATTTTAGTTTTCATAAGACTTAGGTAATTAGTTACTGTCTAGATACACATGAGATATTCTATTCAATTTTTGTATGTAACTACCATACAATACATGGATTAGATAATATCATTAATTGACGCCTTTCATATATCAAAAGCTACAAAATATCAAATAACATCGAATAAAATAGAGAATTCTATCCCGTCTTCATAGTGTATAATATTGGTTCTCGTATGCTGAATAATTTAAGCCCACCAGGCCCAAAATTTGTTTGCAACTTCAATAAATTAAATATCCCATATCAAATGGGTAGAGGATCCAAAACTCCATTAAGCCCATCCAGGGCCCTGTTTAGCTTATCAGTCATAATCGCATCTAATCTTAATTTCTCTTGCATATTACTGTCGAGAGTGGTTAACATTACGTCTTTAATTTGATGAGGACCACTGCATCTTTACCAATTAAGATAATCAATTATCTACTTAGCTAATAAAATTTAACTAGTCCTTTCATTGATTCTATTTTTTTTCATACTCTCGAATTTTAATAAACAACCAGCTTATATTAGTTTTTCCATAATTACATAAAAATATAGGGTGTGTTTTTTTTTTCTAAATTCTCCCCAATATATTAAGGAAAATCAAGCCTATTTTCTTACATGTTTTTCACCACTTTATATACCTCATGTTGGGAAATAAGCGAACAAATGAAACGAACAAAACAAGTAATAACCGTGCAAGAAACAATAAAATCGACACAAAGAATTAACGTGGTTCACTAACAACTTGTTAGCTACGTCCACGGCCAAAAGGGAAAGATCCAAAATCAAATTCAAACGAGAGTTCAAACAAAGATCAATAGTCGAGTATCTATCAATTGATACTCGACCCAAACAAACTATCAACGCTTGAACAATCAAGCCAAAAACAATTCTAAGACTCTCTAATTTCTCTCTATATCAAAGGTCTCCAATAGGACCTATATATAAGCCCCAAAACCTAATTCTATACAAAGAAGAAATCCAATTTGGGCCTAGACTTGCGTCGGCCCATCTGCTGCGCCGCCAGGTCCGCCTCGGCCGCGACCATCTCGCCTCGGTCAAGGCAATCTTTCTGCCCAATTAGACTCGGCCGAGTCTACCTCGCCTCGGCCGAGGCAATCCTGCCGCAGTAATTCCCCTTCAGCTCTAGCAATGTGGCGCGGCCGCGCCGGACGAGCCTCCTTTCCAGTGCCAATTCAATACTCAACTTCAATCCTCCACCTCGATACGAACTTCGATTCAAACCCAATAAGATTCAAGGCACAAATCCCAACACCTCAGTCATTAATATTTCTGACTTTAGCACTCATCAACCTTAAACAAATATTCATATTATACCATTTAGTAATTTGGTTCAATAAAAATCCGCGCTTACGAAGAAACAAAAAATAGAAAAGGATATAACGTCCGTCCAGAAAAAATGAGTCAGTAATTATTTTTACATTTAGTTACTCAAACATCGATGAAATCATCTATTCCATTTAATAAATTTTATGGTATTTCATTACTTCTAGCACATGCCGTATTTTAATTAACAATAACTACACACATGTGACGCATGTTGATTATTCTGAAATATCACGTGGAACATCAAATGTAATAGAAGGTCCCATTTGTCAATAGAATTATTAGCAATGCAAGTCAAATCAAATAATACTTATTCGATTCGTGATTCAAATTCGTTTAGAATGAATATTTTTTGAATTCGAATTATTTTTTATATTCGTTTAAATTTCAAATCGAATACGAATATATATGTATTCGATTCGTCAAATTCGATGATTCAATTCGATATCTATATAATATATTAAATATATAATTATAATAAATAAATAAATATTTAATAATAAATATATATATTCTTAGTAAAAACAATAGAGTTTCTAATTTTCATTCCAAATCGAATCAGAGTCAAATCGAATCTATACAAATTTACTTTTAAATCGAACTCGAATTGAATATTTTCTAAAGAACAAATTTTATTTTTTAAAATTTTGAATTTAGGAATCACGAATCGAATATATTCGAATTTTTATTTCGAATCGAATTTGAATCGGATTTCAAATTCAATCGATCAATCGAATCGAAGCTAAATTTCACGAATCTCAATTGAATTCTTAATATTCATTTCGATTTGATTCGTTTACATCAGACACTACTCTTCTTTCCGCCAAGAACTTTATTCAGTCTATTATTATTGTTATTGTTGGTTATTATTATTATTATATTACTTTTATTACACAATATTTTCTCTTAGAAACTTGAACTAAATATTACATATTACAGGTTCAGCCCAGAATCATTAGGCGTTCAATTCAGCACAGGATTGCTCTGCTGGCTACTGCAAGTCCTCCTGCTTGAAGCCACACTCCACTCATTAAGTGGCGGCGACGGAGAAATACCGTTGCTTGATATGGTGGCGTACGCTGGCTATACGTTTGTCGCCGCCTCTGTTGTGGTGGCGATTAGGCTGTTGATGTTGGGAGACTACTTATTTTGTGGCATCACTCTGTGGGAGAGCTTTTGTATGGCAGTGCTGCTGGTGAAGACGATGAAGAGGATACTCATTTTTGAAGTTCCAAGTTTTGATCACAAGAATTCTACTAAGCGAAACTACGTCTTGCTTTTCATGGCTGCTGCTCAGATTCCACTGCTCTTTTGGCTTGGGAATGTTACTGTTGGACCTCGTTGAGCTCCACTCTATAAACGAACTGAGTCGAGTCGAGCTTGTAACAATTCGTGTTGTTAATTTTTTATCCAACTTGAGCGAGCTAAGTAGTGTTTGAGAGTACGTCACTTTGTTCACGAGCATGTTTGTAAACATTTGTGTTTGTGAGTAACTAAATATTTAGTTCATGAACATTAAATAAATACACATTTTTCTAAATCTCCATTTTAATGAATGAATTTAACTAAATGATCATTAGAATAACAGGTAATGTAAAAATATTTGATTATAGAAAAAATTAGTAAAAATACATTGTATCTATCACATAATTACGAACTTAACCAATAACTTTACCATTTTTTAAAAATAACCAATACCTTTCAATTCTTTATGAAAAATTTCCTTCACTTGCTATTGTGAAGATGATGCATGTGCATACTGCACGTGAGGGAAAACAAGCATGAGGATTGTGTGGTGAAGGTTAACGTGCGCTGGAGTAACAACATGAAGAAAGTGTGAAGCTGGCAGATTCAGTTTTGCTGAGTCAGCTTATTCAGCTCTTTTTTATTTACATACATTATTGATGTCAATATGCCAGGTGGAAGAAGATAATTGGTTCCTAGATGTTAGGCCTCATGTATTTAAGAATGGTTTTCCTCTGCTTTGTATTAGTACATTACATTCGTGAATGAAATATACAGAAAATACCCCAATATGCCTCTCTTTCTTAGCTCTGTTTATGATTATTAACATGGTACCAGAGCAGGCTGTTAAAGGCAACGAGATGGTGCTTATTAACAATGTTACTGATAAAGAAGAAGCTCCGATTCCAACCATGACGATCCAACCTTATGCGAGAGAATCTGATCCATTATTATTGCATGGAGCTGATCATCCCGGGATGGTGCTGGTGACTACTCCATTCAACGGATCGAACTACTTACATTGGAGTCGAGCAATAAAGTTAGCTTTAAAGGCAAAATCAAAGCTAGGTTTCATCAATGGTGATGTTCATACTCCAGCTGAAGGCACACCAGAATTTGAATAGTTCGAAAAGGTAGATTCCATGGTGACTTCATGGATCCTAAACTCGCTGACTAAAGAGATAGCGGATGCATTTATTTACATTGAGAATGCTAAGGAATTGTGGATCGAAATTAAGGAGAGATATGGAGAATCCAATGGACCACTCTTATACCAGCTGCAGAAAGAGATTTCTAACTTTACTCAAGGGAATGCATCTGTGGTAACTTACTTTACCAAGTTAAACAAGCTGTGGGAAGAATGTGCAAGTCTCATCTCAATTCCTACTTGCACATGTGGTGCAGCCAAAGCTATGAGTGAGTATGAGGCAAATAATAAGCTCATGCAGTTTCTGATGGGGCTTCATGAGGATTTTAACAATGCCAAAGATCAGATTCTAATGATGGAGCCATTGCCGAGTCTAAACAGAGCTTATTCGATGATTTTGAAAATGGAAAAACAGAAACACAGTCAGAACAGTGCAGCTGATCCGTTGGAGACTCCTATTATGATGTCGGGGAACAATTACACTGGAAAGCCAAGTCAGGTTGGCAGAGGAAGTGGCAGAGGAATTTTTCAGAAGAAGACTGGTCCTAATACATCTACTGGCAGGGGCAGAGGAACTGGATCTAGATTGACCAAAGAGGAACGAGATAAATTACATTGCACTCATTGTGGCGGAAGTCGACATGAAGTTTCAGAATGCTTCAAGCTTCATGGTTACCCTGATTGGTATAAGCAATTACGAGAGCAACAAAAAGGCTTGAATGCTGCAAACTTGGTTGACTCGAACACAACTGCACAGCAGCAGAGGGAAGAAACATCACAGAACACTAAGCAAGCTATGCCTGATTTTGCTACTCTTATACAACAGGAAGTGGCTAAATACTTGGAAGGGAAGATGAGCACTGGGCAGAACAACGAGGCATTAACCTTTGCACATTTCACTGATTGTGCAGGTAATTCTCATCATACTTATGCGTTTCACTTGCCGAATAAATTGAATAGAGACGCTTGGATTATTGATACCGGGGCTAGCAGACATATTTGCTCAGATTCTTCACAAATTATAAACCTCATGCCTCTTATCACTCAGGTCAATGTGTTCTTACCAAATGGCACCACTAAATCTGTTTCTCACATTGGTGAGGTGATCATAAATGATCGCATAGTGCTCAGAAATGTTCTCTTCATTCCTGATTTCAAATATAATCTCATTTCCATCACTCAACTGTTGAAATCACTCCCTTCCAAATGTGTTTTTACTAAGTCCATGTGTCTTATTCAGGACCATAGCACTGGAGAAGTACTGGCTGCTGGAAGAGTTGTTGGAGGCCTATACATACTGTCCGAAGAAACTTTACCTACTTTGTGTACTTCTGTCGCTTCCATTCCTGTTACCATCTGGCATAACAGACTAGGCCATTCATCTTATAGTTGTATGAAGCATATTGAGTGTATTAAGGAAGTTCCTACTACTGAAATACTACAAGACTGCTCTATTTGCCATTTAGCAAAGCAAAGCAGATTACCTTTTCCTTTGCATACATCTGTGTCTAGTAATGTTTTTGATCTCCTTCATATCGATCTTTGGGGACCTTATAGTCATCCGTCTTATACCAACACACCCTACATGTTAACTATTGTGGATGATCATAGTAGATGCACTTGGATATACCTTCTCAAATACAAAACTGAAGTGCCATTACTTTTAGACAAGTTTCTTCGCCTTGTTCTCACTCAATTTACAAAGAAGGTGAAATCTGTTAGGACAGACAATGGCAGTGAATTTACGAGCCAGAAAACTCAATCTCTTTTCCATTCCCATGGTATACTCCATCAACGGTCTTGCTCCTACACACCACAACAAAACGGTGTCGTGGAGCGAAAACATAGGCACATTCTTGATATTGCAAGAGCCTTGATGTTTCAATCTCAAATACCAGCCCATCTTTGGCCTTTTTCCCTCCTCACAGCAGTACATATAATTAATCTACTCCCCACTGCAACTCTTAATTGGAAATCCCCACATGAAATATTGCATGGCCAAGTTCCAGATTACACATCCTTGAAAGTATTTGGGTGTCTCTGTTTTGCCACCAAAACCATACCTCATAAGCCTAAATTTGACACTCGAGCTCATAGGTGTGTTTTCTTGGGGTACACATCTGGGGTTAAGGGTTTTCGACTATTTGATATAGATTCACAGACTGTTTTAATCTCCAGAGATGTCTTGTTTCGTGAATCCATCTTTCCCTATACCACACTATCTTCCTCTCATAACGAAGTCCCTCTTCAACCACCCTTATCTATCGATCCTTATGTTGTGGCTGAGTCATCATATCCTTCTGTTCCCGCTTCAGATTGTGTTCCTGACCCCAATACTCTTAACGCCCCAGAGTCTGCTAAACCGACCCCCTGTGATACATCACAACCTCCAGTTCCTATAGCTCCAGAGTCTTCCCGACCTCATAGACAAACCAAACCTCCTGCTTGGATGCATGATTATGTTATAGGCTCCACAACTCATCCCACCAGCATTCCCGCTACTTCTATGCCAGGTACAATTTCCCCTTATATACATAAAACTGCCATCTCACCCTTGTATGCAGCTTTTCTGGCTAAGATTGATACAGCTGTACCTGAACCAACCTCCTACTATCAAGCTGCCAAATATGTTGAGTGGCAAGAGGCTATGCATCGCGAACTTGAGGCCTTAGCTCAAAATAAAACATGGGAGTTGGTTCCATTGCCGCCTGGAAAGAAGCCTATTGGATCTAAATGGGTGTACAAAATTAAACGGAATCCTGATGGCGGGGTTGAACGTTATAAGGCTCGGTTGGTAGCCAAGGGTTTCCATCAAATCTATGGCGTCGACTACTTTGATAGTTTCTCACCTGTGGCCAAGGTTGTCTCAGTCCGTTATTTGATTGCCTTAGCAGCTCAACGGCAGTGGGCACTGCATCACATTGACATCAATAATGCCTTTCTTCATGGTTACTTGCATGAAGAAGTGTTCATGAAACCACCGGAGGGGTATTTTGCTGCTGCGCCGGGGCAGGTTTGTTTGTTGCGGAAGAGTCTCTATGGGCTCAAGCAAGCCTCCCGGGAATGGAACTTAGAATTCACGGATAAACTGAAACAGTTTGGCCTTCTCCAATCTACTAGTGACACATGCTTGTTCGTCAAACACACTGCCACTTCCTCGTTGCTACTGCTTGCTTATGTTGATGATCTTCTCATCACTGGGAATTGTGAGGCTGATATTTTGGCTCTCAAGGCCTACCTTCATGATTTATTCACCATTAAAGATCTTGGCTCTGCGAAATTCTTCCTTGGCGTTGAGATTTTGCGCAGTTCCAGAGGCACACATATCAGTCAACGTAAATATATCTTGGATCTTCTTCAAGAAGCTGGTTTTTTGGATAGTAAGGCGGTTGCTACTCCATTTCCTCAAGGTTTCAACTTATCTGCACAACATGGTGACATTTTACCCAATCCTGAACAATATCGCCGTCTCGTTGGGAAACTGTTGTACCTCAATTTGACTCGCCCTGATATTTGTTTCGCTGTGCAACAATTAAGTCAGTACATGGGTGTTCCTACTACTGCCCATTGGGAAGCTGGCCTTCATCTCCTCAAATACCTTAAAGGGACACCTTCTCAGGGCTTGTTCTATCCTGCTGGTCTTGATCCTCGTCTTCACGCTTACTGCGACGCTGATTGGGGTACTTGCGTTGATACTCGCAAATCCCTCACTGGGTATGCTGTTTTTTTTGGAGCTGCGTTAATTTCTTGGAAGACGAAGAAGCAGCGAACGGTCTCTAAATCCTCTGCTGAGGCAGAGTATCGAGCTCTCAGCTCTGCCGTTTGCGAACTTCAGTGGATTTCTTATATCACTGCTGATCTTCATGTCTCTATTCCACTGCCTATTCCGTTGCATTGTGATGATAAAGCTGCTCTCTACATAACTCAGAACCCCGTCTTCCACGAGCGTACCAAACATCTCGACATTGACTGCCATCTTGTGCGCAATCAGTTTAAGGCCGGGTTCGTTTTGCCTCAGTATCTTTCCACGACTTTACAACTTGCTGATGTTTTAACTAAATCTCTTGGTGGCCCTGCCTTTCGTTTCTTTGTGCTCAAGTTCGGAATGTGCTCTAGCGCCACCATTCCGACTTGAGGGGGGGGTGTGAAGATGATGCATGTGCATACTGCACGTGAGGGAAAACAAGCATGAGGATTGTGTGGTGAAGGTTAACGTGCGCTGGAGTAACAACATGAAGAAAGTGTGAAGCTGGCAGATTCAGTTTTGCTGAGTCAGCTTATTCAGCTCTTTTTTATTTACATACATTATTGATGTCAATATGCCAGGTGGAAGAAGATAATTGGTTCCTAGATGTTAGGCCTCATGTATTTAAGAATGGTTTTCCTCTGCTTTGTATTAGTACATTACATTCGTGAATGAAATATACAGAAAATACCCCAATATGCCTCTCTTTCTTAGCTCTGTTTATGATTATTAACAGCTATCACCTATTAACTAGCCGGTCATCAATGAGATGTGGCTCCTTTTTCCTAGGCTTTATTTTAGTTGATTTAAGAAAAAAAACCAAAAAAAAACAGAGTCACTTATTTTAGAGAAACTGACATGACAAACATCTTAAATATTAATACATATGAAAATAATTCAAAAATGCTAAAAATATAATTTAAAACCAAACCAAACCCTCTGCACCCCTAAAAATATTTTAAAGCTCGTTGGATACACTTTTGCCCAGATTTTACTTCCCGCCCTTCGTCTAAACCCACATTTTATGGTACCATTTGAAAGATCTCGGACAAAGGACTCAAGAACTATTTTTGGAATCGTAATTCGAGTTTTAGAACTTCATTTATGCCCAGTCAAAGATAAGAAAAAACTCATGTACCCAAATCAACTTCTAATAACCATAACTCTCTGCTTTGACCTTCAAATCCGTCGTGCCTAGTCTTGTTGGAAAACCCTTGAGAAGAGCTTTCCAGAGCCGTGTCCCGATAAAAGAATTGAGTTGCCGCAAAACTTAGTCAAAGTTTCTGCAGTTTTAATATTTATTTTCTCTCTTCTCTCTACTCATCTTCTAGTTTCCCTCTATTTTAAACTTATATAGAGCAACATAAATTAATTTTACTTGCACGTCTTGTCTATTATAAGTAGATTTGTAAAGTTTTTACTAACACATGACTTGCATGGCCAGACCTATGCCACTTTTGACCTGAGTCGAACTTTTAAATTGGATACCTAAATTTATTTTTCTTTCATTTAACAAGCTTAAACAAAAATTGACATGAATATTTCTGCACCTTGTATATTATAAAATCAAAAGTTCAAAATTGTTGAAGTAAAAACACATTAATGTGCCGTCACCAAAAGTAATTGATTGAGGGACAATTTAGGCGTGCAACAATAAATTTTGTGTATTAAATAAATAAACACGAAAGAAATGTACAAAATCAAAATTTTCAGATCAAATGGATTATGTTTACAACTTCATGAGTTTCTATTTCTAATTATCCTTTGATTCTCCTATTCAATTGGATAATGCCTTCAAACTCGGAGTTGACTTTGATCTTCCCCGGTTCTGAACTTTGACTTGAGTAATGTTAATCCAAAAACTTGTAAGCTTGATTTTGGATTACAAGGTACTTAGGTGAATATGCTCAAAGAACAACTTCGAAGATCTTGACAAACAATGAAGAACACCTTCAAAGTTCTAACTAGAAAACGTCGATCGGAGGGGCTCAACACCTTAATCTCAGATTAATCGTAGAAAATCTCAAGATTGACTTTGTAACCCCTTGAAAATCTTAAGATTGACTTTGAAACGCCTTCCATTTGCTTCTTGAACTTGTGTCTTGTCCTACCTTATGGTGGAAAATTAACCTTATTTATAGTTGTAGGTAAAGAACCCTGATGGGCCTAAGATCCAAACGGAGTAATTTGATTGGTCCTCCATAATATCAAATATATCAAATATCCTTGAATAACTCCTGCGATCATTAATAATACTCCCAAGTTCCACATTTTTCAAGCAAGAGATATGATTGCACAAAATCAAATTGATTATGTGCAATACCACCCAAATCTTGTGAATAAGATTTTGCAAATTCATTCTTGAATTCCAGGATATACTCTCACGTCATTATTTCGGGTGGACAAAACTGATGATTTCCAAAATCTGGCCCAAAAGCGAAAAAACGCGTACACTGACAAAAGCTGCCTGACCGAGCTAGGATCCGGCTCGGTCGGGCTGAACATGCAGAGCTTATTTCAACTTTTGAGAAGACTTTTTGCCCGGTAGGCCCGCCGCCTAGCGCATGTTTCCGTATTTTCATCAACTCATGGCTGGATCGGACCACTTTGGCTTGCGCTGCCTGCCTTAGAACTTCATGGAATTATTGTTTTTTTTTTTTTTTTTTTTGCCCTAATCAACTCGTTACTTCTCCGGACTTTGTCCCAACGGTCTTTGACCCTAAAATATGGAAGTTTCATTACAAAAATGAACGAGCACATCATTTGATTCAACATAATTAAACTGACATAAAAAAACAAAAATCGTATGCAAATGCTATCAAAATGATTGTCTAAATAGACCTAAAAATATGCATACACAACGTGTATCACCACTAGATTTTCAGATTGTCACTTTAATGAGAGAGTCTACCCATCGTTAGGGGGAGATGAGAAAAAAAAATTCTAAAAGAACGACAAAAATTATCGTGGCCTGTCCCCGCTCTGTCCCCCGAACTTCACAATATGAAAGTGAAGTTAAAAGAATAATTGATATTAAGAACATGACAGATTCGATGCCTAATGCATTTACTGGTATTGCTAAAGTAGCTAGGTTTAGTATACTAGCTGCAAATACGTCTACAAGGATAGAAGTCCCCAGCAAGGGGCACAACACCACACTTCGTGGAGGTGTGGTTGAGACCGTGGCTCCCAAAAGGAAAATAGGGAGGCTACCTGGTTCAATCGACACCGACCTAAGGAAAAATTGGGTAGGTGTGGCACTACACTGATACTCTAAATAATGTATTATTTGGTTTTGCTTATGCTAGTTATCTTTCCGATCCACATAAAGGACGTTCCCAGAATTTTTATGTATTTACCATGGGAAATATGACGATATATTAGAGATCAACTAAGTAAACCCTTGTGGCTACCTCATCAAAACCACTCGGAGATCATTGTAGCTCATGAGTGTATTTAGTTAAGGTCTATCATCACACTCATTTGGAGAATTCATGGTCTGAAGTCTACCACTGAAGAGCCTACCTGTATATATGAAGACAATGCTACTTGCGTTGAACAGATGAAACTAGGATACATCAAATGTGACAATACGAAGCATATATCACCACAGTTCTTCTACAACCAGCACATTGCTCAAGATCCAAGTAATTGAAGTCAACTCTGAAGAAATACTACAAGAATTTTGACATATTATGACAGGAAATTCCGTCCTTAAATGTCCAGAAACCCTCATTAAAGAGTTTTAATGACGAAAAATTCTCGTCATTGGACCGTCATAATAGCCCTCCTTGTTAAAGGTCAATTATGACAGGAAGCGGATCCCATCATTACTGTTATAATACATTCAATGACGAGATTCATTGAAATTAGTTTAAAAATTGCCAATTTTTTTTCTTCTAATAACCAGCCCGTCATCAAAGATAAATTTTAAATCACAATATATAGAGCCTTACAAAATTAATGCTATTTATATTGAAACAAACATAATACAACTTATTCACATTCACATTTATGCATAATCATATGCTAAAATATACAAATTGCATTTACATGAAGAAAGAAAAAAAGAACTCATCTGTAATTTGTTATTATTCTATAATACATATTTTATATTATATTTCTATTCTAGATAAAGTATATTAAAAATATAAGAAAGAATATTATACAAACTCGAAAAGAACAAACAAAAATAACATGATGGGTCCGGACGACTAAACTCGCGGGGTTAGCTAGCGAAGAGAAGCCGCTGCGTATTATGTCTCCTTACGAATCTAATTCTTATTATGCGGATCGGATCTTGAAAAATTTCAATCCCGTATCATAGAAATAAGCGCAATTTCACATGTGGATAGTTAAGTAGTAAAGTAAGTCCAAGTTCACTGGTCGTTAATTACCCTCTCAATAATTAATACACACGTGGTCAAAAATTGCCAAACATGCCAGCAGTCTAATATTGGAGGAAAAAATAGGAAGTTTGAATATTAAAAATTCAGAACAAAACCAAAATAATTAAGTTGGTGAATAGTTGGTGGTCAAAGCCAACATATCTTTTCTTTTCTTTTTTCTGAGGTAAGGCCAAAGCCAACATTAACATACGATCTATGCTTTGTAATCTTCCTTGAGATAGCCTGCAAGAAAGTTTGGAAAAGAAAAAGATTGATTTCAGTATAAAAGAACACTCCAAGACTAAATCTGAACAAGCTAATGTGTGTGTGGGAAGGATGAAACAACTACCAATAGAAACATCAGTTTATACATTAAATATAGTCTCATCAAAAGCAGTTGCAAACAGTTACTTGGCACTCTACCTAGAAGCCAAAAAACAGAGCTAGTTCAACATCTTCACAAAGACAAACATAACTATCTTCAAGATGAATATTCAAGATCAAAGTATTCAGAAGGGGCTAAAACAAAATTTAAAGAAAGAACCTAAGTTCAACAATTACAAGTTAAGTGAAGATGTACCTGGTCTGAATTTCAGGAGTCCGGAAGTATTTTGAGGCACTACAGATATCTTCAATTGCTAGATATGTGTTCCAACGTCTCTATAAAGGACCCCTGCACACCAAAAAAAAAAAAAAAAAAAATCCTTGTTTACAAAAATGAAATCAGATTTACCTTCCTAGCACCAAAGGATCAGACAATATAATAATAATAAACAAGAAAGAGTATTTACAAAATCTGAACAATGTACAACTCCAAGGTAGTTTAGTAATTGACAGAAGTTGGATTTTTATACACAAATCCATCAGCAATCTTATACCATTAGCCAATAGCGAATGTTACAACCTTTTGTAGGTTCTTTGTTAGTTCAAATTCACATGTATACATTCCTAGGTTATTTATTAATTGACAATTGATTAATTAAAATTGAAATCCCAAAAATTGCAAATTTTTAGGAATTATATTCTAGAACAAAGGCATAAACCATTCAAGAAAATCAACAGTAACACACAAACCTCCCTGCCATGATCACGCAGAAGATATTAAAACTAAAATAGTTAAACTTATGTTCAATCAAGTTTAGAAAATCACCAAAAGCCACCTCAGTATCAAACAATTTTTTTGAATAATAGGAGAGAGATGTGTGTTGGAGGAAGAATCATGACATGCAAAGTTAATCATCCAAAAAATTAAGTTCATTCTAAAAAGAACAAGTTTTTCTGAAGGTGAAAATTCTCCATGATATGAAGTCATTGTAGTGGTAAAATGTTGCATCAGAAAAATGAACAAAGGATTGATCAATGAAAATTGTATAAATGCCTAAACTACAAGAAAAGTTAGCCAAACAAAGAATTAATTGTATGATGGTGCTTGCCGTAAGTCGACCAATTTCAGTCTTAGCAAGCTAGTAATATATGTGATGTATTAGCATATGCTGAATATTCTGCTTTGCTCAGAGTAATTTCTTACCTTCCTACTCCCTATTTCAGTTGTTAATGCATCAATCTTTTCTGTGTCTAGAAAAACAGTATAAAATATTAGGTAAACTAGGTTTTTTTCTTGAATACAACTACTACTAAAGAAAAAAATAGAGACAACAATGGAAGAAAGGAAAATGATTAGAGGGAATGGAAGTACCCTATTGTGCAGATATGTTAATTCTTGTGATTTGACAAAAAGAGGAAACTATATATTTTATAGAGATGGAACATCGGTGAATAATGGACATACATGAGTTTTCCTTTCTTTCTTTTCTCTAGTACAAAAGCAACTAATGCAAAGCCCCGTGTGATATAGACGATTTGCTTAAAATTGATATAAAACAAATTACAAGTCAATGGTGAAGAAGCAAAGCTCCCTTAAACTAGACCATGTTCTATTGCATTCTTACAAAATACAGCAAATAGAACCAAGTCAACATGATCAAGAAAACACAAAAATATGGACTACTTACATGATTGAAACGACATGTAGACTATTTATTGAAGCTACTAATGAATCAGGCAAGCTGGACAATAACATATGAATATGTGTAATACTCTTATCTACCATTTTAAATTTTGAATCCACAACTAAACACAAAATATCCCAAATTATTAACATAAGAAATTAGAACAGACTACAGATCTCCCTAAAATTAAGGTCATTACAATTAGAATCGACTATAGACCTCCCAACCACATAGAAATAAATAAATCTGAATTGATAATATGTTTGTTCTATCAAGATTAGAGAATCACTAAAAGCCACCTCAATATCAAACAAAAATACAGAACAACAAGTGAAAGACGTATGCGGAAGAGGAAGGGTATCTTTACAACCAAAACATTGCCAACATTCCTTACCATCGTACTATGCTCTCCTTTTGGGTATATCTTCATTTTCCCTAACACGAAAAGAATCAGACCATATTATTCAAGAAAACATAGAGAAAATATTGGAAAAGAAAATAACGATTGAAAAGAGAGTGAGACCTTGTGCATCCGGATCTTCTTGTCTGAGGTAACGAGCAGAAGATCGAGGAGAGGTGTGAAGCTAGGGTTTTTTCCTTCAAAGAAAGGGGATCGGGATTGAGTGAAGGAAAAATAGCTTTTCTTCTATCTCTTGGATAAAGTAATAACTTACTCCCTCCGTCCCGACTGAGTTTTGCACACTTTTCTTTTCGGGACTTACCATCTAAGTTTGCACACCTTTAAAAAGGAAAGTTTTCTCACAATCTCCACCCTTAAAATCTCCACTTTCAATCTCCACCTTTAAAAAAGTCAACCAAAAAACAAAAAATAGTTTTTTTTAATATACGTGCCGGCTCACATGTGCAAACTCAGTCGGGACGGAGATAGTAATTGCGAACAAACAAATTAAAATCAGCTTACAATTTTAAAAGATGAAGTCCAATAATGACAAGATATATTTTTTTTTATTTCAAATAATGACGGTATTGCTTATTATTAATGACGGAATTAAGAGTTCCTCCCTATTAGTTGACTCTTTAGTGATACACATTTTTCTACCTTCATTAAAACTCTAAAAGTTAGGCTTTTAATGACCAAATTTATGTACCCTCATTAAAAAGGGTTTTTCTTGTAGTGAAAATGCAGTTGACATGTTTACAAAATTACTGCTCAAGACAATCTTTGAGAAACATGTGAATGGATGAGGATGCATAGACTTTTTGAACTCACTTGATAGATGTACATATCAGATGAGAGGTGTAGACTTCAAAGGGAATCTCAACATAGGTGTATTGCACTCCTTTTTCCTTTGACCAAGGTTTATTTTTTCCACGGAATTTTGTTACATAGTAAGGTTTTTTTCTGCATACATAAAACCTAACATTGTATACCTATATATGAGATAACTTTTGTGAAATAATATATGCCACTTTCATATTTATGCTATTCTTTCTCTTCTCATTATTTTTCATGTTTTACTTTAAAAAAAAGAAAAAAAAAATCACCATTAATAAGCTACAAATGTCAAATTAAAATTACCCATTTTCATTTAAGATGACTAGAGTTTTGAAGTTGACAAAATTTTCAATTAATAGAGCGATTCCTCTTGAGATACAACAGTTTTAAAAATCATGGAAATATCAGACCAATTTCATACCTCAATTTTTTTTTAATTTCTTCTATTTTAGTTTACTTTTCAATTTCTTCACTTCTATTTTGTTTTTTGTTGCTCAAGGAAGGGATTATATATAACCTTATAAAGTTTTAATATATTTAAAGTAATAAAAATATTAAAGAGCTAGCTCATGTAGAGATGCTAGAAGCCAAACAAAGTCACAGTTGCAATTTAGGCTCAACAAAAGTAGATAATTAAATAAAAAAAATAATATTATACTTTAATATACATACACCAAAAACTCTAAGGGCATGTTTGGTTGGGGTTGGCCCAACCTCTCATCAGTTTGGCCAACCCCACCTCATGTTTGTTTGGGCTGGTTTGGCCAAGCCACGATATTAGTGTTTGGTGGGGGGACATCAATCACAAATCAAAAAATTATTTTAATTATTCTCCCAATCATTAATAACTACCTCTTACTCATATTACATCACATTTTACAATTAA
This sequence comes from Ajuga chamaepitys, assembly GCA_958295605.1. Lineage (NCBI taxonomy): Eukaryota > Viridiplantae > Streptophyta > Magnoliopsida > Lamiales > Lamiaceae > Ajuga > Ajuga chamaepitys. Next base: position 9,489,647 of record OY282497.1, read on the forward strand.
TAATTAAATTTCCCACCCAACCAAACATCACTCTCTAACATCCCCAGCCATTAACTCCAGCCACTTCCCCCAGCCCCAACCAAACATAGCCTAACATTCATTCTTCACCATGAGCTAAAGTCATGCATCAACAGACCACATAAATAATTTGAAAGTGTAACATCAAAATATTTATACTTTAGTATACATACACCAAAAATTTGGGGGACTAAAATTTATTTGTTTTTGACTCATTGGACTTATTGAAAGTCTAGTCATGATGGCATGCAAAAATTAAATAAATTAAAGCAAAACATTGTAAATAATAATTTTTTTTTTGTGAAATTATATCTATTTTTAAATATTACTTCCTAAAAGTAAATTATAATGCTATATGATATATATTATATCAGAAAAAATGATAGAACAAAATGTCACATTATTTTTTGGCAAATTATACTCGTGCATGTAGTATGACAATTAAGCTACTACGATTTTTGACATTTATGTTATGCATAGATAATCTACTGATTACATATTTTCCGTTGAACACTTTTTGCATAATTTACAGTAAAAAAAAAAAATTATTACTTTAATGGTGTATTCACACACACACCACAAGCATATATATATATATATATATCCCCATGTGATGCACGTTTTGTATATTTGACATATATATATATATATATATATATATATTGTTATTATATAGTAAAATATTATAATTAATATTTAATAAGTGATGAAAAAATTATATGTTTATTAATGAAAGAAAAGACCAATAAAATATTAGAAAAAAGTTATGAAATATTTATATTTATTTATCTAATATATGGATATTTCGTTCATCATTGCACATTGGTAATGCTCATAATATATTTTTTTAGATATATACATACATTCATACATACATACATATGATATATTCTTACAATATGAATTATTCATCATTTTTTATTTTTTTTTTGAAAATTTTGTCATTGTTTTTGCTCCAAGAACATGGAAAACAATGACTAGTCATTTTAACAGTTAAAAAATGAAAGTGCATATTTTCTTGGAGATGTTGCAGTACTTTCGGATATCAACTATTAACTTTATGAATATAAGAGAATCAATTAAAGTTCGATTGGTTGAGTCTCATGGAACTCTTAAAAGTGTACGGAAACAGGAAATGATAAAAAAATTGAAGGTACTTTGTATATGTAATAAATTAACCATTCAAACCCATTTACATAATTTGAAAATCTGCTCTACTTAATTAGTTCAAATATGGTAGTCATCTATTATGGTCATTTGATTTTCTTGATTTGCTTAATTAACTCATTTGATAAATGCCTGCACTAGGAAAAGCTTGACTGATAAACCCAACACTGATGACTGCGATGGATTTTATAGATGGAAAGTTCGTAATTTTTTCCTCAATTTTGCTGACCAAGTAATTATGCATGATTTAAACTATTACAAAAGTAAATCAGAGAATATGACGTTTTCATTTATAGGTAATATATGATTGGATATATACAATTTTTTTTTTTTTAAAAAAAAAACCCATTAACAAGTATAGTTTGACCTCTCACACAATAAATAGCAGCAACATGTAAGGTTAGAATTTGACAGCATATCATTACAAATCATACTTAATAATTATTGAATATTTTTCCTTCAATATGGGAGTAGAATTTTGACAGATTATGACGAGTCATTTTTATATTATTGAAGATCTTTCTTAATATGGCTGAGTAATTTTTAGCATAATATCCTTACAAATATAGTTATATATGATTGGAGATTTTTTCTTAAATATGAGAGTAATTTTTTATAGATTATGGCCGAGTCAGTTTTGGGAGACCATCATTATAAATGTAGCTAATATATGATTGTAGTTTTCCCCCTAATTATAAAAGATGTTATCATAAAATTTGATATTTCTAGATTTAGTAATAGCGTTTGGGCGCGCAGGAAAGTACAAACGTTTTTTTAGGGAAATCATACAGAAGTTGCTACTTATAAACGTTTTTATTATTATATTAAGTACGATGTATATATATTTCTTAGATTTATGCATTTAATATTTGACTTAGAATCATAAAATATAGTAAAATGGTGAACATGTATTTGCATGCCGATAAATTTAGTTATTATTTTACGTGAATTTATGTATTAAATACGGCATATTCAAATAAATGACGGCAGAAATTTTAGTAGTCGCCGCTCCGCTAGGGTTTATCCCTCGTGAGCTTATTCCACGCATTCTGCGTGATTTTTTCAGCATTTTTTTGCGTTTCTTCCTGATTATTGACTATTCTTCTATCTAACGCGTTAATTGTTATCTTGTGGAGTGTTGGTGATTGAATTTTTTATACTGGTCCAGCACTTTGTTTCAGGGTTTTTGTATTATCTTTGAACATTGCAATTTCACTCATGGAATTTTCTGAGGTTTGTTCCCTGGCGGAGAAGTGGTCAGCTCTTCAGCTGTCGGAGTCCGAAGCATCTGAGGTTGTTGTGGAGCCCACAGAGGTGGTTTCAGCGGATGATTGCTTGTATGGGCATTTCATTATGAAACGCTCGATTAGTTTACGAGATTTAGGTTCAGCTTTGTGCAATATCTGGAGGTTGGATGGGTCGCTGGAGGTCGTTTATGTTGGTCGGGATATGTTTGCGTTTAAGTTTGGGAGTACTTTGGGTTGCGAGAGGGTAGTACGTAATCAGCCATGGAATATGAATGGTGTGGTGTTGGGGTTAGCCTGACTATGTGGAAATCAAAAGCCAGATGCGTTGGTGATATCTCATGTTCCATTCTGGATCCAAATTCATGGATTACGATTTTAGCATATGATGGAGCCGGTCGGTCGAGCAGTGGGATCATAATTGGGTTCGGTATTGAAGGTCCAATTGCCCCGAGTGATCGGGAAATTTATTCGGTTGAGCGTGATGATTGATGTGTTAAAGCCGTTGTGTTGAGGTATGCCAGTTTCTATCAAGGGTGAACAAGATGTAGTTTTGTTCTGTTATGAAAAATTATCGGATTATTGCTATCGATGTGGTCTCCTTTCTCATGTTGAGCACGACTGTGTTGAGGAGGGAAAGGCAGTTGATGGGGGAGTGAGAAAGCCATGGCAGTTTGGGTCTTGGCTCCGAGCTGACGGACAATATCTGTCGACCATTGGCACGGTGCAGTCGTTGTTAAGTGGGGATGAGATTCGTCGCCGCGTCACACCACCAAAAACCGTCGAACCCTGCTTCGTTAGTGAGGTCGTCGACTATTTCAAAGACTCCAGCAAAATCTGGTAGTGGTGGTGGTGAGGGGTCTGCAATACGGAGTCCAACCAAGTCCGTTCGTGGTGACGGTGTGGTTCATTTGGTGAACTTGAATGGACTATCTTCGCCAGATATGGTGAAATCAAAGGAGTATGGAATGAAGTCGAAGAACGTTGGGGGCGAGGGGAATGGAATAGGGATGGTGGGGGAAAGTAGTATGCTGGTTACTCATGCAACATGTAAGTTGCATGGGAGGGATAAGGTGGCAAGTGATGGGTTGCATGGTATGGCAAGTGATGGGTTATGTGATGTGGCAATTGTTGGTATGCATGGTGGGGAGAATGTTGTGCTACATGGTTGGGAAAAGGTGGTCCAGAAGGTGGTAAAGGATGTGAGTTTGGTGTTTGGTGGTGGAGTGGATGATGCGGTCGTGAGTAAGGGGGTATCAGTTGAGGCTGTGTTTGAGCATTTGCAACGGGATGTCGCGTCTGGTGGTCCTCGTCTACATGGCACACGGAAACATGGGAGACCTCGTGGTAGTGTTGGTCGGAGGTTGGGCCCTCAAGGGAGTTCAAGCTACATCAGTGAAACAAAAGGGAAAGAAAAGACAATTTGATGACATTGTTCCCGCGGAGGATGATGGAAAGAAGATGAAGCCACTTCTTTGGCAATTGTTTCATATTCTGAGTTGTCGGTGTTTGGGGAATCCCAGCACTGCCCGGGTCCAATGAGTTGTATCGTCTGGAATGCGCGAGGGCTTGGGAAATGACATGCATTCCGAAATCTCCGTCAGTTGGTGATTGATAAAGATCCTATTGTTCTTTTTATTTGTGAGTGAAAACTTTCTACGTATTCTTGTTCTAGATTTCATGTTTTGCTTCAGTTTTGGGTATGTTTTGTGTAGACCCAGTGGATCGGAGTAGTGGTCTTATTTTGTTTTGGAAAGATAATGTGAAAGTTGATATTTATTCTTATTCTAGTGGTCATGTGGTCTATCATATTAATTATTAAGAATCTTGCTGGCATTTTACTGGTTTTCATGGTAACCCGTGTACTCATTTACGTATCCATTCGTGGTTGTTGTTGAGACGGTTGTATGGAATTCTAGAACTGTGTGAGTTACCATGGTTCACTGGTGGGGATTTTAACGAAGTTATGTATGATTCAGAAAAATGCAGTGGTGTTGTCTGACCAGTATCCCGAATGAATTTATTCTATGATGTGCTATCTGATATAAGGGTACATGACTTGGGTTGTGGTGGGGAGTTTTTTACTTGGTTTAGTACAAGGCGTCATGATGAGATTATTCTTAAAAGGTTTTGATCTTTTCGTCGCATTGTTATCTTGGCGTAATCTTTTTCCTATGGAATCGTACTCTTATTACTCTGATTCCAAAGACCCAAGAGCCTCTTACTTTGAAGGATTTTCAACCGATCAGTCTTTGTAATACTGTTGCAAAAGTGATGTCACGAGTATTGTCTAATAGATTGGGTCCTATTTTGGATAAGATGGTGGATTCACAGCAGAGTGCCTTCATACCGGGTTGTCTAATAACAGATAATGTTCTTATTGGGTATGAGTGTATGCACTGGATCAGAGCTAATAAGAAGAAGCGGTCGGGGTATTATGCTTTGAATGAGATTTCTTATGTACTCTGATGGATAGGTTGGGGTTCAGGTCTTCTTTGGTGCAGCTTATTCGAAGATGTATGTCGTCTGTTCATATACTTTTAATTTGAATGGCCAAGTTGTTGGTGAAGTGAAGCCTTCTCGTGGTCTTCGGTAAGGGGATCCTTTATCTCCATTACTTTTTGCCTTATGCTCGGTCTTTTGGTGTTATCGAGGATGGCACAGGATCAAGGCTTGATTCGAGGTGTTCGTATTGCTCCCAATTGCCCTATGATTTCTCACCTATTCTTTGCGGATGACAGTTTACTATTTTTTCGAGCACATGATGAGGATGCCATTCAAGTTCGGAATTGTCTCAGACCGTAGAAGGGAGCTTCGGGGCAAGTGGTAAATTATGATAAATCCGCTCTCACTTTCAGTCCACGAGTCCCTCCGAATGTTATCTCGGATATCAAGCAGTTATTGGCTATTTCGGTGGTTCAAGGACATGATCTGTATCTGGGTCTTCCTACTTTTTGCTTGCGAAGTAAGCGATTACAATTTCGGTTCTTGCGTGAATTAAAAGTTTATTGAAGAGGTTGAATAGCTGGAATTGTAAGATGGTCTCCTGTGGGGGAAAGGAGGTTTTGATTAAAGCAGTTCTCCAGGCTTTGCCTACTTATGTTATGTCATGTTTCAGGGTCCCTAATTCTATTTGTAATCAGTTGGAGCAGATTTGTGCTAATCTTTTGTGAGGTTCTAATTCCTCTAATAATAGTTTGCGTTGGGCCTCTTGGGAGAAGTTGTGTCTTTCAAAGGAGGAGGGTGGTATGAGTTTTCGAGAATTTAGTAGTTTTAATAAGGCATTGCTTGCAAAACAGGTTTGGAGGATGGTTGTAAATCCTGATTCATTGGTTGCCCGACTTTTTAAGGGGCGATACTTTAGACATTATGATATTATGGAGGCAGATATAAGGTCTAATCCTTGTTATGTTTGGCGATCGTTATGTTGGAGTCGAGAGGTGTTGGATAGGGGGCTTGTTTGGCGGGTTGGAGTTGGGGATTAGATGGCTCCTTTTAAGGATGTTTGGGTTCAATCATTGACTTCGGGTCGCATTACATCGAGGATGGCTGGTTCGGGGGGCTAAGATCTGTCATTTTATTACGACTGGACGAAGTTGGGATATGCAAAGGTTGAATCAAGTGTTTCTGCCTTATGAGGTGAGAGCGATTTCTACAATTCCTCTGGATTCGGTACCACGTCCTAATAGTCGTTATTGGAGATTTGAAGCAAATGGGAGATATTCTGTTAAGAGTGGCTATCGTGTAGCGGTAGGAGGTTATGAGCCTTCATCCTCTTCAGTGAAAAGATTGTCGGGATGGTGGAAGTTCATGTGAGCCATTTCCCTTCCTCCTAAGGTGAAGGTATTTTTATGGCAAGCTTCCTCTAATTTTTTTGGCGTTTCCTGTGAATTTGTTAAGACATCATGTGCCTACTTCTCCTAGTTGTGTGTTATATGGTTATTCATTTGGCTCTACTATGCATGGATTTTTTTTTTTTTTTTCTTTTTGTGATCGGGTGAAGCATTTTTAGAAGAATAGCTGTTATTGGGTTTCTCTTTTGTGATTACAAACTGTTTCTTTTTTAGGAGTGTGCAGAGGTAATATGCTCTTTGTTTGGGAATGATCCATTTAGCCTGTTTGTGATATCGACATCGTTTAATGTGGAGGGCTATTTGCTCATATACACATGATAAAGATAGGGTGTGGAAAGCTCCGTTGTGGACGGAGGTTGAGGCCCATTTATCTAATTTTGATCAGGCTAATGACTTATTGGTGGCGGCTCCGGTAATCTGTTTTTCGGTGTCGGGATCGGGGTGGTACGTTTCGTTGTCACCTCCAAATTAAAGTATAAAATTATACTAACCTTATCAACTATTCTAACTAGTAGAATGGTAAATAAGGGTCGATCCCACAGGGAAAGGCCGAACAGTTTTGGTTCCGATGCCAAGCAATTTATAATTAAATATACAAGAAAGTTAAGAAAGAAATAAAGGTTGGGGGGACTTGATAATGGACTAACAATCTACTAGTAACAAATAAAGGCAACTAAACGAAATTAAAAGCATTTAACATTCGAATTCAAAGAAACAAATAATCAAAGACAATAGAAGAGATTTTTTTCGGTTTTTGGTTTTCAAGTAATAAAACGATCCACCCTTGATCATGCTTCCACTTGGTCTTAGACGATTCATGCAACTATGTTAATGCCCGATTAATTGTGATTCAAGCCCTTATCTCAAGGCTATTAACAAGCTCTAATAGCCTTGTTGTCCCTTAATCTTAGTTAATCAAAATAAGCTCTCCGACTAACCCTATTCAATTTAATCGAATCCTCGAACAAGCTCTCTTAGATTCAATAATCAAATGCATTAAACACTAAGACAACGAGATAAATTCAACATAAAACTCGCAAGCTCGGTTTTAGTGGTTGAACTTTGTGTTATCACCAATAAATATTTATTGTTTGCTACAAATGAGTCGAAAGCACTACAATTACAAATAGCTACCCCGACTACTAGCAACACATTCACAAATTCCTTAAAGGGTGATCAATCAAATAATCAATTCATAAATGTGACTCAATAACAACAAATAACACAAAACACTTGAATACACAATATTTTCGGTAACATTAACCGCAATAATCACATCAATGTCTTCAACTCAATATTCCACATCAATGTTTGATCAGCTATACGTAGTGGTGGACGATTTTGTGTGGAGTGTGGATATGATAAATTGGCGATATATTCAGATTTGTTGTTAGCTGTGCAGGCAGTCACGGGACAGGCGGAGCCTTTGGATTATTGTGCTCCTGTGATTGAAGACATTCGTGCATTTTTAGATAGGGCTAGCCTATTGCATATTCCTAGAGTGTGAAATAGGGTGACTCATAACTTAGCTAGATTTTACTTTTCTTTGGCATCTACCAGTCCGTGTGTTTGGATGGGGAATGATGTCCCTTTTTGGATTCGAAATCTTGTACTTGAGGAATACCATTAAGTTATAAGATTTCTTGATTTGACTCAAAAGAAAAAAAAAAAAGTGTTCATTTTCATTTTGGTTCGGTTAAATATAGTAGTTGGAACTAAGAGGGTGTTAGACTAAGTTTATTTTAAACATCTTATAAGCTCCAACATCTTATAAGTTGTTTCAAGAGCTTATAAGATGTACTTTTAAGAAGCTTATAAGTTAACAAAGTGTTTGGATAAAAGAGCTTATAAACTTGCAATTGAATATAATCATTTAACTATAAATTTGAGGTCTAATTTAAAAGTAATACTCCCTCCGTTCCATATTAATTGACGTTTTAGGATGTTCTTCCCTTTTCCAATTAATTGACGTTTTACATATTTTTCATCAATTCTACCAATTTTCTCTCTTGATTTAACCCTAAAATATCTCTACTTTTCAATCTATCTCAGATATTTTGATTTGGTCAAATCATTAGTTAAGAGTATATTTGTCAAAATATCCTTAATTCTTTTCTTTCATCCTAAAACGTCAATTAATATGGAACGGAGGGAGTATTAAACACACGTTCTGATTAGTGTGTGAAGTGTGTGTAGTGTGTATAGTGTGATAGTGTGTAGTGTGTGTGGTGTGTGTAGTGTGTGTGATGTGTGTGGTGTGTGTAGTGTGTGAAGTGTGTGAAATGTGTGTAGTGTGTGAAATGTGTGTAGTGTGTGAAATATTTGTGAATTGTGTAGTGTATGTAAGTGTGTGAATTGTGTCAAATGTTTTAGTGTGGTAGTGTGTAGTGTGTGTGGTGTGTGTGATGTGTGTGGTGTGTGTAGTGTGTGTAGTGTGTGAAGTGTGTGAAACGTGTGTAGTGTGTGAAATATGTGTAGTGTGTGAAATATTTGTGAATTGTGTGTAGTGTGTGTAAGTGTGTGAATTGTGTGAAATTTGAGTGATATAATTAAGATCTTAAAAAAGAAGATGTAAATAAGATGGAGTATACTAATTTTTTTTTTTTTTGACCGTATAAGCTCTTAGAGTTTATTTTTATCTTATAAGTTCTTAAACATTTTTTTTTACTGAACACTTTAAAAAAATTTATAAGCTCTTAAATATCTTTATAAGATGTTTTCAGGAGCTTATAAGCTCAGTGCACCCTCTAAATCTTGTGAAATTTTACATTGTCGCTGTTTTATTCCGGATTTTGAAAATTCCCATTTCCCGGCATTCCGGTCTCACGTGGGATTATAATTTCATGTTACTTTTATCTTATTGTTATGCCAGATTGGCATATAATTACACATGTAATTATTACATGAAATTAGTAAAATATGTTAAAAAATATTAAGAATTAAAAGAACATATCACACTAGAAGAAAAAATTAAATTAAAGATGGATTAATCACATAATGTCATTCTCTAAACTAAAATAGTGACAGGCTTTAGACGAAAGGTTTTGTCTTTAAAATTTAGAGACTGATTTATTTCGTCTAAATTTAGTGACCGAATTTAAATTCTATAATGTTATTTCATCACTAATCGGATACTAATGATTTTTTGTCACTTTCATTCACTATTCTATTTTTATTTTGTTTCTATTTAGTAACCGATTTCATCCGTTACTAATTTTCTTCTCTAATTTAAAATTTTCTTGTCGTATATGATATATAGAGTTACAATTTCGGATCCCTCAAAATATTTTAGCGATAAGTAAGTTTTGTGTGTGACGGACATATAGATCTCATTAGGTGTGGGGGACCTTATTTATCGAAACCGAAGAGAAGAGGAAGAACCCTATTTGCTCATTCTTTTTTTTTTTTTTTTTACTATACTTAAATTGATCTGTCACACAGAATGAGATATGTGTGACCGTCACATAATAATTTTTGTCTTGTAACAAGATTAATTACATGACAGGTGTATGTGATGGCACCTAAGCCTTACCATTATATCGCAAAGGAAATGAGCATTTAATAGGTTCTGCACTATGGATCTGTCATGTTCAATTTTGAGGTTTTGATCCACAAATATATATAGGGTTCAATGTTGGCAATGTATGATATCTAAAAAGATAGAGATGGATAAGCGGTTGTTTGGAGTTGTTTGTTTACTCTTCCTCTTCTCCACGGGTTAGTGTTTGTGTGAGTTGTTATATCTACTGAAATGCTTAAAAATAACCATTATCATATCTGAGGCCTTTAATAAGGAGAATATTGATAATGTTAACTAAATCAATTATATTTGGTAGCATTGTTCTAAAAATCGGCTTAGGCGGCCCTGGGCCGATTCGAATTTCCAAAAAAACGGTTATTTTAGGTGGTCACCGAGTTCGGCGCCGCCTACCCGATTAGGCGCCGCCTAACCCGCCTAATCCACCTAACTGCACATTTTTTTTTTTTTTTCATAATTTTATAATTTTATTTTTATTTTTTTATTTTTTTATCTTGTCAATGTGTTTAACTTTAGGTGAGGCCTTTTAAAATTTTAATTTTTTTTCACACCCCTAATTTAGTGATTTTCCCTCCACCCATTAACTCTTTTAAAATTTGAAGTTGGTGGTGTTTATTTTATTGTTTTTAATATTTTTTGTATGTATTATTTATTTATCAAATAATTAAATTATTCGTCTAAGATGGTGCCGCCTAGGCCCCGTCTAGGCGCCGCCTAGGCGCTCTAGGCGCTAGGTCCCAGTGAACCGACCGACTAGCGCCTAGCGATTTTTAGAACACTGTTTGGTAGATTATTCTAGATTAATCTCCTGTGTATTTTTTCAGATTTAGTGCCTCCTGAAAGCAGTAGATCTATTATATACGGTGGAAGTCTCACATCACCAAATTATCGGGAATCAATCTAGAATAATCTACAAACATCAAATTAATTTGGTCAACACTATCAATATTTCCTGTGTTTGCAAATGAATTTGTTTTTAGAAAAATGATTTGAATTGATTTTTGTAGAAAAATCAGAATTTGTAGTGTTTAGAAATAAAGTGATTTTAAAGTCAAAAGTTGGCAAAATTGAGTGATAGCATCTTCTCAAAATCAGATTTTAAGTGATTCTGATAATCAATTTTAAGAGTTTTCAAACACTCTAAAATCACTTTTGGATTGTCATAAGTGATTCTAGGTTGGTGTATTGTGTTTGCAAACACCACAATTGTCTTCAAATTTTTCCTCATAAGATGCAATTGATCGTGCTTAATAATAAAAAATATAGTTATTAAATTAATACTGGCTTTGTCCCATTAAAAGACTCATATTTCAAAATTATTTTTCGATCTAAAAAAAAAAGTTGTGTTTCAAATGTTAATGTCTCGTTTTCTTAATTTAAGTAAAAAAGATACGAATTTCATATATCATTGAGTATGTCAAATACAAAAATAAAATAAGTCCTGTAAAGTAAGACTAATATTTTTTTAGAATTACATTTTCATTAAATTAACTAAAAATAAAAAGTTGTAGGTTTCTCAAATATGATTCTTTTTATGGGATGGATCGAATATTTAATTTCCACAGTGTAGAATAACTTGGGGGTTGTAGGGATAAGTTATATTATATGAATGAGTCTTGTGTGTGACGGAATACACTTTTACTGGAAAAATTGATATTTTTACAAGAAATAGTGATACTTTTACAAATAAAATTGATATTTTTACTACATTGATACTTTGACAGATAAAGGTGATATTGTTGCTACAAAAAGTAAGATTTTCTTTTGTTAAAAAAAGTGATACTTTTATCACAAAAAATAATATTTTTTTACGATCTCATATAAGTTTTTGCCATATTATATATTGTTTTCTCTAAAGAAAAAGTGCATATATATTGATGCATAGAATTGTGATTATATGGGCGCAGGGTTTGTTATCTACTCGGAAGGAAGAGCAGTAGTATGTCGGAGTAAAAAAGGGAAGTATCTAGGCAAAATATGCGTCAACAGCGACTGCAGGGAAAATTGCTTGTTCAAGGAACGTACTCTTTATGGTCTATGTTCTCTCGCCGATAATAAGTGTTATTGCTATGACCTACGCTTTTGTAAACCTCCTCATTAATAGGATCTTCTTCCATCCTAATTTCTATTCACTATAATAAACAAATAATTAACAACGAAAAAGTCCATCTCTAATTACATCATATATGTTGTTAATACAATGTGACAATATTTTTGGAAAACAAGAGGGTGAAGGAAAGAAGAAAAAACTGGAACGTAAATCGAATCGTGGAATGTCCACTGTCCTTGGAACGAAATACTTCTCGGTTAGTGCTCACGGATTGAAGTATTCGAGCCCAAAGATAAAACGATTTCTCCATTTTCTGTTTGAAGCCTTTTGCTACCAAACGAGTTTTATATTTATCTATTAAACCATCAGTTTTGTACTTCCTCTTTAGGATCCATTTGCATCCTAAAGGTTTACAACCTGGTGGAAGGTCGGTTAACTCCCACGTGTGGTTTTGCATGATAGATTCAATTTTACTGGTGATTGCTTCCTTCCAGAATGGAGCATCTGGGCTAGACGGAGCTTCTTTGATTGACTTTGGTTCATCATCTAGCATATATATGATAAAATCAGAACTGAATGACTTAGCAGTCTTATCTTTTTTGCTACTTCTCGTTTCCTCTTCTTCTAAGGACTGAGAACTACTAATAGCTTGAACAGTTCTTTTTAAATTCGAAATACTTCCTTTCTCAAAAGTAACTCCTTGATTCGAACTTTCTAGCACTCTTTCTCTACATGGAAAGATATTTTCAAAGAACACAACGTTCCTTGATTCTATAATTGTACCCACAGTCATATGTGGAATTTCAGACTTATGGATCTGAAATCGATAAGCACTGTTGTTGAGTGCATACCCAACAAATATACAATCAACCATTTTAGGGCCAATTCTAATTTGTTTAGGTAATGGCACATTAACTTTCGCCAAATACTCCCACACTTTGAGATATTTGTTTGACTGTTTGCGTCTTTTTCACAACTCGTATGGAGTTTTCTCTACTCCTTTTCGTGGAATTTTATTCAATATATAGTTAGCTGTAAGTACAGCCTCCCCCCACATGTTTTGGAGTAACCATGAACTAATCAACAAGGCATTCATCATCTCTTTAAGAGTACGATTCTTGTGTTCTGCAACATCGTTTGATTGAGGAGAGTAAGGAGCTACAATTTGATGAATTATGCCACTCTGAGAGCACAACTCTTCAAACGGTGCTACATACTCACCACCTCGATCACTTCGGATTATTTTAATCCGGGTGCCTAGTTGATTTTCAGCTTCAGCTTTGTAGCTTTTAAATACTTCTATCGCTTCATCTTTACTTCTTAGAAGATAAAGATAGCAATACCTTGTGCAATCATCTATAAAAGTTATAAAGAATTTTTTTCCACCTCTAGTCTGCACAAATTTTGAAGTCACACACATCAGTGTGTATTAATTCTAGAGGTGTAGTGTTCCATTCTATGAATGAAAAGGTAACTTATTTATTTTGCCTTCAACACATACTTCACATTTTTCATATGACTTTAATTCATTTAGTTTTAGCAAATCTAAGTTACTAAACGTTTTATAGCATTAAGATTTACATGTCCTAATCTCGAATGCCATAAAGAGGAACACTCAAGCAAGTAAGAAGAAGTAGATGCGTTTTCATTCATAGAAGAAGTTACATTATTCACTTGGCGTTTAGCCATTACATTTATTTTGAATAAACCATTAACTACAAAGCCCTTCCTTATGAACACTCCTTACTTGCTATGGATGAACTTGTCGGCTTCAAAGACTAGTCGAAACCCATGCATAACCAGCAAAGATCCAGAAATCAAGTTTTTTCGGATGTCTGGGACATGCAACACATCCTTCAGTGTGAGCTCTTTTCCCGAGGTCGGCTTGAGAATCACGTTGCCCACTCTAGCTACCTCCGAAGAGGCTTGGTTTTCCATGTGCAACTTCCTCCCGGAAGAAGTCTTGTGACTGGAGAATACCTCCCTGTCTGAGCAGACATGATAGGAAGCTCCTGTGTCGATAAACCACTCTCTTGGATTATCCACAATGTTGGCCTCGAAAACCACAGTAGTGAGGTCCAACTCGTCTTAAAAAACATTGGCAGTTGTCTTCTTTTTCTTCTGCTTGGGTATCCGGCAATTCTTTGCCATGTGGTATGGTTTACCACAGTTATAGCAGTTTCCTGTAAACTTGGGAGCATTTGCAGATTGCTTTCCTTTGCCACTGTTGTTCGGCTGACTGTTATGCCGATTGCTGTTATCGGTTCAGCGTTTCCTCTTATTACTAGAAGATCCCCTCTCCAATAGATTCGCCTTTGCTTCAGTCTGAGCTTTATACCTGGACTCGTTTTTCCTGTTTTCTTTCTCAATTTGTAACTTAAGGATCAAGTCTTCGACTGTCACCTCCTTTCGCTTGTGCTTCAGGTAATTCTTGAAGTCACCTCACTCAGGAGGCAGCTTCTCGATCAAGCTTGCCACCACGAATGGCACCGGAAGCTTCATGTCTTCGACTGAGGCATCATGAATAACGAGCTGAAGCTCTTGAGCTTGCTCCACAACCGAGCGGTTGTCCACCATCTTGAAATCAAGAAAACGAGCCACCATGAATTTCTTCGTTCCTGCATCCTCTGCCTTGTATTTCTTATCTAGAGCCTCCCAAAGCTCCTTTGTTGACTTGATGTCGGCATACACATTGTAAACAGATCAACTAGTCCGTTTAGCACATAGTTGCGACATAGGTAATCCCCATGTGTCCAAGAATCGAAGGTAATTCGCCTTTGCTGCTCAGTATCATCCTCAGCTGGGATAGCGGTGGATCTTCCTCCAGAAAGGAAGCTATCCCAAGATTTAGTAGTCGTTTTCTAGAAATATAGAAGAATAAAATAGTCTATTATTTCGTCCTAAGATTGTTAATATAATGTGATGGTATTTCTGGAAAACAGGAGGGTGAAGGAAAGAAGAAGAAACTGAAACGAAAATCGAGTTGTGGAATGCCAACTGTCCTTAGGACGACATATTTCCCGGCTAGTGCTCACGGATTGAAGTATTCGACCCCAAAGATAAAACGATTTTCCCCTTTTCTGAAGTAGCCACTATCAAAAAAGGTACCGGCGAACTAAGGACGTTCGTCTAAACTGGAGCTTTCAGAACTAGTATGCAAAATGTAGAGAAAATGAAAGAGATGTATCAGGTTTAACAAATGTTGTGTCCTGTATGCATGCAGGAGATAGCCTTTTATAAGCCTGTTGGGGAACAGACATTTTAAGTGTCATTATTCAGCCATTATATTTGGTTGTTACAGGCAGGTTTGAATTTTGAAATTCAAACCTATCCTCAAGCCCAACGTTTGGGCTTCTGAGCTCATCCGGCAAGCCCAATTATTTTGGGGTTCCAAAAAGATAATTAGCAGTCCAAGGCCCAAAGCTCATGGGCCGCGGCCCGGCCCAAGGCGAGGAGTGGCGTGGTCGTGCCAAGCCGAGCGAGCGCGTGTGGGCTTCCAATAGGACTCCCTCACAAGCATACTTGATATGCCTTTAAGGATGTGCTCTTATATTTATAGTTGAAATTAAAGAGTTCAAGTTTCAATGTGGGATAATAACTCTTTAGTTATTTAGTCCTACATTAATACATAACTAAGTGGTTACTTAATGTATTAATTTCTCACTCACCAAAATTCGATTTTGAGAAATTCAAAAACCTTACCACTTAATTATTACATTAAAGTGCCTTAACTACACTTTAATTTATAATTTATTCTAACATATATCTCTAGATTAAAGACAAGTTGGAAATTGCATAGAGACATAGGAGCAGTTGTATTTTTAAACCCCATATGTTCCTGCAAAACATGTTTTTTCAAATATTAACCCCACAAAATCCAAATAAATGATGGGGGAGGGGAGACCAAGAAAATAACACACTCCCTCGTCTCGTTTCGCTACGATAGTCTCCTCAAAGTTCTGCGTAAATTAAGAAGTTCTTTAATATGGTCAATTAAAGGATGTCTCATATACTAAATGAATCATTAGTAGAAGTATATTAAAAAATAACGTTTAATATAATCCTAATAAGAAAATGGGATTTTTCTTTAAAACATCCGACAAAGAAAAAGACACCGTTTTTGTGAGACGGGGGCAGCAATATGTAATTTCAACCGATTAATGCCACAAAATTAACCCTTTTTAACAGGGTAGGAAACCCATAAGTTACTGCTGACCAATGTCCGGAGCTTTACATTAACCCATCTCCTAGAGATGAAGATTCATCGCATCATCAGCCTCGGTACAATCAGTACCCTCAGAATCAGAATCATCAGAACTTCTCATATGGGAACGCGCAAAATACACTTAATCCGCCACCCGGATTTGCTGTTACAAATGGCATGATCCATAACGGTAAGAAGTCATCACAAGAAGAGATCGCGCAGTCACAATTTGAAAAGTATGATGAAAAGTTAGCTCAGTTGGAGAAGAAAGTGGATGGGAAATTTATGGAGCTAAACAAGCATATCACTGGGCAAGGGGCAGACATCAAGAGGCTCGAGAACACATTGGTGCAGACTCAAGCTAGCATTGGTGAATTGTCATCAAACATGAGCCAATTGCTAAAGATAGTAGGGGCTCAACACAAGCAGGGCCAATATTCGAGTGATACAGTGGTTAATCCGAGGGAGCACTGCAATGTTGTGGAGCTAGAGGAGCATGAAGAGAGCATGAAGGACAAAGAAGCGAAGAAATCAAGCGAGGAAGTAAAAAACATTGAGAAGGAGGAGGTCAATACAATCATAGATAAGAAAATTTCATCTCCTATTCTTGATGAGTCTTTTGATTTTTGTTTTAAAAATTCGTTCTTTGCTAACCTTGATCCTTTAGAGCAATCTAGAGCTGTTGTTGTGAAACAGGAACCACTAAAGGAGAGAATCCAAGATAAAGAGGAAACCAAGAAGAGGAAGGATGGAAAAGAGACGACGAAGAAGAAACCGAGCAGGCCCAAAAAGAACGCAACCACAAGCACGAAACCAAGAAGAGCAACAAAAGCAAAAGATCCAGGGAGTTTTACTATTTCTTGCTCAATTGGTAGTCATGATTTTCAAAATGTCATGTGTGATTTAGGGTCTAGCATAAATTTGATGTCTCTTAAGCAGTATAGACAATTAGGATTAAGGGAAATTAAACGGTCCTTTACTACTATCAAATTGGCGGATGGATCTTCATTAACGCCGTTGGGAGTAGCAGAGGATGTAGTGGTAAGAGTGTTTAATTGTGAATTCCCTAGTGATTTCTTAGTTGTCGATATGAAAGGGAATGATGAATTTCCTTTTATCTTAGGAAGACCCTTCTTGGCGACTAGCCAAGCACTTATAGATGTGCCTAAAGGGGAGTTGATTTTTCGTGTTCAAAACGAAACCATCACACTCAAAATACATAAGTCGGGTCTAAGGGGTAGGCATAATTGTAGCATTGTTTACACTACACAAGCTGCTGTAGAAAATCCTCATGTCGCAAATAGCTCTTTAATTGGTCAGAAAACATCCGACTCGGGGTGGCTAGAAAATGGTTGATAGGAAAAGGACGTCCGGCTGATGACGTAAAACAAAGCGCTTGTCGGGAGGCAACCCGATGTTTATCATTTTATTTTTAGTATTTCGTTAATTTTATGTTTTTACTTGTGTTTTAGTGTTTTATGTTTTTAGAAATCAACATGGACGAGTGTGCAAGAAACGGGGGTCGAAAAGATGAAAAATTGCATGAAGATGGAAATCAGAGTAACACGGCCGTGTCACTTGGCAACACGGCCGTGTCAAAACTGGCGTCAAACGTGTGGAATCGTCTGGAAAGCAACACGGCCGTGTCACCAATTCAACACGGCCGCGTCCGATTCAGCTCAAATGCAACACGGCCGTGTCGACCTTATAACACGGCCGCGTCAAATTCGTTCTCCAAACACAAATCAGCGCGGAACACAACACGGCCGTGTCACAAAAACGACACGGCCGTGTCAAAATCAACTCAGAAAATCACCTTTGGCTCAAATATGACACGGCCGTGTCAAAACCTTCAACACGGCCGCGTCAGGACCTCAACGTGCATACTTTTGGAGCTAGGAGGGGTTTCAAAACGCCGCCGTCGTCACAACGATTTGTAAGTCTGCACCAAGGCGTACCACGTTTTTTTCCTCCAAACATTGGCTTTCGGCCAAGTTTGGGGGAGGGGGTGGACCGTGGGACGTCTTGGCAGCTATATTTATAGTTTTGATTTGCCTTTTTAGTTGATCATTCGAGTTTCTTGCTGTTGATTGTGGGTCCGTGAGCCCATTATGCTTATTTTTATTTTGTCGATTGATGTTATCGGGTCTGTGAGCCCATTTATCTGCTTTATTGGCGCCCAAGTGTGATTACATTCGTTTCCATGTTGAACTTTAGGAGTTTAGAGTTTAGAGTCTTATTAGTGTTTTTAGTTTTTAGAGTCATAAGAAGGATAAAACCCGGAAATAGGTAACAAGTGAAAAGAAAAATAAAAAGATAACAGTAGGGAAAGATGGATGATGAATAGTTAATGATGAGATGATTTTGAAAAGTAGATGAAAAAAATGGCACATAATAGAGCATGAGAGGTGTTTTGAGACGAAATAGAGCTTGAACTTAGAATATTCAATCAAAATTAACCTTGTGAGAATTTGAGCCTAATTATACTCCAATTTTTGGAGTAATATATTTTCTTTCGGTGTGAATTTGATTGAATATATGTACTAATCTCTAGAACTTGCCTTGAGTCTTTACTGTGAATGTGTCAAGTATATGTTGTGATTTAGGAAATGATCTTAGGCAACTTTTTGATTAAGCCTATTTATTTGAGCCGTAAAAATTACCCTTTGCACCAAAAGTTCACATTTTGTCCCTAGTTAGCCCACTTGAGCCTTATAACCTTATTTATTCATAACCTAACAATGTCAGCCGAAACCTTTTGATTTAACTCTTTTGACCCTAATTGGATTAATCAAGTTAGAGGGAGGAGGATTGGAAGGAATTTTGGGTGAACAAATTGTGGGAAGGAATGGGAAGTAGGGATATTTTCAAAAGATGAAGGAAATAAGAAAAAGTGATAGGTGAAATTCCAAGAAAAAATAGCCTCTCCTAGTGTGAAAGTCTAAAAAAAAAAAAAAAAAAAAAAGGGTTGTTGTTGTTAGTATTCTAGAAGAGAGGCTAGGAAATAAAGTGCTTCAATTGTGAATTTGATTAGAACAATCGGGTAGTCCCAAAGATGTGGTACCCACAGAATTGAAAAGCACTTAAGTGTACGGACTTTTGAAGGTGAAGAAGTCACTTTGCGGGGTGATTTGCTGAAATTTGAAGAGTAAGGCTGAGGGATTGTATTGAGGGGTAGTCGGGTTAGACGTAACTTGATTAGTCCAATGAATAGTCACTTATATCCAAATGTATCCCACCTTACCTTAAGCCCACATTACAACCAAAAGAAAGACCTTTTTTATCCTTTGTCACACGTATCAAGTACGAGGTCTAGTTTAGACGATTGACAAGCTTATGGTAGGCTTTGCATGTAATTCAATGTGAGTGGAAATTATTTTAGCCTAAACACTTGAGAGAAGAGTGAAACACTTATCCGGTGAGGATTGAGTGCTTCGAAAGTTCAAAGTCTCGAGATTAGTTGATTTTCGCGTTATCACATATGCTCAAGTGAATTGTGTTGCCTAGTTGTTTTAAGAAAAATAAGACTGAAACTAAATTCATCATCTAGTCGCCCTGAACAAATGCATAATCACTTGTATTCTTTGTGTCTTTTTGTATGATGTTCGGGACGAACAACAGTTTAAGTTTGGGGGGTTTTGATACACGTTAATTATGCTTGTAATTAGGTCGAGTTATGATATTATTTTATAGGAATTATGTGCATAGATGGTCAAGAATTGGATGAAATGTTATATAAGTGACCAATTAACGTACTCGGCTTGTTTTAAGGTGTTTTTGAGCTTTTTCAGGATTAAAGGTTGTGATTTACGACTACCGGACGAGGAAACAAGTTGGAAAAGAGTGAAAACCGGCCCAAAAGAGTGAAAACCGTCCAAGAACCGGTCCAAACCGGTCCGAACCGGCCTGAACCGGTCCAGGAGCAAAACGGGGCAAGAACCGACACGGCCGCGTCAAACTTGTAACACGGCCGTGTCAAAAGTGGTGTACAATGTTCAAAACGGCTCTGGAACAGAACACGGCCGCGTCACAATTGCAACACGGCCGTGTCAAATGTTGCACAGAAAGTGAAGTTTACAAAGCAACACGGCCGTGTCACTTAAGCAACACGGCCGTGTCAAAAAGACCGCCGATAAGAGAGATCCTGTTTAATAGGGGATTTGATTTCCTAATAGGATTTTGAGCCTATCTTCTCAAAGATTCGTCCCCAACTCTATAAAAAAGGACCTCAAGCTCTAGGAAAAAGATCATCAATCACGGAAGAACATCAATTACATTATTCTACCTAGAAGAAATCTTGAAGGACAAAGAAGACGAAGATCATCGAGACGGAGTCATCCGGGTTTAATTATTCTTTTCTAGTTTAATTCAATACAATGTTTTTATTAGAAATTTGTATTGGATTATTGCTAGGCATGAGTAGCTAAGCTATTCGTGTCCTAGGGTTAGAAAGTAGGAATTTTTATGACAATGGTTTGATTATGATTTAATCTATTAATTCCGTTCTTTACGTGTTTTATCTCTATGTTTGTGCTTAAAACTGAATTTAGCTTGGTCACCTAGATTTAGTAATTTAGTTTAACAATTCCGCTTCGAGAGGAGGGAATTGTTATCAGACTTAGAACATAGAGCGCAGTTGTCTATGACTGTGTAGGCCGTGGCTTAGGATCGTTTGGGAGTTATTAGGTTTAATTGACTCGAGAGGGTAATTAGCTTAATCAATCAACGGTTTAATCGCTTCGAGAGAAGGGTTAGATTATTGTTGTGCCGCCTAATAAACACTAGAATTGGTAAGTTAATAGGTTAATCATATTCAACATTGAAGTAATATCCTGAAATCGAAGCCCTAGGATACCTATTCTCCTTGATTGTTAGTTTTTGTGTTTCCTAAGTTTGAAGTTATATTTAATTGAGTACTTTGATTAGTAAAATCAACCCTTTGCAATTTAGTATCTAGTTAGGACATTCCTAGAGTATTGAGGTATCGAACTACCTAAAACCATTCCTTGTGGGATCGACCTTGATAATCGTTACTACACCTACATCCGTACACTTGCGGAACACTAGGTTAGAAACCGACGTGTCAGTCGCCATATTATTGGCCCATGAGGTCATGTGCATAACACATGACCTATATAGATTGAAATCTGACCAGAGTTGCAAATTGCAACAAAAACGCGTTACACGAGTTGGAATTGCATTTTTTTTTAGACTAAAAACTGAAAAATAGCTAATAGTTCAAGTTGTATTTTGAAATTAAATCTAAAAGATATTGTTGCCACTTTCCGTCACTATTCTATTTTTATTTCGTTTTCATTCAGTGAGTGATCGATATAGGCCATCTCTAATATGAATTTTTTTGTAGTGATATTCTTTCTTGCATTTCAAACTAATCACTATATAAAATGTATTTAATAATATCATTAATTAATACCTAATGCATTTTAAATGTAATAGATTTACAAATTAGAAGAGAAGGTCAAATTTGATAGTGATGCACCCCCTAGTGAAGATACATCACCGGACAGTAAATGAGAAGCAAGTCCAAGCCCGAATTGTCATTCGCCCTTCTATTACTATACTTGGAGAAAGTACTGTACAAACTCCTAATAATTAAAAGAAAAAAAAAAAGAGAGAAACACACCTTTCTATTAGTTGCAACTCTTAGAAAAGAGAAAGGAGAAAAATCGAGATGAGAATAACAGAAGGAGGCTGTGGACGTGAACACTAGGCCATTGAAGCACGAAGCCAGTTACTAGTAAACACAAAAACTTGGGTCCCAAAAACCAAAAGATTGACAACAATGACTGATGCATGCTACGACAAGTGCAAGTACTTTAAGCTTCACAATCTTTTCTTCAAGAATGAACTCAGGGTACATAGCACTCTTACCCATCTGATTAAATCCAATAATGTTATATTGTAACCATACCATGAGACAACCAAAACGAATAATCTGTAGTCTTCGGCGGAGAGAATATTGGTTGAATATTGAACACGTATTTACACATAAACACATATATAGAAATCGATGTATACCTTTCTCGTAGCAGCAAAAGAAGTTGATCGATTCACTTATCTCGGATCTCAAACAACCCGTCTACAATTCCGCTTTAATAGATAGTACTAGAGCATCCACCGATTGCACACACCTTAAACTCTAGGAGGAATACCGGTGATACTCCAACAACGAAACATAAAGAGAAAAAGAGAAATTGTATCTCTATATGGTAGAGTGGCGTGCGCCAGTTATTCTTCTTCTAGGTATACGCGTATTAATACTGCGTACAGGAGAGATTTATCTCCTATCAGAAATATATCTGATAAGATTTATTTAACAAATACATATTTTATCAGATATGTATCCCCAATTATATTGTGACCTATAAGATTTGGATGCCACCAACATATCCCACTTATACAACTCTGATCCGACTTATTCGAATAAAAGAATCTAAAATTCTGATCATCACATCTCTTCTTTTATACAGAGTGACCTTGTCCCGAAAAGCATTCTAAATCATTACGATTCAAACACATTTCTCAAACCACAAGCATACGGCTTATGACAGTGCTAGTATAAAAGATTGTCGAACCACAGAGAGGACAATCAAATAACAAACTAAATAAAAAATACTCTCAACTAGAAAGTGGGCTTCTAAGGCATGGTTTCACCTTACCTAGGGTTACGCCTACTAATCACCGATTAAACTAAGGGGTTGTGATGGAAGGTTTTGTTCCAATTTAGAAATCCAAACAGGTAACAGAAGAGATTCACCAAATTAACAAGTTATCGCCTAATTCACTCTAATTCCAATTATTAAAGATAATAATGGAATTACTACAACCCAAGGGTAAGTAAATTATGAAGATAACCTAATTAATCATAAAATCTCCACCCCAAGTGGATATTGTCTAGGGGGCGAGACCTTAAGACATCCAACGAGATTAATATATACGATTCTAGTTCTCCCATCATCCCTCATGGGCCCTCGAGGAGAACCAATATACCCGAGGTTAGCTAATCCTAGAATATAAGTCATACAAACCCGCAATATCGATTCTGACTACAAATAATCACCAAAATCCAATCAACAATCAATAAAAGCAATCAACTATAGGGTTGGGTTACTCCCGACCCTGGAAACCACAAATAACTACTCACAATCCATGAAAATTATACAACAATCATAATACATACAAGACTCAAGTATTTAATGAGAGAAGGATTAAAGATTAATAAATGCGAAGAGAAATAATAAGTATTGGAGAATAAAGTTTAGTCTTGATTTAAAATGATAATGATAATCTTCAATTCATGCTCATATTTACTCCAATCCCGATTCTCTTGTGAAAGCCCAAAAACTCCTTCAATAATACTCAAGAACCCTAATGGGTTTCTCAAGAACAAAATGTAGAACCTTGGTTCTATTCTAGAGATAAGGGAGAGAAACAATCCTAGAAGAGAGTAAATAGAAGTGTTAAAAACTGAAATTAAAAAAATAAAGTGTTGAATGATTTACAAGATATTGAGAATAAAGGGAGAGGGGGTATTTATACACACCCACTCCTCACACATACAAGGATAAAAACCTGCTAAAAAGGCCCTATAAGTAAGGGTAAAATAGTCAAAAGTAATTTAGAACACAAGAGATTATAAGTTGTTGGTCGAACCCCCCTTTATGCACTCGGCTCGACCTTCACGTGAATTCTAATAAGAATCAGCTCAGAATTGGCTAATGGTCTAAATATAAAAGTTGTAGGTCCTTGTCTTGACTACATGTGGCCGCTCGAATCACTTGAATCGGAACTCGAACGAAGAAGTTACTATCGAAAAAACGAAAAATGCACGAAATAGGGGAATTGGCCGTGAACT
This sequence comes from Ajuga chamaepitys, assembly GCA_958295605.1. Taxonomy (NCBI): domain Eukaryota; kingdom Viridiplantae; phylum Streptophyta; class Magnoliopsida; order Lamiales; family Lamiaceae; genus Ajuga; species Ajuga chamaepitys. Next base: position 9,513,598 of record OY282497.1, read on the forward strand.
GCCTGGAGCCGGGCCGGTTGGGCCAGCGGCTGAAATTTGTAGGTCTTTGTCTTGACTACATGTGACCGCTTGAATCACTTGAATTGGAACTCGAACGAAGAAGTTACGACCAAAAAATAAAAATTGGACGAAACAGGGGAGCTGGCCGCGAACCGCCGGGACCGCTGCCGGTCCGGCAGCCGGGCCGGTTGGGCTGGCGGCTGAAATTTGGGTTTCATACTGGACCAGCTACCGGCGGTCCTGCCGGTCCGGTAGTTGCTCCAGTTGTTGGTCTGTTGCTCCTGTTTTGCACCTCTGTCTTCTGTCGCTGTTTCGGACCCCTTCCTCTCGTTTTCTCGACCCGATCCATCACGGCTGTTGTTCGTGACTTGACCAACTTAGATTTGAGCTCTTGTCGGGTTTAATTTGGGTTCATTGGGGCCTCCTTTTGCAGGCTGGAACACGAAGCATATGTTATTGCCCTTGTCTTCATTCTTTCTTTAATTCGGGGCCTTTCTATCCATTTTCTTGCCTCGACTTCTTCACGAACTTTTCTCATGGCTTGATGGTCCTTTGTTTGAGCCTGAACTCGATTCATGTTGGGCCCATTTAGGCCTCGAAATGCAGGTCGGAGTGTGAAAATTAACTTGAACAATCTTCTAAATTTCTTCGAATTTCAAAAACCTTCAAAATACGACTAAAAAAAACCCAAAAGCGCACCAAATCATATTAAAAAGAAAAATCAACCCAAAAATACAATAAAGTACGAAATCGCACATGATCATATCAATTATACGTAATTTCCTACAAAATATGAACGTGAAAAGTGCAAGAAGAACGGTAATGTTTACGTTCATCACATAGACTAAGGTGTGCGACCAAGCGGGAACAAAATAGAACAAATTGAGTAGAATTATCTTAAGTTATCACCCAACTAACATAACTCATCAACTCATGAGACTCACTGTGTACCCCAAACTATGTGGTCGCACTAGATCAAACATCTCTCACCCCTTTATATATATAAAGCATGTTTGATCCACAAGGTTTGTATCTATGCTCATGACTATGTCAAAACCTATTTCAACTTAGTCGGCCGGCCTATGAGCCTTAGTACGTAGATGCTTACCAACTTAGTTTTTCCTTGGCCTCTCATGTCAATCTGCTTGAACTTGACAACTTTCTTAGTTATGCTCCAACAGACCGTATCAACCATGGCCATTGGACACATGCTAAAGTAGCGTCATCAAGCTTACATTTCACGACAAAGTTCAAAGTCCTAAAGGGCACAAATGAACACTATAAGAGCTCATACAGTGATGAAGCAGGGATATATTCGGTCACTATTCTTACAAAGATCATTATAAAGCACATGTAGTATGAATACATGTTATGATGAAGCTCCCACTCAATTTTGGGCATGTCACGCTCTAAATATCATACGAGTCTTACTCCAATCGCTCATCTGACATTTGACTTGCATATCACTAGAAATTTGTCTCCAACACAACTTTCAATAATTCACACTCGGCTATTAATAGGCTTTTATGAAGTTATCGATCAAGTATGATCTCATCTTAGCCCCATGCCAAGGCGACTATGGGCAATAACCTTTCGTGTTGTTCCATTCACGAAGATGATCAGTTACATGTAAGTATTTGATTCGTCAGTCTCATCTTGCTCGCTATCAAAGTGCCATGACGATTTTTCGTGTGAGTGGGACAATCCAAGCTCTGTGACAATCACATACAATAGACGTAGTACTTCTGATATATATATAAGGGCATTTCATTGATAAAAAATAATGTTCATACAGACTAACATAATTTAAATTCTATGAAGTACTATACTATTAACATACCTTTGAAATATGTCTCCACTTAAAGCCTTAGTGAAGGGATCAACAATCATTTCACCAGTGGGAACGTGCCTGAGAACCACTTGCTCCTATGCAATATTATCTCAGATGAAATGGTATCTGGTGTTAATATGCTTAGTTCTCCCATGGTACTTAGGATCCTTAGCATATGATAGTGCAGCCGTGTTGTCACAATAGACAACTATCTAATTCACAGAGTCTGAAGAAATCTTCTCAACCAGATAGCCTTTTGAACTGCAAATGTACAAGCGATGTACTCTACTTCCATGGTGGATAAAGATATACAAGGTTGCTTCTTCCATGGGAGGTCGTGAGTTCATTTAAAAAATGTACCCTCACACACTTAATATTTTTATTGAGACAATTTAGATTTTAACTGATTAATAATATCAAAATCATCTTAAAATGATTCTATTATTAATCAATATATTTATTATCTATCTAATTCAACATTAGAAAATAAATATATCTATTATGCATGACAGTATGGTACCTAGAGCGGTGTACATGCGATTCTACATGACATGTTATATGAATGATATTTAATCCATATAATTAAAGCAGTAAAGCAATAATTAAAAAAAAAAAAACAAATTGAACAACTTGAACAATTTATAGCCCATCTAGGCACAAAATACAAATAATTGAATTCATCAATTGAGCCACAGGCCGGCTCAACTGTTCAACCTCCATCTGCAATTATCTTGGTCTAGGTAGATCTTTCTGCTGACTCTTGTGCCCGATTTATCTGGCCAAAACTGATTCTTCAGCTCAATGTCTTAGCCCAATCTATCTACCCAAATCTCCGAAACTGAAATCCATTTGACTCTCTAATTGATTTCCCTTGGCAATTTTTTAGCCCAAATAAAAAACTCCCAAGCCAAAAGTTAACAACATTTAGACCCATTAAAGTAATAATATTATTTGTCTCTGATAAATTTTGATGTCCTCAATATTTCTAGTCCATAAATAATTTTATATCTAATTTTAATTTTTTGGTTCAAATTTTCAAGTAAATTAAAATCCATTTCGCTTTCTAATTGATTCCCCAGCTCAACTGTTAAGTCCAAATCAAAATCACAAGTAAAAAATTCAACTTCACTAGGCCAATAAATAAAATAAAATTATTTGTTAATATACTTAGTCAATATTGAAGTCTAACTTTAATAAACTAACTATATATATATTCACGTCCACCAATATTTCATGACCAATTAACAATTTTATGTCTAATTTTATTTACCAGCCTAGTTTCACTATTATTCAATAACCTAGGCCCATGTTTATCTTCATAAATAGAGCCTCATTGAAATATTGTGAAAATAATGATAAAAAAGAAAAGAGAAAAAAGAAAAAGTTGTGACCAAGTCATTAATCTTTTCTTGGCCATTCTCACTAATATAATCAGACGGTCAGACCAATTAATTTGAACTTATCTTTACAAACCATCTTCAATTGTTTTCGGCCCATTCAGTGCCCTATGGCGCAACACATGTACGCTTTGGAATAGACAATTTTTCTGAACTACAATGCAAATACAATATTTGCTATTTATTGACGAACCAAATTAGACAATCTATTATAAGAAATACTTAATATTATTTGCAGTGAGTCTATGTCTACCGATGCATTTGATTCAATAATTTGTTTCATGTACAATTAATACATGAAAACCACATTGAAATCAACAAGAGTCTAAATTAAAAAATTTATTGTTAATGACTAATTTATACTATATTGAATTCAAGAATAAAAGATCACAAAGATGCGACCTTGATTACTTCCCATGCAGGTTATTTCATTCCACTCCGATCAATATCTGTATTGAAAATTTTTAAAGCCTTGAAACATTTCCTAAAAGTAGTTAGTTAATTATAAATAGTGGGTGTAATAGACTATTACTGGCCAAAAATTATTTTTGGTCCCGTAAGTATTTGCTTTTTCGATTTTAGTTCCACAAGTATTTGCCTTTTCAATTTAGTCCCGTAAGTGCTAAAATTGTCCAATTTAAGGACAATTTTCACTGGAAAACACTAAATTAGTCGGAGATAATCATGTGCAACTCACGTGACCCTAATATTTGGGAAAATTCGACGACACTAAGTGACGTGGCATTAAATAGCTGAGTCGAACTTATATTTCTGACAAATTTTAATTCAAAATAAAAAGAATATCCGTACTTGAGAGGGGCCCGATCCACAACCCTTTCTTCTGTACAAAAACCATGGTGAAGCTTCCCTCTCGCCTCGTCGCAGATAACTCCTGATTCTCGAGTTTTTATTTGGGGAATTTCTGGATTTTTTTTTACAAGTTCTTCGAAAAAATTTGATTCTATGTTTTAGGGTTTGTGACTTTCAGGATGTCAAAATACGCTATTCGACACTTATGACACTACAAGAAAAAGAGGTATTTGCGTCCACATTTTTTGCGTCGACAAGACTTGACGCAAAAAATTATCTTTTGCGTCAACATGTTGACACAAAAGTGAGTTTTCAGAATTTCACCCAAATTATGAAATGCGACTACGAGTTGTCGCGAATAATCCAGGTATTTGCGTCAACTAGCACTCGCAAAAATAATTCAAGTATTTGCATCAACTTGTTAACGCAAAAACGCATAATATAAATAATTTTTTTTCATTTTTTAATTAAAGTGGATATAGTCGACGTAAATAGTAGAGTGATTTTATTTTTTGTATATGAAAAATTGGTATTTGCGTCTGAATTTTTTGCGTTAACTGTCGTTGACGCTAAAAATAAGTTTTTGCGTCGACACGTTGACGCAAGAACATTTTCAATACCGCGCGATAGTTTCAATTCCCCCGCTCCAATATATCTCTCCCCCTTTAAACCCTTATTTTTCCCCTGCAAAAGGAAAAAGTAAAAAAGAGAAACCCTCCCGTATCGTCGATCTAGTAGCGTCTTCGAGCAGCGACGGTTCCAGCAGCGCCGTCTCCAACGGAAGCTGGAACAACAGGTATGCCATTTTTTCTTCTGATGGATAGAAACAATTGAGGTTCATTGCACATTTTATAATAAATCATATCAGCGCAGAGAAGGCTAAACAACAAATGTTGTGGGTTACGAAGAACTCATTCAAATATAATCATCATGATTGGGAATACTCTGGACTCTTTGGATACCTATCAATCCCAATTTTTTTCCTTTATATGTTGAATTATTAACAATTCTACCTTAATCTTATTATCCGCTCTTTTCCTAGAAATTCCTAATACCTATCTCGAGTACTTATGGTAACTTCAGTATTTTGTTGGCGGACTTCCAATCTCATCGTATGTATGTTGCAAACTAGCCCGTCACTTTTATGTGATTTTTTTATTCCTTTTGATTATTGGGTTGGAACATGATTTCTAGGTGCAGTTAGTTGTTTATAATCTTCTTCTTATAGTAATTTTATTGTTGTTTGCACATTCATGATTGCCTCCAGCAAGGCTTCGTAACAATATTGGAAAACTAGAGGTAAAAGTTCTAGATCTCTAATATTGCAATTTTCATTTGATTATGTCTTATGTGGCCATATGTGTTTTGACTTCGTCTTGGTGTGGGTGGTGTTGATCAACATAAAGATCATGAAAGATAACTTAAGTGATATGCTGATGTTAGGATTTATTTTCTAGGTATTTAGTGGCTTTATATGTAAGACTTTTTTTTGCGTGATTGGTAGTTTACATTGGAAAGTTTTCTTCTATGCATTTTTCTGAATCATTTAGTTGCACTACTGTAGTGGATAGGCAAGGCATGCGATCAGAATAAGTTGACTGCTTTCATCCTTGAGACAAAATCTTGTGTTCAGTATAGGAACATTGAACATACTGATTTCCCTTCTATAACAAACATGTAAAAAACCGTGAAAAAAGGATCAATTCTATATTTTTTTAACAAACATGTAATATATATCGTCTTTAGATTGATTTTCTCATTTGCTAATAGTGTTTTTATTGTTAAGTGATACACGTTAATTATGCATGTACTTAGGTCGATTTAGGATCATATTTTATATCATTTACGTGCATATCTGACCGACATTTATTTAGATTAATAATATTTGGGTCATTTGACGTGCTTCGACTTGTTTTGAAGTTAATTAGGTATTTTTATTCCATTTGGATGAAGTTCGAAGAGGAAACAAGTCAAATAGGGTTAAAACGGATGAAAAGGGAGTTAAAGGAGTAAAAGGGCCAACACGGCTGCGTCAAAAGTGGTCTAGAACATGGAAAAACGCACTGTCAACCAACATGGCCGCGTCAATAACCAACACGGCCGCGTCAGAATTGAGCCAAAACCGAAGTTTTCTGTCAGCTTGACACACCTCTAGTATTTTGGCCATATCTTGAAATATACAACTCCGATTGAGGTGAAATTAGTAGCATTAGAAAGATGAATCAAAGGGATACAACTTTGTCTGAAATAGACAAATCCCAAAAATGATCGGAAGACCCTAAAAAATGGCTTGGAAGTCAGACTTGAAAATCTACCTGAGCGAAAACGGACGCGGCCGCGTCACAATGCCAACACGGCCGTGTCAGAAAGCCTTTCCTACCAGAATTTCCTAATTTTAATAGGATTTTGATCCTATCTTCCCAAGGATTCGTCCCCAACTCTATAAAAAGGACCCCAAGCTTTAGAAATCAGGGGAATCAGATAGAAAACATCAAGAACATCAATTACATCATCATTCAACCTAGAAGAAGTCTTGGAGGACAAAGAAGACGAAGATCATCGAGACGGATTCATCCGGGTTTAGTCGTTCTTTTCTAGTTTAATCTTTTACAATTTTTTCCTTAGAATCTGGTATTAGATTATTGCTAGGCATGAGTAGCTAAGTTATTCGTGTCCTAGGGTTAGAAAGTAGGGATTATTATGACAATATTTTGATTTATGGTTTGATCTATTGATTCCGTTCTTTACGTGTTTTATCTCTATGTTTGTGCTTATCACTGAATTTAGCTTGATCACCTAGATTTAGTAATTTAGTTTAGCAATTCCGCTTCGAGAGGAGGGAATCGTTATTAGACTTATGACATAGAGCGCAGTTGTCTATGACTGTGTAGGCCGTGGCTTAGGATCGTTTGAGAGTTATTAGGTTTAATTGACTCGAGAGGGTAATTAGTATAATTAATCAACGGTTTAATCGTTTCGAGAGAAGGGTTAGATTATTGTCGTGCCGCCTAATAAACACTAGAATTGGTAAATCTATAGGTTAATCATATTCAACATTGGAGTAATATCTTGAAATCGAGGCCCAGGATACCTTTTCTTATTGATTGTTAGTTCTTTTTGTTTGTCAAGTCATAAGTAACATAGTTATTCGTTAAATTCCTCAGTTTTTGGTTAAAATCAACCTTTTACAACTTAGTATCTAGTTAGACATTCCTAGAGTATTGAGGTATCAAACTACTTAAAACTATTTCTTGTGGAATCGACCTTGATAATTGTTACTACACCTACATCCGTACACTTGCGGAACACTAGGTTAGAAACCGACGTGTCATTAAGTTTCCTAGCTTCTTGTCAATACATCCTTATTTTCTTGTCCCGCTCTTTCTCAGTTATATTTAGATATTTGATTTTCTCTGTTGTGAGGGGTAACACTATTTTTTGTGAGTTCTGCTATATATTTACTTATTCAGTGTGTGGACAAAAATGCCTTCTACTAGAATTCAGGCAGGAGAATAGATGTAATTAGATTAGCTAATGTTATAGGTGTTAGATAATACCTATGTTTTTCTCCATCTCTTAACTAACAAACATGTTGAAAGCCAGCATTTTCTTTTTCATTTCTTTCTTTTTTTCGGGGGGAGCGATAGTAGCAATACAAACTACAACATCATATTTTTTGTAGCTGTCACTTGACATTTTAGGAGTTGAGGAGGATTACCACTTGGTTTGACATCGGCTACTGTTTTGATTTGGTAACTTAAACTTTTTCTATCTTATGTTACTGTATAATTTTCTTGATACCTTAATGTGTTATTTTTACTTCTGATTTACTCAAGTATAAGATACTAATGTTGGAAAAATGGTGCAACTCTTTTGGTAAAAAGAAGTGGTCTTGTTCATCTTCATGTCCATCTAGAGTTTGCGGCCTTCAATTTTCATCGTTTATTATTTTCCCTATATTTAGCATTATTTATTTTATTTCTTTTCTTGCATATAATCATATTTGCTTTGGGATAAAAACGCACATAAAAATAATTATACGATTATTTTAATCTGACAGGCTAAGGCCTACTATACTTATAGTATGTATTCTTGAAGCAGGTGTATCTTATGGTTGGACCAGTAGCTATTGTGGTGGATCATCCGGAGGTGCACAACCTCCACCCGACTCTCGTAGATTGCATGGGCATCGTGAGTCAGGTAAATGGAATTCCTCTTGAAGTTGTTGATTCATAATCTGGAAGTCGTAATATTTTATGTGCAATATGTCTTATTTTATTTTCTTGATTGTTTATTGATAGAAGAAAGTCTATCTATCTCCCTTTATTTTTAGGCTTTTTCTTTTATAACAAATGTCAGGTGCACACCTGCTTGTTGTGAATTTAGGCTTTCTCTTTTTTTATATAATTATGTGACACTAGTATTTGATTAATATTAATTTGTAGACAAACTGCATCAGAGAGGAACTCAAAAAATCATCAAATGATTGAAGATACTAGCTCCCATGATCGAAGCATATGCTCAATACCTTAAAGAGTTTGCTCTACTAAATGAACAAGTTGTATATGCTATTTTTTAGTCAATAGTAGATTTTTACATACTGAATGAACACGATGTAATTGAACTATTTCAATTGTATTATTTTCTCTGTAAAATGAATAACAGAGAGGTTGATAAATATGGGCAACATGGCCTATGTAGATTTTCCTATTTTAGTTGTACAAATATGATATATGATGATTCAGTGTGTTCTCTAATCATAATTTCTATAATAAATTGATCTATCTTGATTACTTTGATATATTGCTTATTAGAGACTGAACCTGAAGTTGGTGAGTCATATTCTCCCATTGAAAATATCAACACACTCGTGGGGGTCAATAAACTAATGAGGAAGTACATGAAAAATATGTAAGTAGTTCATAATTTTCATTTTTGTGAAATATTGTGCTACTCTAACATGGTTTGTATGCTAAACGCTTAGGGATGATATGAATGAAGAGCATCAAACACAACTGGCAACGGGTTCCAAGTTGCCCGAATTGATGATCCTTCATCTTCATCAAATGATGCTCATGATTCTGATGAGGATGCAACTAATTTGGAAGACTATATGTCATTATTTTGTGTTATGCAGACATATTTTGATGTAGATTTCAAGCTTATTTGACATTTGACTTTTTTTTTTTTTTTTTTTGTGGTTTATGCATAGACATGACTTTGTTATGATATATATTGTGAATTTGAACAGGTTTAAGCGAGAAAAATTGAATTATACATCTTTACGCTAATTATTTTTTTTTTTTTTTTAAAAGTTGACGCAAAAAGTAATGGAGAGAATAATTGAAAATATTTTTAGCAATGACAAGTTGACGCTAAAAGGTGAGGGAGAAAATAATTGAAAAATAGAAAATAGTCTTTTGCGTCAACACGTGGACGCTAAAAATCCAGATTAAAAATAAAATAAAAATAAAATACAAATAAAAATTTTTTTTTTGCGTTCAACAGGTGAAAGCAAAAGATAATTTTCGCCAATACTACCGGATTGCTTTTGGCGTCCACAAGTCGACGCTAATACCCCGATTTTTTTAGCGTCAACATTTTGTAGACGCTAAACTTTTTTTGCGTCAACTTGTTGACACAAAAGATCAACTTCTAAGCATTTGCGTCAACAAAATGTTGACGCAAAAATCCATAATTCTTGTAGTGTGATTAAACTTAAGTTTAGTTTTGATGTTCTTTTAACTTTTAACATTACTAGTAATGTTGTTTCTTGCAATAAAACGATCCTTATATTTGAATTAATGATGTGGAAATTCTCTTTATTTTGAATTAAAAGTTAAGTCTTACTTAGCTATTTTATGCTACGTCACTTAGTATAGTCGGATTCCCACAAATATTAGGGTGCACGTGTTATTTCCGGCGAATTTAGTATTTTTCGGCAAAAAATGTCCTTATTAAATTGGACAATTTTTATATTTATGGGACTAAATTAAAAAAATAAATACTTGCGAATTAAAATCGAAAAAGCAAATACTAACAAGACAAAAATGAATTTTGGCCTTATCTACCTTAAATATATTTGAGCATTGAGAAAAATAAAGACGTAGAAATCTACAACTTTTTCCCGTAACACCTTTTTTTTCATTTTCCTCTTCTTTTTTGTCAAAGGTATAGGTGATCCAACAAATAAATAATCTTGTTGTGAGGATTGAAGACAGTTAACAAAATTTGATATATTTTAATAAAAATATAATATATTATGTAGCTCATCTAAAACTTTCATAAGATCCTCTACATCACTGATACTTTTCATCTTAGTCGTTGGAAATGGCAAACGAATCAATTACTTCATCAAAGTGCCCCGTGGATACATTTGGAGAAGTTGTTAGAGAAGAGGCAATTGGTGCGACAAATTCACAGATTTACTGACTTCATATTGATACCAAAATTGAGAAAAATGATTAGTATACATTAATATATAAATACGTTTTACTATTTGATGGTTTCTGAGTCCACAATGCACATTTTTTTGCATGTATAACAGGTATAGGGTTCTATTCCCATTGTACTAACAAAAGAAGATCAAAATAGGCACCTATTTATTTGACTCTACATATACAGGCTAAGATCTAATTCAGTAATTAGAATGGCAAATGTTTGACTTCAAAAAGCACTTAATTATTGTCCTTTTTGCATTAGCTGCATAAAATAACGACGTACAAATCCAAGAAAACATGTTTGAGTAGGCTAATGTAAAACCTTAAAAAACACATGTGGCTATGTTTACTTAAGACTTAGCTCAGTAGATTTAAGGGCTCAAATCCCGATAAAGCACACTCATTAACTCCCTCAACCAGATTTGGCCCAGCACTCTCCAGCCTTAAGTAAACATACCCACAAAATTAAATGATCAATTGAGCATTTCCTATTACCTGTCTATTCAAATATGTTTTATTGAACGCAATTAATTTGCCCACTTCGAGACTACATCCATTGTCTCTCTTAGAATAGCCAACTCCTGTGAACTACACTCTGTGGATCCACAAAGCTATAGTTGTTCATCATGTTGTCGACCTTTAGCCTTTTATATAACCACCTACTACCAGAATAAAAAAGATGTACAAATTTTTTGCTATACAATAATTTGGATAACAACAAATTAAACAGAGTACATAACATATGCATCCGCTTAGTTGCAAATTATCAATGACAATGATAATGTGTATGAATAAGGGGTCAATCATACTATGAAATAAAATATGAGAAATTGTTAATAAAAGAAGGTAATGATTAACTTATTTATTATGTACCAAGAATCATCATTCATTATCATTCTTTACCCCTAAGTCCCCAACCAAACCGGCCCTAAATATTTCGGGATGTTACTAAAATTGGTTGCAATTGGCCAAAAGGATTGATCTCTTCAAAGTGAACACATCGAATTTTGTCATAGTCGAAGACATCATATGAAAGAGTAGGTCTTGGGTGCACTCAACACACAATAAGCTTATTGTGCACTTTTCAATTTAATTTTGGAATTAGATATATAATAAGGGTTGTGTTTGGATAACAAAATTGTTGGTGGTGCAGCGAAAAATCCCTATTGTGCGCGCTGCGTGGTTCGAGCCCCACGCAGCGCGCAACTTTGATTTATTTTTCTTTTTTTTTTCATTATGTAAAATAAATAGTGTATATATATATATATATATATATATATTAAGGCATGTTTAGTGGCACATAAGAGACACTGACTAATGTGGTAAAGGCATGGGCCATTCTCCTTTAAGGCTTGAGTTCAAAACCTGTTCTTGCCCTTATTCTTCTCAATTTTTTTCTATATATTTGTGTGTATTATTATTAATATTAATATATTGTTCCACGTCTAATGTAACAACATGAGGTGGTGGCCTAGTGGATAAACACCTACTTGTGCTTGTAGTGGCCTAGGTTTGAGCCCTATTAAACACTTTTTATAATTTTTTAAACAACATAATATATTTATTTAAAAATTAGATCTATAACTAACAAGTCCAACTTCTGCGTAACCGTTGCACTCATGCAACCTTTCTTTTTTCACTGTTATATTTATTCAATTTCGATCTGAACGTTCATTTAATTCGAATAATTTAAAAAAAGAAAAAAAGCTGAAATGTCAAATCATTCTCTCCTCTTCCTCATAAGTTATTACAAGTCCCCAAAAAACTTTTATGAAAACTAAGTTCAACACTCTATCTCCCTATGTTTCAAAAATAATCCTCCATTAGCCAAACTTTTCAAACAAATTTTTCTTTTTGATTTTGCGCAACATATTGCAGTTTTACACCAATCCGTCTTCACCCCCTCACATAGACGTACCATATCGAACGAGAGCAAGGCTTCCTCCAACAGCGCCGTCGCCGTCGACCCCAACAAGCATGTCCATCTCCGTCGGGACATCCTCATTTTCAAAGGTCCTCGATTCAAATTATTAAAAAACAATAATGGGGTGAATTCAAATTATTAAAAACAATACTGGATCCCAGTACAACACTTAAAATGATAAAAATGCCCTACGGTTGCATAGGTGCAACGATTGCACAGAAGAATTACCCATAACTATAGTATATACTATTACACAACATAACATATACTGTTACACAATATAACATACACTATCAAACAACATAATATATTATTAAAAAATTATACATGTAATAATAATATATACTATTACGCAATATACCATATAATATTGAACAACATAAAAAAAGGTGAAAATAACATGAGAACAGGGTTCGAAACCTAACCTCCCGCACCTTAAACCCTACACTTTGCACCCTCACCATTGCACCACATATTATTATTGTGAATTTATACAAACAAAGTCCTTATATGCATCTTTAATTCCAAAATAAATAGAAAAATGCACAATAAACCTATTGTGTGTTGGATGCACACAAATTTTTGCCCAGATAAAATTATGGTTATATTTCCACTTTTCACAATAATAATTTTGGAGTAGGAGTAACCATGTATTGTTTGGCATATTAAATGAGTCCAATGTAGGCCTCGAACGTTCTTTTATCTTACTTTTATATAAACTAGTATCACTTCCGTGTGATGCACGAAAAAATATTTAAATAATAATAATTTAATTAAATTAAATATTATATAATTTAATATTAAGAAATGGTGCTGATGTATTTTAAATCAAATAAATATTTAAATAATTTTGATTAAATATATAAAAACATATAAGTAATGTAACTATAAGTTTCTCCCATGTGATATATGGATTTAATATAACGTATGTTTTATAAATATATTAACTATCATATATACATATGTGAAAGTTTTAGTCATGTGATAAACCAAACAAAAAATATTATTACAAAAAATTAATATTTACAAATATAATAATTTAATAAGTCGATTATTAAATTATAAATTAAATTTTATTTTTAATTTAATAAATTAAATATTTAATTATTTAAATAATGAATTGTATCTCGACACGATAAATGAAGAAAACTTTAGGTCAATAAAATAAATTGATTAGTTTTGCTTTTGATAAAATAATCAGGACAATTATTTTTTTATTAGAGAACTATTTAACTAATTGTAGTTGTATTCTTACCTCAGGCTATAGTACAATCCACACTAAATGCTCAAATCTTATTCAAATAATTAACAAACAAACAATATAATATTTCAAATTAAGTATCTAATTATAATATATATGTATAATAGATGTCAAATTAAAGATCTTCAAAAGAGCTTTAATTTGATATAGTATACATAAAAAATAGATTAGAAAAAAAAAAAAAACCTAACTATTTGCGGTTTAAAAGATTAAAAAAAAATTGATTTTTACTAAATGTGACAGTAATATACTACCTCGTTATTTTTTTATATGCAGTGTTAGTTTTGGATAAGAGAATTAGATAACAGGGAAAAATGACAAAATTGCCCTAAATCAAATTCCCCTTTTCCTTACAAATTCCTTAATTTATCCTAGCTGAATTTCAGTTGGAGGCTTGAATTTTGGATAAGTGCCTCAATTAGGGGCCTGAATATTGGAGGTTTTCAATTCATGGTCTGAGTTTTGAGTTTTTCTCAATTAGATGGCTAGATTTTAAATTTTATTCTTAATTTAGTTCTTACGTCCTGAAAAAATATAAAATGTTATTCGATGTAAGATTCAGTATGAAGTAGATTGAAACTTTCAGTATGGAGTATATTGAAATTTCAATATATACTATTGAACCTTCCATGTATCAGATAACATGTCTTAGTTTTGAATACGAAAGCCCTAACTTGAGAATAAAATTCAAGATCTAGACCTCTAGATTTAGGCCCCGAATTGGAAACTTCTAAAATTTAGGCCTCAAATTGAGACATTTTTATAAAAAATAGGCCTTCTAGTGGAATTTCCCAATTTATGCTCACATTTTCTTTATGTTATCTTTCTTTCTATTTATATATGATATTGGATATGATAAGTTAGAAAATTAGAGATTTTTATAGATAGTAATACAGATAGTATTGGAAAAATTAGGAAAAAAAAAAAAAATCTATTTAAAAACAATTCACAAAACCTAAACCTGCATGCAACTAATAAAAATGGAGGCAGTACTAATTATTGCCCAATTTTTTTGACGGAAAAATATTAATAGAATTATTGCTCTTGCTGTGGCGTGTATATATATATATATATATACTGTAGGAGATCAACTATTAAAAAAGAAATATAATGTAAAATGAAATAAAGTAATTATATTTTATAAATAAATAAATTTATATTTTTTTTAATAAAACTTGTTTAACTAATTTAATTTTGTAGGCTAATACGCAATATTTAATACATATAATTGGCAAAAAAATAATATTACTTTTCAACTGATTATTATATATATGATATGGATGTCAAATTAAAGCTCGTGAAAAGACCACTAAAATGATATATCTTGCATAAAAAACGGATCAGGAATGAAAAAGTTATTAGTATTTTGAAAAATTAAAACAAAATTTAAAATGTACCAAAAATACAACTTACCAAATTATAGTGTAAAATTAGGCGAGAAAGTTGAAATTACAAAAGTAACCTACATTTTACTTTTATATATACTAGTATCGTACCCGTGCGATGCACAGAGAGATTTTTTACATGGTATTATTGCACGTGTTTGTATTATGATTTATGTTTTTATCGTTGTTAATTGTGATATAAGTGGTGAAATAAAGTATCACATAACCGAATGTAATCTACGATGATCCGAAAAATATTAGAATAATAAAAATACGCATAAACTACACATCTACATAAATAAATATTAAAATTTAACATATATCAACCGAAAACCCAATACAACTAAAATTTTGAAAGACCTCCTTCTAAACAACATTGGTGGTAGTCTTTCTTTCTGGATCTTCGTCATCACATACCAAAATCTTCAAACATTTTCTATTCATGACGTGAGATACGGAAACATATAACTGACCATGACTGAAAACAAGTTTTTTCAAGAACAAACCAATATGGTTAAGTGATTGTCCTTGACTCTTGTTTATTGTCATCGGATAAGAAATGATAAACGAAAATTGTCGCCTCTGAAATCGAAAAGGCATCATTTTATCCGAAGGAGTCACAAAAAGTTGAGGGATGAGGACCGGTACACCAGCAATATCCTCTGATATCACCTTTGCCTCGACCGCGTGATCACTAAGTTTTGTAATCACTAATCGAGTACCATTGTACAATCCTTGTGAGTGATCTATTTTTCGCAACATCACTGAGGTACCAATTTTAAGCTTTAGCTTGTGATTAGGCACTGCAGAATATTTTATCGAATTCAGAAACTTTGGAGTGTGAATATCATTCAAAAGATCAACATTCGCATTAGATTTACATGGCGTATCCGAGCTCAAGTACGTTCTACCCTCCGAAGTGTTTTTAGAAGTCATGTACTCGGTAATTGAATCAACAACACTTAGAGTAGGTGCCAGTATGGTTCTGCCACGTAGATAAGAAGTTTCATCACCTACTTTTACCAATATCTGGATACGTGTTCTCAACAATTATTGCAATGGGATTTTCACCTCTTTCCAGAAGAATGTCTTCCAGAATGTCAATCTCCACTTCTCCATCATTTGGTCCACCAATAACACCGTCTCCTATACTTGCTATGCGTTCCGAAAACTTTCTTAGCTCCTGACTCTCAGTATCATTAGGAAGATTCTGCAGACGCATGTTCTTTGTTAAACGTAATACCTTAAAATGACGCCACAAATATGAAGAATTAATGGTCGCGTACGCTATATCATGTCTTGTTCCTTTAGGTACTACATGTAGAACCTGTCTAAAATCTCCTCCCAACACAACACTCTTCTCACCAAACGGAGCCTCCTTCTTCGTGATGTCACGAAGCAACTTATCCAAAGTTTCGTGATAATTCTTGTGTATCATTGGAGCCTCGTCCCAAATAATCAATTTAGACATCCCTATCATCTCATTCTCAGCCAAAGGACTTCCTAACGTTATGTTGGACGAAGAATCCTCACGAATATTGAGTGGAATTTAAAACGCGAGTAAGCAGTCCTTCCACCGGGTAACAGTAGTGATGTAATGCCACTTGATGCAACATTTAAAACTATTTCACCTCTAGATCATAAAGCAGCAGATAGTGTTCTTTACACAAAAGTCTTGCCCGTCCCACCATATCCATATACAAAGAAAGCCCCACCATTTCCAGTGTCTAAAGAGTCCATAACAGATGAATAAACAAACCGTTGCTCGTCGGTCATATCGTCCAACAATTTATCGTGTTCAACACCTAAACCCTCGCAATCATACATTAGTTCATCAGTAATGAACCGGTTTCCAGATCCTAGTTGGTTCGAGAAATCCGCAACATGCATCTTATCATAATCTGAAAGACTCTTTCCACGACTCTGTAACATTTTCTCTATCTTCACAAGATTAAGATTTTTTATTTCTTTATCAGTCATCATCAAAGCTACAAATAAAGAAACATTTATTTGAAATAATAAGCGGTATATATTTTAATTGAAATATTGTAATTAATTCATACCTTGATTCTTCCTTTGAATACGCTGTCTATACAAAATGACATCGGATAAATGTGTCCAACATTGTTCCCAAATGTGCTCAGGTCGTCTATTGAGTTGGAGAACAGGAGTGTGACAAACAACACTTTTAAGTGCTGAGCAGATGCCCAATGGCTGGGCTCCTCAATAGCATCTATATATTCTCTATCATCCTCTAATAATCCCCTAGCATAACAAGCATTTCGATAGGTTTCATACTGTACAACACCAACTTTTCTGATATCAATGTAGCATTTGCAGCCCTTCACAATGTTCAAAACACACCTAACGTAATAGGGGTCACCACATCTAGGTGGTACATAATAAAGCTTACCAATCACTTTACCCTTTTCTCTTTTGACCCACTCTCTATCCTTCTGCTTCCACACAAACTTCTGAGCAACCTCAACTTAGGTAAGATTATTTGCCTCAGGATATTTCTTATTTGCAACCAACCCAGAAACATGCTTTGGCTAACACTCTGGCGATCTATAATATTTCCATATGAGATCACCTTGAGAAAAGACCACAGATTGTTGATTTTCAAGATGAAAACTCAGGCGCTCGACAGGAGGGTATCAATATTGAATTTCAAAACCAAATATCCTCCAAGCAGCTTCACACGGGCATATGTAACGACAATCGTAGTACATACTAATCTCGTCTACATTGTTTCCATTAGCATTGTCAGTACTTGCCTTGTAAATCTTGTTGTGACACGATCATGACATTTGTTTATATACTTGAACAAATAATTTATGGACCGAGATTGATTGCACCACTCAACGTTTATGTGAGCTCCATACTTTAGAAGAAGATATTTATTGTGTGGCACTACATATCCATGATTCAAAGGGACACCACTCTTCATAACTGTCTTCCCATCATCTCTGCGCCTATACATCGGATAACCATCATCATCAATAACAGTAGATTCAACGAACCTTTTTGGAAAGTGCTTCATACATTTGTCATCGTCATCCATCCGTGGAGAATTCGGATGCGCTAATCCGCACGGACCATGAATCATGAACTTCTGTACCGCTAAGTAGTACTTGGGGTCAACTTTTCCATCGGGTATTTCAGCAGATATTATTCAATCAATGTCTGACCCCGTTGGATACTTATCTTCCTTCGCAAGGAAAAGAAGTATGTGAGCATGCGGGAGGCCACATTTTTTAAATTCAATGGTGTATACAACTGCAAATAAATTTAAATACAATTTCAATTTAAATAATTTTAGTAGATATTTTATTTACAATGAGAATAATCATTTATTTAACATATCTGCAATAACACTGCCAAAAACTTTCTTGCAATGTAGCTCATTAATAAGAGCATCAAGTTTAATCTTAAACACCCTAACAACAATATCAAGACGATCTTCCGGTCTCAAGTTTCTTGGTTCAAGAAATCTAACAATCTCTGGCCACTTTGGATTACACATGTAGGTAATAAACACATCGGGATAATCCGCCTAGCTACATATAGCCATCGCATCCTGATAACTCTGAATCATATACCGTGGTCCACCTGTGTAAGATGATGGTAAAACAATCTTCATGCTCATAAAAGGAATATCATTCTCTCCCCGTAAAACAACATATCACTAAGACCACTATACAACTCGACTCGCAATACTTTCTTATTAAGCCTGATAAACAATAGTCGTATTGATTCAATGATAGTATAAAGATCAACCAGAATTTGTTGAGTCAATCTCCGACTCTAGAGAACAGCCACTCTCTGGTTTTTCCTCTCTTGCAAGCGAAACGCAGCAAACTCTCGCGTGCTAACCTTCTTCCGACCACCGCCAGCTGACTCCCTACAAGAAGCAAAAGGTATATCTCACTATATCCATCTTCACCATAAGGAAATAGAAGTGGATATTGTAAACTAAGATAAGACGAATGCATCTTGTTAATGCGCTTCAGTGATCCATTACGTGTTTTAACAATTATATCTCGATCTCCAAGCGCACGATCAAGGTCATCAACCACCAAGGCCGCTACTTCTGAGACAACAGGTAAATTATACCTCCTGCGATCAGTTGTCCTCTCATTCACCAACTTAATTCTGACATCAACACGTCCTTCAACTGCCATCTTTTGAGCGGCCATCTTAAACAATTTTACCATGACATTGTGCTGATCAAGCATGGATTTCAGATCCGCAACTAACTCGGTATGAAGAGCTTCCCTTTCCATATTTTTTCTAACAAAATCAAATTAACAATGCGCTTTAGCTATAATGAATATTGTAGTATTATACTCACTCAAATAATAAAAAAATATTTTCTAACATATATTCAAGAATAGTTTAGTATAGATAATATTACCTCGCCGCATTGATTCTATTTGTAATCTCATTATCAGTATCGTATATATGAAGCTGCGCAAATTTCGGTGTTGAAACCTCGGATGGAAGTAGACTCCCAATTAGATGATAATTTTGACCATGCAACTGGAAAACAGAAGGTCCACTGCCCGTGTTCATGCTCGAATCTATTTTACCTCCCATTGACGTGAATGAGAACATGTTATTGTACGTCCTTATATTTTCTAAATATTGCTTGCCTTTTGCACTCTGACCAGCCAGTAGATCATTTAGAAGTTGAGGAGGACGTGGAAGTAAAGGAAGTTGAATTATTCCTTTCATGCAATATAGACTGTAGACGGGATAAACAGACTTTGGGAAGGATGTCAATCACTCTTCGTACCAGAACAACGCACCATAATGATTACAACTATAAGTACTGTCACCAAAGTCCATATAGTCTAATCATATTGAATAAACAATAAATATTAATGTCAGAATACATAACACATAAAACAGTTAACAAATAGTGTACATAAAGTATATAATGAAGACCTAAAGTTTTTTACCTACAACAGAAGGATTATTAATGTGAGCTTTCCTGGTACCAGCAACTTCTACAATATCACATTAATGAAAATAAATTAACAATATTTTTTTTTCATTTTTTGTTCATACAATTTTATAAATTAACGTATAACTTCAAATAGAGTAATTTGAAAATTCTTTCGTCTCCTTGGTGGTTTTCTAGAAGCTACTGGATGGCTAAGAGACGACAAAGGAATAGATTCTTTGATAGTAGGATTAATGACAGTTGATACAGTTCTGAAACTTGAATCAATAACATTATTATTTCCATTCACTGAGTTCATCAATTCAAGGAAAAAAAGACATATGTTATACTTGAACTACTTAATAATTTTAAAAAATACAACTAAACAGTTTGGTTAAATGTTTACCATGAGTGAAATAGATAGGCTTATTTAAACATAATTTATGCAGTTATGACTTAGTATGATAAAAGCTTATTTAAACATAATTTATGCAGTTATGAAATAGATCTGTGGACATCTGCTTTGTAATTTGTCATGCAATACATCTTGAGCTAAAACCCTAATTTCTTTAAATATGTTACTTAATTTCTATAATATTATGATTTTTAAAGAAATATTCATAATTTTAAGTTGATCTCATAAAATTTTATGATGTTTCTTTTTATATCCATAACTAAAAAATTCGTAAACATTTCATAATACATAAAATTATAGGTTTAGTCAATTTAATTAGAAAACAAAACATTGAAAATATGTTTTAATACTCTCATTTATAGATAAAAATAAACACAATTCTAAAACATATCCTCATTATAAAATATAATATTACCTAAAAAATTTGTATAATTCTAAGTATGTGTTTTATCCTTCTTAAAAGTTATGATTTTCATTAAATAAATTATATTTTATTGAAACTAAACTATTTTTTCTTTATGTTGCATGAGTGATCATCACACGAGCAACAAAAGAAATATTACAAAGAAGAATTATATCAATCTTACAATGTAAGAACTAAAAATATATGATAGATTAATGTCGTGATACTACAACACTAACATTGCCTCTAAAACATATTTCATGTAAAATTCACTTAGACAATCTACTTATTAAAGGCAAATAAATGTGGGAACATCATTAATCAAAATGAAGCAATAAGAGACATCTAATAGAAACCCAAACAAATGTTCAGAAACAATTCAAAAACATTAAAAACATTCAAAAATAAAACCAAAATAACAATTTTCAAAAAACACATCCATTCTGCATCACAAAAAAAAGGTTTAGTGCTCATCTTCATCCTCATCCTCTCCATACTCTTCACCCTCATCTTGTTTTCTTCATCTTTAGTTTCTTCCTCAGAGAAGTAGTCTTCCGTAATTATATCATCATCATCGACCTCTCCTCTTCGTACTGCCTCCTCAAATTAATGACTAGCCTCCCTATGAACCCTTAGAGCTAAGTTGACATCAGGATTGGCTTCACCCTTGTCTTCAACACTAGCATCCGTGGCGGTTGTACTGCTGTCTCCCATTTTTTGTGGAGAAGTTCAAATTCATTCGGTGTTTTGGATCTTGATTAGTCACTCAAAGTTAACAAACCTGTTATTACTGATAATAACAGAGTGATGCCAAAAATTTTCCCATGATGTCTAGGTAAAGATCAAACTGGCCCAACCTAATGTTTATACGAATGAGTGTAGTAGAGAATATCAAATCTACAATAACTCAAACTGAAAGTGCTAAGCAATTGATGAAAATTGTGAAAGAAACGTCTTGAAACTACCGATAACTCTCTCACTGAGACATTAATGCTACTTTGACCATCTTGAAGTTTGATGGTCCTCGTAGCATACATGACATGTCATTGGGATGACAAATATTGTAACAAGACTTAATTGGGGGATGAAAGTAGATGTTAATTTACTTATGCAGTTTATTAAAAACTCACTGCCCCTGAGAATGGACTATTCCAAATGAACGATAATGCCATAAAAGTTAGATGGAACGTGAATGAACTTCACATAATGTTTGTTCATGAGGAAACAATGCTTAAGAATCAGAGGTTTCATTATGTTCATCTCACATTGAATCATTGTGCTGCAAGGAAATCTGGAATGAAAGAAAAGACAAGCAAGGACTCTTTAACGTGAATGAGTCATCTGTCCAAATCCAAAAAAAGGAACATGATAATCCTAAGTGTAGGTTTTGTAAGAAATGTGAACATTTCAAAAGAGATTGTCAGAAGCGTAAAAAATGATTTGAAATTAAAAGTATGTTGTATGTTAAAGTATATTTCAAGTCAAATATAGTTGATGTACATAGCCACCTAGGTTAATCTGATTTACATAAAACACAGCCTTTCTTAATCCTAGAAGTATTTAGGTCTAATTTCGAAAAAAATAAATTACGACCTTTGTAGAAACTGTAATTTGTTTGTTAATATTTTAATTTAGAATATAAATTGCATCTCATATTACAATATGGATCACCAATGCATTATTGTGATAGTCCGCCTATTTGAAAATATAGATGACCGTTCATATGTCTAAAGTTACAGAAATACTATATTTGGGAAAAATCTGTAAAAACATCTTGTAAATTTCCAATATTTATGATGATATCTTTTAATTTTTTACTTTATGAAAATATTATGTATCTTGTAAATAATTGGTAAAATTATCCCGTCACCAATTATAACAGGTAAGTTGACTGGTCAATTGATGATGTGACAATCAAACACTAATGTGATATATTTTTTATTGACAGTATTTTCCCTTTTTAATTACTGATTTAATGACAAATATAAAATATACAAGAATATAATTTGAAATCAATCTAGAATTAAAAATCAATTTAAAATAAAATCTGAAGACCCCAAACGGCCCAGACCCCTCCCCCCCTCCCGCCCTCACCCTCTCCAAAGAAGGCGATTCTGACCGGAGGATTTGTGGTTGCTTGATGTTAACATGTTCAGACTTCAAATCTGGGTTTAAAGTTTCGTACAATTTATCTTAAATAATATATCCTTGCCCTCATGTGACACAGATAAAAAAAAACTTCGTCAAGAACCTCAAGTTTGACCACAACACTGCCTCAAAAGTCTCTGTCGGTCCTTATCCGTGAAATGGAGGTACTCCAACAATCAATATGTACAAAATCACTCCAGTGCTCTATGCATCCAACTTCTTGTTGTAATTCCATCTGATATGTCTTTATTATTTCGTATTTTATATGCATATTTTTTCGATTGTTTGTTTACTTTTATATTTTAATTGATTAAATTAGATATCATTGGTTGTAGGAAGATTTAATTGGGTTTGAATCGAAACTGTGCTTGAATTGGTATTTTGGACTCAGATATGGAGAAGGGGGCCGAGACGGAGAATGAAAGATGAATCATGATACCAGACTTATAAAATGTTGTGGGAAATGGAAGAAGAACACAAAACAACAAATGCATCCAAGAATTGAATGAAAACTGTAAAACCAATTGCACAAAGAGATTACGTGGTTCGACCATAAGGTCTACATCCACGGAGCAGAAACAAACGCCATCTTCACTATGATCAATGCAGTACAAGATTTACAGGAAAAACACACTCGAAACAATGGAGAAAACCTCAACCTAAAATCAAGCTAAACCAAGCTCAAAACCCTCTTGTGTTTCTCACTCTAGAACCCGCCCCTTCTCTCACTAGGTAGATGAATTAGCTCTCTAGGATGATCTCTCAAAAGTCTCTTTACAATCAGGAAAAACCAATCATTTAAACTGATCAAAAAAACAGTTGCAAAACTCCCAAAACAGAAAAACCACTAAAAACAGAAAGACAACGATTTTAGTTTAAACCGTTGCGAAAATCCATTAAAACAGATTTAACAGATTTTTAACCGCCTCTTCCATATTATGGTTTAATTCTGATTTTGAGTCCAAATCCGATTCCAAGAGTGATTCTAATCCATTATGAATGTTCAAGTCATAAATCATTACAAATCTCCACCTAACTTGCACATGAAGACACAACATTTCAATCAATCAATTCTTTCATGAAAACAACATTTTCCCCCGCTGTACTCATGTCCAAAACCTGGACATGTCTCAATTTCTTGTAATGAATCAACTACACTGTACTACTTGGATCAAATCCAAGCAATACCTGAACTTCTCAGAGGGCAATGCTTTTGTGAGCATGTCTGCAGCATTCTCTTTTGTGCTTACCTTTTGAAATTCCACATCTCCTTTTTCAATCACATCTCTTACATAATGCAGTTTCACATCTATGTGTTTTGATTTGTCATGAAAAACTTGATGTTTAACTAAATGTAATGCACCTTGAGAATCACGTAACACTCTAACTGATTTATGCTTTATTCCAAACTCAGATAAGATCCCCTTCAACCAGATTGCTTCCTTAAC
Organism: Ajuga chamaepitys; assembly: GCA_958295605.1. Classification (NCBI taxonomy): domain Eukaryota; kingdom Viridiplantae; phylum Streptophyta; class Magnoliopsida; order Lamiales; family Lamiaceae; genus Ajuga; species Ajuga chamaepitys. The sequence goes on from OY282497.1 coordinate 9,538,008, forward strand.
TGCTTCTGTCATTGCCATAAACTCAGCCTCTGTCGTTGATAATGCTACTACAGGTTGTAACATTGACCTCCAGCTTCTTGTTGCACCAAACAATGTGAAAACATAACCTGATTGTGACCTTCTGTTGTCCAAATTTGCTGCATAATCAGAATCCACATACTCCTTCAAAATTTCTGATGATTCATCACATCTTTTGAACATTATCCCATAGTCTGCTGCACCTTTTAAGTACCTCATTATCCACTTTACAGCTTCCCATTGTTGCCTCTCAGGATTTGACATATACCTGCTGACAACATTTACAGCATGTGATATGTCTGGTCTTGTACACACCATTACATACATAATACTTCCGACAACATTTGAATATGGAATACTGTCCATCTCATGTATCTCCTGTTCTGTTCTTGGTTTCTGCTGTTCTAAGAGCTTAAAATGCTAAGCTAAAGGGGTTGACACATGTCTTGACTCATCCATATTGAATTTCTTCAATACTTTGTAGACATAACTCCTCTACTGCAAACATAACAATCCTTTCTGCTGATCTCTGATGATATCCATGTCAAGTATTCTCCTAGCTTCCCCTAACTGCTTCATCTCAAATTCATATTGTAAATCCTCCTTCAGCTTATCTATTTCATCTTGGTCTTACTTGCTACAAGCATATCATCCACATAGAGCAACAAGAAACTAATAATCTTCTGTCCAGCCTTCTTCATGAACACATAATTATTATACTTAGATTTGACATAGCCAATTTTCTTCATACATCTGTCAAATCTGATGTACCACTGTCTTGAGCTTTGTTTAAGACCATACAAGGATTTCTTTAGTAAATAAGATTTATTCTCATCTCCAGGAAGTATAAATCCTTCTGGTTGGGCCATGAAGATTGTCTCCTTTAGTTCACCGTGTAAGAAAGCTGTTTTTACATCCAATTGCTCCAGTTTTAAATCCATTTGAGCAACTAAAGCAAGTAGTATTCTTATAGAGTAGTGTTTGACTACAGGGGAAAAGATTTCATGATAATCTATCCCTTCTTTCTGAGTAAAACCCCTAGCTACTAACCTGGCCTTGAACCTTATCTTTTCCACTCCAACAAACTCCACCTTTTTCTTATAAATCCATTTACAGCTTACCAGTTTCTGATTTGTTGGTCTTTTTACTAGAACCCAGGTTCCATTCTTTTCAAGTGAATCCATTTCTTCCTTCATAGCAACAATCCAGTTCTCCTTATCCTTGCTTTCTATAGCTTCTCTGTAAGTTCTAGGCTCAGAATATTCAGTTTCTTCTGCTACTATCAAAGCATAAGCAGTGAGATATTCACTCCCATATCTAGTAGATGGCCTAATTTCCCTTCTTTGCCTATCCCTTACTAGTTGATACTGGCTAATGTCTTCTGCCCCACCATGTTCAGCATTTGTATTTTCCCTGTCAGAGGCATCTTGATCAGTGTTTTCACTTTCATCATCATGCTCCACCTCAGCTTGTATTCTGTCATTTGCATGTTTGAACTCAATCTGTTGCTCTTTCTTCATTGGCATCTTGCTTTCATCAAATGTCACATCCCTGATAATAATCTTGTTCATCCCATTTTCAATGCACCACAATCTATAGCCTTTTACTCTCTTTGGATATCCCAGCATTATGCACTTTATGGATATTGCCTCCAGTTTATCCTGTTTTATGCCCATACATCCAAATATCCTCAGATGTGAATATTTGGGTGGATTTCCACTCCACTTCTCTTCAGGTGTCATATACTCATTTGCTGTAGATGGGCTTCTGTTGATCAAGTAGGCTGCTGTTGCTGCAGCTTCTCCCCAGAACTTCTTCTACAAACCTGAACTCAGAAGTAGACATCTTATCCTTTCTGTGACTGTTCTGTTCATCCTCTCAGCAACTCCTTTTTGCTGAGGATGACCTGGGACAGTCCTATGCCTTTTCATCCCCTTTTCTTTACAGAATTCCTAAAATTGTTCTGAAAGAAATTCAAGTCCATTGTCTGTCCTCAGGCATTTCAATGATGATCCTTTCTCAGTCTCTACTTCAGCACACCATTCTTGGAACTTTGTAAATGCATCAGAGTTGTTCTTGAGTACATATATCCAAACTTTCCTTGAGTAGTCATCAATTATACTCAAGAAAAACCTTCTTCCTCCCAGTATTTCAACCTTTGAGGGTCCCCATAAATCAGAATGTGCATAATCCAGGGGGTGCTTAGAAGTGTGCTTTCCAACTGGGAATGGTTTCTTTATACTCTTACTTAAGATACAAATTTCACAGGGGTCAATTTTGAAACTGGTTGTACTTTGTAGCAGATTCTGTTTCAATAATGCATTCATACCAGTTTCACTCACATGGCCTAATCTTTTATGCCACATTTCTGACTCATTCTTCATGATAGTGTTTACATCTCCAATTACAGTTTCTGTTAAGAGATAATACAAACTAGATTTTCTAATCCCTTTCATAACCAGTTTTGAGTTCTTGTAAACATGCAGAGAACCATTTTCAGATTTGAATTCACATCCTTTATGTTCAAGGGTGCCAAGACTTATGAGGTTTCTTTTAAGGAGTGTAATATATCTTACCTCTGTCAGGATCTTCTCTGATCCATCATGCACTTTTGACATGATATTGCCAATCCCTTCCATTGGACATGCTTGATCATTCCCCAGCATGACAGTTCCAGATTTTGATTGTTTGAATTCATGAAACCATTCAAGGTTTGGGCACATATGGAAACTACACCCAGTATCTAGAATCCATTTATCATCAGTCTTGACATCTGTTATGTTCAAAACATCAGCATTTTCTTCTGCTTGGACCAAATCAGCAGTGTTTGTATCCTGACTCTTATGGGCCTGTTTATTTGAATTCATAACAATTTTTCTTCAGATGTCCAGGTTTCTTGCAATGAAAACACTTCCTGGTTTCCTTCTCATCTGCAGTCTTGGATTTAAAATGCTGATTTCTTTTGTTTTGATTCCCTGGAAACTGTTTCTTCTTGGGATAATTTCCTGATCTAATGTTTAGCCCCTCAGCCTGCAAATCTCCTCTTGGACCATTTGAATTTTGCATCTCCTTTTCCCTTAATGCAGTTTGGACCTTAGTAAGACTAATCTTGTTTTCTCTGTCATACAACATGGCATCTTTTAGGTGTTCATAGCACTTGGGCAAGGCATTCAACAGGATTATAGCTTTGTCTTCATCCTCTACCTTTGCCTCTATTCCTTCTAGATCATCCAGATGCTTGCTAAACTTCTCCAACTGATCATCTATAGACTTGCTTTCTTGAATCTTGAAGGAGTAAAGTTTTTGTTTGATGTACAAGTGATTAACCATGGTTTTCTTTTTGTACAGCTCTTCCAGTTTATTCCAGACTTCTTCAGTAGTCTGTTCTGTTGCTACTTCTCTGAGCACCTTGTCTGCTAATGAAAGAATGATGGCTGAATGAGCCTTTTCCATGCGCTCAGTCTTCTGAGCCACATCCATGGACTCCGGGAAACCTTTAATCCCCTTCAAGACACCAGCTAATCCTTGTTGTACCATCAATGCCCGCATCTTAACTTGCCACAACCCAAAATCGTTTCTCCCATCAAACTTCTCAATGTCAAATCTCATGGCAGCCATTCTTCCTTCTTGGAATCAGAATCCGCAGTGATCAACGTGACTCAAACTTCCCACAGACGGCGCCAATTGTTGTGGGAAATGGAAGAAGAACACAAAACAACAAATGCATCTAAGAATTGAATGAAAATTGTAAAACCAATTGCACAAAGAGATTACGTGGTTCGACCATAAGGTCTACATCCACGGAGCAGAAACGAACGCCATCTTCACTATGATTAATGCAGTACAAGATTTACAGGAAAAACACACTCGAAACAATTGAGAAAACCTCAACCTAAAATCAAGCTAAACCAAGCTCAAAACCCTCTTATGTTTCTCACTCTAGAACCCGCCCCTCCTCTCACTAGATAGATGAATTAGCTCTCTAGAATGATCTCTCAAAAGTCTCTTTACAATTGGGAAAAACAAATCATTTAAATTGATCCAAAAAACAGTTGCAAAACTCCCAAAACAGAAAAACTGCTGAAAGTAGAAAGACAACGGTTTTAGTTAAAACCGTTGCGAAAATCCGTTAAAACAGATTTAACAGATTTTTAACCGCCTCTTCCATATTCTGGTTTAATTCTGATTTTGAGTCCAAATCCTATTCCAAGTGTGATTATAATCCATTCTGAATGTGTTCAAGTCATAAATCAATACATAAAATAGGCATGTTAAGAGTTTTATTCTAGTAAACACCCTTTTTGTAATTATCTAAAAGTATATCTCTCGTGCACCAGTTGCACGGATCTTAGATCCGTGTAATCCGGGTCATAGGTAAAATGTATTAGCCCTTATGCCTAAAGTATTATACGTTATGGGTACATATATCACGGTTTAAATATATTACCTTTAAGCATAAATAGTGATAATAACCAGGATTGCATCGTAAAACTGGTGCACGGAAGACTTCGCCATTATCTAAATGTTTTCCTTAAGGAAAAAATATATGATTAAATCTGGTTAGAAGTAGAAAAGATTACGTGAATTAAATAGAAAAAGACGCGCAAGACAGAAACAATTTTCCAATATGCCTCTCTCTCTTCTCTCCCAAAAAAACCGATATATTTCCAGTATTTCTCCTTTTTTCTCTTCATTTGTTTTTTTTTCTTTTTCCTTCAGCAACAATTGCTGGGCAATATTTTATGAAGACTATCCACTCCAACATGAGTGACTAATGTTTTTTTTTTTTGCCTTATTAAAGGGAAATTATTTTAATTGTGTTATTGTGAGCCATATTGATTTTAGTGTTTTTGTTCAATAAAAGTATTTGTGGATCTAAACTTGTATATATATGAATTGTTTATTATATTAAATTGCAACTCAATCAATTGTTCAATTACTTACTAATTTGCTAATGAATTAATGATCCGTAATTGTCATAAATGATTGAACCCTATTAGCAATAAGTTAAATTAATAGTGTTATCATAGTTAATTAAATTAAACTTAATGGTGTCTACAAGCTAAATATTGATATCTGCATCCTCTGTTGGAAATATCCCCGACTAGCTCTGATTAGTCCTTGCATAGGCGCTACGCCCCCATTAACCGCCAACGTTTATTCCTATTCCTCACCGTCTAACCACACATATGCCTCGATTAGCCACGCCTAGGTCCCGACTAGTAGCTAGGCCTCAGCCCATCGCCTAAGTAGCGCCTAGCGACTACTACAACCTGTCTGCATCTATCTCGGCTATTAGTAATTAGATTTAATTGTTTTCATGAATCTCTATACTGTTAGTAATATTTATGAATCACTATCGTACCCAACTCGTTAATGATAAAAGTTGACTGGTTGCTGAGATTGGTCAATTACTTTTGAAAAACGAAGATTTATTACGGCTATCCTAATAAATCTTTAGTTAAGATCTTGAATTGGAGAATATGTATTTGTGAGTCAATGATCAATAACATAATTAGATGTCATACCTTTGATCAACGCGTTATACAGGTTGTAATCGAAATCTTTTTTGTTTGGACTAGAAATAGAAAAATGACCAATAGAATATGTTGCATTCTGAAATTAAGCCTAAAAATTATTGACTCAACTTATTTAAAACATCTTATAAGATCTAACATCTTATAAGATATTTTTAAAGCTTATATGATGTTAAATATTATTTAAAAAATAAGTCGATGAAGTGTTTGATTATAATAAGATGATAAAGCTTATAAGATGTGATTTTTTAATAATTAAAATAGTAAAAGTCAAAGTAATAAATCAAAATAAATTTTTATTTGAGAAATAAGTAAGATACTCCTACTTCTTTAAAACAACTTATAAGCGGTAAACAACTTATTTAAAATGAAATAATAAGATCTTATTTAAAAATGTTGCCAAACACTTTTAATGAACTTATAAACTCTTAAACATATTATAAGATATTTTGGTGAGCTTATAGACTCAGCCAAACATCCTCTAACAATGCCACATCAAAGCGAAAATTGTCACGTGTCAAAGAGCCTTGTAGCTCAATGGCATCACTCTTTGTTTAGGAACCAAGAGGTCTAAGGTTCTAGGCTCATCTACATCCCAACATTACATTGTACTAAAAAAGATTAAAAATAAAAAATCATCACGTCACTATTCACTGGTTACATTGTACTAAAAAAAATTAAAAATTAAAAATCATCACGCCACTATTCACTGATTGGGCAACGTTTGATAGGCGGTCACGAAGCAATTTACTAATTTTGTAACATATAGAGCATTTTTATAAAATAAAAAAATTAAAAAATATTTTTATAAATAGTAGTAAATCTAGAGAGCATTTTTACCAATTTTACCGTATAGGTGCAACCTCTAACCCACCCCCCCAACCAACCCCCCCAATAAAAAACAAAAAAACAAAAAAAGTATAAATTGTGTAATTTTTAAAAGGACCAAAGACCCTCCCCTTCCTCCACGGTGCCTCAAACTCAGGACCAAAGACATAGGTAGTGGATGCTCTGCCACTTGAGTTATCCAACTTTGTCATTATTATTTTTCAATTGGGAATCACTACAATTTCTTCCCTTATTTTGTCAAATGATGTGGCTTCGATGTTGTAAAATTTCTGAATAGCAATTGTGAGTCCAAATTCCTATTAGGTTTTTAGTTGGTGCCCCCCGTGGCTGTGAGATGGTTGCAACCTTAACAGTCTCCAAGTAAACCACAAATTCATCGTTTCTCTTCCTAATATGGGCCGGGTCGGATGATTTCTTGGGGAATTGTTGCTTGCAGGCCTTCACTTGTTTCTTAGCCTCATCGATTTCACCAGGAATCCATGTTTCCTTTCGCCGTTACCAGATCATCATAGGTAAGCACGACTGATACTTCATCCTCAATTCATCGTCTTCAGATTCCTTGGAAAACCTGTCGAGTTAATCTTTGATTTCCTGAGTTCTCTATTGCCATATCAAATACTACGCCGGCCACGATGGAGCTGTTTGTGTCCGTCAATCTCGACAACACCGGTTCGATGATTTTCCAGCACTTCGACTTTTTGTTGGTTAGAGCGCACAGATTTCGCAGGTAATTCTCAATCTCTGATGTCGATTCTTCTTTCCCCTCTTATGATTTTAATATGCGGCCTGTGGAATTTTGAATTGCGGTCGTCGAAATGAGAGCAATGAGGATCATGATTTGCAGCGACGAAACCCATTTTTTGCCTCCTTTAGTAAAGTAGATCCTTGCAATGGAGTAGTATATTTCTTTCACAAGGCTTGTTTATATTCAAACTTAGGGTAACTATTGAAATTAATATCTTATAAAAAAATTTAAAAGCTGTAGAGAAGAAAGTCCTCCCTCTCTCTAGGTAAAAAACCCCAAAACCCTAAAAGCTTCTTCCCTCCCCCTTCTCCTTGGGCCGCCGCCCGCTCCTCCCCCACCCCCAACCCTCCATTTTCCGGCAGCGATTTATCGTAGCCACCGACTACAGGGGCCTTTTCTTGAGCGTCTTTCATTGGATGGAACTCTTGATGTTGTTTGGACCTGTGGTCGGGTTGTGAAGTCGGATCTGGGTCGCTTCTCTCCCATGACGGTCTGCCGTAGTTCATGGAAGAATGGTGGCCGGTACTTCGAGTTCTTTTTGGCAGCTGCAATGGAGGCTAGGGGTCGGTGGTGGTGGAGGGACGGAGGAGCTGGAACATGGTGGTCTACAAGCGGTGGAAGGGGGAAGGACCCACTTTTAATTTTTAGCTGTTTTTCTTCTTTTGGTATTTTGGTTTTTCTGCACTTGTTGTTTTCTTTCGTTTGATTAGTTTGGTCCTTTCGATCATTATCTCGGATTAAGACCGATTCAAGAAAAAACAGTGTTTAGCGTTAGGTTGCTTAGCATCAGTTCCGCTAGATAGGTTTTCTATTGTTTTGCGTATCTTTGTCGTTGATTTTGACTGAAGTTTCCTGTGCATGGGAATATTTTGTCTCCCCTCTTGGAGTGTTATCTCCTATTTTGGAGGATTTTGGACCCAGCACCCTTTCGGGATTGTCGTCTGGGGTTCTTTGGTTTCTGTTTGGATTACTTTGTAATTCAAATGGACCGTTTTGGCCCGTTGGCCAGTGAATGAAGTCTATCGTTTGTCAAAAAAAAAAAAAAAAAAATCAAACTTAGGGTGTTTGCAAACAAAGGTGATTATGAAAAAGTGATTTAAAGTGATTTTTGGTGTAAAATCATAAATTGGTAGTGTTTAGAAAAAAAATAATTTTAACTAATTATAAGTGCTTTTTTAGGTGTTGATGTTTGCAATCTAAAAATCACTTCACACATCAAAATTACCCAAATGCCCTTCTAATTAATTCAATGACTCATTAATTCAGAAATTATTTTCTGAAATTGCATCTACAACATCAAGTAAAAGTTCCAAAAACTTACATTAACAACCCTTAAACTGATGAATAGAAGAGGTGAAAAACTATAGGGAGAAGAAAACTTAACGCCTTAATTTAATAAAAGAGGAATTTTGAGCCAAATACTGTCCGACAAATTCAAGAACAAAACAATAAATAAAAAAATTGAAGTTGAAATTTATCCGACAGCTCCGCGAGGAAGACGATAATGGCGGAGCCGTAGAATGTCTCTTCTCCGTCCACCGACGAGGTATTTGGGGAATGAAATTATTTGGGTTTCCTTTGAATAGCTCCTGCAGGATCTATTAATCATTAAAGACAAAAGAATAAAAAAAATAATATTTACAAATCTGCTACTAAGGTGGTGTTTGCAAACCCATCTAGACTCCCAAAATCAATTTTTAAAAGCACTTTTTACAAGTTGGAGTGTTTGCAAATCCACTTTTAGGACACAAAATAGCTTCTGAAAAGCAATTAAAAGCTGATTCTCAGAAGCTGCTAACACTCATATTCTATCAGCTTTTAGCTTTAACACAATTTTATTTCCAAACACTACCAAATTCTAATTTTTTTTTCAAAATCAATTATAAGCACTTTTCTAAAAGTACAATTGTTTGCAAACACCCCCTAAGAATCCCAAAATCTAAGGTAAAGCAGATTCTCAAAATCTGGTTGGAATAGATTATGGAAAGTGATTTTAGGGCTTGAACAGGAGTTTGCAAACACTACAATTTGGAGGATTTTGAAAATCACTTTTGGGGATGGAAATGAGTTTGCAAACACCCCCTTAATGGTCAACAATTAAATCCTAAAATGTTAATAATTAATATACCCAAGCTATTTAAACTTTTTTTAGAAGAAATATGTTAAAATTTAAAAGTTAAAAAAAAAACCCAAAAAGAAAAAGAAAAGATGAGAAAAATTGGAAAATAAAAAAAAGAATTTGGAAAATGGACCAAACCGCCGGTTTTATGATTTACAAGTTCTACCATTTTGCTGTTATTTCCGGTCCTTTCCAGTCCAACCATCAAAAAAGTTATTTGTAGTATTCTAGACAAAATTTCATCCTCCAGGTTGAACTCGGCCGCTCCAGTCCATTTATTACAATATTAATTTTAATAATTCAACATAATATTTATTTTTCGGTTTATAAATCTTTTTTTACTGTTATTTCCTCCATTATCAATTGAACTTTACAACGATTTTGTACTTGTAATTTCTCATTCACTTTTGAGAAGCAATGAGTTTTAGATCGTGTTCAGATTGAGGGATTTGAACTGCATGAATTTCAAATTTCCTCAAAATAGAGAAGATTTAAAATCCATTAAAATTCTTAAAAAATAGCTCAAAATAAAATCATAAATTTTTAAATCCATGATAATCCGAACAACATCAATAAATTTGAAATCTGAGATAATCCTTCATAGAATATATGGCAGATCATATTCTATTTTAAAAATATATACATCTGATATTAAAAAGAATCCGACATTGTATTTACAGAGAACTTTTTATAAACAGTGTAAACTGAACACACAAGGTAACAATTCAAACATAACCAACCATTAAATCTTTTGAATACAATAAGAGGACAAATTGAAATTGATACACTCGAAGCATAAGCGGTGTGAAATAATTGCAAACCATCTCTCCTAACTGATCATGCGAACAACAAGACAATCCACAACAATAGTAGACATTGATTATCAATCAAGGATGAAGCTGCAAGTTTCTGAAAGAATCTCACTTGATTCTAGTATATAAATCAAGGGTATTTGGGTACTTGAGGCAATGTAGGCTTAGGCAATTCCGGAACCTTGGGAAGTTCTGGCAGCTTAGGAACCTCAGGTTTTGGGAGAGCTGGTAATTCAGGCTTTGGTAAAGTTGGGATCTCGGGTTTTGGCAAAGTTGGGATCTCGGGTTTTGGCATCTCTGGTTTCGGCAACTCTGGTACTGGCAATTTAGGAATCTCAGGCTTCGGCAGTTCCGGAATCTTGGGTTTTGGCAACTCAGGAATCTCAGCTTTGGGTAGCGGGGGCACCTCAGCCTTTGATACGGTTGGCAGATTTGGTTTTGGCAATTCTGGAATGACAGGTTTCGGTAATTCTGGTTTCGGAATTTGGGGGACTTCAGGTTTTGGCAATTCAGGAATCTTGGGTTTTGGTACTTCTGGGATCTCGGGTTTTGGCAATGTTGGGAGTTCGGGTTTTGGCAACTCTGGGATGTTAGGCTTTGGCAATTCTGGGATTTCAGGTTTTGGTAATGTTGGAAGCTCGGGTTTTGGTAAGACCGGAATTTCAGGCGAGTCGAGGAGGCGACGGGCCTCAATCTTATGGCCCGTCATTGACGATAAAGCAATGAGTAGAAACAGGATCATTGACTGGTGTTTTGCCATTGTTAATGTTTGAAGTGATGATGATGATGACGATGATGATGATGATGACGATGATGATGATGGACAATTCTTGAAATTGTAGTTAGTTTATATAAGAGCTGGGAAGTGGAAAAGCTCCAAAATTTGGCTTGGTTGGTCAGAAAATTACCTGAGTTAGTTCAACTTCTCTTTATCGTACGTATATTATATTGTTTCCAATTCAATGTTGTAAGCTTTCTATATTAATATTTGCATAAAGGTAAAAACTTGGTGTGGGCATATAATGCACTATATGTTTATTGTATACTCGGGTTCAAAATTAGGGGCGCGGACTCGCAAATCAATTTTCTTTATTTTTATTTTATTTTTTTAAATAATAGTATATATAATGTTGTTTAATAGTATATTATGTTACCTAATAGTATACGTTTACTTATTTTTTTTTTTTGAAAATAAAGAATCTTATTACTTAACTCAAATCATTAACTACAAGACTCTTAAGCCAAACAGGACAATCATTTCCCATCCAGACAGACGGACTGGGAGATAAAAAAGAAAAACGGGCCAAATTGTGAGCAACCTTATTACAACTCCTACTCATATGCGCTATCTTCACAATTTGTTCTCCTCGTATGAAACCAGAAATCTCTTCTATCAGAATTTCAGAATAATCCAAAGAATTCGCCACCCCCGTGACTGCCTGCACAGCAAGTAACGAATTCGAATAAGCACTTACTAAATTGTAACCGCATTCAACGCAGAAACGCAAGCCACTACACAAAGCCTCTAATTCTGCTTCCTTAACAGACATTGGCCGTCGAATTTTGTGTGATGATGCAGCAGCTATGATCTCACCATCATGATCTCGAATCACAAATCCCACACCATACAGACCCTTAATCTCATCAAAGGCGGCGTCAACATCCAACCTCAACATACCCAATGGCGGTCGCTCCCATTTTTGCCTCGACATATCCACAGCATTACATCCACCATCCTTACAAGCCAACCCCATGGAAGCTTTATCAAATTGAAATATATACGCCTCCACTTCCATCCATAATGGGGTCTTAAAAATCCGATCCTTTCCATGAATAAAACGACATATGGAATGCCACACCAACCAAGTAGCAAGCACAAACAATCGAAATAATTCGAGACCAAACAAATCTCTAATCATAGATGCGCAATCAATAAAAGATGTATTCCTCAACCGCTTCAATGACTCCCAAAAGCAGCTACCTTTCCAAAATGGCTTAACATAATCACAAAAGAATAAACCATGTAAAGTAGTTCCCAATTCAACACCACAAAATTTACACATCGGAGACATAGGCACGTGATGACGAAATAAATTAGCGGGTAAAGCAATGAAATTGAAAGAGGCTTGCCAAAGAAAAACCTTAACTTTTGGTGGAAGACTCAGAGCCCATAAGAATTTCCACCAATCCGAACATACCAAGCTAGTAGAAACTGGAGGGTCAAAACCACCTATAGCAACTCTATAGCCACTCTTCACGGTATAGTGCCCCTTCCCTTCAAACTTCCAATACCGTCTATCAAGCCGATCATTTTGCCCGAGCGGGATATCCATAATAGCTTCCGCCTCATAAGGGAGAAACGTTGTACGTAATTTAATCTCATCCCACACACGACCCGAACCAATAAAATAAGCCACTGGTGCAGCCGACGCACCAAATCTAGAGGAAATACGCCCTGTCGTCAATCCCGGAACCCATATATCACGAAAAGGTGCAATATTCCTTCCATCTCCAACACGCCACATCAAACCTTTTTCAAGAATATCTCGACTCCAACAAATGGATCGCCAGATATACGAAGGATTAGACCCCACATCCGCCTCCATAATATCACAATACTTAAAATATCTCCCTTTCAATAATTTAGCTACTAACGATTGAGGATTATGTATTATTCTCCATACTTGTTTAGCCAACATCGCCTTATTGAAAGATATGAAATCCCGAAAACCCATCCCTCCTTCCATCTTTGATTTACACAGCTTATCCCAACTCATCCAATGCAAACCCTTAGAAGCAGAATTAGAGCCCCACCAAAACTTTGCACAATACTGCTCCATCTGATGGCAAATATTTGCTGGCAAACGAAAGCAAGACATCACATAGGTCGGTATAGCTTGTAGAACTGATTTAATTAAAACCTCTTTACCGCCTCGAGAGAAAAACTGAGAACCCCAACTCTCAATCCTTTTAAGCAGACGTTCTCTTAAGAAACGAAATTGTAAACTTTTGTCAAAGGTACAATAATGTTTTTGGAATAATATATAATTTTGTTGCCTAATAGTATATATTATGTTGTCTAATAGTATACGTTTATAAGTTTTAGGTACAATAATTTTTTTTGAATAATATATTATGTTGTCTAATAGTGTATATTTTGTTGCCTAATAGTATACGTTCATTAGTGTTGAAATTAATAATAAAAAAAAAAAACGCGATCGTCGGGTCGCGAGCTGACGTACGCGAAAATCACAATTAATCATAATTAAACGCGTTTTTTGAGTTCCCTGCTTTAATTTAAAGAAGTGTACAATAAGTCTATTATACATCATATGCACACAAGTATTACTCTTCCATAAATAATAGAACCGAAAATCTCTTTATTTTTTAATTAGTTCTTTCTATTATAATGTTTAATTCAATTTTTTATATCTTAATAATAAAGCATACAATATTGGCAGGAATGATAAATGCCAAAACTCTTGTGCCTTGCACCCGATTTTCTGAGTATTACTTGTTCGGGGCATTTTGAATAAGGGGTATAATTAAAAATTTGTACTCATCCATTTGGTACAATATTATTTGTACTTATTTAATAAACATCATTCTTTAACAACCACAGTCTTTTAACTCCAATCACTTCTCCTAACTTAGTCACCCCAACTTCAACCAAACATACTAGGTACATAATGGAGACATAAATTATAGGTATAAATAAATTTGCTGATTCTATGAGTGGGGAAGGATGGGCGGTGGCGAACAACTCCAAGAGTAACACTATATATGAGGGGCATGGCTCCCAAACGTGCATAGGTCCACGGCTGCGTGGGGCCGCACCACTTTAACTCCCCTGCGGCTATTTTTTTGCTTTTCTTTGATTCCAGCCTTTATTTATTAACTAGAGAGAGCATAATATATTAGTTGGTATTTAAATTTCCCATTTACATTTTTCTGTTCTTTTTTTCCTTCCATTATTTATTATTATTTTTTCCTTTTTTTATTTGTTTTGTTTCTCACTTATAAATTGTATGATATTTGAAAGCAGTAGTATTTTGTTTCATAGTTTCATTTCTTTTATCTTCTAACCGCTTACAATTTGAAAAATAATGTATCCAAAATGAATTTTATAAAATTTCAATTATAACAGTATTATGTAAAATTTTAATTTTCAATTCGGCACAATGTTATGTTTTTTTATTAAATTTAAAAATTGAATTTAAAAAAAAAAGTATTAGGTTAATTTTAAAATTGTAACGAATATTTATTTAATTAATTGTATGAGTGAAAATTGTAAATAAGATTTTAATAAATTGAAGATGTAAAAATAAAATGAGTGGTTTGAATGTGGAACCTCAAATAGTATAATTTGTACCTTGAATGATTGGGGAAGAATAGGTAAAAATATAGTAAGTATTAACTTTTGATGTGACAGTAATGTGGCAGTAATTGTACCTACTATCACTAGAGATGCTCTTAACTAAAAAGTACTATTTATTTTATCTAAAAATTAGTTCTTATATACCCTACCTGAAAAATATAATAGCAGGGTCGGTCCAATGTTTCAAATGGATGGTGCTTAACAAAAAAATGGAAAACTAAATATTAATATCATTTTTTCGAAAATATTTTTTTATCAAAGAGACCATATAAAACAAAAAATATCACTTGCAACTGAAAAACAAAACATAAAATGGAGGGATCCCCTTAAAATATTAATATATGTTTTCGAAAATAATTTTCATCTACTAGACAATACAAAAAAAAAAAAATATGGTGTGTTCGCCTACCAATTACACTACACTACAAGTTAACATAATATTATATATCACAAATATATATTATATTAAAAATTAGAGGCCCTGGTCGGTGGAGCACCCGATGTGGCTACGCCGCCTTGACCGCCCCCTGCCTAATAAGTAATATTTGTTATTTTGATAGTATTAATTGTTTAACTAAAATGTATTACTAAATTACCTAACAAAATATTATTCACTTCGAAAACTTGTCATGCAGTTGGTGGACAAGATATTAGATATATATTATGAAAGGAAGTGGTGTATCTAGAAATCTAAAATTGGGAGTACGATATATAAAAACGTTATTAAATATTTAGAATTCTACAACGCCAAACATAATGTAAAACAAATTATACATAATATAAAAAGATATTGCATTTACGATTTTATAGTGGTATATATTTTTTATTTTTTTTGCTTCTTTTCAGGATTTTCTTTTATTAGAAAAGAACCATTTGCATAAAAAATTATATTTCAAAGAAAATGACCTAGATAAGGAAAATATGGACAAAGAAAATGTATACCTTTATAGCTTGAAAATTTTAGAACTATATATTGATTGACCACATTGATAATTGCATGATAAAGTTAACATTATGACTAAATTTCAATCCTAATTGTGGTAAAATATAAGTATTATTTTGATAAAATATAAAAATCGGCTATAACAAAACACAAAATTGAAATAACTACCAACAGGATTCAAACACCGATTGATGGAAAGAGGATTCACATGCATTATCGCTGCGCCGACATGGCAATAATGCCTAAAAATGCTACCTATAAATTAAAAAACTAAATATTAAAATGCTACCTATAAATAAAAAAAAACTAAATATTTTGAGAGTAAAATTACGTGCTAACCTAAAAATACTACCTATAAATAAAAAAAACTAAATATTTAGATGATAACCCTTGTTCGATGCTGCATACGCTACTTATAAAATGTATTATAAATATAAAAGTCGGGAAAAGGTAGATTTATAGGAAATAAAGGATTATATACAAACCAAATTAAATCGTATCAACTTAAGTTTAAAGGTAGAAACTTATATGAGACCGTCACATGGTGTGACTGAAAAAAAGTATCACTTTTTGTGATAAAAGTATCAGGTTTATCTATAAAAGTATCTTTTTTTTTTTAACAAAAAGAAGTATCACTTTTTGTAGCAAAAGTATCACCTTTATCTGTAAAAGTATTATTTTTTTCGTGTAAAATAGTAAAAATATATTTCGTCACACGTGTGACCGTCAGACATAGAACTCACTCAAGTTTAAATTGGTGTCGGTATAGTACTCACTAATAATACGTCTTAAGTGTTTGAAAGTGGTAGATATAATGAGGTGGCTGCCTAATTGGAGAGAAAGAGGACTTGAAAACATTTTATGTACCAATCCCTGTGTGATGTACCATCATTTCTGGTTTAAAAATATTGGTCCACCTAACCATTGAAAAGATAACTTAAAGCAATTTAGCCGAGCTTATATCTGATGTTTAAAAGCGTTTAATTATAAGATGTTTAGCCGAACATCAATCAACGCGGAACAAGGATCCCATCAGAAAAATTGAAAAGTATCACCTAATCTACTTACTGCATCAATAATTGTTGACACAACCTGTTTTTTATCCACCACCAAATCCTTCAAATCATTCTTCGCTTCTCCATCGGATGACAGGTCTTGGCAGCGCCTGAAAATCGGATCCAAAGTTAGGTCAAACAATCCATTTCAGAACCAAAGAGAAAAAGGCTATAGGAACCACTCTTTTCTCACCATTAGATCGATTCCAAACTTCTCTTCCTTCTGATATTCATTTCAGCTAGAATGGAGATTCTGAATCTAGATAAATTATATTATTACTAATAAACTTATGCTATTAGGCAACATAATATATATATTATAAGCAAACAGTAAATATACTGGAATTTTATAGAGTAATATACAAAGAATAAATAGATATACTGTAAATTGTAAATATTGTATTGCTAAATGAACTTATACTTTTAAGCAAGTTAATATGTGCTATAAGGAAATAATAATTATGCTATAAGCTGGAAAAATCACTACAACATAAATGAGCTAATGTAACACCCAAAAAGTGTTACATATATACTAAAATATGTTACTATAGACTTTAGATAATACTTTATTGGTGTTACATTTGCCGGTGCTACCTAAAGTCTAATGTAACACTTTTGATGATCTTTGGTAACACTGTTACATTAGATTTTAAATTGTAACACTTTATGGTAACACTAAAAAATGTTACATATAACCCCCTTTATACTTTTAATTGAAAGAAAAAATTAAAAATTTTCATTACAGGCTTTCGACCCCAGGTTACTAGACTGCAGGAACTTAAGCGCAAAATATTAACCACTAGGCTACAATAACTTTTTTAGTTATTTTTTTAAGAAAAACAATATATACACAGGATTTTATTGTAATATCAATAAAATACACTCAAAATTAAGTTTTCATCAAACTACAATCTAACTTAATTTTATTTAGGTTATTCATATCAATTTGACACAGTGTTTCCATTAATTCTTTTTTTTTTTTCATTTTCATCCACTCATATATATATAACTTATTTTATATCACATTAATTTTATACATCTAGTTATTGTATATAAATCTTAAGACATTATCATTAATTTTAATTACCATAATTTTATGTATTAAGACACCTTAATTGTTGTGTTTTATAGATTCTAAATAAAAAAATAAACTTCAAACATGAAGAGACATGACCAAATGTCCCAAGTCTAGGTTCTCAAACTTAAGAAATGTATTCAAATTCTTAAAGGCTAAAGCTACAAGTCTATTTTGTAATTGTTTAGTAAAAATATAATGTGTGTATATATACATATACACAAATAAGTCACAAATAAAATTTAATTTATTTTTCATAACGAATAAGTAAATCTTTAGGTGCTCTAATAAATTGTTATTTTTGTAGGTCTGAGTCGATCTTTTTCACCACTTATGTTACAGATATTTTGTTGTGATAATTAAGATGTAACACATGAGACAAATAAAAATTAAAGTCACATAAGAAAAATAATCCACAAATATTTAATTAGTTTAAAATAAATTAAATAATTTATTATTTACATTTGTTACTTATTTATAAGTGTTACATAAAAGTGTTAGTTATTCAAAAGTGTTACATAAAAGTGTTACATAAAAGTGTTAGTTATTCAAAAGTGTTACATAAAAGTGTTAGTTATTCAAAAGTGTTACATAAAAGTGTTTTCACCACTTATGTTACAGATATTTTGTTGTGATAATTAAGATGTAACACATGAGACAAATAAAAATTAAAGTCACATAAGTAAAATAATCCACAAATATTTAATTAGTTTAAAATAAATTAAATAATTTATTATTTACATGTGTTACTTATTTATAAGTGTTACATAAAAGTGTTAGTTATTCAAAAGTGTTGCATAAAAAGTGTTACTTATTTAAAAATGTTACCTAAATGTGTTACAATTTAAAAGTATTACGTTCAAAGCGTTACATATTCATAAGTGTTACAAAAGTGTTACATAAAAGTCAATTTTTTTAAAGTGTTACATACGAAATATTACATAAAGTCATTTATGTTGTAGTGAATAAATGTACAGTAATTTACAATTTACAGTAGATTTATTTATTCACAAAAAAAAATAAAAAATTATGTTGTAACTCTGATTATAATATTATGTTGTTCGGCGTAGTAAACTATACTATTAAGTTGAACAAACTATGATGTATCTACTAAACTATACTGTAAACCGTCGAAATAAATTTTGGTATAATAATATTATTATATTGTTAGGCATAGTAAATTATATTATTAGGCTGAACAAATTAACTATATTGTCTCTACTAAACTATAATGTAAACTGTCGAAAAAACTTTTTTGACTGTCATGAATGTTGAAGGAGGAGGCACGCGAATTTTGATTGGGCGCAAATTTTAACTTTTTCTCTTATTTGAGTGTTTCACTTTTTTTACAAAGTGAGTTAATTTTCTTGAGGTGCACAAAGCCACTCTTAATGCTAACTAAATTAGAAAGAAGGAATTGACTCACTATCATCACCCAACATCTCTAAAATAACTTATGTAAGCCATACTTAATTAAATCATATATTACACCCACATACATTACACATACTTTCTTCACATGCACTACATATGATTCACACGTACACTGAACACGTTATAAAAATATAAACATAATTCACACATAAATTAAAATATGTGTTTGATGGTGAGTTCCAAGTCCGTCCGCCAAATTAATAGCTAAATCTTTTCGCTTAATTGATTGCATGCTTAGCTTACATTATTCAAATACTTTATTAACTTATAAAATATATAAATAAGTTTGATGAATTCACCCTGCAAGTCATCTTTTCAATAGTTAGGTGGACGAATCTTTCCAAACCAGAACAGATTGTACCTTGTAATTAAAGTTATTGGCAAATACAAATTTTGGAAGTCGTCTTTCTCTCCAATAAGACAGCCACCTCATTTTTAGCTTAATATTCCATATAATATATAAATATATATATCTACATGTATCTACCAATTTTGAACACTTGGACATATTAACTATAAAGTACTTATACTGATAACCAATTTAAACTAACTTGATACAATTTAATTTGGTACGTATACTTTATAACCCTTTATCTACCTTAGGGCCCGTTAGTTGCGGGTTTAGGGGTAAGAAATGAAAATGAATGATGACTTATTTTCATTTATGGTGTTTGGTACATAATAAATAAGTTAATCATTACTCCATTTTATTAACAATTCTCCCAATTTTATTTCTTAATATGATTAACTCCTCATTCATACCCATTACCATTACTATTGATGATTTGCAACCAAGCGGACCCTTAGTTTTCTCAAACTTTAAATGATATATTACTGTTTATATGCATCAGTTTCATTATTAGTGGAAAATTTTCATTTTTAGTTATATCAGCTATGGTTCCTTGTAATTTCAGTTCATTCAATAGTCTTTTGCGATTTCAATACTATAAGACTAGGTTTATTCACAACTCAACCTATTAATAAAATATTTATTTCTCTCTCATCCACATATACAATATACTCAACAACCCAAAATATACATTTTTATACTTTATCAACAACCTAACACAACCCAATATTTTAATAAATATTAATTTTTTTTATCCAAATACATAACCTATTTCCCAATAAAATCAATATTTCTGCTACGGTTTAATAATTGCATATGTTTTTAGCGCTTTTCTAATATATTTCAAGCGGAAAAAAAAAATTATTTTAATTTCGCAATTACAATAAGGTAATTTTTTTTCATGCTCTTAAAATAACATGCATGCTAACACAATAACTAACTAAAATTGCAAAAGTTTGAATTACGAAATTGAAAAAAGTGAATTAAGCTACAAATACATGTGAGAAAAGAGATAACATTAGACTCTATTTATAAAGTTAAAAAAATAAAGAGCTTCAAATTTTAATGTAGAAATATGCATATCAACATTAAACTCTACTTGTAGACGGGAAAAAAAATAAGAATTTCGATAACTTTTTAAATTTTTGTAAAACAAAATTATGTCATTTATTTATCATTAAAACTATATTCGATAAATAATTTAATATAACTAATAAGGGGGTGACATGTGACAGATTGTAGAATGGAGTTGGATCGTGGAATGGGTTGATTGACCAACCCAAACTTTTTAACTAAATAAGAGGTACACGGTGACTCGATGTACAAGCTAGAGTTTTTTCCTTAATCCTTCCTGCCAATATTGTAATCATTTTTATTATGATTTAAAAAATGATTTAAACATGATAATAAAAAGAACTAGTTAGAATATTAAGAGATTTCTCATTCTATTATTATGCAAATTTTAATTTAGAATTGTAACAATAAGACAGATACAATTGGAAACAATATAATATAAGTAGGATAGAAAGAAGTTGAACTAACTCAGATAATTTTCTGACCAACCAAGCCAAAACTTTTGGAGTTTGTCCACTTCCCAGCTCTTATATAAACTAACAACAATATCCAATTGTCCATCATCATCATCATCACTTCAAACATTGAAAAATATTGATCAAGAAAACAATGGCAAATCACCCCTCAATGATCCTGTTTCTACTCATTGCTTTATCGTCAATGACGGGCCATAAGATTGAGGCCCGTCGCCTTCTCGACTCGCCTGAAATTCCGGTCTTACCAAAACCCGAGCTTCCAACATTACCAAAACCTGAAATCCCAGAATTGCCAAAGCCTAACATCCCAGAGTTGCCAAAACCCGAACTCCCAACATTGCCGAAACCCGAGATCCCAGAAGTACCAAAACCTAAGATTCCTGAATTGCCAAAACTTGAAGTCCCCCAAATTCCAAAACCAGAATTACCAAAACCTGTCATTCCAGAATTGCCGAAACCAAATCTGCCAACCGTATCAAAGGCTGAGGTGCCACCACTACCCAAAGCTGAGATTCCTGAGTTGCCGAAACCCCAGATTCCGGAACTGCCGAAGCCTGAGATTCCTAAATTGCCAGTTCCAGAGTTGCCGAAACCCGAGATCCCAACTTTGCCAAAACCCGAGATCCCAACTTTACCAAAGCCTGAATTACCAGCTCTCCCAAAACCTGAGGTTCCTAAGCTGCCAGAACTTCCCAAGGTTCCGGAATTGCCTAAGCCTACATTGCCTCAAGTACCCAAATACCCTTGATTTATATACTAGAATCAAGTGAGATTCTTTCAGAAACTTGCAGCTTCATCCTTGATTGATAATCAATGTCTACTATTGTTGTGGATTGTCTTGTTGTTCGCATGATCAGTTAGGAGAGATGGTTTGCAATTATTTCACACAGCTTATGCTTCGAGTGTATCAATTTCAATTTGTCCTCTTATTGTATTCAAAAGATTTAATGGTTGGTTATGTTTGAATTGTTACCTTGTGCCTTCAGTTTACACTGCTTATAAAAAGTTCTCTGCAAATACAATTTCGTATTTTCCATTACAAAAAAATGTCTTTGTATAATACTTTTTGACATCATAATTGTGGTCACTAATAATAAGTTATTTGTGACTACTTGTTATCACAAATCTATCTACAAATTATTTAAGACAATTTTAAAACTACTTTTAAAAACAACTAATTGTTGCAAAACATACTTGAGATCATTTGAGATCACTTTTGGTCACAAATATATTATTTGCGTCGGAGTTATTAAGACGACAATAAAGTTGTGACAAATACTCATTATTTTAGACCACGTCACTTAAGTTGTGACAAATATTCATTATTTAAGACCATTTTTTGTGGTCTCAAAAAACTCTTATTCTTGTAGTGTTTTTTTCTTTTTTTTTTTTTTTAATCTCAGGTTTAATATATATATATATTAAAAATACAAGAAATGTATATTTAAGAGATTTCCATTGCTATTTGTCTCCGTTTCACAAATACCAGTACTTATTGAGAAAATTATTTGTAAGAAACATACAAACTTGAAGGGGCTTTTAGTTTCTTAAATAATAGACGTCTTTTGTTTTGGTCAATTGGTCTTAATGTGAAGGGTAGTTTTGTTTGTTGGGAAAATTTTTTATCTATCACATTTGGGGAAGGACATATTAAATCTAACCAACTTCTCATATATTATCAAAACTATCACCCCTCATTCCCCCCCTCCCCCCCAGGACACCTAGCCATCCTAATCCCCCCCACCACAGCCTGACACCCGCCGCCCACTAACCCACTCCCTCACTCTCTCTCTCTCCTCTCTCCTCTCCCCTCTCTCTCTCTCTCTCTCTATGTCATATAAAAAGCGCGCCTATTCATCTTCTTCCATTTTACCTGCTCATTCTCACCCTCATTTGAAAATTTACCACTGTGTAAACCTTTCCCTCCCAAAATTCTGAAAATTCACCGCTTTCAGAGCCCACATACCTTGAGCTTGTTTTGCCATATACAAGAGAAAATTAAAAATGGTGTCCGCCTTACGGGGTCGCGTTCTTTTTTCCGATCCCCAACAAGTCGCCGGTGCCGGGCGCCAAATAACGGCTGAGAGGGGTTCAGTCGGTCGGTCGCCTCGAAGGCGAAATACAGTCCCGGAAACGCCGAGGAACGAAACTGCTCCAGCACCTCCCGTGCCAGTTAGCCCTGGAGTTCGTACAAGAGCAGCCGCTGCAAGAGAACTTGGGACGACAGGGACACCGATTAGGCATGCACAGACGTCTTCGTGCATTCAACAACCCGCTCAGGCTACTGGTCCTCCAGGCACTCTCTCCCCTAGTCATGATTCGGGAGGAGGTGGCCCCTCTTCGTCTGGGTTCGTTGAGGGAGAAGACAGCGACGAGGTAAATATTTGTTTATCGTGTGGGTTTGTAATTAATGCAAGATGGATACTTGAATTCTTTTCCCAATTTACTTTTTAAAAATATTTGGTTTCCCGTCTGCTCTGCTGTGCATTCTCTCACCTGTCCTATGATATGTTATATCCGTTTGTTATATGGTGAAAAATTCGAGCCGTAGATACTGTAAATGCGTTGGCATTTAGTTGGTTTTAAATTTGTTTATAAAAACACAGATTATCTGAAGAGGCTGTTGTGTTGGTTTTGTTTTCCATGTAATTCGGGCCTGTTTATCGATGTGCGTTGTGGGGGCGGATTGTATCGTGCCACACATAATTCGGGCCTGGTTATTGTTGTGTTGGTTTTGCTGATGTCCTGTTTTCGTGCCTCAATGTTGATCGCGTATCATTAGCACGAAGACAACGACATTAGTCTATCTAATGAGTTTTGCTTACTTTCTGTTCATTATGTAGTTTAATCATAATTTCGTGCCTCCGACTGTCTCCGCATTTGCCTTAATCAATTAGTACAATTTTGGATGGAACGCTCTTGTATGGTATTCGTGTGGCATAATAATGTTTGGGTTTTACATGTTACATGTTGCTCTGTTGGTGATGGGGTTGTCCTGGAGTTAAATGTTTTGCTATGACAATTTATCTTTTTCGTCAATATAAACTGGAATTGCAAAGAACGGATGGATTCAATTGAGAACGCTAGCATATGCGTGTGTTCTCATATACATGTGACACTATGTTGGTGATAATAATGTGTGCGAGAGCTTTCGTGCGTTTGATACGGATATCTGCAACATGCAGTAATCGTTATCGTAAAAAGCTATTGTTCTGTTCTTTCGATGACGGGCACTGTAAATTAAGTATTTCTGGTTCAATAGTTGACAGGTTGGTGATCTTAATTTCAGATAAAACGCTATTGCCAATAACCCCTTGTCTTACATTCATCCTTCTTACTACATTCATGGTGTTTGATAGGATAAACAACTTACTCCCTCTGATTAGCATTAGTGACTCTTTTTTTCTCGGTGCAGTGGTATTGGAAGTGTCCATTAATGCAAGCCAGACGGCACAGGATCAATGGATATTGTCGGTTTAGCGTTGCTACAATAATCAAGCGGAATTTGGGCGAGGTAGGACCGGCTGCAGTCGAGGGATACAGGTCATCAGTGTTCGGGCCCCTCCTTCAATTCGACGGTGATGTGTTGAGAATCCCGAGCGTAGCAATGGATGCAGCTGTATCATTCGAGATAGTGAAGAGAGGTGTCATGGGTACACCTGAGATGTGGTTTCAGGTTGGTACACAGCCAATCAGGTTTAGCGAAAGAGAGTATGCTTTGGTTACGGGCCTCAGATTTGGTGATTTCAATCTTCAAAGTTATCCGGAGCCACCAGCGAGTGGGGTGTTCATGAGACGTTTGAGGGGTAAGCATATTCGGTTGAAGCGATTGATGACGATGTTCGAGAACCGAGTTTTTAATAACAGTCTGAACGACACTCTCAAGGTTGCTAAGGTGCTATATCTGTACTACATTCTGCTTGGACTGGATGCACCAAAAACATTTGTTGACCCTTGGGTGTGGACGTTGGTTGAGAGCGAAACCGAATGGGACAGGTTCCCCTGGGGGAGATACACCTACATGAATCTGATCAGATACATGGTGGACCTTACACTTAGTGTCACTAATGACTCGAATCGTTATCATTTTTACGGATTTACCACATCTTTCCTTGTGAGTTATTGTTTTACTCTACCTGATTTTCATTTCTAGTTTGACACTGGAATGTACCCAGAAGTCAATTAAACCTGTGTACCATCTCGGCGGTGTAGATATGGATATTCGAGGCCATCCCGCAGATCGGCGAGGACTGTGGAGATTTGGTCGCCGAGGATGCATTGCCTCGGATGTTAAGGTGGAGGCCCAAAAGGACCGGGGTTGACTACAAGGCCGATCGGTTTTTCCAAAGAGATGTAAGATGCTATGTCGAACATGCAGTAAATTTAACGCGATTATGTGTGGCGCGACACACTCATTGACATATTAACGGTAAAATTTACCCATTTGAACTGTATTTTCCTTTTGTGCAGCGTCTGTGTTTTACAACACTCGTCCCAACTGCGGCTGAGGCAGTTACATCTTATTGGCTAAGCGTTGGAGAGGAGGTCGTCCCAATTTTTGTTCCGCCAGCCGTGCCACATTTAGTTCCTGACCCTGTCCCGGAAAATTTAAGTGATGACGTGTCGGAAGACGCGGGAGGGGATGTTGGACCGAGTAGTGGCGGAGCACGTGGAGCGTCCTCACGGAGAAGACGTCTTCACCGAGCAGCCCCCGTCGTAGGGTTACGACGTAGCTCCCGCGTCAGACGGGTTGTGGCCTCCAACGCTGCCGCGGGGTACCGAGATGACGATTAGGATGTTAATGAACCAATTGATTTGGCGGACGACATGTGAGGTGATGTTCAATTTCATCAAGTGAGCCTATACTTTGTAATATGGTGTGCTGGGAATGTGGAACCGGAGTTAGGGAGTGGAGAACCGGTGGTTTAAACCAGGATTTATCATCAAGAAGACAGATTGGTCATGAGCAAACCGGGTTCGAGTTAGGTGGTGTAACTGTCATTTGTGACGAAGCAGTTGCAGTTAGTGACGAAGCAAAACTGTCACATTTGTCCTGTAGCTCAGTGTAACTTCTTGCAGTTATAACTTCCTATCCAGTTGCATTCGAGCTTCAATCCATATATCATTGTAAAGCTCTCATTGAGGAGAACATAACTACGTAGCATTATCTCCTATACTTTAGATTAGAGAGAGTATTTAGAAATAGAGTGTTCGTGCCCTAATTCACATTCAGAATTGGGCATTTCGTTTCTTGAGCTAATTCTCTGTAATTGATTGAAGTTCTTAGTGGATTGAGGTGTGCCTTGCCTCCGTGGATGTAGTTCATCTTGAACGAACCACGTTAAAACTGTGTTTAATCCATTTCTATTTCCTGTTCTGCGTAAGCTCAAATTCGGCCACAACTCTGGCCGAACTGTGGGTGTGAATTCGAATTGTTTTCTTCGTACAATTTCCAGGTTCTTTGGTGTTGTGTGTTCTTGAGTTGTTTTCACTAACAAGTGGCGCCGTCTGTGGGAAACAACTCTCACAGCTTGAAGAAGGGAAGGAATGGCTGGTATGAAGATGGACTTTGAGAAGTTTACAGGGAGAAATGATTTCACACTGTGGAAGATCAAGATGAATGCAGTTTTGGTTCACAATGGCCTTGATCTTGCTTTGATACCTCTTGATTCGTGGGAAGCCAGTGAGAAACCCAAGTTTGCATCCGTGGATAAGAAAGCCCTCAGTCTTATCTTTCTGTGTTTGGGTGATAAACCGCTAAGAGAGGTCTCAAGATGCAAGAGTTCCTTAGAAGCATGGAAGAGGTTGGAGGAGTTGTATCAATCTAAGTCAGTTTCCAACAAGCTGTTCTTAAAGCAGAAGATGTTGGCCTTCACGATCACTGAAGATAAGGTAATTTCTGACCAACTTGATGAGTTTATTAAGATGGTTGAGGAATTGGAAGACCTGGATGTGAAAGTGGAGGAGGATGATAAAGCATTGATGGTGTTAAACATTCTTCCAAAATCCATGGAAAGTTTTAAGGATGCCTTGATGTATGGGAGAGATGAGCAGCTATCTTATGATGGGATAGTGAAGGCTCTGAGGTCTAAATGCTTCCAGACTCAAGATGATAAAGGCATGGTGCAATCTGGAGAAGGTTTGAATGTTAAATTCAAGAAACCTTGGCAAGGGAAGAAGGTACAGAATTCTAAGGACTTCAAAGCAGGAGATTCCAATCCAAAGAAGGGAAGTGAATGGGTTGAGAAGAGGAAATGCTTCAAGTGCAAGCAGCCTGGTCACTTGAAGAAGGATTGTCCTAAAAGGAACAAGAAAGGTGGAAACCAAGGGGCAGAAGCTGCTGCCATTGAACTTCAAGAAGATCCTCCAGAGGTATTGAATGCTACTGAATCAAGAATGGTGAAAGAATGGGTCCTGGACACAGGCTGCTCCTTTCATATGTGTCCACACCAGTCATGGTTTGATGAATTAAAGAGAGAAGATGGTGGAAATGTTCTCCTGGGCAATGACCAATCATGCAAGGTCAAAGGAATTGGATCAGTGAGCATAAGAATGTTTGATGGTGTGGTCAGAATCATCTCTAATGTAAGATATGTTCCTGGCCTTAAAAGAAATCTTCTATCTCTTGGTTCTTTGGTAACTAGTGGTTGTCAGTTTAGCTCAGTGGATGGCTTCTTGCATATCACTAAACATGGAAAAGTGGTGATTAAAGGTAGACAGCATAATGGGTTGTTTATCTTGATTGGTTCACCTGTTGTTGGGAGTGTTGATATGGTCTTGAGCAGTTCTGAGCTTGTTAAATGGCACAAGAGGCTTGGACACATAGGAGAGAAAGGGTTGAAGGAGTTGTCAAGAAGTGGTGTAATTGGAAACATGGGAAACCAAAACCTGGAGTTTTGTGATCAGTGTGCTTTGGGCAAGTCCAAGAAGCTGCCCTATGGAAAGGGTGTTCACACAACTCAAGAGCCATTAGATTATGTCCACTCTGACATATGGGGTCCCGCAAGGACAGAGACTCATGGTGGAGCAAGGTATTTCATGTCTTTGATTGATGATTACAGTAGAAAGGTGTGGATCATGTTGATGAAGAATAAGAGTGATGCTTTTCATAAGTTTAAAACATGGTTGATTCAACTGGAAAATGTCAAAGGGAAGAAGCTAAAGCACCTCAGGACTGATAATGGATTGGAATACCTCTCTACTGAGTTCACAAACTTCTGCGAAGAAAGAGGAATAAAGAGACATAGCATTGTCCCAATGAATCCTCAACAGAATGGGGTTGCTGAGAGGCTTAATAGGACTCTTCTTGAAAGAGTAAGGTGTATGCTGTTGGACGCTGGGTTGCCAAAGGTATTTTGGGGTGAAACCATTGCTACAGCATGTTATCTCATTAACAGGTCACCCTCATCAGTGATTGGGTTCAAAACACCTGAAGAGGTGTGGAGTGGACAGAAACCAAGTTATGAAGGTTTAAGGGTGTTTGGTTGTCTTGCTTTTGTCCATGTCAAGCAAGACAAGTTAGATGCAAGAGCTCTAAGATGTGTATTTCTTGGATATCCAAATGGGATAAAGGGCTACAGATTGTGGTGCCTAGAGAAGGGAAATCAGAAGATAATCACAAGTAGAGATGTAAAGTTTAATGAGAATGTGATGGCTTATACTTCAACAGGCTCTAAGGAAGAACTTGATGGTGCTAAAGAGACTGAAGAGATACCAATTCAGGTGGAGCATCCTGCTGAAGATGATCACACATCTCAACAACAAGAGAATCTACAAGATAGTGAGTCATCATCTGAAGAAGAAGAACAAGCTGGACCTTCACAAAATGTGAGAGAATATAGCATTGGAAGGGACAGACCTAGAAGAACAATCAATAGACCTGACTTCTATGGTCAAGCAGGGAGTGTTTATTATGCCTTGAGTATTGCTGAAGACCTGGAATCACAAGAGCCTAGTAGTTTTAAAGAAGCACTAGATTGTGAAGAAGGAGAACACTGGATTCAGGCAATGATTGAAGAGATGGAATCCCTGGAAAAGAATGAGACCTGGACATTGGTGGATAAACCGAAAGGTCAGAAACTTGTGAGTTCTAAATGGATATACAAAAAGAAGTTAGAGACTGCAGGATCCAAACAAGTGATGTTTAAAGCAAGATTGGTGGCTAGGGGCTTTACACAAAGGGAAGGGATTGATTTTAATGAAGTTTTCTCTCCAGTAGTAAAGCACTGCTCAATCAGGTTGCTTTTATCAAAGGTTACTCAAGAGGACATGGAACTACAACAACTAGATGTAAAAACAACATTCTTACATGGAGAACTCATTGAGAAAATATATATGAAACAGCCAGAAGGCTTTGTTGTTCCTGAACAAGAAGACAAAGTTTGTTTGCTGAAGAAGTCACTGTATGGACTCAAACAAAGTCCAAGACAGTGGAATAAGAGGTTCAATGACTTCATGATCAGTGTTGGCTTTGTAAGAAGTCTTTATGATAGTTGTGTTTACTTCAACAAGTGTTCAAAGCAAGATAAAGTCTTCCTTCTTTTGTATGTGGATGATATGTTGATTGCCAGCAAGAACAAGAAGAGTGTACAATGGTTGAAGGACAGACTTAACACTGAATTTGACATGAAAGATCTTGGAGATGCCAAGAAGATTTTGGGCATGGACATTCTGAGGAAAAGAGAAGCTGGAGTTCTTTGGTTATCTCAAAGGCAATATCTACAGAAGGTTTTGGAGAGGTTCCACATGCATGAATCCAAACCTCTATCCACTCCAGTTAATCTGCAGAAGAAACTCACCAAAGAACAATGCCCAAAGACTGAAGAGGAGGTCATACATATGAGCAATATTCCTTATGCAAGTGGAGTTGGAAGTCTCATGTATGGAATGATTTGTAGTAGGCCTGACTTGGCCTATGCTGTTTCTTTAGTGAGCAGATTCATGTCAAACCCAGGTGTTGAACATTGGGAAGCTTTGAAGCATGTGATGAGGTATTTGAAGGGTTCAGTGAACTTGTCACTGAAGTTTGAGAAGAAAGTGAATGGAAGCACTGTTGCATTGGAGGGGTTTGCTGATTCTGATTTTGCAGCAAATATAGACACTAGGAAATCTATTTCTGGTTTTGTGTTCACCTTATTTGGAACAGCCATCAGCTGGAGAAGTGTACAACAATCAGTTGTTGCACTTTCAACCACAGAAGCAGAATATATCTCTCTCACTGAAGCCATCAAAGAAGCAATCTGGCTTAAAGGAATTTTGAGAGATTTGGACATCAAGCAAAAGTGTGTGGCGATTTACTGTGATAATCAGAGTGCCCTACACCTTGTGAAACACCAAGCATTTCATGAAAGGTCAAAGCACATTGATGTTAGCTTGCATTTTGCTAGGGATATCATTGATTCTGGTTCTGTGGAAGTGAAGAAGGTACACACATTGCATAACCCTGCTGATTTTCTTACTAAGGGTGTACCTGGGAACAAAGTGGAGCATTGCTCGAGCCTGCTGCAGCTTGAGCAATGTCATGAAGAGCATTGACAGACAAAGGCAGTGATGAGGCAGGAAGAGGCACACATGATTCATTGAGGTGGAGATTTGTGAGGTGATGTTCAATTTCATCAAGTGAGCCTATACTTTGTAATATGGTGTGTTGGGAATGTGGAACCGGAGTTAGGGAGTGGAGAACCGGCAGTTTAAATCGGGATTTATCATCAAGAAGACAGACTGATCATGAGCAAACCGGGTTCGAGTTAGGTGGTGTAACTGTCGTTTGTGACGAAGCAGTTGCAGTTAGTGACGAAGCAAAACTGTCACATTTGTCCTGTAGCTCAGTGTAACTTCTTGCAGTTGTAACTTCCTATCCAGTTGCATTCGAGCTTCAATCCATATATCATTGTAAAGCTCTCATTGAGGAGAACATAACTACGTAGCATTATCTCCTGTACTTTAGATTAGAGAGAGTATTTAGAGATAGAGTGTTCGTGCCCTAATTCACATTCAGAATTGGGCATTTCGTTTCTTGAGCTAATTCTCTGTGATTGATTGAAGTTCTTAGTGGATTGAGGTGTGCCTTGCCTCCGTGGATATAGTTCATCTTGAACGAACCATGTTAAAACTGTGTTTGATCCATTTCTATTTCCTGTTCTGCGTAAGCTCAAATTCGGCCACAACTCTGGCCGAACTGTGGGTGTGAATTCGAATTGTTTTCTTCGTACAATTTCCAGGTTCTTTGGTGTTGTGTGTTCTTGAGTTGTTTTCACTAACACGACACAACGACCTCTACTGAGGACGACGCCAGCTCTGATGACTCGGATGTTGGACCTAGACAAACAGGCCCACGGGACGGATCTGGTGATGTCGGTTGGTTATACGAGATTGCGCGGGAAATGGGGCAGGTGATGCGGACTGTGGTCGAGGATGTTGTGCCAGGAATGGTGCGACAGCTGATGATTGAGACAATCAGGAATGAGGTTCTTGGTATAGTTCGAGCAGAAATGGTTAGAATTTTCAATGCCCAAGATGAAGATATTGCCGGCCAGGTAAGTTTTGGCCGAACCTTTTTTAAGCCCCCTTTTTTTTCCCTTATTTTAAATTTCAAAACTTGTTCATTAAGGGTATCACTTTCCCATACGTTTCTAATAAACATGCTCTGCCTGTGCAGAGAGGAGATTCTAGGTATGAGACGCACAATCGAACACCCACACCAATCAACACGCCTGTGGCAGGAGGGTTGAACCCGTCCCTGGTAAGTAGACCACTTCTGAACGTAAACAATTGATGCACGTGTTTATTGCGTTATATGCACGTGCTCTGTGCTTAAATAAAACTCTTGTCTTAACGGGATTTTAGGCTGGAGTTACCCCTGCTGCGGTCCGGGTAGAAGAAACTGTCCCAACTGGAGGGGGGGAGCCTACAAGCCACGGTGGTGGCCCGAGTAGAATTGGACGCATGCGTCTTGCATCTGAGGTCGACCCGCAGAGCGCGAGTGAGCGCGTAACTAGACCACATTCTGGTTATGTCACGCCAATTAGTACAATAGAGGTGCCCCAGCTGGACCCCGTTACAGCGGACAACGAACAACAGATTTCGATAGAGCCGGAAGACGATGTTGGGAATGACAATGAGGATGATGAGCTCGAGCTGCCGAAAGAGGTGTCCCCACCAGAGATTAACCCAATGGAGATAGCCGATGAAGAGGAGCCCATAGGTCCTATATCGATGCCCGCCGAGCCTGACTCATCCGATCGAGGAATCAGGGCTATCAGGCTGAGGTCTGAGTCGGCCATAGTGATGAGTCCTTATCGGCTATTCAAACGACGTCAGATGTCCGACCGTCGTGCCTTCGAAGCGTTCATGAAAACAGATGGCCTGTGCGTACTCTCTTTCACCATCTTCATCTAGTGATTTATATTCCGTTACTTTAGCAAATCTCGATGGTCGTTTGTTTTTTGGTCTTTCTTCTTTTGAATTGAATACTAATCACGGATGATAAACTAGGAGGAATGTCGGCATTCGATGGACTGTCGGGAAGGATTTCTTTGAAGAGATTGCTAATCCGAAGCAACAATTCGAGGAGATTGTACGTCTCTTGGGTTAAATTGTGTTGTTAGTGTGATTTTAGTATAGTATTTTTCTGAATTCCTCCATTTACGATGCATCCGTTTTCGACGTTAAGCATGTTTACGCGTACATGGGGATACTGATGTCCGATCCAGTGATGGCTAAAGTTAGAGTTAGCCCAGATGTAGCTGGTCGCTATGTGATGGTTGACACCGAATTCCATGTGAGTCAGTGTAATGAATTCTACATTGTTTATTTGATTGGGATATTAATTTTCCTCATCCATTAACCTTCTTTGTTTAGGGTTTTTTTAATTTATTTATTATGTTTTGTTCCATATCGTTGTTAACAATATAAAAACGCGTGAAGTTACCAACGTTGTGTTGTTGCCCTTGTCTCTCGTAAAGTCAAATTTGGGTTGACAGGATATTCGTAATGGATGCAATTTGGTTTCAATTGCTTGTATTCTGTTGTGTATTGTTCGTTGATCGCCCTACACTTACTAATGCGGTATTTGACGTTGCTTGTCCAGGCTTTGTTGAAAGAGTTGTGGCAGAGTAGGTATCCACTGATAAACAACGAGCTTCAGTACACAAGCCACTGCGAATTTAACCCCAGTACATATGAGGTGTTTACCAAGGAGGAACTTCAGCATCTAATTCCGTACGTGGACGGGTTAGCCCCAGCGTGGCGTAACATGAAACCGTGGGCACGAGTTAACACGGTACGATGCTTCTTAAACCAAAAAGTTGTGTAATACTATTCAGTGTGCTTATTGCTTTTGTTCATGACAACTGTAGGCCGAATAACTATGTTAGTTTTTGAAAAGCCCTCAATTTCTCCCCACAAACTGTTCACGTTAAATCTGCGTCTTTATGCCTAAGATTGTGCTATGATCAGGTCATCACGTGCTGGCATTTCAATGACCATTGGGCATGCATCAAACTTCGCCTGGACCGGGCACGTGTGGTTATCTATGACTCCATGCGCCACAAATAGGCAGAATCCCCTGAAATTATAAACAAGCGCTTTCTGCATCTCTTACCCCTTATTCGTATCCTGCCGTCTTTGCTGGTTGAGAGTGGCTTTTACGCTCAACGTCCGGACCTCCGCCCACAAATACGCCAGTGGTTAGTCACCGGAGCCATGGAACATTTCTGCTTCGATCAGGCCGACTCCATCCAATGCGGTCCATATTCACTTGCAACAATAGAATGTTTGATGGCTCAAGTTGAACCTGCCAAGGATAAGGCTGAGGATCGCATTCGAGGGAAGTACCGGAGGCACATCAGGGACACAATATTCCGTTACAGTACTCCACCCGAAACGTTGGGGGATCGCGGCCCTCCATCTTGAAGGTCATTTGTGGACAAACGGTGGGGTATGTGCTAATCGAGAATAGTGGTTTAGCTTCAGTATGTACAGCATGTTTGGGTTGTTTATAGCTGCTTTTGTTTTGGGATTACTATCGTTGTTTAGAAGTATGTTACTCTCTGTAGTTGTATTATGTCGGAATGGCCTCACGCCTTTGTATATATTGCACAGTGCAGTCTTGGTACTGAAGTTTTCTACGGCGGATTTAGAAGTTCAGATGAAAATATATCTTATGGCCAGTTGAAATTTTGGGATATTCTGCTTGTGTTCTCTGTGCCCTAGTTTAGTCTGGTCACCATAACAAAATTGCCACTCCTTATTCGTTAGCTTTCCTTCCATAACCGAATGGTGCAGGAAC
Organism: Ajuga chamaepitys; assembly: GCA_958295605.1. Lineage (NCBI taxonomy): Eukaryota > Viridiplantae > Streptophyta > Magnoliopsida > Lamiales > Lamiaceae > Ajuga > Ajuga chamaepitys. Next base: position 9,572,160 of record OY282497.1, read on the forward strand.
ACGGACTACAACTGAGTGGGCTCCAATCATACACTGAAGGAGTTTCGTGGGATGAATATGGAAATCGACTTCTAGCGACGGATACCCAATGGATTGAATGGTTGTCACTATATGGAGACATTGTCTTTGCATATTCAGAGGAGGAAGAAGCACATTATTGTACAATGAAAATGATATTCGGCTGAATCAGCGTACTCTCTGGAGGGGTCCTCTTTAACTATCTCTGTACCAGTTAACGCAACCTAATATAATCTATGTTTTTGGCGTGCTCTGCAACTAGACCTAATATGTCAACAGTTTATCTTTACCCCCAGCGTCAATGTGTAATTGGAACTGTGTTTTAGGAGTTGTTTTATCCTTTAGATTTGGTTTAATCCATATTTAGTAACGTCGTGTAAAGTTCAATGTTCAATGAAATAGGTTTGGCACATCACGCCCTCCAAGGGCTGACATACGTTTTCTATGAAAACAGCATGGTTGACGCAGCATGTGATGTTTGCTTGGTAATCTGGACCTCACAAACATGACGCTTGACCAAACAACCTGAGTAAGCATTATTCGTGCCAGAGAGAAGTCATTCGTGCCAGCTATATTACATTTATAATGCAGTTACATGCAGTGAACCTTGGTAACTCCGACATCATAGACCTAAATTATATATTAAATGCATGTCATATTCGACCCCGTGCATGTATATATGTGTGTGGGCGTCGGTTGTTGGCACCCTAAACCCAAAAAAGGAACACGGTCACAGGCTCAGACGAGCACGATTCCTAACGCCCATGCCTCCTACATCACCTAGAAATTGGAAAACCCAGGCGGAGTATTTCTACACGAACGGTTGGACGCGGGAAATGAATGTAGCGCTTGTCGACTCACTCGCAGGTACTTGCCTGAGGAAGAGCTGTCGGCTGGCTAAATGCTACGAGGAGGCTCTTGAATATGCAGTTTTCGATGTGGCCGTTGAGACCGGAAGGGAGTTGCCTTACGAGCGGCTTTCTGCAGAGGTTGCAAAGCTGAGGGAACGATACGACGTATTCAGGTGGGTGAAGGACCACAAATTGGTTCATTACAGTTCTCGAACGAACAAGCTCATTGCCCCAGACAGCACATGGGTGAAACTGACCGAGGTTATTACGTTATTCCAACTAGGTTTCTTTAAATTTTTGTCTTTTTTTTTTTTTTTTTTTTTTTTTTTTTTTTTTTGTTTTAGCTGCAACTGCGGGCATGTGATTAACAACGGAATGCTTTCTTAGATGTGCCCCTTCGCAGCTGCTTGCTATAGTGAGGGTGAACGTAGTTGGGATCGGCTGCAGGATATCTTCGGCAGAGTAGACGAAAACCCACTCCCGACGCAAGCAGATAGTCGGGCTCCCATAAACACTCAGGCTGAAGAAAACATTGCTGATGAAAACTGGCTGACCGACGTGGGGTACGACACCGACTAACTCTACGAAGACAATAAAGGGTTCCGTTGGGATTCCTAGACCGTAAAAAGGCCTAACTTCATTACTTTATGTTGTTTGAACATCTCCTTGTGTCCGGAACCATTTCATCTGTATGTGTGTACTCATAAGGCTGGTTCACACTTGTAAGCTACTTTTATGAAGATGAATGGCCTTAACTTATTTGTACATAATTCGTGCCTGCTAAATGCTTCGTGCCAAAATAATATGTTGGCACAATAACTACCCCTACCCTAAACTAACCTAAATGAAAACCTAAGCACTAAACCCAAGTAGACATTACGAGGGTGCAGCATTGGGGTGTCACCCAAACGCTGGAGCCCGTTCGTCTTGATGTGTGTGCCCAAAACTCAACTTTTACACTAAGCTGTTAGCTAGTTTTATGATACCCTAAACCCTTAAAAGATTTTGCGAAATTCGTGCCGAGGTATCCGTTCGTGCCAAAATATTATAGTGGCACGATTCATCATTACTTTGTTGTAAACTTGTCTTACGACTAGCCAGGCATCCATGCTATCATTATAAACCTCTACATGTTGGATGTCACATAAACACAAACAAGAAATGTGTCTGGAACCCCTTCCCCATAAAGTGTGTGCTACATTTCCGGAGCAGCGATCACTATTTCGGGTACCTGAACACTGGAGTGACATTTCCGAATTGATTAGTCCCGATCGTGCCTGAGTATATCTTCGTGCCGCTAAATGAGTATGGCACGATTCTGCTTTTTTAATTTAAACATTAGTGTTTTAGGTTTCAATACATAAATAATGCTTGAAATATTCGCGTCAGGCCCGTGAATATGAATTATAATATTCGTGCCTTCATTAAATGCCCCAAAACCCTTTCGTCCCCACGAGGAAACATTGTGGTCTCCAGAAGAGACATACTTAGACCTTGATGTACATTTCCGGAGCAGCGATCACTATTTCGGGTACCTGAACACTGGAGTGACATTACCGAATTGATTAGTCCCGATCGTGCCTGAGTATATCTTCGTGCCGCTAAATGAGTATGGCACGATTTTTCTTTTTTAATTTAAACATTAGTGTTTTAGGTTTCAATACATAAATAATGCTTGAAATATTCGCGTCAGGCCCGTGAATATGAATTATAATATTCGTGCCTTCATCAAATGCCCCAAAACCCTTTCGTCCCCACGGGGAAACATTGTGGTCTCCAGAAGAGACATACTTAGACCTTGATGTACATTTCCGGAGCAGCGATCACTATTTCGGGTACCTGAACACTGGAGTGACATTACCGAATTGATTAGTCCTGATCGTGCCTGAGTATACCTTTGTGCCACTAAATGAGTATGGCACGATTCTGCTTTTTAAATTTAAACATTAGTGTTTTAGGTTTCAATACATAAATAATGCTTGAAATATTCGCGTCAGGCCCGTGAATATGAATTATAATATTCGTGCCTTCATCAAATGCCCCAAAACCCTTTCGTCCCAACGGGGAAACATTGTGGTCTCCAGAAGAGACATACTGAGCCCTTGCTGTACATTTCCGAAGCAGTGAATCATATTTCGGCCACGGACTACAAAAAACTGTAATATTTCAATGCAAGCACGAAATACATAAAGGAAAATTTTTGGGAAAAATGTTGACTTGTGAGAAGCAGAACAACATTGGAGGGTGTAAAACCAGATAATGGGACGGATATGGCTGTAAACAGAGGAGAGAGGAGAGAAGACAGAGGAGAGAGGAAAGAGGAAAGAGGAGAGAGGAGAGAGGATAGAGGAGAGATGAAGGAGCTCATGGGAGGTCATGTCGCTGTCAGTGGTCTTGGGGAGGGGGGAAAATGGGGGGTAGGGGGGGAGGGTCTTGTACTACACCAGGTGGTGTAGTGGGGGGTAGGTACCTGTTAAAGTACATGTAGTGGGGTGGGTAACCGAGGGGTGGGTTGGGTAGCTAAAAGACAAAATGTGATAGATTTAATATGTTTTTGCAAAAATGATAAATTTTATATGTTTGTTACAAAAGGTGATAGATTTGGGGGTTTTCACTTTGTTTGTTTCTTGGCTCTTAACCGAGAAGTTATGAATTCTGGATCCAGTCTCCGTCCCTAATTTTTTAATGTACTAGAAAAACGAAAACGAGTGGTTTTGTAATTTGCCCTAAATATTTTAAGGATTAGACTTCTATTGCTTCATTTATTTTGATCCTTATAGTATTTATTATCGAGTTAAACACGGTGTTGTTCATATTTGTTTGGATTATAATCAAGCTTCGAATAATATGTTTGAGTTTATTTGATTAATCGAATCAAGTTGAGTTTTACATTACATCAAATGAGAAAATATGTCGGAGCTAACTTGTTTGATGTCTTTAGTCGAACATAGTATAAACAAACTTTGAATGAACGATCATGAATCATGAATTGAATAGTTTGGTACGAATAATTTGATTTGATTTTCAAACCTAGTTAGCGATTATTTGTGTTGGATTTAAATATAAATGTAAGATTTGAATTATATATAACTTCTATTAAGGAGCCAGCATTGAGACAATTCTGTACGCCAACTTTATCGAATAGGGTTAATTTCATAAATCAACCCGAACTATGCGGATTTTTATACTTTGCAACCTAAACATTTTGCTTTTTCTGATTGCAACATGTATAATACGTTTTGTAGCACCTTGCAAGCTCCAGCTATATATTCCGGCTATATAGGCCTCACATGACCTTATTTTTCTACTTTTTTTTTTTTTTTTTATAATCACTTAATGTTATATTATACATTTTAGAATTATTTTTATTTTTATTTATTTAAAACATTTGACATAATTTATTAAAAACAATTTTTTGAAAATAAAATCACAAAATAAATCATCTTAAAACTCTAAATAATTTTACATAAAAATTCAAAAATACCAAAAAAAAATTAGAAAAAAAATATATAAATATTCAGAAAATTATTTTAAACATTCTAAAATACATTTAAAATTAAAAAAAAAGTTTAAAATTTATTTATCAAAAGATTTTAAAATTCAATTTATTTCAATTCAGCCCCCTGCTTCCTCCCCCCCCCCCCCCCTCTCGACTCTCCACCACCGCCCGACTCTCCACCCTGCTCCTCGCCCGTCCCCTTCCCTTCACTACCTCCAACACCGGCCCGACTTTCCACCACCGTCGCCGTCCCAGTTGAAAAATATTCAAACTCTGTCATTTCTTCAATTTTACAGGACGTGGTTTTTCGATTTTTTTATTTTCAGAATCTCCCCCGTTAATTGTCGATTCACCATTAATTATCTGCCACTTCCAATTTGACAATGGAGATTTTCAAAATCTCTCCCATTTTGGCGCGTCTTCTAGTTTGACAATGGAGATTTTCATAATCTTCCCTATTCCGGTGCGTCTGTGTTTTTGTGTGTGGGTATGTGTGTGTTTGTTCTGTCAATCTTTTTAGGGAGAGGGCTTACACGGGAATAGTTTGGATGTTGCTGCTGGTGCGTCGTTTCTGCTGCTGAATGGCCGTCCAACGGCGGCGCTAGGAAAGGGGATGGGATGGTAGGGCGGGTTTGGGTTTGGGTTTGGGTTTGGATTTGGAGGAAAGGGGCCGACAGGGGGTGGTGGGGTGGATTAAAAATTTTACAATTTTATTTTAATTTTTGAAATCTAAATCAATTTTTTTTCCTTTTTTTCTAATTTTCTGATTTTTTTTTTAAAAGGATGGCCACGTGTCGTCATTTTATTGGACCTTTTGGCATGTGCTAGGCACATGGCTTTTACAGACTAGAATGCATAGCCGGAGGTTGCAAAGTTCTATAAATCGGAATATATAGGTTGCAATCGGAAAAAATAAATTGTTTAGGTTGCAAAGTATAAAAATACACATAGTTCAGGTTCCTTTTTTAAATTAACCCTTATAAATATAAAGATAAACACATACTATTTATCGTGCAATATAATCAAGTATGTTATTATTATATTCACATGATCAATGAATAACAAAGAAATCAAAACGAAAAACTCGGACATCTATTCATTAGGATTTAACGATGAAAAATAAGAACGAGAAAATAACACGCGATATTGGTTATTCAGTTTGTTACGATATGTAACTATGTTTGGGGGAGATCAAGCCAGAGATTCCACTATATCAACCAACAACCAAAATAACGAGAGAACAACTATTTATATAATAGCTAATGAACCCAAACTTGACTTATATTTGAGGCCCAAGTAAAACACCAACGCTACCCGTCGCGGCCGTGTTCCGTCAATCATCTCACCTGTATTAATGATGCAACTTTTGTCGCGGCCGCGACCTCATGTCACAGCCGCGATACGTTCACAGTGCCAATCTTTAACAATGCGGACACTTTTGTCGCGGCCGCAACAGGAAAACGACAATTTCAGGCTCCATATCCAACAATCTCGCACTTGGAGACTGAACACTCTCAAAATCACCATGTCTTCTTGTTCTCTTCTTCCCCGATATCTACTTAGTATCGCCTAGCCTGCACTTCACGTTCCAAGGCCAATTGAAGTTATGCATAACTTCAATTTCTCTAAGGTCACCACCTTAGTTATTATCACTTCCAAGTATCTTCAACAACCGCAAAGTTTTCACCTCTAGTAGATGTCGAATATAATGATACTTTAACTTTGTGTTTTGTCCTCGAATGAAACGCCATATTATTTGCCAAGAAAATTGCACTTTGACTATCACTGTAAGAATACTACTTTCATGTTCCTTCCCCTGTTCACCCAAGAAACTTTGCAACCAAACCATATCTTGCTCGCTTCTGTCACAACCACATACTCGGCTTCCATGGTGGATAAAGCAACTACCTTTTGCAACTTGGAAGTCCAAGAGATCGCAGTACCCCCAAAAGTAAAGACATACCCAGTAGTACTGTCTCTCATCCAGATCATTCAATGCCAAATCTGCATCAACATAACCAAGCAACTTGGTACTCTCGCCACTGAAACACAACACCTCTTCCATGGTACCTTTCAAGTACCGCAAGATCCATTTCACGACTTCCCAGTGCTGCTTATCCGGATCAATCATGAACCGGCTATTACTCCCACTGCATGTGCAATATTCGGCTTAGTACACACCATAGCATATATTATGCTGCCAATTGCCGAAGCCTAGGGGGTCTTCATCATTTGGGCACGTTCCTCCTTAGTACTCGACGACTCCTTCTTCGACAGCTTGAAGTGACTTCCCAACGGGACACTCATGATTTCGAATTCTCCATGCTGAATCTTTCCAGGACCTTCTAGATGTAATCCGTCTGCGAAAGATATAATCTCATTGTTTCTCTATTCCTCTCGATTCTAATATCCAAAATTTGTTTAGCTTCTTCAAGATCCATCCTAGAGAATCTGTTTAGCAACTGTCTCTTCAGCTTATCCATCTCACTTGGATCAACTCCTGCAATTAACATATCATCAACATATAAAAGCAGGATGAGATAGCTCTTGTGGAACCTCTTGTAGTAACAACAGTGGTCTGCATTGCATCTGCTATAACCATTTTCCAGCATGAAACTGTCAAACTTCTTGTACCACTGCTTCGGAGCTTGTTTCAATCCATACAAGCTCTTTCTCAACTTGCACGCAAGTTCTTCCTTTCCTTTGGCTACGAATCCCTCCGGCTGTACCATGTAAAGATCTTCCACTAAATCACCGTGAAGAAATGTCATCTTTACATCCATCTGATGTAACAACAGATTTTCTGCAACAACCATATACTCAACACCATGCGAATAGTTGTCAATTTCATAATATGAGTAAATATATTAGTATAATCAATACCAAAACGCTGCTCAAACCCCTTTACAACCAGTCTAGCCTTATAGTGCTTGCTACCATCAGCTTCACTCTTGATTCTGTAGACCCACTTGCAGTGTAAAGCTTTCTTACCTTTTAGGAGCTTAACGAGTTCCCAAGTGCCATTCTGGTGAAGAGATACCAATTCACCATCCATGGCATCTTTCCTATCTGTGCCTATCATCAACCTGTTCTGCTTCTGATAGCTCCAGGTTCACCACCATCAGTAAGTAATAAATAAAAGTTAGAGGGCGAATACCTATCAGGTGCATGTTGCTCTATAGCTGGTCTTTGCAGCAGAACAACATCCTGAGGTGGTGATGGAGTTCTTGGCTCATCCTCAAGAGCCTCCTCTTCATTTTGACCCTCCTTACTCCCACTCGAGTTTGAGATTTCTAACTCGGCTAACTTGGGTTTAGAGTTGTCAGAACTCGATGCCTTCAATCTATCCTTGTACATCACCTGTTCATTAAAAACTACATCTCTACTCCGAATCACCTTTCGGTTCTGCTCATCCCAAAGCCTATAACTAAACTCATCGCTACCATAACCAATGAACGTACATTTAATAGACAACAGAACTAACATGAGCATATGCAACACAACCAAAGATACGTAGAAAGGATAAGTCAACCTCTTTTTCTGTCCATACCTCTTCCAGCATCCGATTCTCCAATGGAGTCGATAGGCTTCTATTGCTCTGGAATGCAACTGTGTTTACAGCATCTCCAAAATATCTTTGGCAACCTGTTTTTCAGCATCATGCATCTAGCTCCCTCATTCAGCGTCCTGTTCATCCTTTCTACTACTCCATTTTGCTAGGGAGTTCCACACACCGTCTTCTCCAAGGAAAAATTCATTTTTAGTCTTGTGTATTAGGTCTTGTCTAGTAAAAATTCTGTATGTTAGAAAATTTTAATTTTAGTCATGTATGTTTCAAAATTTGTCCAATTTAAGGATACTGACCATCAGAACGGCCAATTTGGTCACAATTAATCACGTGCGACGCACGTGACTAAACATTTGAAAAAGATGAAGAAAGAAAGAAAAATAAAATAAAAAATATAATGAAATGTACCTCATACGAAAATTAGGATTACCTTTTCCTTTTCTTTTTTGGGTGAGCTACTAAAATCATTTTATTTGACATGTCATCTGGACAAATACTTAACACATAAGCATTAGCGCTCAAAATCCCTAAATTTATTAGTCTAATTCCGGCTAAATTGATCGTTGGTGATGGTCAGTGTCCTTAAATTGGACACCTTTTGGAACATATAGGACTAAAATTAAAATTCTCTAACATACAGGACTTTTACTAGACAAGGCCTAACATATTGGCCTAAAAATGAAATTTTCCCGTCTTCTCCATGCGAATCCCCTTCTCAGCACAGTAGTCTTTAAACTCCTTGAGGTCATACTCACCTCCATTATCAAACCTTAGACACTTCACCCTCAGCCATGTCTCAGTTTCAACCATGGCTTTCCACTTCCTAAAAGTATCAAATGCATTACCTTTCTTGTGGAATCATCGATGAATGTCATTAGTATGATGATCCTCCAAGGGACGTTACAAGCGTTGGTCCGCATAAATCACTATGGATCAACTCCATCTTTTCAGTCTTCAAGGTTTTGCCGACTCTTGAGAAATACACTCGCATCTATTTCCCAAACACATAGTCCCCACACAGGCCAACTTGAATAGTCTTCAGGCCGGGCAGTCTACCCTTCGAACACATAACCTTCATCCCTTTCTCACTCATGTGGCCCAACCGACAGTGCCACAAACTCACCTTACTTGTTGTGTCTACAAGATCGATATGATCTTTGGAATTCGTTTTCATGTACAACGTACCTTCCTTCTTATCCCGAGCTACTATCATAGCTCCTTTGATAATCTTTCAATTGTTGCAACCGAATGTTACCACGTAAACCGCCTTATCTAGCTGCCCAACTGAAATTGATCGAACTCATCACAATTCCAGCACTTGATCGAGTTCGTATCCTTCTTGGATTAGCTCTTTCCTCTGGATTTGGACTGGAACACGTGTTTACGCATGCATATTAGGTCGATTTAAGTGTCCATTTAATGACATTTACATACATAATCAACTGTGATTGGCTTATATTCATATTATTGGGTTGTTTGACATTTTTGGACTTGTTGTAGAGATATTCAGGTGATTTAAGGCCAAATAGTTGCATTCAGCTAAGAATGGACAAAGAAATGAGTCTCGAAAAAGTCCAAAACGAAGGAAAATCGGGCCAACTATGAAGAAGCCAGTCGCCGCGATAAAAGTATGCTAGAAAGGGCTGTAAAGCCCCGTGAACTCTCCATGACCGCGACCTACCTAGGCGGCCACGACAAAATTGGATGAACGCGGCCGCGACACTTAAGTCGGTTTTAAAAGTTGGGCGTGAAGAATACCTGATTTGAAGCCCAATTCAACCCCAACTTGATCCCGGCTATAAACAGCAGTTCCTAGGTCCGAAAATTGGGCTTAGAACTTGGACTTTGGAAGGATTTCGTAGAAAACAAGCAAATCAAGATCGGCAATTTTCGATTTATCTTTACAGTTTATTTCTAGTTTAATTTTCTTAGATACTATTATGACTTTTGTCGTCACCATGAGCGAGTAGTCGTTTGATTTCAGTCTTTAATCAATGTTGAACCCTAGTTTGATAACCTTGTAATTCTTACAGTAATTCTTCAAAGGTTTATGTTTTAGAACATTTTATGCTATTTGTGTTTATAATAATTCTTATGTGTATTGTTTCTTCAATTGATCACCTAGGTAGTTAATCACATAATTATTGTTAGGTCAATATTGTAATACGTAATCTTCCTTCTCTCTGTGGGTTCGGCCCTGACTTACTGCTTCTACAAGTTAGAAGAGGGAAGCTAAGCTTATTAATTTTATTGCATGGACCTTCCTCGGTTTTTCCTTCCTTTCGGCCTGCCTCTGTTCTCGGTGTTCAGTGCTGACCCCGAAGTGGATCCTGATTCTTTCCTATGAATCTCTTCAGTAATAATCAGATCCCTTACCTTGTCAAACTTCAGCTTAGCTTCTGCGGCACTAACTGCTGTCACTGTACCGGCCAACTATTTGGCAGAGACGACAACATAATCAGGGTACATAGTTCGTCATCAAATATAATCTCCACCGAATTCAACTATGAGGTAATCATGTTGAACTCGTTCAGGTGCTGCTGCACCGGTGTGCCCTCTGTCATCCTTAGGTTGAACAATCTCCTCATCAGATGTACCTTGTTCACCGTCGATGGTTTCTGATACATATCCTCCAAAATCGTCGATATCTTACTTGTCAACTTCGCTGCAGTCGTGTGATAAGCGACTTCCTTGGACAGTGATAAGCGTATCGCGCTTATCACCTTCCTGTCCAATAACGCCCACTCCTCTGCTTCTATCTTCTCGGGCTTTTCTTTTAGAGACAAATGTAGATCTTTACCATAAAGGTAATCCTCCATTTGCATCTTCCAGAATCCATAGTCAGAACCATCAAACTTCTCAATCGACACCTTTTCTTCCATCGTGATGCTCCCTTTGAACCCGGAGCTCTGATACCAGCTGTTAGGATTTAACCCATACACGATCATGAAATTGAAGAAAAATAAGAACGAGAAAATAACACGCGATATCGATTACCCAGATCGTTACGATGTGTAACTATGTTTGGGGGCAACACCAAGCCAGAGATTTCACTATATCAACCAACAACCACAATAATGAGAGACAACTATTTATATAATAGCTAATGGACCCAAACTTGACTTACACTTGAGGCCCAAGTAAAACACCCTTGTTACCCATTGCGGCCGCGACAAGGTAGGTCGTGGTCGCGTTCTGTCAAGCCTTTCGCCTGCTTAACGATGCAACTTTTGTCGCGGCCGCGACAGGACCTTCACAGTGCCAATCTTAAAAAATGCGAAGGTCGCGGTCGCGATACTGAACAACAATTTCAGGCTCAATATCTAATGCTATTAGCAAAAAAAAGGTGTTTATGTTAAATATTTTGCCAATTTTTTTTAAATAATTCATGCACACATATACCCCAAATATTATATTAAGACTTTAAAATTGATTAGAACTCAAGAGTTGCAAAAGTAATGCTAACTTCAAATAACACACACACACACACATATATATGTATATATATGTATATATATGTATGTGTACATATATATATATATATATATATATATGTATAACAATGTAAAACAAGTAGAATTAATAAAAAATAAGAGGAGTATAAAGTTAAACGACTAGTCCGTAGGAGTCACGTTACTAGACATTGTCCTAAGGTCGTGATTGCCTCCCTCCGTGCAGGTGCTATCGGCACACCACCACCCAAGATGAAACCCAAAATGACTTTGCCGGTGCCTTCTATTGTGAGCACAATCACAAGAAGACTACTAGAACTAACCTTGTCTAGATGCCCAAAAGTATAGTACGTAAAATATGAAGAAAGATATTAGAGTATATGATTGTGAGTTTAAATGTCCTAGACTCCTATATATAGTGTTAGATTAGCGTAGGTTACAATATGAAATTAAAATCACATAATGATAACATAATAGCCACATAATGGCCTTAATGGGGGTGTTACACCATTTAAAGCATAAATTACAAAAATTAAAATAGGATTTGAATATTTGAAGTTTTGAAACTTTTACAACAGTATACACTATAATCACATGTATAACAACTAATCGACGAAGAAATTGCGTAATACTCCTAATAGTACCTTATACTTGGAATTCTAATCGATTAAGGTTTTTCAATTTCAATCTCGTGCCTTAAGAAATTGTGTAATTTTGTTCTCGTTTTGGTCGAAAAATAAAAAAATCGTATGAAGAAGTCTAAAATGGGATCTTCGTTAATTTGGCACATGTGGCGTGATATGCTGGATCTAAAAGGTGACTAGGATCAAAATTCCCACCTCATTACATATTATATGAAAAAGGAAAAGAAAAATCTGAAAAAATACAAACAAAATTCCGAATTAAAGAAAAAGGAAGAATTCTAAAATAAAAAATAAAATTTTCCCCAAAAAACATAAATTTTTTTAAAAAAGAAGAATTAAAAATTTAAATTCTAGAAAGAATTTTTTCTAATATTGGGAATTCAATAATCAACTCGTTGATCAACACACAATGACTTATACTTTCAAAATAAAATACTTTACCAATGCTATAGGACAATTTATTTTTAACTTGTAATTATAAAGCTAATTACCTGACATACTTGCAGAAGTCAGATACAGTCTTCAATGCATTCGGGCCATTCAGCTCGCACGTCGTCAATTTCTGCTCTAGTGTACTCCCCTTGTTTGAACTTTTAGCAAGCAAGAAAATAGCAATAACTGTAACACTTGTTTAATAATATAGAAATCCATAAGCAGGTAAATGGATAATTAACTTAAGCAAAAAATAACTTACCACTGAACGTATCGACATATTGCCGTTGGCTCTAACTTTTTCAATGATCTCTCACATGAACCGCATCACGTAGTTACCACACTGTATCACATCAGGCTGTATTGGACCCTGGGCCAACAAACTTCAACATAAAAAAGAGATGTGGTATAAGATAACTAAAATCAAGACTATACCTACCTTAACTATCTCCCATGTATGCGTCTTTTTTCGCTTATTCAGTTCTCCACACTAAACAATTTTAAGGTACTATGAAAATAGAAGAAGTTACATAAGCACCAGATTGACTAACTTATTAGGTTTAAGTTAATATAAGGAGATGGACGTACATAGTAACCATAATTTTCCAATCGGAATCACGAATGCGATGGGTAGCCGAGTCCATATAGTAGACAATCTCTGTGTAGGGGTCAATGACAATGAGAATCCAGTGGCATGTAAACCACATTTAATAAGTTAACATAAGTAGGGTGCAAGTCTATGGAAGGTACAAAATACACAATTCTAATATATTTTCTATAACTTAACCCTATGTTGAATGGAACAAAGACAAACTAATCTAGTAAACTTGTCGCGAAAGTTGCTCCAAATCGCTAGGATTGGAATGACCTTCTTAAATCGCGAGCGTACGAGTTGTGATAGAGGTAGTATAAAAGATATCGAATCCACAGGGAGGATTATCCGTGAGAATCAGCTTAAGCACTTTCGAATTAATTAGGCCAAATGCAAATTGAAGAGTGAGACTAATCTAAACAACATAAAGTAAATTAATAAAAACAAGGATGGAACCGATCGATGGGAAGATTATTCCCAAGGCTCGGTTTCACACAAGTAAGGTGGGATTGAAATTTAGAAGTGATTATAAGACATTGTTGTGAGTTTTATATGAGTGAATTCCCAAATCAACCAATATCCTAATTGGGTGTGAATTCAAGAAGAGAGGTTGAGGTGCCCCTAATTCCCTAGAATCGGTGAGTACACAAGGTTTAATGTGGACTACCTACACGGATAAGAAATTATGATCCAGCTCGGAGCCCTGGGATTCTGGTTACGTAAGACTAGAAGAGGATAGCTCGATTTCTCCTACGCTAAAGACCGATGTAGGGGTGTAGTTCCTACACACGCAACTAAACCTAATTTCGTCTATCCCAACCAATGCCCCTAGACTCTACTCCTCCTCTAGGCAGAGCTTCTCCTCCGTAGGTCTCCCTTCTACCAATTGGGTCTCGATTAACCTATTTTTTTGTGATTAATTCTCCACCCAACCAAACTAAGGCGTAGCAATTATCCCCTAAGCTCGATTAAGATCTAGGAGACAAGCCTCGAAAGGGTAGTTACCCCTAACCTAGGAAGCCAACTATTATTTCTTAATTGCATAATTAATTAAAAAGATCTTACGTCACCGGAAGTCGGGCGACCGTACGCAAGCCTGTGGTCGAAGGCTCAATTTCAATTAACCATCATTATAAATTTATCGAATCCTAATTCTAGATTACAACAACCCACAACAAATCCAAATAATCAATCAACTAATCATTAACCCAAAGCTTGGGCTACTCCCGAGCTTCGGGAAACACAAAAATCACTCACAAATCGTTGAAGCAATAACAAGAATCATCAACATCAAGCAATTAAAACTATAAAAACCATAAGAAAATGCTTAATGTATTGAAGAATCCTCGTAATTCTTTAATAAACTTGACGGGTGTTACAAACCCGCGAGTAATCCTCAAGTTCTTCTCCAAATATTGCTTCCTCCTTCAAGAGAAGGAATAAAACCCTCCCCTAAGACAAAATTATATGAAAATGTAAGAGAAGAGAGGGAGAAGAATGTTTGGGAAGTTTATAATGGAGGCTAGTTTAAATTTATACAAATGAAAGGGGGAAGGAGTATATATAGACTCCAAAACCTAACAATGTTAAAAGACCTAAAATTAGCAGCAAATGTCCCTTTAGTAAGGGTAAGAAGGTAAATTACAAAATGGAGTTCTTTAGGTCATAAGTTGTTAAGTCAAGCCCCTTGTATGCGCTCGACTCGGTCTTCTTGCGATTTTTGGGAAATATACTTGAGGAATCAGCTCTTGAATTGAACTCAAAAGTTGTATACCTTCATCTCGCAGTTTAGATATCATCTTGAATCGCTCAAATCCAAGTTTGTAAGATAAAGTTACAGCCAACGTACGGACGAGACACGCTGAAAACGGCCAAAACCGGCCCACTACCGAACAGGGCTGCCGGCGGTAGAGGCCGGTACCGAATGCACGAGTAACACACTGGACTAATTTCTAGAGTGGCAGCCTCTGGTAGTGGTCCGATTTGGCTTATTTTCTACCGTAGCTCGCACGTCAGTCTACCGTCGCGCGTTGTCTTCTTTCGTTGTCGTTTTGGATCCTTTTCTCACATTTTCTCGGTTCGACTTCTTCATGAATATTACTGGAGACTCGATGATCTTCAATATGGACTTTAAGGAGGTTCGATTCCTACCTATTTGGGCCTTGGTATACGGGCCCGAATGGGGAATCGATCGCAAACGGCCTCCTTGAGCCTCTTCACCATTTTAGGCCTTTTCCCCATTTTCTTACTTCGGCTCCTTCATGACTTTTTCTTTTTACTTGATGAAATTAAATTCGGGCTTGAACCTATCCCAATTTAGGCTCGTTTGGGCCTCGGGATGCAGGCTGGAGTGAGGAAATGGGTACAATCGGCCTTCTTAATCTCCCGAATTTTCCTAACCTTCAAAACATGGCTAAATAACACCAAAAGTGCATCAAATCATATCAAAACAGAAAATCAACCCGAGAATACACTTAAACCCAAAATTGTACTTAGACAAGATAAATACTCGTTTTCATAAAAATATGGACGTGAAATATGCAAAAAAAAATATTATTTTTCACGTTCATCATCTACAGATGACCCTATCAGCCTATAAGCTACGGTACGCGACTTCTTTTCCATTTTGTCAGAAAATTCTTCATTAGTCAAAGATTTAGGTGAGATGGCAAATGATGTGGATTAACAAATCTGAATCTCTCTAAGCAATTTACAGCTTCCATCCTTTTGAAGAGAAGCCCGTTTTTTTTTAGACAAATAATTTAGAGAGCATGGAATATAAAATAGATCAGTTTTGCACGACTCACATAATAATCAACTGTTGAATTAAATCAAAACATAACACATGTAGATGACAATAGCGTTGTAGGTAATTGGTAACAAGTCGTGGACCTTTGCGATGTCTTCAGGCAGGATGTCCAGTGTGAGATCATTTTCAAGCATTTCAAAATCAACCGGTACTGGGATAGTGTTTTCCTCCCTTTGTAAATCTCGCGTGGCATAACGGTTGAGCACGTGTAGTGGCTTCAGCATACTACATTGTGCTTTCTTTACTTTCACTAGCTTTTTATAGCTCAGTTGCTCTTCTCTTCTTCTTTGGACTCTAATCAAAGTTAAAAAAAAAAAAAAAAAAAAGTATTTCATATATGTGCAACTAAAACTAAGCATCGGGATAAAACTAGCCTTTTCTTTTACTACAATAACAGTTAGGCGTTTCGGCCACGCAATGTGTGTTCCAACAGCATCGCCAATAGTCGTGAATTTGTCGGGAATAGGGATCGGCAGGGGAGCACAACTGTCAACCATCTTGGCGATTGAGACACGTATGCAGCCTTAGGGAAATGGAAGGTCGTACAAATTTTCTCTGTGGTTGTGGATAACCATAGCGCGTGCAACAATCACTTGCGAGCTCTCTATCATTAAACTTAATGGTTTCCCCTATTACAAAAAATAAAAATCGGAAATAATGTATTAAAATCAAGCACCTTCAGTAAATGATAATATACGAAACATACTCTTACTTAAACATTGCGTGTAAAATCATACCTCCGGGTAGGCATCAACACCTTCAAGGATGAATACCTCATCCAACTCTTCTTCTTGTATAGCCTTCTTCCCAATTACTCCAGTTGGAGTATGAAGTTTGACTGAACAACTACCATTTTCATCGGTATGGGGCGATGGTACCCCATGTCTCTTCATTGTGGCCTCCAGCCGTGCCATGCGTGTCTCCTGATCCTCACACTTCTTGTTCTCGTTTTCTAATCGTTCGATACGTGCGTCCTGCTTAACAAATCCTTCTTTTAGCTTCTTTCAACTCTTGCTTTTGTTCTCTGAGTACAACATTGTCAGCTTGTGACCTCCCAATAGACGAAGCATTTGAGTACATAGTGGGGGTTACATATCCTCCTACTCCCCTCACCCGACCACAATGTTCCTCTGTCTTAAGAACTTTGGGGATGATATTCTCGTCTGCTGGTAGTTTGCCTTGCGTGTTTTGCTCAATGTACTCATCCTTCTCATACGTAAACATAAGTACAAAGAATATTATAGTCAACAAAAGAAACGAATAATCATAATAGAAATCAAAGTTAAAAGTATGAATGTCTCATTTCTAGTCTTCAACAGTTCCTCGCCTTCAAACTGACCATTCTTGTTCAATCGAGCATGTTTCCACAAGATGGCTCTATTTGATTCCTTGTCATCAGTCAGCATATGTTGCTAGCATGGACGAAATCTTGGAAATCCCATTGACACATTGAGAAGGCAAAAGATACACAACAGAGAAATCCTATAAAAAATACCTACAATTGCCTCGGCTAGACGCATCCTTTTCGAGAATGATGGTGTGGGTATTTATTTCCTTTCCTCCCCTTTCTTTGTTCCTCGCTCAACTTCTGAAATATTAAAATGGGGCCATTTGTTAGTATGTAAATTAGTTTCATAAGGGAGGTAAGTAATAAAATTTCTTACTTTAAATCCCTCAGACATTCAACTAATGAATTCACTCCAAACGGCCGGTGGAATTATGTAGTCACTCAATTGTTTCCTCAACTTCTCAAGATTATCCCGATGCAGATTGATAAATTTCCGAGTGAGGAAAGTTTTAAATTGACGTTACTTCTTGTTGGCTGATTTCAAGCATCCAACCCTTAACTCCGGATTAATATTGTAGTTCAACAATGACAGATAAAATAAAAGATTATTAAACGACAAAGCAACATTTAAAAAAACCATAATATCAGGAAATGTAACAGATTCAGGCTAGTTATACGACTTACATTAATTGACTCCCAGACCAAATCCTTAAACTCTTTTGGTACTTTCTTCCAGGTTTTGTAAATGATATCAATCTTCACTCAGACAAAAGGACGCCAATGTAACTTTGCATTTCATCGGAAATGGGTCCTTCAGGCTGCACAAGATCATTAAACAACAAATCCTTGTTAATTCCCTAGGTCCTCCAACCAGCAATTCGATCCATGCGGCACACGCCTCTGAGCGACCTGCGGGTATCTTTCATTTCCATGGTTGAGTTATCAGCATTACTTTCTCCAAACTTCGACGATCGAAGCCTTGTGCTAGGCTTGTTTGTTATCTGCTGACTACATTTCCCATTTCTTCTTGTCTCCACATGATCAAAGTAAACAGACAGCAACTGCCAAATTACGACGGTTGCTAATGTTTTACGATAACCTGTTAAAACTCAAAAGAAGAGGTTGTGAGGTATCATAGAGATGTGATACCACAATGTAAATAAATAAGGAAACAAACACAACATCAGTTATCAGCTGTGGTAAACATGAGTAATAAGCACATAGACAAAAATATCGTTTGCAGTAGTTAGATAGTGCACCAGGCAAAAGTAATAATGACATAATTAAGGTTTAAAATATCAGCGTAACAAATAATAGATAAGAAGAAATAATCAAGTAAGGGCCTATATTTTCAACCCAAGTCCCATAGCTAGTCCGCACGAACCCATAAAGGTTCATGTTCATCATTGTCACCATCATCCATGGATGTAAAGTCTTTAGAAAGTCTCTGAAATTGGATTGCAATGTCCCTAAACTCATCACCATACTTTCCTCATGCTTCTCCCTACTTTGAGCAGGGACTAAAACCGACCAAAGGAGATCTTGAGGGTCTTTGATGTAAAAAATTGCACTAATTGACTAGCCATTATAAATGGATCTGATCTAAATCCTACTCTATTCAGGTCTACCAAAGTAAAACCTAGATCATCTTCTTTGATCCCATTACTATTCTCCACCCAACTCTTTGAACCTTGGTACATGAAAATCATGGTAATTAAGCTCCCCTATTTCTTCAATGACCTTATAAAACATCATGTCCAGCACAACTGGGTTTTTATCCTTTGCAATAGAAACTTGCATTACATTAGCTTAGTAGCTATTTCCCAAGATTTGGACGACTCGATGATCATCTCGTTGCTTTGTGTGGTAAGTTACCCCATCGATATTTAACTTTAATACTGCAATACTTGCTTATTGGATCCGTGTGTCAGCCACTTCAGCTTTGAGATATTTTATAAGTTGGCTGGGCCACATCTTCTACTATTTAGACAGCAAAATAAATGTACGAAAACGATATGACAATATAATGTGTCAAGAATAATATGGAGGGGAAGCATGATTAAAACTCACATGACTATGGAACTAATCAATGAAGGTTCGATTATGCACATATCTTGCAGCCATTTGCCCTTTACTTTTTGAGGATAGGATGCCTTTAGAAATGCTATATGTTCTCTATTAGAAACAATAATAATTAGACATCGAACAATGTATACAACTATCTACAAGTTGATTAGGAGGTAGAAGTACTCACTCGATGTATGGATCAATCTCAACATCGTTAACCAATATGTAATTATGTGCTTGTTCCCATTCCTGTTGGCTAGTTTTGTGGACATGAGCTCCTGATATTGGCTTAGTATGTTCTATTTCGTGATGACTTGATAGGATTCTAGCGGTGCATACATTAGATCGTCAGAGCGAAACTCAGCAGCCTCCTCAGGAATACAACACTCTGCTATACACCCTTCGGGTCGATTGCAGTTCCGAACATATACTTTTAAGATATTCATGAATCTTTTGAACGGGTAAATCCACCTATACCACATAGTCTCACCTCATGAATAAGATGAATCGATAAATGGACCATCACATCAAAGAATGATGGGGGCAAAAGTTTTTCCAACAAACACAACGTGATCACAACCTTCTCTTGCACTTCATCCAACTTTGACACATCTACCATCTTTCCACAAAGAACATTGGAGAAGAAATATAACCAAGTGATGTTGCATCTCCCAGGTTTTAGCTAGACACCTTGAACGGCCACTGAAAATACTTGTTGCGTTAGTGCGTGGTAGTCATGTGACTTAAGTCCAACTAATTTCAGGTCTTTTATCGAGACAAGTATACTGACATTAGATGAGTAACTGGTGCGAACTTTCATTCCTGATAAAGAGCTACAAACTCTATTCTTCTCATCCTTACTGAGTGTATAACAAGCTGGTGGTAGATAAATCATGTTTCCCTTTTCTTCTGGTGCCAATTTAGCCCTTTACCTTCCTATCCACGAGGTCCAATCTTGCCGCTTATCCATCCTTGGTTTTACCTGTGATATCAAGTAGTATCTAATCAGACTTGCTGCCACATTTTTCTCAATGTGCATCACATCGAGTACAGGACGAATATGTAGATTCTTCTAATATTCAAGTTCAAAGAAGATTGATTTCTTCTTCCAGCATGACTTTTCATCATCCTCATTTGCTTTCTTCCTTGCACTCCCCTTCCCCCAGCAACATTTAATTCTTCGAACAACCTCTAAAACTTCGACTCCTGTCAGAGGCTTCGGGGATGTTCAAGTTCTTGCCTCCCATCAAATGCTTTCCTTTGTTTGCGATAGGGACGATCTCCTGGTAGGAACCTCCGATGGCATGTGAAAGACATCGTTCTCCCATGCTTCAACCTTTTTGCATAGGTTTTTTCACCACAGATAGGGCAAGCATGGTAACCTTTGACAGTGCAGCCTGAAAGGTTCTCGTATGCCGAAAAATCGTTAAAGTGTACATAATAGGACTACTCTGAGCTGAAAACTTTCTTTACGATAAGCATCAAATGTTTCGAGACCTGTGTCCCACAAGAGCTTCAAGTCATCGAGGAGAACTTCAAAATAAACATCTATATCATTCCACGACTGCCTAGAACAAGAAATTAACATACTTATGAACTTTTTGTTCATACACAACCATGGAGGCACATTGTAAGTCATCGTCACAACTGGCCAACAATTGTACGTCGAACTCATTATAGTATTTAGGTTGTTCTCGTCAACTAATATAGCTAATCTCAAATTTTACGTTTCAAAAGCAGAGTCAGGCCATTTGTTGTCTACCATTGCTAAGCAGGCAAATCAGCAGGATGTTGCATAAACCATCATAGACTCGCTTGTACATATGCCAAGTCAGGTCTTTGGGTATTTTGTTATTTTGACAAATTCGTTGGAATCTAGGAATATGTAGAAAGTATCACATTGTCTTCGCGGGTACGCCTCTCCTTTTGTTGAGCTGATTTTCTAGGTTGTACCTTAGCTAACCATATGTAGGGCAAATTGTTAACTCTTTGTAGCTCTTCTAGTACAAAATGCATTCATTAGGGAAAGCATCGATTTTCTCGTACTTTATCCGTAAAATAGATAAGCTTCTCATGGCAGCATACGTAGATAGAGGTAGTTTATTGAGAGCCGAAAGCAATTCCTCAACCAGCCTACGGAATTTCGTGAAGCTCTGTTCCCTCCACCCAAATTCAGTGAAGCTCCTGTCCCGTAAGCTCATGCCTTCAGGTTATATAACATCACAAGAGCAGATAACTTTGAAAATTTAAGACAACCAGGACACAAAGGTTTGTCCACACCCTCAAGTAGCTTGCTTATTTGTTCTATATCGGCATTACTTTCGTATGCAGCTTGTACCATGTCTACTGTTCCTCAGCAAAGAAGCGTTCTTCACCTTTCCCAACCACATCATCTTCTTCTGTTTTTCTCCATTTCTGAGATTTTTTCCCATGCCATATCCATGTACGATAGGTTCTATCCATACCATGTGCATCCAAATCAACCCTTACAACATCAACTCTCTTAGATGTCAGTTTACCACAACCTGAGCAAGGACATGACATTAAATTAGGATCACAACCATTTTGCTATGCATAATCCAGGAAATTTTCAATTCCATCAGCATAAGCACGGAAAAGAAAGTGTTGTGACATCCACTCTTTATCCTTTTCTTTTCTACACACAATCTACAAAGATGAATATGATAGGATGAAGGGTACATGGCCTTGTTTGACCTATCGCTCATCCTCCAAGGAGTCCATATGGAAACGCAAGGATGCCAGCCTATATACCGCTTATTCATAACTTAAAAAAAAAACAGAAGGGCACATAATTGATAAACCTAGCTGTAAATAGGTTTACACACATTTGCAACACTTGTAACTGCACAAGATTGACAAACCTCATTGTAAAGGGTTTCAGAAACAATTGTAATACAGTTCCAATAGTTTTTAGTAACAAACTGAGCAGCACAATGAAAGGTATGTGGCCTTGTTTGACCTATCGCCCAATCCTCCAAGGAGTCGTAAGCGTCCTCCAAGAAGTTCGTACGGAAAGGCAAGGTTGCCAGCCTATATACCATTTCATCACAAACAAAAAAACGAAAAAAAAAAAAATGCACATATTGATAAATCTAACAGTAAACAGGTTCACAAAGAAAAATGGAACATGAAATATTGTAACGACCCGATTTTTTATTCAATAATATTTTACAAAGAAGACGCTACGAAAATATAAATTTTCATAAAGGCAATATTTATGAAGAACCCTTCATAAGACAATAAAGAAAAATTCGAAAAATAATCTTACTTCCTGATAATACTACCAATATCCTCAATATTTATTTTATAGCGAAAGCAATTAAGTAAAATAATTTAAAATAAAAGTGACTTTAAAAAGAATAGGTTAACTCAACAATTTGATCTAAAATCCAAATTTCGACACCATAAAAATTTAAAGTCATCAATGTAAATAAAAGACAATTTGCTAATTTATATCTTTTCTCACCTCCAGCGCCTCCTCACAGCTCCAAGCTCCTTAATCTGAAATTTGTCTGAAATTTGTTAGATGAAGTGAGTATCGCGAATACATTTAGTGGGGGCTATGTATTATTCACATCAAATTGACTACGTAAAGTAAACATGAAATTCATAATCGACAGTAAAAAATCTAGAGCACGGTGCCTCCAATGACCACATAACGGTCACAGACCTATGTACGGTCCCTGGCTCTTGAGCACGGTGCCTCCAAGGATCACTTGCATAACGAAAAATCCCACCTTAATAGTATTTTGGATGAACCTTGAAAGTGTCAAGCAAAATCTTAATCACCGTATTCTTGACCAAAGAACCGTACATCATAACTAATATGTCTTAATTAATCTATAACTAAAAATTCACATATTCTGAAAGAGAAATTATGGCATAAGATATATTTCGGGAGTATTATAGACTAATTGGGTGAATGAAAAGAAATAGAAATATAGTTTGAGACTTAGCTGACTTGGATCATAAATTTTGGGTTTTAAAGCAATATGGAGGCTAATCAATAGAACTAATAATGAATTAGTGGTCGAAGATAACTCCTCTTTACCTACACAGTTTAAAGTTTAAATCCACACCCTCTATCCATTCTTTTTCATCACTTCCCTCTCATCAATATTTGTTCCACAATTACTCAACCACACACACACACCATCCATCTTTATCTCTATCTCCCTCATATTTCCCTCCACGTCCCATTCACCTTTCTTTCTTTCTTTCTTTCTTTTTTTTTTTCACTTTTTTTTTCTTTCACCATTCACTGCCCCTGAACCCCTACAAATCTATCACTACAAGCAAAACGTAGAGTAACAACACTTCAAAGACAATGACTTTATGAAATATGTGTTGTCTTTTGACCTTTGATAACAGGTTTTTTGCAAAACTGATGTCTTTCAGCGCACTTGTCCACTAAATACAAAAGTCACATAAAGACAGACAACAATTTTTCCATATTATTGTAGATGAGCATATTTTCCTCTAATAGACAACATAATTTACAACGTTTTCTGAGAGTGTGGTCCTTTGGCCAAAAATGCACTCAAAGACAACATATTTTACAACGGATTTTGAAATTGTTGTTATTATCTCCAGAAAAAAGGTTATAAGCAACGCTTTAGCAACGGTTTTGAATCTGTTGTCTATCAGCCTTATTTTCTTTACTAATAGAAGTGGTTTCCTGGAATGCTCTCTTATATATATACATTAAAATTATAAATATAACCAAATTATAGAAGATAATAAATAATTTTGATTAGTACGAAGTATTCCAGATTACTAGTAGATCCGAGTAAAATAGAATATTTGTTGAAAATTATTTAATTTATATTTTTATGATTTTCACATTTTAAAAAGTATTAGTGATAAGGGATAATATCCAAAATAGGCGCACATTTTTCTTTTTCCATTTGCTACCTTACCTTTAAAATGTATGCAGGTGTCTGAACTCTTCGCTTAATTTCTAATCACAACTCAAACTTTTAAAACTAATTTTTCCAGCCAAATTTTAAAATTTGATTTCAAAATTTATTTTCAGACGTAAAAATAAAAGTTAAATAATAGGAAAAAAGAAAAAAATAAAAGTTGATTTTATTTTTTTCATTTTGACTATTTAATTTGAGAAATGTAAGAGGTCGATTTGTCTTATAGGTCATATTTTATTGGTAAATTTAAAATATTAAGTGCCCGCTTGGTTGAGGGGTTTAGAGGTAAGGAATGAGAATGAATGAGGACTCATTCCCATTTATGATGCTTGGTACATAATAAATAAGTTAATCATTAACCATTTTTATTAATAATTTCCCCCATTTCATTCCATAGTATAATTAACCCCTCATTCATACCCATTGACATTAATTGTCATTGATGATTTGCAACCAAGCGGATCCTAAGTTGTTCAATATGTTGAGAAAGGGTAAAAATTAATTAAATAATTTAAATTCTAATGATAACCCAGTTAAGTAAGAGATAGAGTATCATATACAGTAAAATCTCTATAAATTAATACTCTATAAATTAATAAACTCTCTAAAATAATAAAATCTTCCGGTCCCGACTTGGGCCTTTGTAAAAAATCATCAAATTCGATAAGATAATAAGATAATAATTTTTCGGAAAATCCCTTTATAAATATTAGGTCCCATTAAAACTCTAAATTAATTAATAATTCATAAATATTACAATTATAAATATTATGTAATTTGCTAAAATATGAATCTATTGTTACTTGATTTTTGTTAAAATTTAAATCTAATTGGATTTCATCCCTAACTTTTTTAATTGCAGTCAAGAGTTCCGGTGTCGAGTTCTCTAGCTGCAACAAAAAATTGTGAAGAGTTGTTGTCGCACTCAAAGCCTCCTGTCTCGTGACTGGTTCCAACGGTGTTGAATCATCTTCAGCTTTATCATTAGTAGGATCTTCAATAATATCAGCAACAATGTCCTCTTAACTTTGAACCATTGAACATTCATCATTTTCACCCGGATAGTCCACCAATTTGTTGACGTCCATTTCATTGCGATAACCAACATCCTTGACCATATTCTCAAGCTCATGTAGGCTTTCTTCAAAGTTTGTCTCACTTGAGTCGCTTGAGATTTCTTCATTTGGACGGATTTTGCAGTGCCGAAAGCAATTTACTATTGACACTTGAGAAACATTGGTTGTCCAAGCGGAGACTGCAAAATTAATGGCATCTAAAACATTAATCTTTTCAGGATTAGGTAGCCCCAACTCCTGACCTTCCAGTAGATTTTTGTAGAATCTCCTACGATATTGCATCTTGAAAGCTCTAATTATTCCTACATCACATGGTTGAATCTTTGATGTCATGTTATGTGGCAAAAAAACAACTCAACATTCTGTAACCCTTCAATATTTTTTGGATGGGCTGGACAATTGTCAACCATCAACAAGATTCTTCTGCCATTCATTTTGTGATCAAACCAGCGAACAAATTCATCAAAAAGCACACTAGTCATCCATGCCCTCTTGTTGGCACAATAATGACAATTGATGCTGCTCATGTTGACATTTTTGAAGCAACGTGGGTTCGCATATTTTCCAATAATCTATAAAGGAATTTTTCTCGAACCATCCTCGTTGCAACAAGTAACAATTGTAAGCCTCTCTTTGTCTTGCTTTCTTCCCTCAAGTTGTTTGGTTGTAAGAGAGTGATCAGCTTGCAACCTGTAAAATAAACCTGTTTCATCCAAATTAAAAACGTCCTTCATGGGAAATTAGTTTATTTTCTCCCTTATAGCCTCCAGTTTCATTTCCATGTCATGCATGTTAACCGAACCACTTTCTCCAAAACGATGGAATGATTTAATACCATGTCTTACCTTGAATTTTTCAAGCCAAACTTTAGAAAATTGATGTTCAGGAGGGTGTTGAGGATACAAAAGCTTCATTATATCCTTTGCTTTCTCCAAAATAAGCTCTCCGGTCATGTTGACTCGATCTTGGTACTGAAGAAACCATTCATAAAGAACCTTCTCCATATCTGGATATTTCGTCAATTTGTGTCGCTTAATATCCCCACCCTTCTCAAAGTTGGCTGAAAGGTACTCCGATGATCTCTTGAGAGTGTTTGATATTGTACCTTGACTAACTTTCAAACGATATTTTTCATCAACCCACTCTTGTAAATCTTTTTGAGTGCATGCGGGATGGTCTCTCGTATACTCACATAATGCTTTACGCATTTGATCATTCATGGATGATTTTGCGATGCCTTTTAGATGAGAAGACATGGTTGGGTGTTATGAATTATTTTATTTCCATATTGAGATTTATATAATATATGTTTCATTCATCATGCATGAATATATTTAATTGGCTATAATAGTTATTTAAGTGCAACGAATTAATGTAAACATGTATATTTAAGTAATTCCAATGAATTGATACATGCGTCCATGAATATAATAGTTAATTGTATACAATGAATTGATATTATACATGAATATATTTAATTAGTTACAAAGAATTAGTTGATGCATGAATATAATCAATGAAACATATATGAATTCATTTATTTTCAATACATATATACTAAATTTGCCGAATTTAAAAAGTCGCTCTTTTAATTAATAAAATATTAATTTATCGATATATCAATATCTCTCTAAATTAATAAAATTTCATGGTCCCAAGGTTATTAATTTATAGAGGTTTTACTGTATGTGGTAGCCACTTCAAATAAGTTTGACTAAATTTTAAGAAACTAGCCAAAATAATACTACCTTCGTTCTGTCTAATTTTGAACACTTTTCATTTTGGTCAATTCCACACAACTTTGCACATCCTTGAAAAGAAAATTCCTCTCACAATCTTCACCCTTAAAATCTCCACCTACAATTTACACATTTAAAAAAGTCAATAAAAAGTAAAAAAAAATATTTTTTTCTTAATATACGTGCCCTTCATATGTGCAAACTTAGTTGGGACAGATGGAGTAGTTATTTTGAAACATTGTGCATTATTTACAAAATTAAAAGAATTGGCTGAAATTATAAAAACTTAAAAGAATGGATTTGCTTGGCTACACTACAAGGAAAAGGATCTTTTGAGACCACAAAAAAGTGGTTTCAAATAATGAGTATTTGCCACAACTTAAGCAAAGTGGTCTCAAATAATAAGTATTTGTCACAACTTATGAGTATTTGTCACAACTTTATTGTCGTCTCAATAACTCCGTCGCAAATAATATATTTGTGACCACAAAAGTGGTCTCAAATGCGTCTCAAATATTTTTTGCAACAACTAGTTGTCTTTGAAAGTAGTCTTAAAGTTGTCTCAAATAATCTGTAGAGAGATTTGTGACAACAAGTGGTCACAAATAACTTATTATTAGTGACCACAATTGTGGTGTCAAAAAGTCTTATGCAAAAGATTTCTTTTCACTACAAGAAAACGCGTTTTTAGCGGCGAAAATTTTCGCCGCAAACTAGTTGGATTTCGCCGCTAAACCAAGTTAGCGACCAAAATATTTCGCCGCAAGGTCCGTCGCTATTTCAGCGTCGCTAATTTTGTTTGCGACGAAACTTTGTACATCGCCGCAAATATTAGCGGCAAAACAAATAAGTTTGTCGCTAATAATAAAACTTATAAATAATATGAAAAAATATATATTAGCTGCAAATGTTTCATTTCACCGCCAATTTTGCGGTGCAATTATAACATTTTGTCGCTAACTAATAAAATTATAAAATAATAATAATAAATATATTAGCCGCGAAAATTAGATTTCGTTGCTAATTTTGCGGCAAAAATGTAATATTTTGTCGCTAATGATTAGCTGCGAAATTATATTTCGAAGCCAAGTGTGCGGCGAAAATTATATTTCGTCGCAAAATTTGCGGCGAAAACGTAAAAATTCATCGCTAATTATTAGCCGCGAAATTATATTTCGTAGCTAAGTGTGTGGCGAAAATTATCTTTTGTAGCTAAGTTTGCTGCGAAAATTTTAAATTTTGTCGCTAATTAATAAAATTAATAAAAAATATTAAAAAAATATTAGCTAAGAAAATTATAAAATAACACGAAAAAATTGCTAGCTAAAAAATTTATGCACAACTAGTTTAAAGTATATTAATACTTTCATCCCTAGTTTGGAGAAATATATACAACGCATTATTGAGTCTCCTTGCTATTTCAAAGAATTAGCTAAAATGATATGCTGTCAAATCATTTACAAAACGACTCTAAAATAAATATAATCAAATAACAATTCAAAATGTCAACAAATTCCGTACCACAAGTATTGTTTCAAGTACTTAAACATGAAGTTTGTTCTAAAACACGAAAAAAAAAGGAATTACGTTCCTCATTCAAGCTCCTTCATCGACCACATGAACCTGAAGAAAAATAATCATTACATCATATAATAAATTTTGCTGCATATCATAGTAAAAACAAGATACATAAAACAATAAACTACATTACTATCATCAATACGTCAAAAATAATACCACAAAAATAATATTGCACCACAATAAAATTATTATCAATCTTGGATGTATTCCACATTTTGTGTGACTTAATGAAAATATCAAATATAAACTTTAGGAACACTACAAACCAAAAATTTCACAAACAAAATTAATAGAGCCCCTCAACCCATCAATAACGAGCATTTTTGCCTAAAACTTATGTAAAGATTATAAGACCCGAAAGCTCCCTAAAATCTATTTTGAAAGGTCTAGACTAAATACAATGATATGAAATAATCTATAATATCATTTTGTTATTCTCCCGTAATCATCGTCCATTAACAGATAATAATTTTCATACTTATATATACGTTCAAGTGTCATAAGATGCTTCAAAAATGAAATAGGGGGCACAGAGAGAGCGCAATATGCTTCAAAAATAAAAGTGAGTAAACTTACTTTAACACTAAAGTGGCGGGGTAGATGACGACATCGCACCCAGCAGAGACTGAACTTCAGTAGGGGCTATTTTCTGAAATATCTGCATTGTCATTCTTTGATAAGCCTCCATGTTTTCCTTAAGGCTTTTGATATCTTCTTGTGCTGATTGCAAGGAGGCTCGAGTGCTTTCTAGTTCACCTTGAGTAGATTGAAGCTCCTTTCTAAGTTTAGCATTGGCTACCCTTCGAGAACTGTCATCACAAGAAGTGGGGATAGGCTTAGGTCCATGTCCAAGTCCCGGTATGTATCCAGACCTCTTGCCTAGAACTTCATCACAAACTAGTTCAGAGATCTCTATGTCATCTGGCAGTAGATTCTCATCATCAGTCATGCTACAAGAGAATGCTTCTTTCATCTCGTTAAAACGTTGCACCAATTTGTTCTAAAAAGTATATATATATAGGGAGAGTTAGCTAACAACAAAATAATACCTTAATAAAATTTATAATTAAATGCTACAAGTTACATACATATATTGCTTCAGCACCCCCAGCCCATCCATTTTTCTCAGTCCAGTGTGTTTTTTTGTACAGTTCAATACGATTAACTCGTTTTGGCCCTTCTCCCTTGTAAAGTAGAAGAAAATAACATAATAATTATTACTTGATCATTTGCGGTATAAAGAAGGAAATGTGATATACACTTACAGCTTCATAACTAAATCGCACAAATGACTTTGAGCCTCCACGATGATTGATTTTCAATGAAGCTCGATTATCAGCATTCTTTTTGGAGACATCCTGCAAGACATAAAAATTAAATAATCAATTTTATTTTCTTTTCTTCCTCATAATATGATAAATCATATATGCACTTGGTGAACTAGAATCAATCTATTTATGTGAAAAAGCAAGTGCAATTACAACTTAGACTTCCTTTCATATTTCTACACGCAACACCATTATATACATACTTCAACCTCCTCAGAGACAAAAATGCAATTAAATTACATGGAAATTGAAATAGTACCTTAAACTTTTCATCTTCGAATAAAGTGCACAAATATATCCAATCTTCTTCGCTTCCATGAAATTTCTTTGGTATTTTCTCTATTCGCATCTCCCAAGGTAAATGCAACAGTTTTTTGTACTTATTGTGCATTTTTGTCCTATTGTCACTGTAAATTTTTCCCATCCATGTATCTATTTCTTTCCTAACTGAATCAGGTCCTGAGACCACGTCCACATCGAAAAAATTCTACAAAAGAAATTGTTACAGCTGAAGTTTCATATATCAAACTAATTAATCATATTAAATCTGACCAATTACATTTCAAACTAAAAGAAATCAATAAAACTAGACAACAAGTATCGTATTAAAGGAAAACGATAATATTTAAAAAAACTTTTATTGCTAAATTATTTAACTAACCTGTAACCGATCAAACATAGGTATCTTTTGTTCCTCAGTTACCTTCTTCCACCGTCTTATCTGTAGGGGGGCAAATATTTTGACAACAAGTCCTAATTCAATTGTAAACATGGCTGCATAAGTACCAATTGGCCGACCATCACATTTGCCGAATGTAATGGGTAACTTTCCTTTTTCTTGTACCAAGCGCCTCAACAGTGCATTGTGTCCTGCCCTACTGTCAATTTCTACTTGGAACACGATACCACATCTATAGGTCATCATACAATCTAAGTTGGAACCTTAAAGATAAACTAATACAAAAACGAAACAGTGGACAAACCATTAGAATGAACTTCATTATCCATCTCCTCATCAACGACATCCTCTGGTGATGGTTGGATTTCCATTCTCTTAGGCGACATACCTATATTTAGAAATGACAAACAAGACATGATATATGTATATGAAGGCATTACGTGACACAACTTGAGGCAAACAATAACTACAAGAAATATACACATGAAGGTTAATGACACAATTAAAGTAATATTAAACACGTGAATGAAGTACGTCTCACAAAATTAAATTTTACAAGAAAAAAAAAAAGAAAATTACATATAATAGATATGAACTAGTCACTATCTTCATCAGATTGAAGTAGAGGCTCGTCTTCATCATTAAGAACTTCAATATCTTCTTCTTCTTCATTTAAAATATCTTCTATGCTCTCAGATGTTTGCATTTGTGTATCTGCTAGTTGTACATATTGAGGTTCAACATCTGTTCTTGTTAATTTTGAAGGATGAAAATCTTCAGACACAATTAAATTGTTCTCATTAGATGAGATTTCCTGATTAGGCTCATTGTTTGCACTAGATTGACAAGGTCCATCTGTATTCTCATCATCGATCTCCATTGATTCAAATATTCCACGATGTTGTACCTTCTCAACAACTTTCCAACTAGCCCCACGCTTTATATCATCCAAATAGTACACCTGATGTGCTTGAGTAGCCAAAATAAATGGATCATCCTCATACCATGTCTTAGATGTATCTATGCATGTAACACCAAACTCTTGTAAAACTGATTTCTTTTTTGGATTACATTGGAACCAATCGCACCAGAATAACTGTGACTTGTATCCAAAATTGTAATATATTTCAACCACCTCATTTAAAACTCCAAAGAAATCTAAATTTTCCCCATCATCTGATGACGGTACACTAACCCCACTATTTTGAGTTGTTCGTCGAGAATCACGAGATTTAGTATGGTACCTAACACCATTTACTACACAAGCATCATAAAGTTGAACTTCGAAATCAGGTCCAAGTGATAAAGAATATCGCTCATTTGTTGCCTCGGGAGTATTTATAGATTTTAATTTAATCATTTTCTCTCGAAACCAACTAGGAAATTCCTTCTCTTGCGCCTGAATAATGGAATTGGATTCACCTCTTTTGGAGAGTATTTCAAAGTGTTCACTACATAAAATATGTGAGTAAATTAAAAATACAAGATAATATAAATAGAGAAATAAAGAGGTCAGAGTCACTTACTTCCTATAGCTCTCCACTTCTCTACAATTATTAAGAATATACCAATGTGCTTTATTCCGTAGGTTAGATGACAACATATGTTTCCTAGAAGCGCTCAACACTCTAACTTGTTGTGAAAAGACACTTAATGAACACTTGTTAAGTTCATCGACGTCTTGGTTACGATGTGGTCTTGTAAATCTGGTTTCTATCTGGTTCAGGTACATAGAGGAGAATGTTAATGCTTCATTAACAATATATGCTTCTGCAATGGAACCTTCTGGGCGTGCCTTATTTCGAACATATTTCTTTAATATACCCAGATATTGCTCAAAATGATACATCCATCGGGATGCAGGAGGTCCAGCCAACATGGCCTCACGTGGTAGATGAACTGCCAAATGAATCATGACGTCAAAGAATGCTGGAGGAAAAATACGCTCCATCTTACATAAAATAACTATTATATCCTCTTCCATCTTTTTTAAATCTGCAACATATAAGGTTTTTGCAGTGAGTTTTTTGAAGTAATTACATAGCTCGATCAATGTTTCACACATGCCCCTAGTTAAAAACTTCCGGATCGCAACTGGAAGTAACCTTTGCATAAGGACGTGACAGTCATGGGTCTTCAATCCATATAATTTCCCATCATTGACATTCACATTCTTTGAAATATTTGCAGCATAACCATCCGGGAACTTGACTGATTTCAAAAAACGACAAAACTCACGTCGTTCACTCAATGTCAATGTGTAACTCGCGTGTGGCTTTGTGATCTTGTCCCCAATCTTTGTTATATGCAGTTCACTTCTTATTGACATATCCTGCAAATCTAATCGAGCTTTGATTGTGTCCTTTGACTTGCCTTCAATGCCCAATAAAGTTCCAACTAGAGCATCACAGATATTTTTCTCAATGTGCATGATATCCAGATTATGTCTTAGTGGCAAATCTTTCCAATAGGACAGCTAAAAAAATATCGATTTCTTAACCCAATTTGAATTATTTACTAAACGCTTTCGTTTCCCGACCATTGCATTAGCTTTACCAAATACCACCTCGGGTAATGCATTCAGTTGCGATAAAATCTCATTACCAGTGAAGGTTCGAGGAGGGCCTTCATCTTCAGATTTTCCATTAAAGCTCTTATCTTTTCTCCATGGGTGATTAGCGTGTAAGTACCTACGATGGCCAGTATAACATATTTTACTACGCAAGGGGTATGATATAGTATCCTCAAGACAGACAGGACAAGCTTTATAACCTTTAGTGCTCCACCCAGATATCGTACCGTAGGCTGGGAAATCATGAATCGTCCACATAATAGCAGCATGTAGTCGAAACACTTGCTTAGTCGATGTGTCATAAGTTTCCACTCCTTCATCCCACAAATCCTTCAACTCATCTATTAAGGGACGCAAGTAAACATCTATATCTTTTCCTGGTGCCCTAGGACCAGGAATCAAAAGAGACATCATAGTGTAGGATGATTTCATCATTTTCCATGGGGGCAAATTATACGGCACAAGCAAAACTGGCCACATACTATATGAGTTTGACATGTTTCCAAATGGATTGAATCCATCTGTTGCCAAACCAAGACGAACATTTCTAGGATCATCTGCAAACTTTTTATGCAATGCGTCGAAGTTCTGCCATGATATAGCATCAGCCGGGTGTCTTAGTACCCCACTTGTTTGAATTCTTTTCTCTTTATGCCATCTCATTTCGTTTGCAGTATGCTTTGACATAAACAATCGTTGAAGTCTTGGTTTTAAAGGAAAATATCGAAGGACCTTTTGAGGAATTTTTTTCTTGTTTGACTCACTAACCTTAAACCTTGACTCTTTGCAAACAGGACATGTATCTTTGTCTTCATGTTCACGCCAAAATAAAATGCAATCGTTTACACAAGCATGTATAGACTCGTATCCTAAGCCAAGATCTCGTAACATCTTTTTAGCATCGTAGTGGGACTTAGGAATTGCATTTGGTTGTGGGAATGCTACCCCCAACACTTCAAGCAACATATCAAATGACTTGTTGCTCCAACCATTCAACACCTTAACATGCATTAACTTCACTAGAAAACTAAACGCAGAAAAATTTGTGCATCCTGGATACAACTCCCGCTGAGCTTCTTCAAACATTGACTTATAATTATCATTTGGTGCCTCCGCGCTCGTATTTTCTAAATTATCAACTAATTGAACCCCACGACGAATTTCAGCTTCCCTTAAATCATTAAGCATGTCATAGGAGTTGTCTTCTTGTAATTTAGTTGCATGTTGTCGATTTGTAGGGTTTGTGTTATCATTCGGTACTGCACTAACTTCACCATGAGAGGTCCACACTTGATATAGTGAATCAAACCCATATCTATAAAGGTGTCCCCGAACAAAGTTCATATCATACATGTATAAATTCCTACATTTTCGGCAAGGACATCTAATCGTGGATGAATTATTGGTCTTCATATAATTTTCAGCAATTTTCAGAAAATTATTCAAGCCATTAATGTATTCCGGATCCACACGATTGGGATTCATAATCCAACTTCGATCCATAGTGCTCTACCTATATGAGGGGCAAACTAAAATTTTATAAAAAATAGTACGTAAGAAAAAGAATAAGAAAAAGAATTTAACAGTACTATGATTAACCGCACCTTTGATCAAATAAGACTATTATATGCAAAAAAGAAAAAAGGGAATTAGGTATAATACCATGATAAGTGGAGATTGTGAAACTAGAAAAGTTAAGTTTTTCTTTTCAAAAGAGAATTGCCAACATTAAGGTAGACCAACTCTTATTAAAAATAGGGGTAAGATTTGATGTGTCTAGTTTACATTAATGAATTAAATGATTAAGTGAAATTACACTACTTAAAAGTTCAAATAATTGAGTTTTGTGTGAATGATGTAGGTATAACACACGTCGGTGGCAACATGAAGCTAGATAAGATAAAAATTCAAAATTCAAAATGAATCTAACTTTGCGTTTTCTTTTTCTTTCTCTTTTAGGTTAATTTGATGAAGTTATAATTTTCTAAGAATCATTAACTCACATTTTTATGATGTATTTTATTTTTCTACTTAACTTATTCATTTATATATATGTTATTAATTTGTAAAATAAATTTTCTTTTTATTGAATTAATAAAATGAGATATTAACTTTTAAAATAAAACTTTTATATATAATGGTCTTGTATGTTAGGGTCCTTCTATAATACGCCTGATATATTAATACACTTGAAATTTTGACATTGGATTTAGTTCCTCTTAATAATGGCTATTGAATCAACATTTTGTAAACTACTAGTTGTCGTCTATACTAGTTAAAAAATTCACCTGACAAAATCTTATAACATGTTTGTCCGGTGAATTCAACTACTATGAGAAATAAACATTATCAGACCAGATTACTGATGAATCTTGATGCAAGATTTGAGAGATGGATTGAATTCAAAGATCTAAATTATAGATTTGATAGCATTATCAGACTTAAATATTGGATAGCAGTAACCTCGTTTAAGAGAAAGAAAAAGTTTAACAAAAAATTGACCATGAATTCTTTAATCTTTCCACTCAATAATTTATTGTATAACTAAAAATTATAGAAAGAGGGACCCACCAAATATTGTTTAACTTGAAGAACCTGCTAAAATTTATTTAACTTTTGTAGTATAATTAAGTTAGTGTTTGGCCCCTTCAATCTTTCCTCTCTCTCTATTCACACACAATAAGCAGACACACACTCAAAATAAGTGCTTCTTACTTCCTCTATCTCTCATCTCTCTGTCATGCAACTTAATTTATTTTCATTATGAATCAACTCTCTGACCTCACAATAATTATCATCAATTGTAAATTAAATCTTCCTTGTCAACATTAATGGTGGCGGTTCTACAGACCTATAAGTTGGTGAATATATCTATATTATATCTACAGAGGCACAAACTCTTGATTGGCTGTATAGCCAAAAGTATTAGACAATCTAAATCCATCTCTGCTAATCTGCAAACCAGATTTACACACAACAACAGTAGACAAAAATTGATATACAAAATAACCACTAATCAAAAGTTGACATCTTAATATCAATATCTCTTTAACAATGGTAGAAATAGGTACCTCAGTTTTTCCAAAAATTGTTGAAGATCGAACCACTCGTTGTTACCGTCTTCCCCTGCCGCTATTGTTATCGCCTTAGAAATTGCAGATAGGGTTTTAAGAGGGGGAAAATTTAGATGTGCTTCTAATCCGCGAAAAGAATTGCTGAAGATCAAACCCTTGTTCTTACCGTCGTCTCCTGCGCTGTTTACCGCTGTTGTTACCGCGGATAGGGTTTAAGAGGGAGAAAGTTTTGATCAGGGTTTTCGCGCAAGATAGCGCTCAAATCAGATTCCAAATTGAATAAAGTTTGCGGTGAAAACTTTGTAATGGGTCGCTAATTTAACTATAGTATAAAATTATAAAAAGAAAAAGAAAGAGAAGTTCCTTAATTTAAAGGATGTGTACTACAGGTTTGAAATCACGAGATTTGGTTTGGAATATTATATGTTGTTTTATAGGATTAGGATTATGGGGGTATCAAATTTATTTCATTAGT
This sequence comes from Ajuga chamaepitys, assembly GCA_958295605.1. Lineage (NCBI taxonomy): Eukaryota > Viridiplantae > Streptophyta > Magnoliopsida > Lamiales > Lamiaceae > Ajuga > Ajuga chamaepitys. The sequence goes on from OY282497.1 coordinate 9,608,847, forward strand.
TATACACATGTTAGCTGTATCAAATTTATTTGAGAACACAATTATCTTCAATAAGGGATTATTTAGTATCATACATTGACATGCTTATAAAAATTAATTTAGAACATATATAAACTTGTATCACAATTTTCTATTATTTATTATCTAAATAAATACAAATATAAATCATGTGTAACAACGGGGACACAAGTCATAATGCTCATTTTGCAAATCAGCAACTAAGTTATCACGAAATAATTTTTTATTAGTTAAATTATAGAAACATATTATTAATAAAGATGTCACGAATAAAATTATTAAGATAAACCTATCGCACCTCCAACAAAAATATAATTTAATCATCACATCTAATCTTGCTTATAATATAATTAATTAACAACACATAATATAACATTGACCGTATGGAAGAAGACCCACATAATATAACATTGATCGTATGGAAGGTCTATAACATTGACCGTATGGAAGGTGACCCACATAATATAACATTGACCGTATGGAAGGAGACCCATACGAGTGTACTTTAATTTATCCTATTAAGTGTTTGTGTGTGTGAATAAACAAACATACCTGATGTACAAGCCTATATAAAATGCAAATCAAATCAAGGTACAATCAAGTCATAGTACATATTACTTATTTTATTTCAATAAGAGATCATATAATACTTCACTTATGCATTGTCACATAATATTTGAAACCTAGGTAGACATTCGAGCAAGTAATTTATGCAAATATCACATATTTCGCAGATAATTAAATAAATAGTCATGTAACTTTGTTAATATTTTACATATTAATCTAGTCATAACAAGCAATTTCAATACCTCCACATAAATTTCAAGTAGCTACGTATAAATGGTAAATTATTTACTAAAATTTTGGTGATTATCATATGTAAAATTATATATATATATATATATATACATATTATCATGTATTACATTTTAAATTAATTTTAGAATTTTAAAATATCATCGATAATTTAGTGAAATAAAATTATTTGCATCAAATAGTTGTAAGTTATGATCACATTAGTAACTATAAAAAAGAAGCCTATACGCACCACTAATATTAGCAACGAAGTAAGAAATTTCGTAGCAAATTATACAGTTAGCGATGCAATATGCCTTTGTCTCTAAAATTATTAGAATTTAAATATGCCAAAAATATCTTTTTCATTTATTTAATTTGATACTTTAGTAATTTGCGACGAATATTAAGTTATGTATCGCTAAATGTTAGCGGTGAAAATGGACAATTAGCCGTAATTTGTTATATAATTTAGAAAAATTAGAATTAACTATATAAGCAATAGAAAACTAGATTTAATTATATATTTTTTTAAAAAACACATATTTTGCGACAAAATATAATATATTTGCCGCTAATTTTTGCTGCAAAAATTATATTTTCATCGCTAAATTAGCGATGAAATGTAGGTTTTCGCCGCGAACTAAAAATAGCGACAAAATAGTTCCAAACGTCGCTAAAGTTAGCGGCGTATAGATAAATTTCACCGCAAATAAATTTTTTTTGGCGGTTTCACCCTAAAATTATTATAATTTAAATTATTAAGAAAATAATTCTATTTATTAATTATGTAATTTTAGTGATTTGTGACGACTTTCAAGTAATATGTCGCTAAGTGTTGGCGGCAAAAGAACATATTTTGCAGCTATTTGATATATAAGTAATAGGAAACTATTTTTTACTATACATTTTTTTAGAAAGCACATATTTTGCGACAAAATATAATATATTTGCCGCTAATTTTGCTGCGAAAATTGTATTTTCATCGCTAAATTAGCGACGACATGTAGGTTTTCGTCGCGAATTTAAAATAGCGACAAAACAGTTCCAAACGTCGCTAAAATTAGCGGCATATGGACAAATTTCGCAGCAAACAATTTTTTTTTGGCGGTTTCACACTAAAATTATTATAATTTACATTATTAAGAAAATAATTTTATTTATTAATTATGATATTTTAGTGATTTGCGACGACTTTCAAGTAATATGTCGCTAAGTGTTAGCGGCAAAAGAACATATTTTGCAGCTATTTGATATATAAGTAATAGGAAACTATATTTTACTATATATATTTTTTAGAAAACACATGTTTTGCGACAAAATATAATATATTTGCCGCTAATTTTGCTGCAAATATTGTATTTTCATCGCTAAATTAGCGACGAAATGTAGGTTTTCGTCGCGAAGTAAAAAATAGCGACAAAAGAGTTCCAAACGTCGCTAATGTTAGCAGCGTATGGACAAATTTCGCCGCAAACAATTTTTTTTGACGATTTTTTACTAAAATTATTATAATTTAAATTATTAAGAAAATAATTTTATTTATTAATTATGATATTTTAGTTATTTGCGACGCTTTCAAGTAATATGTCGCTAAGTGTTAGCGGCAAAAATATATATTCTGCCGCTATTTGATATATAATTAATAGGAAATTAGATTTAACTAAATATTTTTTTAAAAATACATGTTTTGCGACAAAGTATAATATATTTGTCGCTGACTTTGCTGCGAATAGTGTATTTTCATCGCTAAAGTAGCGACGAAATGTAGGTTTTCGTCGCTAAGTAAAAATAGCGACAAAAAAGTTCCAAACGTCGCTAAAGTTAGCGGCGAACCATGAAATTTTGCCGCTATTTATAATTTTAGCGGCGAATATGAATTTTGCGGCAAAATTTTCGCCGCTATTTACGCGTTTTCTTGTAGTGTTTGTTGTAGTGCTATTAGGCCTATTTATAATCATTGCTAACTATAAAACTCAAGGGCGGGGAATAATATCGAAATATCAAAGTATCCGTACACCGTATCAAAAAAATTATTGAGAATGCCGATTTTTTTCTAAATCATAACCAATCTTTAAATCTGTTGAATACAATACAAGGACAAATTGAAAATACACTCAAAACATAAGGTGTCTGAAACAATCGCAAACAATACCTCCTAACTATTATGCGAACAACAACATAATACACATTAATAATCAATCAAGCTGCAATTTTTTTAAAGAATATACTGGCCCGATGGGGCTCTCCATGACTTGATTCTAGTATATAAATCAAGGGTATTTGGGTACTTGAGGCAATGTAGGCTTAGGCAATTCCGGAACCTTGGGAAGTTCTGGCAGCTTAGGAACCTCAGGTTTTGGGAGAGCTGGTAATTCAGGCTTTGGTAAAGTTGGGATCTCGGGTTTTGGCAAAGTTGGGATCTCGGGTTTTGGCATCTCTGGTTTCGGCAACTCTGGTACTGGCAATTTAGGAATCTCAGGCTTCGGCAGTTCCGGAATCTTGGGTTTTGGCAACTCAGGAATCTCAGCTTTGGGTAGCGGGGGCACCTCAGCCTTTGATACGGTTGGCAGATTTGGTTTTGGCAATTCTGGAATGACAGGTTTCGGTAATTCTGGTTTTGGAATTTGGGGGACTTCAGGTTTTGGCAATTCAGGAATCTTGGGTTTTGGTACTTCTGGGATCTCGGGTTTTGGCAATGTTGGGAGTTCGGGTTTTGGCAACTCTGGGATGTTAGGCTTTGGCAATTCTGGGATTTCAGGTTTTGGTAATGTTGGAAGCTCGGGTTTTGGTAAGACCGGAATTTCAGGCGAGTCGAGGAGGCGACGGGCCTCAATCTTATGGCCCGTCATTGACGATAAAGCAATGAGTAGAAACAGGATCATTGAGGGGTGATTTGCCATTGTTAATGTTTGAAGTGATGATGATGATGATGGACAATTGTGGATGTTGAAGTTAGTTTATATAGGAGCTGGGAAGTGGAAAAACTCCCAAAGTTTTAGCTTAATTGGTTGGTCAGAAATTGTAGTATGAGTTAGTTCAACTTCTCTTTCTATCCTACGTATATTATATTGCTTCCAATTCTATATCTACTTTTTTCTGTTTTAATTGTATATTAATATGATTGCCATGGTCAACATAATTATCATGTTTAATTCAATTTTTTATGTGTTAACAATAAAGCTTAATTACAATATTGGCAGGAACAATAAACGCAAAAACGTATGTGCGTTCATCCGGTCTTTTAACTACAAAGTATTCCCTCCGTCCCACATTTTCTTGCACAGGAGGTTGACACAAGTATTAAGAAAAGTTGTTTTTGAGATTTTATTGCTTTTTAAAGGGGGATTGAGGATGAAGATTGTGTTATAACTTTTCTTTTTAAGAGTTGTGCAAATTCAACTAGGACAGATGAAAACAGAAAGTGTGAAAGATAAAAGTGGGACAGAGAAAGTATTACTCTTCACAAACCAACAAATTCTAAAGAATATAATAATAAGTAGTTCTATCAAGATATTTATTACAATATTATCCTTAGATAATCTAAAAAATCTTCTTATAATCTCATAATAATATCGGCACCTAAATTATTTATTCTCTTTATTGATAAATTTATGATAATTAACAATTTTTTTGAGAAGAAATGGAATTTAAAATAATTAAGATAGATAAATGACTGTAGTATCCCTCTGATAATTTCTTAATTTCTATCTGAAAGTCTAGAATGATTTTGTTTATGAATGGAGAGAATATTTTACTACTTCACCTGAAAAGTATTACTGTTATTTAAACTTTTCAATAGTATTAATTGTCTAACTAAAACGTATTACTAAATTACCTAAGAAAATATTGTTCACCTCGACTGTACGTCATACATCTGGTGATCAAGGTATATAAAAGTGTATATATAGGTAGTTTTGTTGGGACTAGAGGATTACATTGAGACCAAATTAAATCGTATCAAGTTAGTCTATATTGGTTATCGGTATATAAATATTTATATCTTAATATGCAAAGTGTTCAAAAGGGTAGATATATAGATTGGAGAGACAGAGGACTTAAAAAAAATTTATTTGTACCATCTTTTCTTGTTTGAAAAAACTCGTCCACCTAACTATTGAAAACATTGTTTAGAGCAATTTAAAACATCTTAATATGTTTAAGAGTTTATAAACTTCTTTTAAGTTTGAGACAAAGTTCTAATAATAAGACCTTATTTAAAAAATAAGATGTACGAACTTATAAACTTGGTTTATCAAAGCAAAGAAAATCGAAGTTATTATGAAATTAGTTATTATTTTGGAAAACACCTTCATATTCTATATTTTCAATCAAACAATTGTCAATTATTTCATCACATGTAGGTTGTCACATATGTGTTGCCGACCGAAAAGAAGCACGTACATTTTTCATTTTTTTAGGCCAAAATTGGCTAAAAATTAAATAACATTAATATATGTTGGGGAAAAATTACGACGCTCAAACAGGTTGGATAAAAAATGCTATACACCGTCTGTTGATGGGCAATGTTTACCATTTTCCTAATTAAACCGCTATCACTACATATCGAAAGTAACAAAGTTGTGCGTGTTTTACCAAATATTTTGTGTGTACGTTGTGTTTTGTGTTTTTTGTTTTGAAGACAGAGATAGAAAATCCGGGATAGACTATAAGGACTGGCTTGGATGTCGAGAGGGTGGAGGAGGAAGGCGGCGGTAGTGGCGAGATTGCGCACAGGTGGTGGTCATTGCTCAAACGTGGAGAAGACAAGTCTGATTTTTTTTTTTTTAATTTTTATAAAATATATGTTCTTAAAATGAATCATTCAAAAGATTAAAAAAACATATAATTATCACAGAGTTTTTTTTTTTTTTAATATTTTTATAGAACATACAAATGTTATATTTTTCATTTTCTTAATAAGTTATATTTTCATTTCTTGTAAACTATTCTCAAATAATTCCGAAAGAATAAAACAATTATTTCTAAGCCTTTTAAAATAAATTTTACTGTGATAAATTAATTTTTAGATTTTTAAAACAACTTTAAGACTTCCTAAAATGATTTCTCAGATTTTCTAAATTAATATATAGATCTTTTCTAATTGTAGATTTTGAACATAAAATTACAGTTTTTAATTTTATTTTTATATATATTTAAATCGTTCATAATTTGTTGTTTGATTTTTTATATTTATAATCTAAGCTAAGAGTTCAAAAGAATATATAAGTTAAATAGGTTCAAAAGAATATATAAGTAACACATCAGAAAAAACCTTATTACCCACATTACCGTCTTTGATGAGTTCATTTACTTTTACCAATTTTATAGGGTTAAAGACATTTTGATAAACTTTTACAGTTAGTAGGTATTTTTATGACTTTGACCTTATTATCCGTGTCACTATAATTTAGGTGGTCGTACTGCTCTATCATCGATCTACCAACAAAATCAAGGGCAAATATGAAAGTATTGTTTAAAGGATCTGATAAAGCGCAATCCGCTATCACAAGAATATTCACGTAAAATACTAAACAAGAAAATAATCAAGCAATAAGACACAAGGGTTACGTGGTTCGATCCGGAGATCTACGTCCACGGGAAAATGATGTCCCTACCGGGCTCCTTTTCTTTCTCTTCCTTTGTTTTTGTTTACAAGCGTTCTTTCTTTGATCAAAGTTCCAACCCCTTTTCTTTCTCTAATTCTACTATTTATATCATACAAATCACAGCCCTAACTATATTCCTACAATTAAGGCCACGAAACTTGCCTTCGTGATTGAGAGGAAATCGTGGGTCAGATCTTTCCTCCTTCTTGCGCTGCCGTTGCAACATAATTATCAAATCTGTATTTGGGCCAATTCTTGGGCTTCCAACAATAAACAACTTGGTCCGGCCTGCGGCCTTAGGCAACTTGGGCCTTACCTACCAGGATCCAAGTTGTGTGTAAAAAATATTGTTACCACAAATGACCAAGAATAGAGCGTTTAGCAAATAAAGGGTGTGATTATAAAGTGGAAGTCAATTAATCTAGTAACCTACTTGTCAAAACAAGAGATTTTCAAACCACGGTGTAAGTTTCAGTGTGGTCCACACCTTTATGAGAATTTCTTGTGTCCATGTCTTCGGTAATCTTTCATGTCTTGCACGGCATCCATATCATATGTGTTTCACGCCTCGTACGTTTTTCACACCTTCACTATAATTAAAAAAGGTTTTTCGTGATACATTTTAGACCGTAATTCTTATAATACGTTATATGTGACTACTTGTTGTCACAAAACTCTTTACTGTAAGATTGAGATAAACTCCCTGATTGGGTGTTCTCATTATCACGGTATAAGTAGTGTTTACAACCCTAATCAATGTACAAAGTACTTACACACAAGTTCCTAGGTGTTACAATATTACAAAGAATACAATCCAAAAATATACAAACATATTATTGGCTAATACGCCCCCTCAAACGGAGCGGGAGGAGGACGGACGCTAAGGCTGGAGCGGGAATCAAGAAACAGTTGCCGAGGGAGGCCTTTAGTGAAGACGTCGGCAAACTGGTAGGACGAAGGGACATGAAGAACCCGTATGTGGCCGAGGGCGACCTGCTCGCGCACGAAATGTATGTCAATTTCAACGTGCTTAGTACGGTGGTGGTGAACAGGGTTGGCCGACAAATAGATGGCAGAGACATTATCGCAGTAGACAATGGAGGTGGCGCGGAGAGGATGATGGAGCTCAAGCAGAAGACTACGAATCTAGCAGGTCTCGGCAACGACATTAGCTACGCCGCGATATTCAGCCTCGGTGCTGAAACGGGAGATTGTAGGCTGTCGTTTGGAGGACCAAGAAATTAAGTTATTTCCGAGAAACACGCAAAAACCGGATGTGCATCGGCGAGTATCAGGGCATCCGACCCAATCGGCATCAGTGTAAGCAACGAGGCGAGTGGGCGGCGAAGAGTGGAGGTGAAGGCCATGATCAATAGAGCCCTGAAGATACCGGATGATGCATTTTAGTGCAGCAAAATGAGGTTCACGTGGGTCATGCATGAAAAGACAACACTGCGGTACTGCATAAGAGATGTCGAGGCGGGTGAATGTGAGATATTGTAGAGCTCCGGCAAGACTGCGATATAGAGTCGGGTCCTTGACGGGGTCACCATCAAGTGCGCCGAGTTTGGCCTTAGTGTGGACCAGGGTTGCCACAAGCTTGCAATTTGTTATGTTAGCTCGAGATATGATGTCCTTCGCATAATCTTGTTGACTGAGAAACATGGATTAGTAGAACGAGAAACCGAAATGCCCAAAAAATAGCTCAGTTTCCCCAAATCGGTTAAGGCAAACTCGGTGCGAAGCTTATAAATGATCTGAGACTTGAGAAGTTCGGAGAAAGCTGTTAGAACAATATCATCAACATATAACAGAATATAAGCAGTATGAGAGCCCCGACGCAAGATAAATAAGAGGTATCACTCTTGGCACAGACAAAACCCAAGGAGAGGAGGTATGTAGCAAACATGATTGGGAAATTGCTTGTTAATATGCCAACGGGTTGATACATAAAAACTACTTCAGGAATGGTGCCATGGAGAATATGGTGTATCACCCCAAAGTGCTTCATATGAGATTCCCAAAATACGGTGTTCATATGCCTTCATGTATGTCTCAACACTGTAGTAAGGATTAACATAATCAACTGGATCTAGCCTCTAATTCTTTAGAGAAGCAATGGCATGGGGGCCAAGTATTCCTGTCAGCTGCCAAGCTCTACTAGAGCAGATGTGAAATTCCAAAAGAACTCTGAAAGGTTTTCAAAGCAAGACACTTGGTAGTGTCTGTCATTTGATTTAATAGGAACACAGTCTGCAACTTTTTCCTGATTTCTCTTGAGAATCTTCTTTATCATAGTACAAGTTTTACCCTTCCATCTAGCCATGGCTTTGTTCTTTTGCATTCTCTTCATAAGATGTTCTCGCGCTTGCTCAAGCATGGTTATTATTGCCTTATCCCTTGCATACAATATACACCAAATAAATGTCTCGTAACAATTATTCAGAAACATGTCACACTTTCTCTTCTCACTAAAATATGCCTTTGACTACTGCCCAGGCCCCTTATCATGGAACCACTCCCTTGCCTCCCTCATTCAAAATTTTAATTTTGTTCATCCTAAGGTTGAATCCTCTAGATGTTGTGATACTGGCTGCCTTCCGTATTGCAACCTTAAAGGTAAGGCCCCTATACCCACCAGTCTTCAATTGTTGTGCATATACCTAACACAAAATCTATGGTCTACCTTAAGGAAAATAATCTGAAAGGCCGGTATCAAGCCTTTCTATTTGTTAGAAAGGAAAGTGAAGTCCTCGACCTAAATTTTCAAATCATTTTTCAACACAGTGAAGAACCACTCTCATATCTCTTTGTTTTATTTTTCTACCACTGCGTATGCTACGGGGAATAAATTATAATTCCCATATACTCAAATAGCCGTTAAGAGGATCCCCCATGCTTGGTCTTCAACCAGCACCCATAAACTCCTAAAATCGGCCTACACCATTCAAAAAACCCTTGTTCAAGCTCTATTCGTTTATAAAAATGAGTGAACTTGTCTTAAAAAACCCATCAAAATAATCAAGTCAGGAAAGTGAAAGGAGAAGACAGTGGTAGTAATAATCAATCCTCATGGAGGATTTTCGTGTTAATTGGTTCCTAGTCATGGTTCTATAAGCTTAGCTAATTGGGATTTGAAGATGGATTAAGACTAAAACTGCAATAAATGGTAAATAAGGCAAATGTTGGAAAACATTCCCCAAAACTCGATTTCACCAAGTTGTTAAGGACACTATAACGATTATCAGGAAGAAATTAACTTAACTTGGTTGAAATACTATCCAACTAGTGTCTCAATTAGGTAATACATCGAGAATACAGTTGAGGTGTCGTATTCCCTTAGGATTAGTGAGTAAATGGGGTTCTATGTAGACAACCTTCACGGATTATCAATCCTAAATCAACCTCGGGCCCCAGGATTCCAGTTTCGTGAGACTAGAAAAAGATAGTCTGACATCTCCTATGCTAAAGACCGTCGTAGGGGTGTAATGCTCACATACGCGACTAAACTTTATTTCTTTTATCCCAACTGACGCCCCCTTGACTCTACTCCCCCTCTCGGTAGAGCTTCTCCTCCATAGGTCTCCCTTCTACCGATTGGGTCTCGATTAATCTAATATTCCGGAATTAAATCCCCACCCGACCATTCTAAGGTGTAATAATTAAATTCCTGAAGTATATCAAGATCTAGTTGGCCAAACTCGAAAGGATAGCAATCCCTAGCCTATGGGCTGACTATCATCTCTCAATTGCACAACCAATCGAAATAATTCTAAGTCACTGAAAGCCGAGCAACCATAATGCAAGCCTATGAACTTAGTCTCGGTTTCTATTCAAAATCAATACAAATCAACCAAACCCAAACCCTAGGTTACCACACCCGAATCAACTCAACAATCAATAAACCAAACATCGATCCCGAAGCTCGGGCTATTCCCTTTCTTTGGGAAACAATAAGAACTACTCATGATCCATCAATAATATCCCAACAAATAACATCATCAAATAATAATCACAAATAAATAAAAATAGAGAGAGAGAGAGAGAGAGAGAGAGAGAGAGAGAGAGAGAGAGAGAGAGATAAGAAATGGTTACTGTGATAATAATCAAGAAATCTTCAAGAATGTAACCCCGAGTATTCTTACAAATTTCTACCAAGAACCTTAGTTCTTCTCTTGAAGAGAGAAGAACCCTAGATAGAAATGCTGAAATTTTAGAGTGATGATTTAAAGCTAAGGGGCAAAAGTTGTTAAATGTGAGAGAGAGGGTGTATTTATGGACTCTCCAATCCTCCTCATACAAAAAGACATAAAAAATATGCATAAACAGCCCTTTAGTAAGGGTATAATAATAAAATTACAGTTAAAATTACAAGGGGTCATAAGTTGTTTAGTCGAGCCCCTCATATTCGCTTGACTAGGTCTTCTCATGAATTCTAGAAAAATCGGTGCGGAATTAGCTCTCGGCCCGAACACAAAAGTTGTAGGTCTCCGTCTCTCCATCATGTAACATCTTGATTTGCTCGAATCCAAGTTCATATGATAAAGTTATAGCTGGCCTAGAACGGGCGAAACTGACCCAAAACCCGGCCAACATCCGGACCAGCTGCCAGCCAATAGAGGCCAATACCACGCGAAGGACCAGCTACTGTTAGAATAGCCAAACCGACCGGCTCGGTCTTGTACCATGTCCGGCTGAACTCCTTTTGTGCACCGTTTACGCGCGCCGTCTTCTTCCGTCGTCGTCCAGGCCTTGTTTTATAGGTCAAACTGGGGAAGTATGTGTAATTGATCTTCTTTGTTTTTCGAATTTTCCTAACCTTCAAAATAGAACTCAAAAACACCTAAAAGTGCATTAAATCATATCAAACTGGAAATAAGACCGGGGAAAGCCTAAAAACATTAAATCACACTTAGACATGCTGATTACTTGCAATTCTAAAAAAAAAAAAAAAAGACGTGAAAATTATGCAAGATAGATGATAATTTTCACGTTCATCGACGAGCTCATAACTTTTTTCATTTATTCAAACAAACAAATTCATTAATGAGTTGTTCAACAAAAGCTTTGATCGTTTTCAACTCTACCTTTGAGTTTGCACTTTTCTTACAAATAAATTTCTCCATAAGTAGCACTTTTAAAACGAAAAAAATGGAAAAGGAAATTTCTTAAATATAAATTGTATTGTATATTTTTAAATAGATGAAACCTTGGATTATTTAAAACAAAAAAGAAAAAAACAAATCTATGAAAAATGTATTTATATAGAACTTGCTGCAATAGAAATTGAACACAAAGTAATAATCATAACATACCAATCATTAATCTACAAAGACGATTTGAAAATACACTCAAAACATAAGTTGTCTAAAATAATCCCAAACAATATCTCCTAACTTATTATGTAAAAACACAATACACATTAATTATTAATCAAGCTGCAATTTTTTTAAAGAATGTCCTACCCAAATGAGCTCTCCATGGCTTGATCCTAGTATATAAAGCAAGGATATTTCGGTACCTGAGGCAATGTGGGCTTAGGCAATTCCAGAACCTTAGGAAGATCTAGCAGCTTAGAAACCTCAAGCTTTAGGAGAGTTGGTGATTCAGGTTTTGGAAATTCTGGCATCTCTGATTTTGGAACTTCTGGAAGCTTAGGTTTTGGCCAAGTTGGGATCTCGAGTTTCGGCAACTCTGATTTTGGCAACTCTAGACTTGGCAATTTTGGAAACTCGGGCTTCGGCATTTCCAGGATCTTGGATTTTGACAACTGTGGAATCTCAGGTTTCGGTAGCGGTGGCACCTCAGCCTTTGATACAATTGGTAGGTTTGGTTTTGGAAACTCAAGGATCATAGGTTTTGGTAAGTCTGGTTTTGGCATTTAGGGGATTTCAAGTCTTGGCAATTCAACAATCTAGGGATTTGGTACTTTTGAGATCTCGGGCTTCAGTAATGGTGACAACTTAGTTTGTTGTGCCGAAAATAATTTCAGTTCAGGCTTTATCTTAGATCTTCAACTTCTTTGTTTAGGGTGGTCCAACTCGATCCATTGGCCCTGCAAAAGTCATGTTGGGGGAAGCACGGGGATTCCGACCCTCAAGTCCGTTCGAGTTTATTTCATTGAGTCGGAACAAGTAATTTCGATAGGTTATTGTAGAGAGAGAGTAGAGAAGATATAAAAGTGTAATAAAAACTTACACTACCTTATGAAAATTAAATAGTAATGTGTTTTTTTACCTGTGGGCCTAATGGTAATTTTGATGTGATTAGGGTTCCCATCAGGCTTGGGCCTGTAATGGTCCTTCTTATTTAGGCTTGGACCGGTACCGGTATTTATTTAGTATGGACTCAATTTATTACTCCCAAAGTGGTGAGTTTGGGCCTTTGAAAAAATTAAGATGTGCCAAGGACGAAGTTTGTTCTTCATTAAGGCATATCAGAAGCCCCCCTCCCCCAATCTAAGTGACGAGGCATGAAGTCACTTCAGAGTGGATACTTTCCGTCTTCTCAAGTTCTTTATGTCGGGCAAGTGGGGCACTTGAGTAGCATCGAACTCGTTTTCAGGAAGTTAGTGAAACCAGGAAGGACCTAAAATGTCTTTCAATATGTTAGTGAGATTGGGAGAACGAACTCGCTTTCAAGATGTATCGATATCGGGAAACTAAACGCAATTTGAGACGTTAGTGAGATCAGGAAGAACGAACTCACTTTAAAGAAGTATGGAGATCGAGAAAGACTTGAACTCAAATTTGAGAAGTTAGTGAGATCGAGAAAGACCTTACCTCAAATTTAAGAAGTTAGTGAGGCCGGGAAGATCGGACTCCTTTTCAAGAAATATTGAGATCAGGGAAGATCAGAACTCAAATTTGAGATTTGTTAAAATCATTATATGTGTTAGATTTCTTAAAAGAACATTATCCTGAAGTGCGTGATTCTGATTAGAGGAAAAATATTCGAACTTAAGTCTACTTTATCATAAAAGAAATAAAATTTCCATTGTAAATATCATGTTTTATACCTCCCTTGGACGGTGTGTTTTCTTAAGGTTGAGATAATTTTGTCTTAAGATTATGTAAATAGTTAGAGGTGGCAATTCGGGCGGCCTGGCCCGCTTTATTTCGGGCCTAGAAATGCTAGTCCCGGCCCGGAGGACCTCGGGCCGGGTCGGGCCATCGGTCCAAAAAGCCCACCAATGAATTTTTTTCTTTTCATTTTATTACTTTAACCATGAAGTAGAATTATATTTTGAGGCGAACTTCAGTTTAATTCTCTTAAGAAAAAACTTGATCGGAAGATAATATATTACTATTCGTTGCAATATGGAATGATATCTATTAATCTATAGGCATGTCTCAAACCTCATATATAACAATAATAATAATAATAATAAAGAAGGAATGGATGAGTGATACATAGTTATATACTACACGTCACAAGTTATTTAATTTTTGTGTACGTACTATACTACATGTTAATCAATTTTTCATTTTTCGACACATAATAAATAATGAGCATGCTTGGATCCAATTCATTTTCCATCTTCGGGCTAATAAAACTGAAGAAATAGAGTATTAAATTAGTCAAATGTTTTAATTTCTCGGTAAATAGATACATTTATGCTCTATTAGAAAAGAAAAAAAAGAAAAACATGTTTCATATAGTACACAAAATATTACCTAATTCCTAAATTTTTCTTATTGGATTAGTGAGGGGAAAAAAATTCAATTCCATCGGGCCGGCCCGCGGGCTTTCGGGCCGGGACTGGCCCGCCAAAAGAAAAGCCTGTTCGGGCCGGGTCAAAAAAGCCCGAATTTTTTCGGGCCTCTAATATTCCGGCCCAGCCCGCTCTATATTTCGGATTAAACGGGCCGGCCCATCGGGCTGGGCCAATTTTGCCAGCTCTATAAATAGTTATTCAACTCGGATGATACATTCCTAAGCCTGAGTTAATGGTATAAATGTAAAGCATTGAAAATGAAGCATATTGTCTATTAGATAGTGTAACACACGCAATTATATTACCAAAGGTTACCATCTTGTATATTGAAAAAGCATCCAGAAAGTTAAAAATAAATTTGTTAAGTTTTAAAAATATACGCTAGAATGACTATAATTTAAAGACTCCCATTGAAAGTGACAGAGTGAATGTGCATCACATCTTTAAAGACATGTAAACGGGATACACATGAAAAGGTTAAAACAATGACTTTACTCGACAAAGTTAGTTGAATCAAACTTTTGTTTATTTTGTATATATCTACACTAACCTTATTATGCAGAAGCTGCAAGCATGATTATTTTGCTCGATCATGATTTTACCACCAATAACTCAATGATTTTATTTACTTGTCCTATACTATATCTTAAATGCTTGATTTATTTATTCGTTATACTATCACCTATAGGGATAGTTATATTGCTCTAGAAGATCTTTAGTGATATCAGCGATACCTGAAATGTATGTTATTGATATAAAAGTGCACAATAGAAGTTCAATAAATTAATAACTCCAGTAAAAATGATACTAAACGGGGTGCTACAATAATGTCAAAATGTGAAACATAATTATTCAAGAGCGAAAGGATATGATATTCTCCATAGAGCATGCAAGCTATGAATATGGTACTCTTAGCAATAGCATCTGAAGACGGTTGAATAAAATAAATTCGATGTGGTTTATGTTTATTATAAAGGAAAGTGATGAACAAACTTCTTGAAATGAAATGATTTGTGACCTTATGAGGTCTCACAAAGACCACTTTGAAACTCCAACAGAGATAGAGGTCAATCGAGATATTATGGACACATATGGAGATATGGTAATCCTTCTCAAATAACTATATAGGTGACCATAACAGATGTGAGTATTCCCCTCAAGATGATTATCCAATCTTAATAGAAATATATGACTCCAAGATTCATGATAAAGACTAGACATATTAAATATATTAACTTTCTCGGATGAAAAGTTTTCAATGTTGAGAAATGCAATGCCTTTAAATTACCTCCATCAGATGATATGTTTCCTGAGGTTGAGATATTTTGCATCGAGAAAAAAAATTATTTTTCTCGAATTATACGTATCCAATGAGGTTTAGCTCACTGTCTTTGAAATATATGATCAAATATTTACTTCACTTAGATGTCACACTCCTTAGGTTGAGTTTATCTCCCTTGTTTACGATATGTTCTCAAGGTCAATTTAATATTGTCAAGTTAGATTAAGCTGTAAAATATTTCTCGAGAAAGAATTTTTGTACAAACACAAAATTTATCAACACCATGTCCCATTGAGATTATTGATGGCTCTGGGAGTGCAACAATTATACTGTCTAATAATATCACGTTGCACATTGAAAATATTTTGTAATCTATTAGATCTAGAAGAGCTACTATATTTTAAAAATGTACATCGTAATGTGCATAATTTGGAGACACGTACAATTGAAAAATAAAAAGAAATGTCTATCTACCAAATTATATTTTAAAGATAAACGAACAGTAGATGAGAAATTTGAAATAGCAATTTTCCACCGTTGTTTACAATAAGATAGACAATGGTTTTACACAATTGTCAATATTGTTGTTTACTGCTGAATAGACAACGATTTAAATTGTTGTAAAAAAGAGTAGTTTGAATAACACTACTATCCTTAACAGACTAATTTCTTAATAGACAACAGATAAAAACCGTTGTCTATTAGCGAAATTCTTGTAGTGGTTGTTCAACTATAGCTTTGTTCATTTGCAGCTCTACCTTCGAGTCTGTACTTTTGTTACATATAAATTTGTCAATAAGTACAGTTCATGAAACGGAGAAATATGGCAAAGAAAATTCTAAATGTAAATTTTATTGTATTTTTTTAAATACTCCCTCCGTCCTGGTTAACTTGTCACAGTTGACCGGGCACGGATGTTAAGAAAAAACAGATTTTGTGAAATTTTTTATTTTTTTAAAGGTGGAGATTGAATGTGGATATTTTGAGGGTGAAGATTGTTGCCTTTAATTGTCATTTATAGTTGTGACAAGTTAAGTGGGACGAACCGAAATGGAAAGTAGGACAAGTTAACCGGGACGGAGGGAGTATATGAAATCGGAGATTATGTTTTTGATAAAATTATTTTGAATATGTATTTACAGAGAACTTGCTGCAAATAGGAATCGAACACACAAAGTGACAATCAAAACATAATCAATCATTAAATCTGTTGAATACAATACAAGGATAAATTGAAAATACACACGAAGCATAAGCTGTCTGAAATAATAGCAAACAATACCTCCTAACTTATTATGAACAACAACGTAATACACATTAATTATCAAACAAGCTGCAATTTTTTGAAAGAATATCCTGCCCCGATGAGGTTATCCATCACTTTGATCCTAAGGGTATTTGGGTACTTGAGGCAATGTAGGCTTAGGCAATTCCGGAACCTTGGGAAGTTCTGGCAGCTTAGGAACCTCAGGTTTTGGGAGAGCTGGTAATTCAGGCTTTGGTAAAGTTGGGATCTCGGGTTTTGGCAAAGTTGGGATCTCGGGTTTTGGCATCTCTGGTTTCGGCAACTCTGGTACTGGCAATTTAGGAATCTCAGGCTTCGGCAGTTCCGGAATCTTGGGTTTTGGCAACTCAGGAATCTCAGCTTTGGGTAGCGGGGGCACCTCAGCCTTTGATACGGTTGGCAGATTTGGTTTTGGCAATTCTGGAATGACAGGTTTCGGTAATTCTGGTTTTGGAATTTGGGGGACTTCAGGTTTTGGCAATTCAGGAATCTTGGGTTTTGGTACTTCTGGGATCTCGGGTTTTGGCAATGTTGGGAGTTCGGGTTTTGGCAACTCTGGGATGTTAGGCTTTGGCAATTCTGGGATTTCAGGTTTTGGTAATGTTGGAAGCTCGGGTTTTGGTAAGACCGGAATTTCAGGCGAGTCGAGGAGGCGACGGGCCTCAATCTTATGGCCCGTCATTGACGATAAAACAATGAGTAGAAACAGGATCATTGACTGGTGTTTTGCCATTGTTTATGTTTGAAGTGATGATGATGATGATGGACAATTATGGATGTTGAAGTTAGTTTATATAGGAGCTGGGAAGTGGAAAAACTCCCAAAGTTTTAGCTTAATTGGTTGGTCAGAAATTGTAGTATGAGTTAGTTCAACTTCTCTCTCTATCCTACGTATATCATATTGCTTCTAATTCTATATCTACTTTTTTCTGTTTTAATTGTATATTAATATTCGCATAAATAAGAAAACCAAAGATCTCTTTATTGGTAATTAGTTCTACCTGTTAGCATGTTTAATTCAATTTCTTACAGGTTAATAATAAAGCTTAATCACAATATTGGCAGGAATGATAAACGCAAAAACTTTTGTACGTTGCACCCAGATTTCAGAGTATTACTTGTTTAATTAAAGGTATTATTTATTTTCTAAAAAGTATTTCTTCCATATTTTAGAGAAAATATGTTCTATTATAAAAATAAGTAATTCTATCAAAATGTTCACATTTCTTCCAATATTACTCTTTAGATAAATCCAAACAATCTATCTATAAATTTCACAATATTAATATTACCTAAATTATGTATTTGCTCTATTGATAAATATATGGTAATGAACGATTTTTGGAGAAAACATGTATTTAAGATAATAAAGATTGATTGTCAAGAGTTTTCCGTCCAATAAATTCTTAATTCTACCTGAAATTTCAAAATGACTTGTGTTTTTTTGAATGAAAGTAGTATTTTATTACCCTACCTAAGAAGTGTTACTATTATTTATATTTTTTAGTAGTATAAATTAATATTTAATCAAAACGTATCACTAAATTATTTAAAACCATATTATTCAATTCGACTTCACGTCATACATCTGATGAACAAGATATATATCATAAAAAAAAATATAAAAGGTAGATTTGTAGGAAATAAAGGATTATCCATCGACCAAATTAAATTGTATATGATCATTTTACGTGTGACAAAATACACTTTTATAGAAAAAAAAATAAAAAAATATTATAAATAAAAGTAATACTTTTGTTACAAAAAGTGATACATTTTTTGTCAAAAAAGAAATGATATATAGTTTTACAATTAAAAAGTGATATTTTTACTATAAAAAGGTAATACCTTTTTTTTCCGTCACACGATATGACGGTCTCACACCAATTTTTCAAAACTATATAGATATAATGAGGTGGCCGCCTAATTCGAGAGAAAGAGGACTTTATAATTATTTATGTACCAATCCGTATGCAATGGACCATCTTTTCTTGTTTGAAAAAAGTCGTCCACCTAACTATTGCAAAGATGATTAGAGTAAATTATGTTTTGAATTTTCTACCACCTTTGATATAACATATTAAAATATATATCACAATAATCATTCAATATAATCATTTAAGATGTAGTTGTGATGTCATCATATACACGTGTCATGTTTATCTGAAAATGCAGTAGAAGATGTTGTAGCATATTCGATGTAGCAATCTAGCTGAACTTATGAGATGGTTAAGCGTTTCTAAAATGTTCATAAATTTATATGCTTTTAAAAACTAGAATTTTCTCATCGTGTGATACACGATTTAAAATATATTTACTGTAAAACCTCTATAAATTAATATTATTGAAATCGGGAAAATTTATTATTTTAAAGAGGTATTAATTTATCTATACATTAATAAGTTATTAATTTAAAGAGTGTTTTTCAAATAAAATGAATAAAAATTTAATTTAATATAAGTGAGTGCATTGATTTATTATATGCATTATATTCATTGAACTACTAGTAAAATAAATATATGCATCATACATAACATAATAAATATATGCTCATCATACATCATCATACCCATCAATTTACATACATTATTGGATATGCATCATATCACATTAATTTGAAAGTTGAATGTCATGCATTTAATTAATATACACTATACATCATATCCATCAGCCAAGGAAGACTTATATGAACAGAATAAAAATTATACTCCCTCCGTTCCATTTTAATTGACGTTTTAGAATGAAAGGGAAGAATTAAGAATGAATTTTTTTGACAGATGTACCCTTGTCTAATTATTTATCTCTCTCATATGAATCCTAAAAAAGCGCTTACCAAAAAAAGTGAAAAATTCTTTTATTCAATTTAAATTGTGGAATGAGGAGGAAGAGTGGAAGAAGCGTGGAATAAGGAGGGAGAGGGAAGAAGGCGCTATAATGAGTGGGAATACTTTAGGGGATAAAGATTTGATCAAATAAAAATATTTTTGATAGATTTAAAAGTAGAGATTTTTAAGGATTGAGTGCAGGGATAATTTAAAAGTAGAGATTTTTAAGGATTGAGTGCAGGGATAAAACTGAGAGAATTAGTGAAAAATATGTAAAACGTCAATTAATAGGAAAAGAAGAAAACATCCTAAAACGTCAATTAAAATGAAACGGAGGGAGTATAAGACAATAGCTTCTGATCCAAAAGGTATTCCAAATTCAAAAATAACAGGACAAATTCGTAAAGCGTTGTGTGAGTACAAAAAAGATCATCCCATATGCACTCAAAAAGATTGGTATCATGGCTTGATGAAAAGTATCATTTGAAAGTTAGCCAAGATACAATATCTAACACACTCAAATGATCATCTGAATATCTTTCGACTAATTTACAAATAAGAGGAGATATCAAGCGGCACAACCCGAAAAAAATCCAGACATGGAGAAGGTTGTTTGTGAGTGGTTTCTCCAACATCAAAACCGTGTGAATATGACTGAAGAACTAGTTTTACAGAAGGCAACGGATGCAATGAAAATTTTATACCCACAACAAGATTCTGAGTACAACCTTTCTCAAGGTTGGCTTGAAAAATTCAAGTTAAGACATGATATCAAGTCATTTCGTCGTTTTTTGTATATCAATTATAGATTCTTATTTTACTATATTATCTTAGTTATTTTTGTAATTTGAATAAATTATTATTTTTTATATTGTTAGGACCATTATTTCATGTAGGGGTTTTTAGAAAATTATTATCGTATTATCTTATTGAAATTGGTAAATTTTTTAACTGACCCAAGTCGGGATCGGAGAAAAAGATTATTTTAGAGAGTTGATTAATTTATAGAGAGTTAATTTTACAGGTTTTACTGTATTTCATTAGAAAAATTATTTAATTTATTTTTATTTACAACTCAATTTAATACAAATAATTCTACCCCCAATCAAGGACGAAAATATCATTTTTTACAGGAATATCGGGCTTCTGATTTTACCAAAATATTGGTGAAATATCAGTATCGGTGGAAATTTCGTTGCATTTTTTTGAAAAAAGTATTGGAAATTATTTAAAAAGAAAGTTAACATTAATTTATAGATTGTTATAACTAACTTAAATACACCTATTCATCTTAAAATTTTATACAAATTGATATGTTTATAACTAATTATAAATAACAGATAATATAAACGTTGCCGAACAATATCAAAAAGCTTGTTTTGCCCCACTCCTTTATTCCTAAATATAGGATTTTTATCTTAAAAATGCTCAACATTAGTAAAATTGACGTCAATATGCCACACAATCAACTCCCCACCATTTCAAAAAAAAAAAAAAAATCAAAATTAATCACGAAAAATCAAAATTAACTGATATTCACCCACATTTTGCAGAAATATCGGCGATATCACAACAACATGTACATTATTTGTCAACTGAAATAAATATTTACCGAAATTTCATCGAACTTTGGTGAAATTTTGATAGAAATACATTGCACCCCTCATTTCATTTTGGGAGGTCACAAAAAACAAAATTTCTGAGAAATTTTACGATTTTTCAATCCCTGGCCACAATAGATATTCAATTCTAAGCCCAATAAAAACCAACAAATTGTTACTTATTTTAAGTTTAATGTATAGAAAAATATTCGATATGAATCATATTACATATTGAGAAAATGACAATTGGTTTTTATCTATTATAAGTAAAAAATAAGTTAACATTGAAAATTTTACAATATATTAATTAATGGACAACTTTAAAAGTACAGAATCTCATAATCTAAAAATTTACAATCTATTAATTAAATGTTATAATTTGATATACATTGAAAAATCCTCTTTCTACATCCAAAAGTAAGGTATTATTTTCTTTTGTTATATTTATCTTTAATCATTATCCAAAATTTATGGACTTTTTACTAAATTACATATTTTTATAAACCCTAAAATCGGTAAATAGTGACTTTATTAATTTTATATTATCCAGGCACATAGATTAAAATACACTTAAATACTTATAGATAAAAGAAAAAAAAAAAATGATGTTTCTACCAAGAAAATGACAAAAGTTTAAATTTCTTAAAATTTTCTTGTAACTTCGGGATTTCATAACTTCATTAGAATACATGATGATTTCCCACCATATAGAAGATAAACATTGATGTGAATACATTATGGAATTGAACATTAAAACAAAAGAAAGAATATAAATTAGAATACATGATCATTTCCATAGGGATCAACTAAAATATAAGTAGTCATTATATTCAACTCTAAAGTTTAATAATAACACATTCATATACATTTATATTACAACTAACATAGAGAAAGAACAAATAACGTAAAATATTTATAAAGAGATATTGTGGAAAGGGATGTTTATTCAGACAGTGATTGAGCAAATAATACAGATACAGCAAGCCCTATACAATTGTGTAAGTCGATTTGGGATACAAGAACTATACAAAGAATAATAAATAATACATTCATCCCAATAAACCCCCTCAAGATGGACCACCAATGGTGAGGCCAATCTTGAACAGAAGTAATCGTAGGCGAGGATGGGAATGGGGCTTTGTAAGGGTATCGGTAAGCTAATCAGTGGAGGAAATATATGAAACCCGAAGTTGAGACGTCTTGACTAAATCCCAAAAGAATTGATAATCTATGGCAATAGGCTTCACCGAGAATGAAAAAATAGATTCGAACACAAAAATGTGGCACCAATATTGTCATTGTAGGTCACTGGAGGAGATGGTAGTTCAATGTGAAGCTCGGTGAGAATAGACCGAGTCCTTGGTCCTTAGCAGCAGCGGTAGCAAGGGAACGATACTCAACCTCAGTGGAAAAATGAGCAATAGAGCATTGTTTGCGAGAAGGCCACGATATCAGATTAGCACCAAGGTAGACAATATAAGCACCCATGGACGTACGATCATCATAATATTCAACCTAATCGGCGTCAGTGAAGTAGTGAAGAGAGAGGGGAATCACGACGGAGGGTGGCCCCAAGAGTACGAGTCCCATTCAGATATTGAAACAGACGCTTGACAGCACCCCAATGGCACTCAGTTAGAATATGCATAAACTAAGATAACTTGTTAACTGCGAAGGCAATATCATGGCGAGTGAACATGAGGTACTACAAGTTGCCCATGGCCTGACGGTAGGTTGTGGCATCCAAAAGACCAAACCCATCGTTCAGAAAAATATTAACCCCCGGGGCAAAGAGGCGTCTGGACAGGCTTGGCATCAATCATGTTGTATTTGCCAAGTAAATTTGTGATGTACATGCATAGCACAAGGGTGCAAGTAGAGGGAGTACGAAGCATTTCTACAGGAAGTAAGAGAGAGAGAAAGAGAGAGAGAGAGAGAGAGAGAGAGAGAGAGAGAGAGAGAGAGAGAGAAGGTCCTTAACCGAGAACCTCAAAGAAAGGGAACCCACAATCTGATGAAGGAAGGAAAGGGTGTTTCCTGTGAGAATCAGATCATCAACTAGCCCAGAAAGTAGGTAAAACACCATCAAATTGTACACAATAAGGAATCATCTGACATGGTATAAGAGAACCTCAAAGATGAGAGGAAGTTCCGGAGAGCTATGTACCAGGTTCGAGGGGTCTATTTGAGACCATAGAGGGATTTGCGAAGCTTGTAGACATAGGACGAAAAATTCTTATTAGAGTGCCTCAAAGGTTGGGACATGTACACTACATCCGAGAGGGTACTGTGCAAGAATGCATTGTTAACATCAAATTGACGCAGTGACCAATCCTTAAACACTGTAAGACTCAGAACGATTCAGACTATAGAAGGTTTAACAACTAGACTGAAGTCCCAAAATAGTCCATGCCGAGGCGTTGATGAAACCCCTAGGCTACTAGGCGGGCCTTAAATTGTCAATAGAACCATTGGGTTTGTGCTTGATTCAGAAGACTCATTTTCACCCACACAACATTCTGAGAAGCATCTAGAGGTACCTAATTCCAAGGGCCACTTCTCAAAAGAATAGAGAACTCAGAAGACGTAGCCTCTCTCCAACGACTATCTAAGAGTGCCTGAGAAACAGTGTGAGGCTCAACGTGTGAGTGAATAGATGAGGTTAGACCATACCTCGGATTAGGCTTGAAGATATTATTTCTGGCACGGGTGACAATGGGATGACAATCAGCGAGTGGATCCGGCGAAGGAGATAGACGGGGGGACCGGGAGGGTGTAGCAGGTGGTACAGGATAAGGAATATTTATCTTCCAAGAAATTAACATGATAGAATGTGCAAAGACGGTTGGATGTGGGGTCTAGACAGAGTTAGGCTCTATGGGTTAGAGAATAGTCGAGAAAGACACATGAAGTAGAGCAATTTTCGACCTTGTGGGAGGTGTAAGGACGAAACCATGGAAAATACTGACAACTAAACACCCGGAGCTTGGATATGTTCAGGGAATGATTGAACGGTATTTCAAATGAGGACTTCATAGAGAGATCAATTTTTGGGAGACGGTTGATGACATAGGTGGTTGCTGACATGGCGTAGGTCCAAAAGGAAAGAGGCATAGAGGCTTGATGTAAGAAAGCAAGGCCAGCGTCAACAATGTGACAGTGATGGCGTTCAGAGCAGCCATTATGTTTGGGTGTATAAGGTGGTGTAGTGTGGTGAGCGATGCCATGAGCAGTAAGAAATGAACGGAGAGCAATGAGGTCCCCGCCATTATCCGTGTAAAGAGTTGTGATTTTGTGTTTCAGATAATTCTCGACAAGGGCTTTATAGCAATAGTGTACCAAAATTTTAGTATACCAAATCTTCTGTCATTATCGGTATATATCGTTCTTGATTTTGAGATAGCGATATTTTTCTAAATTTGATATACTGAAATACCAAACTACCAAAATATCGACAAAATTGATATTGCAAACTACCAAAACATCAAAAAAATAATATACTGAAATGTATCGAAATACCAAAAGAATGCTTTCATCCTAATTTGCCAATAATCCTACAAGCAAATCAAAGTCATTCTTTGACATAGCCTTGTAGGTGGGTTTCATCAAAATTGTTAGTAGCGATTCAAGTATAGATGGACAATTTGGTGAATTAAATATTATTGTTGCCTCGTCGGCCCGTTATGTTGAATGTCGGAGACAACACTAGTGCCATATAGATTAAAGAAAAAAATTTAAAAGTGTTCATCAATTAATGGGGTCAGGAAGTTTTTATCCACCTTGTTTGTACGCCGTAATTTTTGCTCAGCATGTAACATTGTTATTCCATTTTTGTTCAATTTTGGTCGAGGAAAACCAAAAGCATGTGAAATTCTTTCTCGGAAAACAATGCTAATGTGACAGTCTAAAGTATACTCCAAATAGGTTTTAGGGTTAATTTCAAAAAGCAACCTGAACTATACGGGTTTTTATACTTTGCAACCTAAACTAAATATTTTTTCCGATCACAACTTGTATTATACGTTTTTTTGCACTTTGCAACCTCCGGTCATATAATCCGGCATGTATAGGCCATTTGCGTAGCACATGCCAAAAGACCTAATGAGATAGTGACAAGTAGCTAACAATAAAAAAATAAAAAATAAAAATAGCATATAAAAAGAAAAGAAAATTTGAAAATAACTATTAAAAAAAGAAAAATTCTTGAAAAAATAATAGGAAATTTAATTAAAATTCAATTTTAGATTGTCAAAAATAAAAATATATAAAAAATTAATAAAAATTCGAAAATAATATATAAAAATATAGTTTTAGAATAAAATAAGAAAATAATTTTAAATTTTAGAAAATAATAATAGGAAATTTAATTTTAGATTTCAAAAATAAAACTAAAACTATAGAGAATATACTAACTTTAATTAAAATATAATTACAGATTTTTAAAAATAAAAAAAATCAGAATTTTTATTATTTAGAGTTTTTATATTCCGAATTTATATTATTTACAGTTTTCTATTTCTTATATAAAATTATATAGAGTTTTGGTTTTAAAAAAAAATATTTAGAGCTTTATATAATTTTTATATTTGTAATAAAAATATGAAAATATATTTTATTTTATTCTGAAAAAAAAATTAATTTTTTCAGCAATTTTGTTATTTTTTATTTTCTAAAATATATTTTTTTAGATATTATTTTTATTATTTTTCTGATTTTTGTTTTTATTTTAAGAATCTAAAATTAAATTTTAACTTTTTAACTTTTTTTAAATAAGTAGAATAAAAATAATTCTAAAATTAAATTTTAATTTTTTAACTTTTTAAATGATTAAAAAAATAGAAAAAGCTGAAAAAAGGAGTCATGTGATGGGCACATGGCCTATATAGCCGGAAAATATGGCCGGAGTTGTAAAATGTAACAAATCGCATTATACAGGTTGTGATCGGAAAAAATATTTAGTTTAGGTTGCAAAATATAAAAACCCGTATAGTTCAAGTTGCTTTTTGAAATTAACCCTAGGTTTTAATAGCCTATGCGTAGGGTAAAAAATGTCACACCCCCTAATTAGTGGTCAACACTATTAAAAGTAAGATTTTTTGTCATTACAAAATGTAGTTACAAAAATACTTTTAGTAACTAAATATCTAAAAATAGTTACTATAGGATAATCACTTATAATAAGTTGCAAAATGTTTTTTTGTAACTATTTTTTGCAATTACTTTGTAGTTACTAATATATTTGTAACTACAAGTAGTTGCAAAAGAGTTTGTCATATTGTAACAAATTTGATTAAAATTGTATGAAATATTTTATGTAACTAGTAGTAGTTACAAAAGGGGTTATTTTTAGTAACTACTTTGTAGTTGCAAAAAACTAGTGGCAAATGCCCTTTTTTCTTTTAGTACAACTTTTACTATTTCCATAACAATATAAAATTTATAATAGTTATCTAGGAAAAAACAATCAGCACCCACCCCCAACCCCAAAAAAAAAATAGAAAATGGAAAAGAACTAGTAAATAAAAGATTTAAAAATTAAATAATACAAATAATACAAAATATAAATAATTATACAATACATTACTGTAATTTTGAAAAATAACAATGAAAATATAAAACTTACTGATAAAGCGCGATCCGGTTATCAAATAAACTCCGAACGAAAATCTGCTGGAAACGTAAATAAACGCAGGAAACTGGGAGAACACAGGATGTACGTGGTTCGATCCGGAGATCTACGTCCACGGGCTAAGAATGTCACCTGTCGGGGTGTTTTTCTACTATATTCTTTGAGTTTACACGTAGTAGTTTCAGAGTACAAAATGCGAACCCTAATTCTGAGTACAATTCCCCTATTTATACTACTCAATTCAAACCCTAACTAACTCCCTAAAATTACGCCTACCATCTCTGCATGGGAGTTGGAAGAAGATCGTGGGGATCTTACTTTCCCTATATGCCGCGATTGGGCTGCTCCAGGCTCATGCGCGCTTCTGGACCGGTTGTTGGGCTTATTTTCCTGGGCTCAGTTACTCCGGGTCGGGTTGATCTGGCCCGGGGTGTCAATCCGACCCGAAGTTGCTGGGCCATACCTATCAGATGTCCCCCCACCAGCCGGAGCGAGGAAGGAGCTACGGTTATAAGCAGGGTGAGGTGTAACAGGTGCCGAGTTTGAGCAAGGCAGCGAAGCAGCGAGCAAGATGGATTGTTGTCAATGGCGAGCCGAAGTGCCCCTAAGGTCCGAGAATTAGCTGGAGCCGAGATAATCCACCCCCGGAGTGATGGGATCCGCGGGGACCAAACAGGCCGTACTGAATGACCCCGAGGTGACGGAGATGACCTGATCCGTAGTGAAGCACCCCGGGATGAGAAAATCGACCGGAGCCGAACTAGAGTACCCCGAGGGCAATAAAGTGTAGCAAAAGCGAACTGTAATGTGGCCGAGGTGAAGGAGACACCGGAGTGCTTCCCAAAACTTCCTGGCCAAGAATGAGGTTGATGTGATTGGCGGAGTACCACCCTTTTGATTTCCCGAAGGCCTTTAGTTGGAAGAAATACCGAAACAGTTCTACATTTGGTTCTACCCCGACATTCTTGCATACCACCGTAAACCCCACTACTTGCCTCACGGCAATGGGCGCTAATTGGCTCAAAGAGATATTGTAATATCTCAACAGCTGTATAACAATGTTCCAGAGGGGGAATCTTAACCCTATCCTCAGAGGATCTATGTATACACTAATGAAGCCCTTCGGCGGGCAACAGGCCCTGTCACCAGGCTCCGGCACTATATACTCTAAGTTAAACGGAAAGTAAAAGGAGGGGATCAGAGCTTCTATTTGCACCCGTGTCATCCACAGTGCTACCAACGACACTTCGTATTCCTCCTCCAAACATTCCCCAAATCCCACTGCCCGGGTGCCGGCCTCCATAAAATCAGCCCTGTACACCATCCTATTCACTAGTCTTTCTGGAATAATAAAGCGTATCGGGGTACATTTAATGGGGCTTTTTCAGTTCCTACTTCCCTAATCGAAGAAGAAGACGATGAAGAAGACATACTTACTTGATTTTGGTTTGGGATGGATAGAAAGTGCACAGATGATTCTTCTTTTTTTCCCGCTTTCTGAAACTTGCAATCGCAAATGAGGAAGATGAAGTATACTGTGCACATAGTCATATATATATTTTTGAATCAACGGCTTAGATCTGGCCTTTTCAAATTTTGCGTCTCAGATTCGAACGTGCCGCTCACGCGCTTTACGCGCAATGACAGACTTACCCACGATCTGGCCGAAGCGCGCAAGAGGGCGGCCTTGGTAGAGAATGAGATCGCGCGGCTGCGCGAAGTGGAGGCGGAGGCCGGGGCTCTCCGTGGTGAAACGGCTCAACTGCGGGCAGAGATAAAGGCCCAAGAAGCGGCTGTTGTTGACGGTCAGGAGGCAATGTTGAGAGCATTCGCAGATAAGTTGTTCCAGATGAGCACCTTTCTCGACTTCCAGACCAACTTTGTCGCAGTTGGGGATGCAGCCACCCGATCGGTGCTGCTGGAGAAAGTTAAGGAAGTCTATCCGAACTTGGACGTGTATCGTCCAAAGTTCGGGTATGACTTCAACGCCGTGGCAGGGGTGGAGGAGGCCTACTATCAAGCCTTGGCGCGGGTCCCGGAGTGGCCCCTTGTGAAGGCCCTAGCAAAGAAGAGGAAGATTTTAAGTGCCGAGGAGATCTCAAGCTGCGAGGTGGACCAAGACCAGGAGTTCTTGGCATTTCGTCGGGGTGAGTTCGTCCCAGAGCCCCGAAACAAAGAACCACCCCCCTCCGCATGGAGGTCGCCGCGGAGGTCGCGGGAAATGAGGCAGGGGTGGTTGGAGAACGGCAGGAGGTGGAGCACGAGGTGGTCCCCGAGGCCGCTGAAGGGAACGAAGAGGGAGAGGTCAGTCGTTCCCCGCAATTTTGATGCCCTATCATAACCTAGTAGATGATAGGAATAATTGTAATGCCGTTGTAAAAAAACTGTTGACAATGTATGCCTGTTTTGTTGAATATAAGTTGAGTTGTTCATATGAGTGAATATTTGTCCAGCGAGGTGTTGATATGTATATGTTGCACTGACTTTGTTATCCAATCAGGAGGATACCGCAGAGCTGCATAATACAATAAAGAAACTCATGCAGTCCTTAGACTGGTTCCCCGGGGAGAAGGATAATTTGCAGAAGCAAGTGGTACCGCGGTTGGAGAGACGGGTGGCCGTAGCGGAGAGGAGGGCCAAAGAGGCCGAGGAGGCAAGAGCGAGGGCTGCGGAGAGGGCTAGAGATCAGGAACTGAAGTACTTGTCGAAGGTTACCGAAATGGACCGCGTCATTATCCATCAAAGGGAGTACAACCGGATACTTACAGAATACGGCCTGCTGATTTTTGAGGAAGTTGAGGAGCGGATCACCGAGATTCAAGGTGAAATTTCGTCGCTGATGACGACCGGGCAGTCGGAGTCCTTGGAGCTTATAAGAAAGAGGGAGGTGCTAGAATTACTTCTGAATATGTACGAAGGACTCAGGGGACGCGACAGGTGGCGGCGTACTGCCGAAGAGTACCTAGCGAGCTCCAGCCGGGACCAAGAGATAGCGAAAGTGCCTCGGAAGGGTAAAAAGAAACCGGCGGGAAAAGGCAAAGGGATAGTAATCCAAGAGCCGGCCCCAGTAGCCGCAGTCGAGGAAGTCCCCGTTGTTGTCGTTGCGGAAGAGGAGGGATAAATGAACCCGCGGAGTGGGATCCCGTGGAATGGGCCAAGACGTCAAGGCCAGCGCCGCAGCTGAGTCCTCGGGGCAGGACGAGGAGCGATACTGCAAGACAAGTGCCCAGGGCGAGTCCTCGGCGCAGAGGGAGCCGCAGCAGGGATAGAGCCGGGGCTCAAAGCCGAGAAGCTGCAGGATCCCGGAGGACACAGAGCAGTTCCCGAGATGGGTCTCAACGCCGGAGCGCCGAGTACTGGCTCGGAGGCCAAAAATAGATTTTACTTTTGTAGCATTGTAAGTAGTATGTAAAGAACCTTTTGGCATGTAAAGATGTGTACTCTTTAACAAAAAATGTTAAAAACCTTTTGGCATATAAAGATGTGTACTTTGAAAGGAAAGGAATGAGCTGTTACCCAGAATGCATTTATAATTGCTGTAACAGGTACTCGGGAGCACCATATGTACACAATGCTTGCTAGAAAAACAAGGCATAGAATCTCCCCGGACGGATCTGGCGGGAGTTAAGGACCTCTCCGGTTAAACAGGCGAGAGGGAATATAAGTCCTGGGACCACATGTGAATCTCCCCGGACGGACCGGGCAAGAGATCAAACTGTCCGGAGACGGATAATAATAGTAAGACTACGCTAGGGCGTCCCCGTAGCGTAGAAGAAAGTACAGTAAGATTCGCAAGTGAAAAACTTTATTCAAGCTCAGGGAGGACCAATTAAAAAATACAAAGAGAACTCACAATGAAAAAGAAATGTACAATGAATGTAAAGATAGAAACGATACTTGTCTCTTAGTGTTCATAGATAGAAACGCCTTAAGTTGGTAACATGCCAGCTTCGGGGAATCGGAGTTCCATCAAGATGCGCTAACTAGTAGCACCCGGAGTCGTGCGCAGCAATGACGCGATAAGGACCTTCCCAGGTAGCATGCAATTTCCCCTCGGGGGCAGCCTTGCTGGCTGAGTTGAGCCGGAGTACCAAGTCTCCGACATTAAACTGAGTACCCCGAACCCGGAGGTGGTGATACTGAGCTGCGCGTTGCTTACACTTGGCTTGCTGGATGAAAGATTGTTCACGACGATGTTCGAGCTCGTCTAAGTTTGCACGGATAGCTTCATTATTATCCTCGGGATCCAAAGTCACGAGGCGGGGACTCGGTACCCTGATTTTCGCCGGAATGACGACTTCGGAACCGTAAGTGAGACTGTAGGGGGTCTCTCCAGTGGAGGTGTGCGGCGTGGTGCGATAGGCCCAAAGAACCTGCGGAAGATTCTCGGCCCAAAGACCCTTAGCTTGATCTAAGCGTTTCTTTAAACCCGTAAGGAGTGTGCGATTAGTGACTTCGACTTGACCATTGGCTTGAGGATGAGCTACCGAGGTGAAAATTTGCTTAATGTGGAGCTCCTCGCACCATGACCGGAAGGGTCATTGGCGAACTGTTTGCCGTTGTCTGAAATAATGGTGCTCGGGATGCCAAAGCGGCATATAATATTACGCCAGACGAACTTCAAGATGTTCTGACCAGTGATGGCAGTGAGAGGTTCGGCTTCTACCCATTTGGTGAAGTAATCGACAGCGACCACAAGAAATTTGAGTCCTCCCGGAGCGACTGGAAAAGGGCCCACAATATCAATTCCCCATTGGATAAATGGCCAGGCGCTTTGTATTCCAGTGAGCTCTGTTTGCGGCAGATGTTTTACGCGAGAGTGTCGCTGACACTTGTCGCACTTGGCCACCAAATCATGGGCATCGTTAAACAATGTCGGCCAGTAGTACCCCCACCGAAGAATTTTCTTGGCCAACGTCCGTGAACCGATATGGCTGGCACAGGCTCCCTCATGAAACTCCCGGAGAACCTGATCAGCGTGGGCGGGAGCAAGGCACCGAAGATTCGGTTGTAAGTACGACTGGCGGTACAAAATTCCGCCGTGGAGTGTGTATTTAGGTGCCTTGAGAACTATCCGTCGAGCTTGCAATTTGTCAGTCGGCAAAGTACCATCCCGGAGATAATGGATGATCGGGGTCATCCAATTGGGACCGCTTTCAGTCAAGACGGAGACCGGTGCCTCATGAATTGCCGGATGAAGGGCATCTTCGACTACGATGTCCGAAGACACATTGGTGAGGACCGCGGAGGCCATTTTGCTGAGAGCATCAGCTTGAACATTCTGTTTACGAGGTACCTGCTGGATATCAACCGAAGCAAAAGTTGACATAAGTTTAAGCGTCAAAGCGAGGTACCTTCTCATCGTTTCATCCTTAGCGGTGTAGATGTCTTTGATCTGATTAGAAACAACCTCGGAGTCCGTGAAGAGCTCGAGATGGGAGACTGCTAAGGATTGAGCGAGCCGGAGCCCGGCGAGGACTGCCTCGTACTCCGCTTCATTATTAGTTACCTAAAATTTAAATCGGAGGACATATTTAATTTCAACGCCCTCGAGGCCAATGAGAAGCACCCCTGCACCACTTCCTCGAGCCGTGGAAGCGCCATCCACATATAGTTGCCACTTACGGGGTGGAGCTTCAAGGGCAGCGGGGTGAAGACTATCGTTATCTGCGGAAGATTCGTGATTATCCACTGGTGTCTCGGCCAAAAAATCTGCTAGTGCTTGACCCTTGATAGCTCGGCGTGGGAGAAACTGAATATCATACTCTCCTAGCTCGATAGCCCACTTAGCGAGGCGCCCTGACACCTTGGGCTTGACAAGAATTTGACGAATGGGGTGATTAGTAAGAACCATGATTTCTCGTCCTTGGAAGTAAGGCCGCAAACACCGGGCCGCCATGACGAGAGCTAGCACTGTTTTCTCCATCATGGAGTATCGAGTTTCTGTCTGTTGGAGTGCTCGGCTCGCAAAATACACCGAGTGTTGTATACCATTGGCCTCGCGTACAAGAGCTGCGCTGATGGCTTCTTCGGCGGAGGCTAAATATATATAGAGTGGCTCCCCGGGGAGAGGAGCGGACAGAGTGGGCAATTGCTTAATATGGTGCTTTAGAGCCTCAAAAGCTTCGGTGCACTGCGGGGTCCACTCAAATAGCTTAACCTGCCGCAGAATTTTGAAGAATGGAAGTTGACGCTCCGCGGCCTTAGATAAGAAACGATTTAAGGCCGCCAGACCGCCAGTAAGGCGTTGAACTTCTTTTACTGTCTTTGGTGGTTGTAGGTCCAATACATCTCGAATTTTGGTCGGATTGGCCTGGAGACCGTGTTGTGAAACCATATAGCCGAGAAATTTACCGGAGTCAACGCCGAAGGTGCATTTTGCCGGATTGAGACGCAAATTATAACGCCGCAAGGTACTCAACGTTTCAGCAATATCTTGCACACATGAAGATTGAGAAATACTTTTTATAACTAAATCATCTACATATACCTCGACATTACGACCAATTTGACCTCGGAACACGTGGTCCATAAGGCGCTGGTACGTGGCTCCCGCATTTTTGAGCCCGAAAGGCATTTTCTTGAAGGCAAAGCATCCGAAGTCAGTGACAAATGCCGTTTTGAGAGCGTCCCAACGGTCCATGTGGATTTGGTGGTATCCCTTGTATAGGTCCAAGAAGCAAAGTGCCTCGTGCACAGTAATGGCTTCGGCTTTTTGGTCGATAGAGGGCAAAGGATAACAGTCCTTTGGGTAGTGCTTATTAAGATCAGAAAAATCTACACACATTCTCCATGCCCCGCTGGACTTCGTTACCATCACCGGATTAGACAACCAAGAAGGATAATGAACCTCAAACAGGATGTCTGCATCTAGCAGCTGTTGTACTTCAATTCGGATAGCTGCGTTCCGCTCCGGAGCGAAGTTCCTCCGCTTTTGTTGTATAGGCTTCACATTGGGGTCGATATTCAACTTGTGAGTTATAATATCCGGAGAGACCCCGGGCATGTCCAAGGGAGACCATGCGAAGACTTCAGAGTATTCCCGCAAGGTCTGAACAATGGCATTCTGTAGCCACGGCACATCCACAGCGCCGACAGTTACAGTTTGCTCAGGCTTGGATGGATCAAGCGGCACCTGAACAGTGGTGTTCCCCAGTGGTGTAGACGAATCAGGTATGAGGGCCGAGGTTGTTACCTGAAACTGCGGCTTAGGGGGAACCTTTGCTGCCTTTTTTAGCGCGACGTACATGCACTCCTTAGAAACTCGCTGATTGCCGCAGATAGCCACCTCGCCATGTGATGTAGGGAATTTCAGTGCGAGGTGGTATGTGGAGCATATGGCTCTCGCCGGAGTAAGCCAGTCCCGACCCAAAATCATGTTGTATGGGGACGGAGAACTAACCACATAGAAATCCACAAAGATGGTTTTTATCGCCGGATAAGTTCCAAGACATGCGGGGAGATTAATAACTCCTTCAGGCTGGACTTCACCCTGGGTGAAGGTCTGTAGCGGCCCGGGGGCCGGTAGGAGCTGCTCACGAGGAATCCCCATTTTTTGAAAACAGTCGGTGAAAATGACACTAACTGCCGCTCCATTGTCGACAAAAACCCGCTTTATCGTAACATTAGCTACGGTCATGTCAATGACGATGGCGTCGGTATGAGGGGTGAGCTCGGGAACAGGATCTCTTTCTGTAAAACTGACGGTTTCAGATTGGTGGAGGCGTTTGTGGCGCGGCTCCTCGGGAGGAGGCCGGCGTGCCTCTGCCTTTAAGGCACTCCGGGAAGCCCCGGTGGGGATGGCTCCGTAAATAACATTTATGACATGAGTAGGCGGATTTTCTCCGGGTCCTCCCTGAGGAGGCGGTGGCGGAAAAAAGTGGGGTTGCTGACGATTTCCGTGGTCCTGCCACGCATAGTTATTTGGCCCCGTCCTGTTATTCTGCCATTGCGGCCTGTTTTGACGTGAACCACGGTCATTATAGCTTCCGCGGTTTTGTTGCGAACCTCCATTCTGGCTTGACCGAGGCCTGTCGTCGGTCCGAGCAACGTACTGTCGCAAGAAACCTTTCTTTAGACAATCTTCAATTTCCTTGCCGAGCTCTCGACACTCCTCTGTTTCATGTCCATGATCATGGTGGTACGTGCACCATTTTTCGCGGTTTCGCTTTTCGGCCGGAGCAGTCATCCGCGGACACGGCCGCAAATCGTTCTTGTGAACAGAAAGAATTTCGACCCGTGATTTTGTAAGCGGGGTGAGTTGTGGAATATCTCCGCAAGATTCTGGACGTCCCCGGTTTAGACCAGAGAAGGCACTAGGTCGCGTACTTAAAGGCGTTAAGGAAATTACTCGGATCCCCAGTGCCGTTGTATACAACCACTGGGGGGAGTTTGAAACCATCAGGGAGTGGGACCGCAAGAATCTCGTCAGAGAATGGGGTGATGATCTCCCCGTTGGCATCAAGACCCAAAACCTTGTCGAGCTCTGCGGCAAATTGGGCCTGCTCTTGCTCCACAGGATCTAGCATACGAGATTGGTCAAGGCGAGGATGCTTCGGGACGTCAACAGGTCGGCGGCGATGTACGCCGTCATAAACGTCTCGGGGCCTCGACCCATTAGAGCTGCGGTTATCCACTGGAGAAACTGTCCTCCGTCGTCGACGTTCAAGTCGCGCTCGATGAGGGGGATCCTCGTCCAAGTCGCGTTATAAGTCACGGGGTGGATTTCTTACATGCTCAGCGCCATTGTTGGCACGCTCACCGAAGTGAGCGCGCCGGTTGTTCCATTCTTGGAACAAAGTAGCGTGTTTCCGAAGAAAGGCCTGCTGCACCTGCGACAGCTAGGGAGATGGCGGGGGATCAAGTTGCGCCGGACCATCGACAGCGGGATGATTTGGCATGTTAACCTGCGCTGCGGGCGGATCTTGGTTCTGTTGACGGGGGGGGGGGGGGGGGGAGGGGCAGAACCTGATTCACAGGAGGATCACGATGGGACCGATTTGGATGAGTGGACCTACGAGTATTCACTATAGCGATTGCGAGGAAAAATTAAGGTTTATTACAGTTCCCACAGACGGCGCCAATTAATAAAGCGCGATCCGGTTATCAATAAAATCCGAACGAAAATCTGCTGGAAACGTAAATAAACGCAGGAAACTGGGAGAACACAGGATGTACGTGGTTCGATCCGGAGATCTACGCCCACGGGCTAAGAATGTCACCTGCCGGGGTGTTTTTCCACTATATTCTTTGAGTTTACACGTAGTAGTTTCAGAGTACAAAATGTGAACCCTAATTCTGAGTACAATTCCCCTATTTATACTACTCAATTCAAACCCTAACTAACTCCCTAAAATTACGCCTACCATCTCTGCATGGGAGTTGGAAGAAGATCGTGGGGATCTTACTTTCCCTATATGCCGCGATTGGGCTGCTCCAGGCTCATGCGCGCTTCTGGACCGGTTGTTGGGCTTATCTTCCTGAGCTCAGTTGCTCCGGGTCGGGTTGATCTGGCCCGGGGTGTCATTCCGACCCGAAGTTGCTGGGCCATACCTATCACTTACCAAATTAGCAAGAGTTTTGATTTGTCAACTTGTATTGTTCCAGCTGCGATTTCAATGTTCGTAGTCGAAGGAGAAGGAGAAGCTAACCAATTTGGTAGGAAGGTCAACTTTACCGGGGTCCCCTTCCGTCGCAGGTAAATGGGTAATAGGGCCAGATATTACCCAAACCCGATATTTTAGCAATCGGTTAGGTAGGATATCAGTATTGCATATTACCCGTTTACCTTACCAGATAATCTTATCCACCTACTATATCACACACATATGTATTATTATATATTATTATATATTTTTCCATGTATCTAATATATAATTCAATATATAAAATAATATATAATGTAACATTTTCATATTATATATGTTATATAGATTTATTGTACCACATTATATATGTCATATATATAAATATATATATATATCATATTAATTATATACTTTTATATATTAATTAGACTCCAGGATATTCTCTCCCCGAAGTTGTCGAATTCCTTGCCGCGCTAGGGAGATCTGAGTGTTCATTCATGAAAAGAGGTTAATATCATCAAAATAATATGTCATCAAGTGTAATTTGCGTCAAGGATCTCAGAACCGGAGTCAGAAGGAAGAAAACCGTGTCAGACAGAAGAACCGGAGGAATAACAGAAGAGAACCGGTAGTTAAGAATCTATTTTAACTAACAGGTCTTCCACAATGGTTTTATCAGATCTTTTACAACGGTTTTGACAGTTTTGATTTTAGCTCGTTTTCTGATTCGTTTTGTGGAAGTTTCTAAGTCCAATTCTTGATCTCATGGTCTCGCCTTGTTGATATATATATCTTGTATCAGTTTCTCCGTTCAATTAACAACTTAGAAAAGTGAATTGGAGAATTAGGAATCTTATTCCAAGATTGAGTTTATTTTGGGGGTTTTGAGAATTCCTTGTATTTCTTGTAAATTGACTCTGAGTTTTAGTAGATTGAGGCCTTATGATCCTCCGTGGATGTAGGTCACTTTGCCTGAACCACGTTAAGAGTGTTTGTTGCTTGATTGTTTGATCAGTTTTGCGTGAAGTGTGTGTTCTTCATTTTCTTTGCATTTTCAATTTTCATTCTTGATTGTTGTGGTGAGTTGTGAGTTCATTGATCTATCAATTCATTTATATTCTTATTTTAGATGATGTTCGTAATATGTCGCTAGATCGCGTCTGTGAGGGATATTTTGGATTGATAGAGCTAGAAATGTTGTTGCACATGCGCTTGCGTTCTACGCAAAAAAAAACAATACATCTCTTGTATACTCATGGCACTCCTCCCTCGATTTCCTTTTGTCAATAAGTGTTAGCTGAATTCCAGCTCCTTAATGATGTTTTTTCTTCACAAAGAAAAAAAGACAGAGATAAAAAATCTGGCATCGACTATAAGGACTGGATTGGATGTCGAGAGGGTGGAGAAGGAAGGTGGCAGTGGTGGTAATTGGTCTAGAAGACAAAGTCTGATCTTTTTTCTAACATTAAACTAAAGATTTTTAATTATATTTTTTTATATATTTAAGTCGTTTGATAAGTAGTTGTTAGATTTTCATATTTTATAGTCTAGCTTTGAATTTGGAAGAATATAACACAGAAAAAAAACTTATTACCATCATTACCGTCTTTGATCGTTTTACTTATTTTTTTGATAGCCAGTAAAAAGATATTTTTACCAATTTTATAGAGTTAAAGACATTTTTATAACATTTCAAAGTTATTGACTATTTTCTGTTTAACGTTAGTAGGTAAGTTTATCATTTTCTTTTCCTTTTTAAGTTAATTATGACTTTTACCTTATTATCCGTACCACTACAATTTAGGTTATACATTCTGCTCAAACTTTTCTACTTGCCTTTTTTATTTGTCACAACTTAATTTTTCAGTTCATAAATGACAAATTTTTCTCACAATCTTCACCCTCAAAATCTCCACCCTCAATCTCCATCTTTAAAAAAGTTAAAAATTTCACAAAATTTATTTTTTCTTAATTTCCGTGTTCGGTCAAAATAGGAAAGTTAAGCCGGCACAGAGGGAGTATAAACAAAATCAAGGACAAATATGAAAGTATTGTTTTAAGAATATGAGATTTAAGTTGCGCGTTAAAAATGTTGTTATCAGAAATGACCAAGAATAGAGTGTTCAGCAAATGAATGGATGATTACAAAGTGGAAGTCAATTAATGTAGTGTCCTACTTGTTCAGAGAAGAGACTTTCTAACGATGTAAGTTTTAGTGTGGTCGGCACCTTTCTAAGATTCTCTCTTATTGCGTCCATGCCTTCCGTTATTTTCAACCAAGAAGGTTGTTTCCGGTAAATTTTATGAAATCATAATTATGGTCACAAATAACTATTTATAATTAGTTATTTGTGATCATCTTTTATCATAAAATTCTTTATAAATTATTTTGAAATTATTTTTAGACTACTTTTAGTGGTAATTGTCGGACTCGACTACATCTAATGTTACGTAGCGAAATAATAAATCGAGAATAACGGTCGTGATCTATAATTGAATTAATGTTGAGCAACTATCACACAATATATAGTTAGAACTTACTTACTTGTTGCGTAATTTATCCGGAAGGAATAGCGCGGCTGAATTCACCACTTCAAGTATCCACGCGTATGCCGTCCACCGCAGGAACTATCCTCGGTACAATTATTCAAGAAGTGATTGCTAGGAAATCCCTTATTGAACTCGTTGATGTTTCTTAACGACAAGATTAATCATTCCCTACAGTAGGGATATATATATATAAATATACCCTAGGTATATGAGTCTAATATTCTGACCTGCTTTAATTAATTAATCAGTATAACCTATTAATTAATTAAAACTCATTTCCTAATATAGTCCATATCTTTCAATCTCCCACTTGGACTAGCATTAGATATAATTCGTAACACCAAAATTGTACCCTTGAGCGGAACAACAATACACATAAAGTGTGACCATTTAAGCCCCCATTATCGACGATAATCTACTTAAAGTCTGCACAAAACTCCTAGACTGCGTTGCGTAGCGAACTCGATATATGGAGGACGTTTACGTGAATCCAGTAAACAAACCTTTATATGAAATTTATGTAATATTCCTTCATTCACGAACCACCCAATTGAGCATAGGATCTACCATTATCCAAATATCTCAATCATTTTTCTCATCTTTATTATATGACACGTTCGATCATATTCAATTACTTTAATTGAATATATCTTTTGCATTGGCCAATGACTTTATTGTCAAATAATAAAGAGAAATATGAGTGTTCTCTCGAGTTTCAATCGAGGAATGAATCTCATTCTTGGCTCAACTACCATTTTCATTTGCATCATGATGAACCCAACACAAGACGTGTTTTATCCTCCTTTGGGAGGCAAGCGTTGTACTTGGTCAAAATTCATCATTTAACAAACAAAATAAATATTGATCTCAGGTCAAAGGATCATTACATACTCCACACACTAATAAAACCGTAGACACTAAACAAATGTTTAATAGTAGTATATACCAATACTCTCCTAATATCTCGTAGTTGTGAGACCTACTACATTCTCTAAGAATGTGGTGCAGACCACATGCTAACCTATCGCGTGTCATCAACATCCCATTCTTGATGACTATCGGTTATGACAATTTTAGAATCATACTATATCATTTATATCTCACACCATAAATGACAGTCATGATTCAAGGGAACGGTTATAAGAATAATAACAAACCATCAAAATAATTATTCTAATAAATGCATAAACCCAAAAGACAATCAAAATGTCATAAAATGTGATCAAGAATGAATGTCTCAAACGAAAGGTTTCTAAGACATACAAACTATAAACTCCCACTGAATTAAAGCCAACTACCAACATGCCAAGCTCTCAAAGTGCTTATTATGCTTTGCTATACACAATCGTTTGGTTGAAGGATTAGCCAAGTTATCATCAGTGGATAC
Organism: Ajuga chamaepitys; assembly: GCA_958295605.1. Classification (NCBI taxonomy): domain Eukaryota; kingdom Viridiplantae; phylum Streptophyta; class Magnoliopsida; order Lamiales; family Lamiaceae; genus Ajuga; species Ajuga chamaepitys. Next base: position 9,649,132 of record OY282497.1, read on the forward strand.
TCTATCTAACTTCGCATCTCCCTATCTATTATTTCTCCAATCAGATTATATCTCCAGGGAATATGCTTGTTTATGTTTGTGGTTCTCGGTTCCTTTTTGCTAGCACAACCGCACTTACCGTTGTCACAATATAACGGTATTGCACTGCTAGCACTTGGAACGACACCTAATTCTTTTACGAACTTTAACAAATCAACAACCTCTTTGGCAGCTTCAGATGTAGCAATATATTCGGCTTCAGTGGTAGAATCGGCAGTTGTGCTCTGTTTGAAATTATTCCAACTCACTACACCACCATTGAGAACGAAAACATATCATGACTGAGACTTGAAGTCATCATGTTCTGTTTAGAAACTAGCATCAGTATACCCAGTAACTGATAACTCTGGCTGCCCACCATAGACTAAGAAATATTCTTTTGTCCTTCTAATTAGGTACTTAAGAATAGTCTTGACAATTCTCCAGTGTATCTCACCGGGATTATGCTAAAATCTGCCGGTCATGCTGGGTGCATAAGCCACATCTGGCCTAGTACATATCATAGCATACATAATAGATCATATAGCCGAAGCGTACGGGATCTTCTTCATGTAAATCATTTCTTTGTCATTATAAGGGCAACCTTTCTTAGACAATATAATGCCATGTCCCATATGGAGAAATCCTTTCTTAGAATTTTCCATTGAGAAGCGTCTCAGCAATTTGTCTATGTATGGACGACGCATTTTGTTTCTATACAAGACTTGGTTTACAGTGGGGATTTTATATGTGATACTAATTGTTAAATTTAATATCTAATATTAAATTAAAACACAATTACTGGGTGCCGCCTACCCAGGCATAAGAAATGCGGACCGCACATATTTGGGCGCCGTCTATCCATACATAATTACACGGACTACATGTATTGGGTGCCGCCTACCTAAACATAACGCGGACTTAACTACTATAGTAAATGGAAGAAGCATAAAATCAAATAATTGCTTATCACATAAGATATCAAATAAAAGCTCAACGAATAAAATTATTAATCCAATTATAATTGTATTCTTTAATTAAATGTGGATTAAACTTATATATATTAATTTCAAATTAATATATATATATATATATACATTTAATCTTAATTCTAAATTAACATAAATATATAAGTCTAGTTTTATTCTTTCAAAATTAATAATATTATCTAAATTTTATTAATCTAATTACTATTAGCCTATCAGATTAATATATTAATTCGGGCTGAAATTATTTTTGGTCCCGTAACTTTTCACTTGTATAATTTTGGTCCGAAAAAAAGTTAAAAATTTAATTTAGTCCTGTAACTTTGGAATTTGACCAAATTTAGTCCCTTTTTTCGCCCTCCGTGATCAATTTGGCCTGAAAATTGCACGTGCTGGCCACCAGACTCATTTTTCCATCCAATTTTTTAATACCTGGCATCGGCAAGTGATTTTGAAGTAACAATAACATTAAAAATTAAAAAAAAATAAAAGAAAGAGGATTTTTTATTTTTTTATTTTTTCTCGTTTCTCATCACTTGTTGGTGCAATATATTAAAAATTATGTTGGAAAAATGAGTTATGTGAATGATACATGCAATTTTCCAGTTAGATTGGTCACTTTCGGAAAGAAAATGGACTAAATCTGAACCAATTCCAGAGTTACAGGACTAAACTGAATTTTTAACTTTTTTTTGGACCAAAATTGTACAAGTGAAGAGTTACGGGACCAAAAATGATTTTAGCCCTATTAATTCCAAATTAATATAATTATAATTTTAATGTTAATTCCAAATTAACATAAATGTACAAGTCTATTATTATTATTATTTTTAAATAATAATAATAAGATTTATTAATCTAATTAACAAATTAACATTGTAATTAAAATTTATGAATTACTCTAATTAATAATCTAATTTAATTAATCAAATTAAATCTTTTTTTAAGAGATTTTATTTAAAGCAGGCTCACCCAAAATTAAATCTGTCCACGTTGAACTAAATTCAGCAGGCCCAGTTTAATAAAAAATCAGGCCCATCCATTACTATTAAGTCCAGCTCATTCACTTAGCAGGCCCAAGCCAAAATAGCCCAGATTCATTAGGGTTTTGGCACAACTGCCTTCTCCATCATCCCACTGACGCCACACCGCCGCCGGCCACCGCTGTTCGAACGTGCAGCATCAGGATCGGCACCACGCCGCCGCCCACGACGCGTAGCAGCGACAACAGTAGCGCGCGGCTAACGTCGTCGCCACCGTCGAAGACGCAGCAACAGCAGCAGATGGAACAGTAGCAAGTCGCGCAGTCCATATGCGAGAGAGGAGTTTTGAAAAATTTGTTTCCATTCAATATGTTTTGTTAGTTTCAAGAAAAAACAAAACAATGCTAGAAAACAGTTTTCAATATAAAAGTGATTATAGTTAATCATATCCAGATTTCAATTTAATTTTCAAGCATAATATGCAACCGGTTCCAAAATTTTCAAATTATTTTCAAACAACAATTCTCTGAATTTCAATTTAATCCACAAATAATTGAGTTAAAACAATTATAAATCGAGCCCCAGGCTCTGATACCACTGTTAGAAATTCTCGACTACATCTAATGTTACGCAATGGAATAATAAATCGAGAATAACGATCGTGATCTATAATTGAATTAATGTTGAGCAATAATCATGCAATAATTAGAACTTACTTACTTGTTGCGTAATTTTACCGGAAGGAATAGCGTGGCTGAATTCACCACTTCAGGTACCTACGCGTATATATGCCATCCACCGCAGGAACCATCCTCGGTACAATTGTTCAATAAGTGATTGCTAGGAAATCCCTTATTGAACCCTTCTATGTTTTTTACTGACAAGATTAACCATTCCCTACAGTAGGGATATATATATATATATATATATATATATATATATATATATATATATAGTTCATATACCCTAGGTATATAGGCCTAATATTCTGACCTGCTTTAATTAATTAATCAGTATAACCTATTAATTAATTAAAACCCATATCTTTCAGTAACTAGTTGTTGCAAGATATATTTGAGATGCATTTGAAACCACTTTTATCGTCTCAAATATATTAATAACGTCCGAGTTATTGAGAGAACTAATTAGTAACGACATAGTGTCTCTATTAATAATAAAGTTGTGACAGATACTCATTATTTGAGACAACTTTTTTTTGTCTCAAAAGATCATTCTTCTTGTAGTGCTTTGTGACCTCCGATACAGTCTCCTCTATTTTGACGATGTTTGGTGCTTTTACTGATCTATGTTGCTTCCGCAACTACTGTACAAACAGTCATAAAATTGATTATGGTTTGATCCATTGGAGCATTTGTTGGTACTTTTCTTGATTTCCGTGGCTTCTTCCGTCACCATGCAAGCAACCATCGTATTGAGAGTGCTTTGATCCGGTTGGTCCATCCATAAAATTACAGCATTTTTTATTATCCAGTTTGATCTGGTTTTTTTACTTAAAAACTTATGCGCAATAAGTTTTTTTCTCTCATCTTCTCCTCAAGCTTGGATTGAGACTAAATTTTCAGCTTAGAATTTTCTATTTGGGTTCTAATTCTATTAATACAAGCCTCTTCCATTCAAAACAACGATATTAGTGGCTAAAAGTTAATGATACACATTATTTATGCATGCTTTTAGGCTCATTTAGACGTGTGTGCTCGTTTGACTATTTTGTGTTTAATTCTATTATCTTGTGTCATTTGACGTGTGTGCATGCACTACAAGAAAATGCATTTTTAGCGACGAAATTTTTCGCCGCAAACCAATTGGATTTCGCCACTAAACCGAGTTAGCGACCAAAAAATTTCGTCGCCACGACCGTCGCTAATTTTGTTTGCGACGAAAGTTAGTACATCGCCGCAAATATTAGAGGCAAAACAAATAAGTTTGTCGCTGATAATAAAACTTAAAAATAATATGAAGAAATATATATTACTCCCTCCATTCCAAATGAACTTGCATAGAGGGGTTGGCACACATATGATAATAAAACGTTAGAATAATATGAAAAAATATATATTACTCCCTCCATTCTAAATGAACTTGCATAGAGGGGTCGGCACACATATTAAGAAAATGTTGCTTCTTGGGATTTTGTTAACTTCTCAAAGGGTAATTGAAGGTAGAGATTTTGAGGGGTGGAGATTGTGTTATAACTTTCTTTTTTAAGGGGGTGTGTTCGCCTATTTTATAACCTAATGCTCCGCAAGTGTACGGGTGCAAGTGTATATAACGGCAAGCAAGGTCGATCCCACAAGGACTGACTTAATGACTAGTTTGATACTCTAAATATCCTAAAACACTCCTAACTAGGCTCTCAATTGGGTTGATTTTAATATTGAACTCATCTTACTAAATTATTACTAAACACTTAAATTCAAGTATAAGAAAACAATTTATCAAATTTGCAAGGTTGGAAGATATATTCTAGAGAATTGATTTCAGAATTAACTAAGTTTGACAATCTAATTATTCTAAACTAGCAATGATTACTATCGTTATTAGACGGCACTTTCAAGTCAACTAGACCTAATGAACTCCCAATCGATCTTAGACCTATGCCTACGCATTTATCTCACCTCCTTTCAGAGCGCTCAACAACTACGCTATATGTTGTATTTCCATTCACAAATTCCTCCTTTCAAAGCCAACTTATGAATTATGTAGAAGTAGTTAAGTGATCAAATTAACTATCCATGAAAATAAATCACAACATATAGATAACGAATAACAATCATTAACTAGAATAGAAAACTTCGATTAATCAAACATCGTTAAACCTACTTTCAAAACCCTAGAATAATAAAGAACTACTCACTCATGTTCATATTCATAACACAAATATGTTCATAGACAAACATGATTTTAAGTAAAGAAATGAGACAATGAATAAGCACCCTAATCGTCGTCTTGATCGTCGTCTTGATCTTGATTCTTCGATGTTGCTTTCCTCTTCAAAATATCTTCTAATGAGCTCTCTCTTCTATTTTTAGAGTTTGGGACTTCCTTATATAGTATTAGGTCAAATTTGGGGCCAAAATAGGCTTAAAATCAGAAGACGCGCATACTCTGTTTTGGACTCGGAAAGCTGCCTCGATCGAGTCAGAATCGGCCTCGACCGAGTTGGGTCAACTCGACCGAGTTGTAATCGGCCTCGACCGAGTTGGAGTTTCTGACCAATTTTCACGTTTTGCTCTTCATTCCTCCCTCGACCGAGTTGCTAAACAACTCGACCGAGTCAGACTTTCTGATCATGCTTCAATATTTCTTTGCTATTTCCGACTTTTCTTGCTCGTTTTCCATCCGAACCTTGCCCAAACGGACTTTTTGGCCTTTTTATACCTGAATAACACTAAAACAAGCAGAAACACGTCATCTAGCTCAAAAGATGGATTTTAATCACTTTTCGCCCAAATACACATGCATATGTCCCATATTACGACCTTTAATTGATCTAATATAAATGTAAAACTAGCATGTATCAAAACCCCCAAACTTAACCATTGTTCGTCCCGAACAATAATACAAAGCATAACATCACAATGACCACAAAACTTTAGGGCAATTAAATGACATTTTCGGTCTCAAAAATTCTCTTTTTGTTTTTCCTTTCAAAACCAACAACATAACATTTGAGCATTAATGACATGGCAGGTTTCAACTACTCTCGAGACATTAAACTTAAAACAACAATCCTCACCGGATAAGTGTATCGCTCATCTCTCAAGTGTATGATATGGAAAGTATTTGCGCTGACATTGAATCACATGCATCGTCTACCATATGCTTGCCTATTGTCTAAATTAGACCTCATACTTGACATGTGTGACAAAGAATCAATAGGTCTTTATTTTTGGCTGTAATGTTGGCTTATGGTTAGGTGGGATACATTTAGATATAAGTGACTATGCATTGGACTAATCAAGCTATTCCTAACCCGACTACCCCTCAACTTTGTTCACTCAATCTCAATCCTTAATTCTCAGAAAAACCAATTAATATGGCTTCTTCACCTTACCACAGTATTTATGCATCAACCAAGATTATTTATGCCACTTTCACTCAGGTACCACTTTGGGACTACCCGATCGAGTACCACATTTGGGACTACTCGTTCTTCTTACAACTCATACACACTTAGGCATATATATGCATATTCTCATTATTAACCCCTCCTCCAACTTTCTCTTTTCCAAGTTTTTTCCTTTTTCTTTTTTTTTTCTTTTTTTTTTCTTTTTTTTTTTTTTTTAGGAGGGAATTTTTCTCTTCTTTCTATTTTTTTCTTTTTTCGAATCTCTTTACCACATCATCCCAAATATCCACTCCACCTTGATACTTTTACCCCTCTACCTTCCAATACACCTCCCTCTTATTCAATTAGTCCAATTACTCGGGCCAAAGCTAAAAGAAAGGTATAAGCTTGTAATGTATGACTTTGAAAAATAAGGCTTTATAGCTCAAAATGGCTGACTAGGGATTTTTCAAATTCTAGGGTACAGAAGATTATTTGGCTAAAAAAAATAGGGTTTTTAGCAAAAGAATGCCTAATATCATTTTCTATGCCACAACATGTACTCGACACATTCCTATAAAGACGCAAGGCAAGTTCTAGAGACTAAATACTATGTGATCAATCACTTCACACCGAAAGAATGATAAAATTACTCTATAGATAAGAGTACATATAAAGCTCAAAACCTCACAGGTTAATTTGTGATTATTGTTCAAGTCTAAGCTCAATTTTGTCTCCAACTGCCTATCATGCTCTGTTATGTGTTCTATCCTCATTTACTTCCAAAAACAAATTTCATCATTGACAAATTATCATCTAATGCCCTTTTTATGCTTATCAAGAACCAAGTTGACGACTTCTAAACAACGAAAATTAAAATTAACCTAAAATCAGAATTAAAATGCAAAACATAAAATAGCACTAACTAATACGACGGATCAATCAAATCAGCTATTCGGGCACACAGACCGGACAATACTCAATACTCAACAGGGCTCACAGACCCTTTACCAACTAACACAAGCAAGATATAAAATACGAAACACAACCAAGAACAATCATGACCTCAATAACACCGAATGAAATAACAGCGAAAAAACAATAAAAGCGGCCAAGACGTAACACTATCCACCCCCTCCCCTAAACTTGGTTGAAACCAAGTTTGTGGGAAAAAGAGTGATACGTCTTGGTGCCTACTCACAGTGCTACTGAGGTGGATGTGGTGGAGGTGGGTTAAAACGGCCCCGTTTTGCCCTGTATTGCGCCTCGACCGCGTGAATATGGCCTCGGTCGAGTTATGGTGCTGACTCGGTCGAGTAGAATTGGCCTCGGTCGAGTCTAACTTTCTGGAACGGCTCGGGTTTTTTCCCGTCAAATTGGCCTCGGGCGAGTTATTCACGCCTCGACCGTGTTCTGGTACACAACTCGGTCGAGTTGTTTTGGCCTCGGCCGAGGTGTACTTTCTGGAATTTCTCTGTTTTTCCTTCAAATTTGCCTCGGGCGAGTGGGATTTTGCCCCGGGCGAGTTGAACTCGCTGAATCTCCCCTGTTTTAGCCTTTTTCTCCGTTTTTACTCCTTTTTCTCGCATCTTTTCACTTCTTTCCTTGCTTTTTCGATGACGTCGTATTTCCTATGCACACTAACAAACAAATTAAGACAATTCAAAACATAAACTTCAAAATACGAAAATTTAAAACAAACTAAAAGCATCGGGTTGCCTCCCGACAAGCGCTACTTTTATCGTCTTTAGCTCGACGACCTTTTGAATTTTTAGTTCAGCTCGGTCAACCGTAATTCATCTACGGTTGCAATTTGACTCGGGATGTATTGTTTCTTGATCCTCTGACCCTTTACAAGGAATGTGCTTCCTTGTGCATCCATCAATTCCACTATGCCCGACTTTCGAACATGCTTGATTATGAGAGGTCTCGTCCATCGTGACTGCAACTTTCCAGGAAACAATGGCAGCTGCGAATTGCACAAGAGAACTTGTTCACCGGGTTCAAAGTGTCGATTCTTTATCATTTGACCATGGACCCTTTTTTTGCGCTCCGGTGGCTTTTTCTCAAGATCACGGACTTCCTTTCCTAGATGCTCCGGTAATGGTTTTAGCTCAGGTCCGCGTACCTTCTCCTTGGATATTTTTACAACTTTCTCAGTGATGTCCTCCTTCTCTGCATCTTCCATCTTCTTTCCCTGCAAATCATTCAAAGCACTAACCCCATCCACAAGATCAAGATTAGTAGCCTCACGGTCTTTCAGAGAAAAATTTGAATTGGTAGTATGACTCTTTAATGCATCAGAATCACTTGGTGCAAGAATTTCTCCATGAATTGTAGTATCTAAACTATCTATAACACTACATGTTTCAACTTGATTAACCTCTTCATCATCATGCATTTTCATGGCCTTATAAATAGAGAACGTCAATTTTTCCTTATTTACTCTAAGTGTGAGTTCTCCTTTTTGGACATCAATTAAAGCACCGCCCGTTGCTAAAAACGGGCGACCTAGAATTAAAGGAACATCCTTATCCTCCATCATATCTAAGACCACAAAATCTGCAGGAAATATGAATTTATATACTTGCACAAGAACATCTTCTACTATTCCCCTAGGATAAGTCAAAGATCTATCAGCCATTTGAAGTGCAATTGTGGTAGGTTTAAATGTGCCTATTCCTAGTTTTTCAAAAATAGAAAAGGGCATAAGATTAATGCTAGCTCCTAAATCACATAGTGCTCTATCAAACGTGTCATTACCTATTTTGCAAGCAATTGTAAAGCTACCTGGATCTTTCTGCTTCAGTGGCAACTTCCTTTGAATCACTGCGCTGCACTCCTCAGACAGGTTGACAGTCTCATACTCTTCAAGCTTTCTTTTCTTCGCTAGCACTTCCTTGAGAAATTTCGCATAATTGGGCATTTGTTGAAGTGCATCCACGAATGGGATATTTATTTGAATCTTTTTGAAAATGTCCAAGAACTTAGCAAACTGGTCGTCCACTTTCTTTCTTCTCAGTGCTTGAGGGTATGGAATGGGAGGAACATATTTAGGGCCACCTTCAAATGTAATCCCCCTCTCTATCGGTTTCTCCGCTTCTTTGCCTTTTCCTTTCGGTTCAACTTGTTCTTCCAAGTACTCTTTCTCAATGACTTCTCCTTCCACCATAGGTTTCTTTGGTCCTTCATATTCGGTCCCACTCCTTAATTGAATGGATTGACAGTGCTCTCTTGGATTCACCACTGTATCACTGGGAAACTGTCCTTGCTTATGTTAGGCTGCTAATGCTCTAATCAGGTGCTGGATGTCCGATGCCACACTTTTCAATTCTGCGCCCATACATGCTATGTTTTTACTCAGCTCATTATGCTTTCCTTCCATCTTCTTCTCCAGCTGAACTAACTTCTCATCAAACTTTTCTGCTTGTGCTTCTATTAACTCTACTGGAGTTGGGTTTCTTCCATCATGTATGATTCCATTCGTGACTTTGAACCCTGGTGGAGGAGTAAGGGTGTTCTTCGAATTTCCATACGCCAAATTGGAGTAATTCTGATTCCCTTGCGGATATTGGTTACCTTGTGAATATTGGTTATACCTTGGCTGATTACCTTGGTAATTGTTGAAATTTCGCTGATTCACAAAGTTCACATCTTCCATCTCTTCTTGGGTGAGTTGCGGCTGTGATTGCTCAGAATGTTGTGCTAACGTCAGATTAGTTAGCAAGTTCATTTGGGTCGTCAAAGCTGAAATCTGAGAAGCCGAATTCTGATTTGATTCTACTTCAACTACACTAGCAACTCTCCTCGGCTGAGTACGCTCGTTCGGCCATTGATAACTGGTTCTAGACATAGCATCTAGAATGGCAAACGCCGAATTCACACTCTTCTCCATCAGGCTCCCTCCTGCCGCAGCGTCTACGTGATCTCTAGTTGGTGCAAGTAAGCCATTGTAAAACTTACAGATTTGTTGCTTCCTGGTGAACCCATGCTGAGGACAGCTTCGGAGCAAATCTCTGAATCTTTCCCATGCTTCACCCAGTGGCTCCTGATCCAACTGTCTGAACTGTGTGATTTTGTTCTGCAACTCTAGCATCTTGCTGGGTGGGAAGTACTTCAATAGGAACCTTTCACTTAATTCATCCCACTCAGTGATTTCCTCTAGCGAATTAAACCATTGCAGAGCTCTATCCTTTAAGGAAAAAGGAAAGAGCCTCATCTTCACTTGCTCATGCGGTACATGGTTGATTTTTATCGTATCAGCCAGTCTCCGAAACTTCGTTAAATGAGTGTTCGGATCTTCTAAAGCAGTACCGCCATACTGATTTTGTTGCACAATATTGATGAGCGCTGGTTTGAGCTCAAAACTGTGTGCATTGAGCGGTGGCGGTTGTACTCCTCCAGGATTCTGATTAGGCAGAGGACGAAGGCAGTCACTTATTGGGGAAGTGTCCTCATCATTGTTCTCGTTGTTATTCTGATTTCTTCCTGGAAGAAATGGATTCTGTGGAGGTTGTTGTTGTTGGATATTTGTGACTCTGTCATCCAAATTGGTCAGTGCCATCAGGATGCGGTTCATAACCTCCTCTTGGTTTGGTGGATTTTCCATCTCAATCGGTCGATTTCTCCTTGCTCCGTGTCTTCGAGCTGTAGCTTCAATTTCTAGATCACACGGAATAAGATGTTCTTTTCCCTTAGACCTGGTATGCATGCACAATCCCTGAAAACACTAACAAGAAAATACCCACGTAAAATTGAAATAGATAAAAATAAAAATAAAAACAGAAATCAAATGTGCAAAAATAAATTGTTGCCTAGTCTAGTCTTGTTCTAGTTATCAGAATAAAAACTAAAACACTAAACTCAGTCCCCGACAACGGCGCCAAAAACTTGTTCGCCTATTTTATAACCTAATGCTCCGCAAGTGTACGGGTGCAAGTGTATATAACGGCAAGCAAGGTCGATCCCACAAGGACTGACTTAATGACTAGTTTGATACTCTAAATATCCTAAAACACTCCTAACTAGGCTCTCAATTGGGTTGATTTTAATATTGAACTCATCTTACTAAATTATTACTAAACACTTAAATTCAAGTATAAGAAAACAATTTATCAAATTTGCAAGATTGGAAGATATCTTCTAGAGAATTGATTTCAGAATTAACTAAGTTTGACAATCTAATTATTCTAAACTAGCAATGATTACTATCGTTATTAGACGACACTCATATATGTTAACTCTCCTTTCGAAGCAATTAACATGTAGATTCATTACCCCTAGCCACCCTTTCAAGTCAACTAGACCTAATGAACTCCCAATCGATCTTAGACCTATGCCTACGCATTTATCTCACCTCCTTTCAGAGCGCTCAACAACTACGCTATATGTTGTATTTCCATTCACAAATTCCTCCTTTCAAAGCCAACTTATGAATTATGTAGAAGTAGTTAAGTGATCAAATTAACTATCCATGAAAATAAATCACAACATATAGATAACGAATAACAATCATTAACTAGAATAGAAAACTTCGATTAATCAAACATCGTTAAACCTACTTTCAAAACCCTAGAATAATAAAGAACTACTCACTCATGTTCATATTCATAACACAAATATGTTCATAGACAAACATGATTTGAAGTAAAGAAATGAGACAATGAATAAGCACCCTAATCGTCGTCTTGATCGTCGTCTTGATCTTGATTCTTCGATGTTGCTTTCCTCTTCAAAATATCTTCTAATGGGCTCTCTCTTCTATTTTTAGAGTTTGGGACTTCCTTATATAGTATTAGGTCAAATTTGGGGCCAAAATGGGCTTAAAATCAGAAGACGCGCATACTCTGTTTTGGACTCGGAAAGCTGCCTCGACCGAGTCAGAATCGGCCTCGACCGAGTTGGGTAAACTCGACCGAGTTGTAATCGGCCTCGACCGAGTTGGAGTTTCTGACCAATTTTCACGTTTTGCTCTTCATTCCTCCCTCGACCGAGTTGCTAAACAACTCGACCGAGTCAGACTTTCTGATCATGCTTCAACATTTCTTTGCTATTTCCGACTTTTCTTGCTCGTTTTCCATCCGAACCTTGCCCAAACGGACTTTTTGGCCTTTTTATACCTGCATAACACTAAAACAAGCAGAAACACGTCATCTAGCTCAAAAGATGGATTTTAATCACTTTTCGCCCAAATACACATGCATATGTCCCATATTACGACCTTTAATTGACCTAATATACATGTAAAACTAGCATGTATCAGGGTGCAAGTTTGCTTGGGACGGACGAAAACGAAAAGTGTGCAAGTCCATTCGGAATAGCTGCAAATATTTTATTTCGCCGCCAAGTTTGCGGTGCAATTATAATATTTTGTCGCTAATTAATGAAATTATAAAATAATAATAATAAATATATTAGCCGCGAAAATTGTATCGTCGCTAATGTTGCGGCGAAAATGTAAAATTTCGTCGCTAATTATTAGCAGCAAAATTATATTTCGTAGCTAAGTGTGCGGCGAAAATATACACTTTTGTCGCTAATTAATAAAATAATAAAATAATAATAATAAGAGTGGGTCTTGTGTGCACTCAACACACAATAGCACTATTGTACACTTGCTAAGGTCCACTCACCAATTTAACCCATTAGGTAAAAATTAGCCCATTAGGTTAAAACAAAAACCTGTAAAAAAAAAGCCCATACTCCTTTCCCTCCATCACCAGCCGCGACTTCTTCTCCCCATCCTCAGCTGGCCGCGACTTCTTCTCCCCATTCCCTCTGTCACGCCGCCGCCTTGTTCAGTTCGTGACACCGCCTTGCTCAGTTTGCGCTGCCGCCTCGCGAAGTTCGCGCCTCCGCATCGCGAAATCAGCACCTCTCTTCTCGCAAAATCAGCAATAACAAATTTGTACAATTCTTTTTCTTCTTCTGCATTTTGAATTGCGTTTCACATTGCCTTGATTGTAGTAGCTGAGACTCAACACGCGAATGATGTTGCTTCTATCTCTATTTCGTGTTCCATTTCATCAGATTATGCACATGAGACTGAAGTACGTCTATATCATATTGAAATTCTGGGTTTGTATTAATTTTTTTATGAGGCAACATCTATATGAATTCCAACGACAAGAGAATAGCATGAATGAAGAGAATAGCATGAAACTTGTATATGGATTCTGTAAATTTTGATAATAGTATTTCTCAATTTTTTAGATTGATTTCTCGATTTAATTTGCTTGTTGCATTGATTTCTTAACACTTCGGTTCTGATGCTTGGAATTAGGCAAAATGATAAATACTATCAGTCAAAATGATATATGCTATCAGGCAAAATGATATGTATATCAGGCAAAATCTTACATACTATCAGGCAAAATGATATATACTATCAGGCAAATAGTATGTTCGACAATGTTTCGCGGCCGCGACCAAGTCCACGAACCTAAAACCAAGCAATGACTCGCGGTCGCGACTCATATTCGCGGCCGCGACCAGTTTTACGAACCTAAACCCCAGCAATGATTCGCGGCAGTGACCGGCTGTGACCCACCTTCGCGGTCGCGACCAAATCCACGAACCTAAAACCCCCGCCCTGTTCCCAAAACAGGGCAGTATGAATTAATGTTTGACTGACATAGTACTTTATTATAAATAATAGTATACTTTTATTTGCATAACAGTATATGTTATCTGCTCACTTTTTTTGACAGACTGTGCAAATGAATCGATTGATGTTTCTGGTTCACTACATGGGTTTCAGAGAAGCACAGTCCTTGAAATGTATGATTTGTACTGCATGCATGCTCGTAGCTTGGGTTTCAGTGTTCGAAAGTCAAGCAATCAATTCTCATCTAAAGGAGATATCTTGGGAAACTTGTTTGTGTGTTCCAAGGCTGGGGAAAAGAAAATAAATTTAGAGGAAAAGAGGAAAAAGAAACCAAGCATCAGAACAAATTGTGAGGCCTCTATAAGAGTTTTAAAGAATGAAGCGGGGCAATTTGAAAGACGAAGGAAGAAGAAAGCAAGAGAACCAACTCAAATCAAGAACAATGAATTTGGTTCAAAAAGGCCCAATGTTCGTATCGTTTAGTTATATGTACTGAATTTTTTTTTTTTTAGAAATATTGTTAAACTGATAACATTATTATTCTGTTCAGTAATAGTATATGTTATGCTTCCTCATATTATATGTTATGTTATGTTTTAAAGCCTCATTGTATATATAATTTTGTGTCATAGTATGTGCCCAAATGATAAACAGTATATTTATTTTTTATAATTCGATATAATTATTTTATTTTTGTATAATTCGATATATTAATTTTTCCCAACTCACATTTCCATTATTCTTGACTTATGGAATACATAATATTACTTAAAGAGTACATTCATCTACTAATAATGCTCACAATAAAGTCGACGAACCAAAACCCGAACAACAATTGGTTCAATATAACGAAAATTTTGCCTTACACTAAATATCCTTTTGCCTGATAGTATACATCATTTTTCTAGATAGTACATATCACTTTGCGTGATAGTATATTTTTAATATACTTACTTTTCTATAAAGTATATGTCCAATAATGACTTCATTTATTTAATATACTTACATTTCTACAAATACAATTATTGTTACTCGTCAATTATTTTTTAAGCCTCGCGGTGTATTTAATATTTGGACATAGTATATGTTATAATATCTGACAGTACACGTAACGATTCAGAAACCCCAGTAACGATTCGCGACCGCGACCCCATGTCGCGGCCGCGATAAACCTGCCGAAGAATGAGTAAAAAACCTTCAACAATGGTTCGCGGCCGCGACCTTCTTTCGCGACCGCAACCAAGTTGATGACCCAAAGACCCCAGCATTGGTTAAATGTAAGGAAAATTTTGCCTGATAGTACATTTCACTTTGTCTGATAGTATATATCATTTGGCTTGATAGTACATATCATTTTGCATGATATCATATCTTACAGTACACGTAACTGTACCAAAACATGTGCAAAACTACACCAAAACATATCCAAAATTATACCAAAATTCATCTAAATTCACATATCCAAAAACTATACCAAAACATATCCAATATTGTACCAAAACATGATCAAAACACACATATTCAAGACATATCAACAACATATCCAAAATTGTACGAAAACATATGTTCTATTTCAAGATTTGCCCTTCTCCAATCAGTCCACATCACTCCCGCCTTTCTTTTTACCTTTAAATGTCTTTTTTTATTTCGAGAATTCCTAGCAACAGCTTTACCTCTTTCAACGTCAAAAATATAAACCTGTTACATAAAAACAATAACATCAATATTTAATCAAACCTAAACTATAAAAAATTTCATATTGCTCAACTGAAACAAAATTGGTATAAGAAGAATTGTTATGGTTATTTGTTAATTAACACTTGTTCTTGGAATTAGGGGCACTGCTAAACATGTTATGCTTAGTACTCCACTATTGTTCGTTCCTGTTTAAAAGTGATCTACAAATTTAAGTGGATAACAAGAGAAGTAAAAGAAAATACAGCCCCACGGGTGATAAACATGAAACTGCTTTTATAGTCCAAATAAGACATAAAATTAGAAAGATGATATTAATAATGACATGATCTAAATTTGATTAGGAGGAATGACTTCCTCACCTACTAGTTGTAGGAGAACCCCATAAAAATCGAGTAGTAGACAAACTATCAATCTACAAATGCAACATGAGCTCAAGCCGACAGTAAAAACAAATATACCACACAATATATTTTGAAGGTAAGGCACACAAACAACATCAATTCGTATTAAAAACTAACCAGCGGCTCCCAAATACACAGAAGTAGGCACATTTATAAGTATTTTATACACACACAAAAGCTAAAAAGAAAAAAGAATAATGGGTAACCAAGACTAAAATCTTTGCTAACACCAAACAAAGAAACCAAAGACACGAGAGAGATTGGATCCAAAAGGTATTAAAACTCAAAATATCACAACAATGTTTTATTAACTACCAAATTGTGATGTTATAAGTTCAGCCTGTTGGTTTGAAAAAGTTAACAAGTCCCTTGCATTTTTTAATTATAGTTGGCCTCCATTGCAGATTCAAAGTTCAAACAGGAAATGCAAAAAATCAATTCCCCCTCGAAAACAAAATTTTCCGGAAAAGCACTATGTCTTTGAACTGAAAACAATTCTGTCCAAAAGGGCATGGGTGACCGAGAATTTGTGTATAAAAATTTGACACAATATAACATAATTTGCCAAATAGATCCGAGGTGTCATACACATAACACCAAAAAACATGCATACAGAAGTACCACATAATATCGAAATCATCAAACATTCAAAATCAGCCAAAAAATTCTGGATACAAACATCATAAAAATCACAGCGCATAAGCAGCAAGCGGAAGTCGAAGAAGAGGCGCGGGCGCGAATGTATATTTTTAACTTACAAATATGCGTCGAAACATCGCGATAAACACAAAAATCATAGCGCAGAAGCAGGGCAGAAGCAGCGCGAAGCATCGCAAAGAAGACGAAGAAGAGGCGCGATTGTAAAAGTTTGAACCAAAAATAGGGTTAAAGTAAATTTAATTCAGGGTTAAAAACAGACCGGTCCGAACCGGTCTGAACCGGTTCGGACCGGTCTGAACCAGGGAAAATTAAAAATAAACCGGCAAGTGCACAATAGTGCTATTTTGTGTTGGGTGCACACAAGTTTTTGCCTAATAATAAATAGAATATCCGTGAAAATTATATTTCGTCGCTAATGTTGCGGCGAAAATATAAAAGTTCGTCATTAATTATTAGCTGAGAAATTATTTTTTGTAGCTACCGGCGAAAATTTAAAATCCTGTCACTAATTAATAAAATTAAGAAAAAAATATTAAAAAATATTATTTACGAAAATTATAAAATAATACGAAAAATTGCTAGCTAAATATTTTATGCACACCTAGTTTTGCAGCAAATTAATGTTTTCATCCCTAGTTTGGAGAAAAATTTGCAACGCAGTATTGAGCCTCCTCGTTATTTCGATGAATCAGTTAAAATGATATGCTCTTGAATCATTCATAAAACCATTCTAAAATAACTCTAATCAAAATAGCAATTCAAAAGGTCAACAAATTCGGTACCACGAGTAGTGTTTCAAGTACTTAAACATGAAGTTTGTTCTAAAACACAAAAAAAAAAAAAAAAAAAGAATTATGTTCTTCATTCAAGCCCCTTCATCGACCTCCATGAACCTGAAGAAAAAAAAAATCATTACATCATGTATCCATTTAAATTTTGCTACATATTATAGTGAAAACAAGCTACATAAAATAATAAACTACATTTATTAGCATCAATATGTCAAAATAATACCACAAATACCATAAAAATAACATTGCACCACAATAATATTTGCATCAATCTTGGATGTATTCCACAGTTTGTGTGACTTAATGCCAAAATAAATATAAACTTTAGGATCAATACAAACAAAAAATTTCACAAACAAATTTATTAGAGCCCCTCACACCATCAATAACTACTCCCTCCATCCCAAATGAACTTGCACACTTTTCGTTTTCGTCCGTCCCAAGCAAACTTGCACACTCTTACAAAGGAAAGTTATAATACAATCTCCAGCCTCAAAATCTCTACCCTCAATCTCCACCCTCAATCAACCTTTGAAAAGTCAACAAAATCCCAAAAAATAATTTTTTTCTTAATATGGATGCTGCCCCCCTGTGCAAGTTCAATTGGGACGGAGGGAGTATTATTTTTTCTTAAAACTTACGTAAAGATTAGAATCCCCAAAAGCTCCCTAAAATATGTATTCAAAAGTCTAGATTAAATACAATGATGACATAATCTATAACATCATTTCGTTATTCTCCCACAATCATCGCCCATCAACTGATAATAATTTGCATACTCATATATACGTCCAAGTGTCATAAGATGCTTCAAAAATGAAAGAAGGGGCACAGAGAGAAAGCGCAATATGCTTCAAAAATAAAAATGAGTAGACTTACTTTAACACCAAAGTGGCGGGGTAGACTTACTTCAAAAATAACTTTCGCTTTAATAAAAGTAATTTTAGGTCAAAAGTTAAGTAGAATTATTAATATTTGGAAATATTTGATCTCAAAATGAAATTCTTATATTTAAGTATCGAATACTTGACGGGCCACAGGTCAACCTGATAATCTTAGTATATAATAGGGGAATAAGCCCGACCAGAAATATAACACTAGCCCGATAAACCGGATTGGACCGCACGAATTACCACCTAACTGTAGTACAAAAAAAGATCATTATAGATCTAAAAAATAAAAAGATCCTGTAGAAAAAGGTCAAAATAATGTCGTTAATAAATTAGATTTATAGATTTATTTAATATAGGTAGGTAAATCATATTTTAGTAATTATTTAATATCTTATATAAATTATATAGTTAGATTTAGAGATGACAAAATTGGTCTGATTTGGCCCAGTCCGGCCCGTATTTTATGTAACGCCCCGACTTTTTCCAACACTTTTCCCTAATAAAGAGGCTCTACGAAAAATATAAATATACATAAAAGCTAACTTTATTAGTAACATTTGATAATGATGTCAAATAACTTCAATAAAATACTTTATTTTAAATAAATTAGACGCCGAATAATTATAATTTTGAAATACCTTAAAAATGGAATTCTGATGTTTTTATTTTCAAAAGAAAGTTTAATTTGCTTACAAATTAAAATCACTACTATTTGCAGTGGAAATTATATGATAAATATATTCAACATAAATTTGAATATGCACGGTGGACTCCCCCAAGGGACAGTTAACGATCCTGGGCCTATTTACGGCCCCTAACATCCTCTTAAATACAATCTCAAATACAATCATATAAGTATTCAATCATGAAATCATATCACATAAGCAAATTAATATGAACAAAGTAAACCACTTACATAATTAAAAATCTCACCTTAAAAGTTAACTTCGTAATGTCACCGCGTGAATGTAATGCGATTGACCTAAGCCTCGTATCTTTGAATTGCCCAAAACCTATATTTATAAATATTCAAGTCTTAATGATAGATGTTTGGAAAAAAATTACGAAAAAGAACTATCTTATGGGATATTTCGGAAATTTTTCGTATACTTAAAGGTTGAGAAAGATAATTAGAAAACTTTGAAGAAAGATACATGGTTTCTTTATAATTTAGAGGTTATAAAAACTTGATGGCTCATTCTTTTCTAATAAAAAGATAACTTGTTAAGAGAATATCCTTGGACAATATTTTGAAATAAATTGAGAAATAGAATAAAATCCATGATTTTCCATTACATTCTGAAATCATGTACTCCACTTTGCTATTACTTAAATATTATCAGAACACACACATACACATCGCATACATTATGTATATACATATATCCGCACACAAGTACACCACACCAAATAATTTCATACTCATGCATTAGAAATCAAATAGATATATAATCTATGTTCTATATAGTACTACACTTACTACATACGCTCCCAACTATCTATATATATACAATTGTTTGTTCCAGGAAATAGAAAAGAATGGTAAGGTGTAAATTAATTTATCTGCACAAAATTTGAGTCTGTGAACGTCGGCTGCTAATTGCACTAAGAAATAAGTTTCTCTCTTCTTCTTTTTTCTGCGCAAAACTGTGTAGGGTTTTATTTTTTATATACCTATCATTTTCCAACTACAAATACACACTTACAGAAACACTCAAATAGGCTTTTATTAATAATGGGCCTTTTTTAGGAAAATTAATTAATTGAGCCTTATTTCCAAAATAATTTCTAATGGTTTGAATCCTTTATTAAATAAATTATGAAACGGGCTTTGATAACTACAAGACTTAGTCTAACAATAAATAAAAAATTTCTAGATGGAAGAAAATTGAGAAATTTAATAATTAGAAAGTATTATAAAAGCAGGGCGTTACATTTTAAATGGGGTGGATAATAGTAATTCTAGCCCAAAGTACAATTTGACCCCACAAGCCTGACTCAATAGGCCAAAATCTCGATTGATCACGGGCCGGTTCGATAATCTCATTATATTATAGGGATATAACTAGGTTGGGTCGGGTTGACTAACTTTAGCTTAGGTATAACTGACCCAAAATATGACGTTGGCTAGCCGAATTGCTGCTTCTAGGCAGATTTGGTAGATTAGTATATGGAAAATTGCAAGGAACAACCTTTAACTTTAACCATTTGCTTACGATATCATTTATGTTTATTACTTGTTAAATATATATATTGTCACTTTACTGGTTAGTACAAATAAAATGACTATATGTACATACAACATTTGTAAAAATAACGACAAAAGAGCTTAACAAGTCGCTAAAGTTAGCGGCGTATGTATAAATTTCGCCGCAAATATTTTATTTTGGTGGCTTCACACTAAAATTATTATAATTTAAATTACTATGAAAATAATTTTATTTATAATTTTGATATTTTAGTGATTTGCAACGACTTTCAAGTAATATGTCGGTAAGTGTTGCGGCAAAAATAGATATTTTTCTGCTATTTGGTATATAACTAACAGAAAATTAGATTTAATTATATATATATTTTTTTAGAAACACATGTTTTGCGATAAAGTATAATATATTTGCCGCTAACTTTGCTGCAAGTAGTGTATTTTCATCGCTACATTAACGACGAAATGCAGGTTTTTGCAGCGAAGTAAAAATAGCGACAAAAGAGCTCAACAAGTCGCTAAAGTTAGCGGCGTATGTATAACTTTCACCACAATTTTTTTTCGCGGTTTCACACTAAAATTATTATAATTTAAATTACTAAGAAAATAATTTTATTTATTAATTTTGATATTTTAGTGATTTGCGACGACTTTCAAGTAATATGTCGCTAAGTGTTAGTGGCAAAAATATATATTTTGCCGCTATTTGATATATAATTAATAAAATTAGATTTAACTATATATGTTTTTAAAAATACATGTTTTGAGACAAAGAAATCTAGATTTTCGTCGTGAAGTAAAAATAGCGACAAAACAGTTCCAAATGTCGCTACAGTTAGCGGCTTATGGATTCATTTCCCTGCAAACATTTTTTTTTTCTTGGGCGGCTTCAGACTAAAATGATTAAATTTAAATGTACTAAGAAAATAAATTTATTTATAAATTTTGATATTTTAGTGATTTGCGACGACTTTCAAGTAATATGTTGCTAAATGTTGGCTGCAAAAATAGATATTTTGTCGCTATTTGACATATAATTAATAGAAAATTAGATTTAACTATATATTTTTTTTTTAAAAAAAAAACATGTTTTGCGACAAAGTATAATATATTTACCACTAACTTTGCTGCGAATAGTGTATTTTCATCGCTAATTAACAATGAAATATAGATTTTTGTCGCGAAGTAAAAATAGCGACAAAACAGTTCCAAACGTCGCTAAAGTTAGCAGCATATGGATAAATTTCACCGTAAATATTTTTTTTTTTTCGGCTTCACACTAAATTTATTATAATTTAAATTACTAAGAAAATAATTTTATTTATTAATTTTGATATTTAGTGATTTGCGACCACTTTCAAGTGATATGTCGCTAAGTCTTAGCGGCAAAAATATGTAGTTTTGCTATTTGATATATAATTAATAGGAAATTAGATTTAACTATATATTTTTTTTAAAAAAACACATGTTTTGCGACAAAGTATAATATATTTGGCGCTAACTTTACTACGAATAGTGTATTTTCATCGCTAAATTAGCGACAAAATGTAGATTTTCTTCGCAAAGTAAAAATAATGACAAAACAGTTCCAAACGTCGCTAAAGTTAGCGATGAAGCATGAAATTTTGCCGCTATTTATAATTTTAGCGGAGAATATGGATTTTGCTGCAAAATTTCGTCGCTATTTACATGTTTTATTGTAGTGTCGTTTGGTAGTAAAAAGTATTGTGTTAAGGGCAAAAGTCCATTAGGACGAAGTTTGGAGAAGAAACGGACAAGAGACGAGATGAAACGGCTGAAAGAGGCAAAAAGGCAGAATTGCAGCTCGACACACTTTCAGTATTTTGCTCATATATTGTGTTTTATATGTCCAAATACGGTAAATCAGTGGCATTGGAAAGCTAACTCAAAGGGCGATAACTTTTCCAAACATATCCAAGACCAAATTCTAATCCGAAGGACCTTCAAAACCGGCTTCAAAGTCAGAAATAGGTGCATAGTGCACATGGCCCGGCCAAGTGACTTTATTCAACTAGCCGAGGGGGTCAATTTGCGGGAATTTTGATAGATAACAATGTGCTTGGCCGGGCCACGGGGACATGCATGGGCCTATGCATTTTTATGATTTTCAAGTGCACAGTAGAATTTCAATAATTAATAACTTCAATGAAATCGATAATAAGTAGGGGTGCTGCATAATGTTGAAAATTGAAATGGAACTATTCAAAAGTGAAAGGATATGATAATCTCCATAGAACATACATGTTATGAATATGGTACTCTAGCAGTAGTATATAAAAACGCTTGAATAGAATAAATTCAGATCTAGTTTATATTTAATCAAAAGAAATGTGATGAACATTTGTCGAAATATAATGATTTGCAATCTTATTAGGTCTCACAAAAAGCATTTTAAAATTTCAGCAGAGATAGAGATCAACTGAGAGATTATGGACACTTATGAAGATATGGTGATCCTCCTCAAATACCTATATAGGTGACCGTGATGGATGTGAATATTCCTGTCAAGATGATTAGCTGGTCTCAATAGAAATATCTGACTCAAAGATTCATGATAAAAGCAAGACGTATTAAATATATTACCTCTCTCAAGTGAAAATTTTCCGATATTGAGAAAAAAATTCTCGAATCACATATCCAATGAGGTTTAGCTCATCGTATTTGAAATATATGATCATATATTTATATCCGTTGGATGTCACATTCCTGATGTTGAGTTTATCTCCCTTGAATGATATGTTCTCAAAGACGAGTTCATATTGTCAAGTTAGATTAATTGTGAAATATTTCTCGAGAATGAATATGTGTACAAACACAAAATATCCATATCATGTCCCATTGAGATTATTGATGGCTCCGGGAGTGCAACAATCATATTGTCCAATAATATCACGTTGCACATTAAAACATTGTAATATATTAGTAGAAGAGTTACTAAATTTTGGGCATGTACATCATGATAATGTGCATAATTTGGAGACATTATTAAAAAATAAATAAGAGTGTCTATATACAAAGTTATATTGTACAGATAAATGAACAATCCATAAGAAATTTGAAGCAACAGCTTCTATGTTGTATTATGTCTAATTTAGACTTTCGAAACTTATGTCATTATGTTGGAAGCTGGTGAATCTTGATATATTTCGGATTGTGGCGTGATCGCTTAGACACCCAAAAATTATAAAGGTATGTATGATTGTTAAACATACTAAGGACACTCATTGGAAGCACAAAGATGTTAATGTCCAAATATTATTTGTGTGTATCATGTTTACAGGGAAACTAATTGTTAAACCTTCAACAAGATGATTGGTTATGAATTACAGTCCATTCATGATGATATTTGTAGACCAATACCCCCAACAAGTGGGCGTGGGCTGTTCGAATATTTGAATCTCTGATTATGAGTTAAAATTTGTTGATTGATAGTTTTCATATAAGATCAAATTTCAATAGTACTACATGTAGTTGTATAGTACTGCATGCATAGGCATTGATGAGAATATGTCACACTGCTTACCATATGAACTACATAAAATGGAGAATAATTGTTCAACAATTCTCTATTGTCAAGATCTTACAGATTTATTTATAAAATCCTTGTCAACAAGCAAATTAGATAAATGTGTACATGACATCGAAATGAGAGGTGTTAAGAACTTGCAAGATTGATAATATTTGAAGTCGAGTTGTGTTTGAAAGTGTTTAATTATGTTCATGAACGTGTTTAACCAATTATTTTGATCACAAACATCATACAAACAATAATATTATTCTAAATCTCCATACAAATAGACGAATTTAATTAAATGTTCGTTATAGTCATATGTAATCACTACAAGAAAAATGGTCTTTTGAGATAAAATCATTGGTGTCAAATATTAGTATTTGTTACAACTTACTATTAGAGACAGCATGTCGTCACTAATTAGTCATCTCTATAACTCGGATGCAAATAATATATTTAAGACGACAAAAATGGTCTCAAACGCGTCTCAAATATTTTTTGCTAGTAGTTGTCCCTAAAAAAATAGTCTATAAATGGTCTCGAACGATTTGTAGAGAATTTTGTGACAACATTGTCACATATATCTTGTTATAAGTGACCACAATTGTGAACTCAATAAATCATCACAAGAGACCTTCTTTGTTATAATAAATAAAGAAATTTTATTATAAGAATTATTGTTTTCAATTTTTTTTTATTACTATTACATTTATTATTAATTCGGTGTGGAGCGTGAGCTTTTAATGAATGAGTCAATTATCTTCATGTTCTATTCGTTTAGAAAGTAAGCTCAAAATTTCATTCGTTTAAATAAACGAACTCGCTAACGAGTTTTTCAACAAAAGTTGTGGTTTTTTGTTGTCCTACTTCGTACTGTTCAAATAAATTTTTCATAAGTATACAATTAATTTGTGAAACGGAGACAAATGGAAAACAAAAAACTCTTAAATAAATTTTACTGTATTTTTTAAATAGATGAAACCTGAGATTATTTTAAAATATAAAATAAAAATAAAAAATCTCATGCATATGTATTTCCAGAGAACTTGTTCCAAATAGAAATTGAACACAAAGTAACAAGTAAATCATAACCAATCTTTAAATCTGTTGAATACAATACAAGGACAAATTGAAAATACACTCGAAACATAAGCTCTCTGAAACAATCACAAACGATACCTCCTAACTTATTATGCGAACAACGACATAATACACATTAATAATCAATCAAGCTGCAATTTTTTTAAAGAATATACTGGCCCGATGAGGCTCTCCATGACTTGATCCTAGTATATAAATCAAGGGTATTTGGGTACTTGAGGCAATGTAGGCTTAGGCAATTCCGGAACCTTGGGAAGTTCTGGCAGCTTAGGAACCTCAGGCTTTGGGAGAGCTGGTAATTCAGGCTTTGGTAAAGTTGGGATCTCGGGTTTCGGCATCTCTGGTTTTGGCAACTCTGGAACTGGCAATTTAGGAATCTCAGGCTTCGGCAGTTCCGGAATCTTGGGTTTTGGCAACTCAGGAATCTCAGCTTTGGGTAGTGGTGGCACCTCAGCCTTTGATACGGTTGGCAGATTTGGTTTTGGCAATTCTGGAATGACAGGTTTTGGTAATTCTGGTTTTGGAATTTGGGGGACTTCAAGTTTTGGCAATTCAGGAATCTTGGGTTTTGGTACTTCTGGGATCTCGGGTTTTGGCAATGTTGGGAGTTCGGGTTTTGGCAACTCTGGGATGTTAGGCTTTGGCAATTCTGGGATTTCAGATTTTGGTAATGTTGGAAGCTCGGGTTTTGGTAAGGCCGGGATTTCAGGTGAGTCGAGGAGGCGACGGGCCTCAATAATATGGCCCGTCATTGACGATAAAGCAAAGAGTAGAAACAGGATCATTGACTGGTGTTTTGCCATTGTTTATGTTTGAAGTGATGATGATGATGATGATGGACAATTCTGGATATTGTAGTTAGTTTTTATAGGAGCTGGGAAGTGGAAAAGCTCCCAAAGTTTGAGCTTAATTGGTTGGTCAGAAACTTGTAGTACGAGTTAGTTCAACTTCTCTTTCTATCCTACGTATATTATATTGTTTCCAATTCTATATCTGTAAGCTTTCTATATTAATATTTGTATAGGTAATAGAACCTGAAATCTCTTAAAAATTAGTCATTTCGTTCCATATTAATTGATGTTTTAGAATGTTTTCTCTTTTACAATTAATTGACATTATACATATTTTTCACAAATTCTACCAATTTTCTCTATGGACTCAATCCTAAGAAAATCTATTTTAAAATTCCTCTCTCTCTATCTTATTTTATATTGCTTCCAATTCGATATCTACTTTTTTAATTTTTAGGGTTTATTACCAAAGTAACATGAGGTATACCCGTTTTTATCACTTGCAATCTATTTTAAAATTCGTCGTCAATGGCACCCCGATTTACTCGCAATTTACCGATTACAACGTAAGCGTGTTTTTCTAATAAATTTCGGCCAAAATTAAGAGCGTGCCGCACACGCGCAATTTGGTCCCAAGTGATCAAAACGGATATACATAAGATTGCTTTTGATAATAAACTCTTTTCTTTTTTATTTTTTCTTTTTTTCGCTCCATCACTTTCAACAGGTGAATTTGAAGAAATGAACGAGTGTGGATACAAATACATACAAATTAGAATAACTTCTAGCTAGATCTTCGTCTGAGAAATAACAGAAGAAAACTGAACTATCCTCAACAAGAGAATTTGAATAAATGAATGAGTATAGATACAAATACACACAAATTAGAACAACTCCTAACTAGATCTTCTTCTGAGAAATAAATCGAAGAGAATTGAATTACTATACAGCGGTATCATAAAATCTTCCATATATTTGATAAATTAAGCTCGAGTTCGACTCAATAATTAATGAACCAAACTCAAACTCTTAAATATTGTGTTCACCTCGGTTCGTATACACATCTCTAGGGAGGGAAACAAGGAGGAGGAGAGAGAAAGTGATGGAGTGAAGAAAAGAAAAAATAAAAAAGAAAATGGTTTATTACCAAAAGTAACCTGAG
This sequence comes from Ajuga chamaepitys, assembly GCA_958295605.1. Classification (NCBI taxonomy): domain Eukaryota; kingdom Viridiplantae; phylum Streptophyta; class Magnoliopsida; order Lamiales; family Lamiaceae; genus Ajuga; species Ajuga chamaepitys. The sequence goes on from OY282497.1 coordinate 9,676,026, forward strand.
GTATACCCCTTTTTTCCACTTGCAACCAAAATTGTGCGTGTGTGGCACGCTCTTCATTTTGGCCGAATTTATTTTAAAAAAAAAAAAAAAAAACACTTAGATTGTAATCGGTAAAACGCAAGTATATAAGTCGGGTTGCAATCGACGACGAATTTTAAAATAAAGTGCAAGTGGTAAAAACGGGTATACCTCAGATTGCTTTTGGTATAACCCTATTTTTTATATTAATATTCGCATAAATAATAAAACCAAAGATCTCTTTATTTGGTAATTAGTTGTTTCTGTTATCATGTTTAATTCAATTTTTTATATGTTAATAATAAAGCTTAATTACAATATTGGCAGACATGATAAACGCAAAAACTCATATGCGTTCCACCAGATCTTTTAACTAAAAAGTGTTACTCTTCACAAACCAAGACATTTTAAAAATAATTTTTTTATATAAAACCAAGTAATTCTATAAAAATATTTATATTTCTTCTAATATTGCGCCTTTAGTTAATCGAAACAAATCTCCCTAGAAATCTTCCTATATTATTATCACCTAAATGATTTATTCTCTTTATTGATAAATTTTATGGTAATGAATGATTTTTTTGGAGAAAAAATATATTTAAGTTAATAAAGATAGATTGTCAAGAGTATTAAGTTCAATAAATTTTTAATTTCTACCTAATATTTTAAAATTACTTGTTTTTGTAAATGAAGGAATCGTTTTATTACCATATCTGAAAAGTGTTACTATTTATTCACTTCGATTTCACGTCATACATCATGAACAAGATATATACCATAAAAACAAATATAAAAGGTACTACTTCCGTTTAAGTTGTCATTCTAGCTTTGGATAAAAAGATTAAGTGATTTAAGAAATTGATTAATCAACCCTCAACTAATTTTCTTAAATATTTTTATTTTTTTAATCAATTCTTTATATTGTTAATACTTTTTATAACTATAGAATTAATATTGTAAAAAAATTAATAAATAAATTAGAACAGCAACTATTTACAAATAAAATAAATAAGTTAAAATGACTACTAGAAAAATAGAGGTATTAGATTTGTAGGAAATAAAGGATTATACAGAGACCAAATTAAATCTTATCACGTTAGTTCAAATTGGTTAGCGGTATCCGTACTTAATATGCAAAGTGTTCAAAAGGCTATATAGATATAATGAGGTGGCCGCCTAATTGGAGAGGGAGGACTTTAAAATTTTATTTGCCAATCCGTGTGCAATGGACCATATTTTCTGGTTGAAAAAATGTCGTCCACCTAACTATTGCAAAGATGATTGGAGCAATTTACGGGTTTGAGTTTTCTACCACATTTGATATAATATTTTTTGCAATACATTATAAAAATCATATCATATAATCATTTAAAATGTAATTATAATATCATCATATATACGTATCATGTGTATCTTGAGATGTAGTAGAAGATATTGTAGGAGATTCGACGTAGCAATCTAGCTGAACTTATGAGATAATTAAGCGTTTCTAAAATGTTCAGAAATTTATAAGCCTTTAAAAAATACTACTACTTCCGTCCCATTCAAATTTACATGTAGGGTCCCGGACACGTATATTAAAAAAAAAAACTGTATTTTTTTTTAGCTGACTTTTTTAAAGGTTGAGATTGAGGGTGAAGATTGTAAGAGAAATTTACTTTTTAAGAGTGCGAATTGGTGTCGGACGTACCGAAAAGAAAAGTGTGCAAATCTGAGTGGGACAGAGGGAGTAGAATTTTTTCATCGTGAGATACACGATTTAAAATATATTTACTGTAAAACCACTATAAATTAATATTGTTTGAATCGGGAAAATTTATTATTTTAGAGATGTAGTAATTTATGGGTTAATTACGTAAAAATTCATGAACTTTTAGTTAATTATCATTTGCAACATAATTTTTCAAATGTAACGTAGAAAAACACCACCTTCATATTTTTTTCAATTCAATGCACTCGAGCAAATTTCTTGCTCTAGTTGCTAACATGAAGCTTGATATTGGTGAAATTGACATGTCCAATTGCATAGGTGTAATTGTACGAGTTCTTTTACCCTTAATTTAAATGGAAAAAAACATTATTTTATCATTAAGTATAAGCATTAAACTTTACCATTTTTATTTAATTAGGCGTGTATAAATATTGTATGATTACACTATAGAGTTGGGATAGCCAAAATTCCGATTTCAAGCTCCATGTCAGCAATTGGAGCAAAAAGTTATTGGGGTGTATTGAATTGAAAATATCATAAAGGTGACGAATTTTTATGTTGTGTTTGAAAAGTCATGTTGTAAATGATAAATGACCAAAGGTCGTGAATTTTCACATAATTAACCCTTAATTTATCTATAAATTAAAAATTTATTAATTTAAACAATGTTTTTCCAATATGATGAATAAAAATTTAATTTTATAAAAGTGATTGTATTTATTTAATATATGCATTATATTCATTGAACTACTAGTATAATAAATATATTCATCATACATAACATAATAAATATATATTCCTCATACATCATATCCATTAATGTACGTACATTAATGAATATGCATCATATCACATTAATTTGAAAATTGAAAGTCTATTGCATTTAATTAAATTAAAATACACTATACACATATCCATCAGCCAAGGAAAATATTAGGACTGTTGTACTTGTTTTATTATTGTAGTTTATCATACACTGGATTTACATAGATTATTACAAGTTCTTGTCAAATGAATAAAGCATCCTTGGCTCATTCTCAACATGGTAACAAGAGCCTAAATTGACTAACGTGACAATCTTCGATCTCATTCCTGATCTTTCGGATCAGTCACTTTTTTTCTCTGCCCTACACTCCGAAACGTGTCACGTTTCACACTCCGCCTCATGCAATTAAATCACAGTCGCTTGCCTCAAGCTTCTGTGAAAAGGTCCCCCACCGACTCGCTTCTTCTCTACCATGAATGATGTCATCGATCTTACACCCACTGCAACCACCGCTGATGCTTCCACTCCACCCACCATCACCGCCAGTGATCTGCCTGCCCTTGTTGCTTTCAACACGGCCTCCAAAGCGCCTCTTAAACACGACTCCACGAACTATGTGGCGTGGAGTTTCCAAACTGCGCACACTTCTCTCCAAATACGATATTCTCAAGTTTGTTGACGGCTTGTTTGTCTGTCCTCCTTCTACCATTACCACGGGTACCGTCACCACCTCCAATCCTTTACATACCTATTGGTTGCGTCAAGGCCAGTTTATCTTAAGTGCCCTTATTGGATCCATTACCCCAGCTCTTATCCTTTCATTGCCTTGGCCACGTCGTCTCACATGGAGTGGGTCACCCTTGCCTCCATCTATGGCAAATCGTCCAGGGGGCAGATCCTTGCGCTAAAAAATCGCATACATAACCCCGTCAAAGGCGCTCGTTCCATCACCGAGTTCTTGCTTAAAATTAAAGGGGTTGTTGACGAATCATCCCTTCTTGGAGTCTCCACTGATTCGGAAGACCTGGTACTCAAAAGTTTTAAACGTCCTTGATGACTCATATAAGAAAATACGCAATGCAATTCAGGTCTGGGAACGAGTTGTCTCATTCGACGAACTTCACAAAAAATTGTTGAGCACTGAGTCCCAGCTTTCGGTGTATCTTCCTGCCGCCTCCTCTCAGCCATCCACGGCCTTCTCGGCCCATTTTCAGAATAAAAAGGTCTCACCTGGCTCTCATCGTTCTGCCTCTGCTTCCAACCGCCTGCCAAATCAGCGCCCATCTTTTGCCTCGATCTCCCGGCTCCAACACTCGGCCTCACAACCTACCCGCTACCAAGGCAAGTATCAGCTTTGTAGCACTCATGGCCATTCCACCTGCAGTTGTCTCGATCTTCGATCCTATACATCCACTCTACTGCCATCTTGTTCATCTTCTCAGTCCGCCTATGCTTCTCCATCAGCCAATACGACGGCCTCCACACCGACTCCTCAAGGCTGGCTCCTCGACTCCGGAGCCTCTCATCGCACTACAACTAATCTGGCTAACATGATGCTTCATGCTCCCTATGATGGCAATGACGACGTTCTCGTTAGTGATGGTACACGCTTGGCCACTACTCGTATTGGCAATCTGACCTTCTATGGTCTATCTTCTCTTGTGTTTTCAAACACAGTTACTTGTTTTGTCTATGTCCAAAAATTTAATATCTATTTCTCAATTTTGTTGCCAAAATAATGTTCGTGTGGAATTTTTTGTTTCTGTCTTTCAGGTGATTGACTATCGTACGGGGGGCATTCTACTTCGCGGGTAGTGGGTTAATGATTTATATGTCTGGCCGCATGGTGTTTCTTCTCAATCCATTGTTGTGGCTCTTCCTACTGTCAAGCAAACGTCTTCTCTTTGGCATGCCATGCTAGGACATCCCTCCCCTAAAATTTTGTGTCACACTTTTATCACATAATTCTTTGTCATTTAATACTATTGCAGATTTTAGTGTTGAGTCTTGCAAATGTATTAAAAGTCACAAACTACGTTTTCCTGATACCTCTTTAATTTCTGATATGCCACTTCAGTTAGTTTTTTCGGATGTTTGAACATCGCCTGTTTTATTTTGTGATGGTTACAAATATTATGTCCTTTTCGTTGATCGCTTTACGAAATATGTTTGGCTATATCCATTAAAAAGAAAATCGAATTTTTTCCACATTTATTGCCTTTAAATCTTTAGTTGAAAACTACCTTAAGCACAAAACAATCATGCTTTACTCGGACAATGGTGGCGAATACTTAGCCCTACGTCCATTTCTTACAACTCATGGCATAACTCACCTCACCACGCCTCCTCACACTCTTGAACATAACGGTGCATCTGAGTGTCGTAAGCGTCGTATAGGTGACACGGATCTTGCCCTTCTTCATCAAGCGTCTATGCCTCTTCTGGCCCTACGCCATATCCACTGCCACCTATCTCATCAATCGTCTTGCTAAACTCGGTCTTAATATGGTCTCTTCCTATGAAAAGCTATTTCACCACCCTCCCAACTTATCCAAGCTATTTTTTAAGACATTATAAGTTACACTAAAATTTTACATACTACACACCCATACACACACTACACACACTTCACAAATTTCACACACTACACACATATTACACACTTCATAAACTTTTTTCACACACAGGCACTACACCCGCTGCCCGGGTTCGTACCTTATTGCACACATTTCACACACCATACACACTAATCGAAATGTGTGTTTGATAGTGGCTTTTAAATTAGATCCTAAATTCAAGTTAAATAATGTTATTCAATTGCAAGCTTATTAGTCTTTTATCCAAACACTTCATTAATTTATAAGCTCTTAAAAAATTACATCTTATAAGTTCTTTAAACAACTTATAAATATTAAAGCTTATAAGATATTTGAAATAAACTTAATCAAACACCCTCTATATTACATTACAAATAGTATTAATATATAATTATATTTATAAAGTTGACGTACCGATGTACGTCATCTTTTTAATGATGGCAGCGTAATGGAATTTACTACTAATTCAAATCTCACAGAAATATACAAATCTAACAAAAACTAAAATATTCAAAATAAAACGCCATAAGGATCAAATTAAATGAAGCAACATTCCTCTAATCCTTAGAATGTTTAGGCAAATCACAAAACTATCCTTCAGATTAGACCAATTGGCCTAGAAAAAAGACGCCTATCATTTTATGAAATTACAAGCCTCTTCCACCAGTGTTGCAAACAATTCAAGTCAAGCAGAATTTATAGTTGTTTGTATTTGATTTATTTCTTTTTAATTGAATTCGAGTCTGGCTAAGTCGTATTTGATAATGTTTCATGATGTTCATTAATGTGATCATCAACGTGTTTGACCATGTTCCTGAACAACTAATTATTTTGTTCACGGACATCATATATATAAACATATAGTATCCTAAATCTTCGTACAAATAAATGAATTTAACCACATGTTTATTATAGTCAGATGTGATAAAAGAATATTAAATTATATGTAATGTTGATATTATTGTTTTTTTTATTATTTTTATTAGGGTTAAATATTTAAATCAACCTGAACTATGCGAGTTTTGACATTTTAGTACCAAAACTTTTTTTTTTCATCGATTGCACCTCGAAGTACACGAATTCGACAAGTTGCAACCTCCGACCCTTTTTTCCGGCCAAATCGCGTGCACGTGACTTGCACATGCGATATTGGGGCAGTTTTGATGTTTCTTTAATTTTGGGGGTAGTTTCATAAATAATAAAACCTAAACTAGTGGACCTAAACCTATTAAGGGGGAAGAAGCGCCGCTGCTGAGCTTCCAAGAGGCGGAGGTGCCGATTCCGGCACCACCACAGGTAGGTAATAGGGTTGTGAAGAATCCGGCCCCCAACCTGAACGGAGATGGGCTGAGAAAGGGGGATGGACCAGAGGAGGGGTGGTGAAGGTGGCGGTGAGAAGTGCCACCTCATAAATTTCCGCTGTGGTGGTGGCGGGGGTGGCCGTGGAAGATGGTTCTGCCACCGTGAGGATGGCGGAGGATGATGAGGAGGCTAGGGAAAGGAGGGGGAAGGCTTACCAGAAAACGAAGAAGATGTCCATTCAAGGTAGGAGGCGGAAAGAGGGAGCAGCAGCTTCGCCGGAAAATGAGATTCCGGCCGAAGCTCGCCGGAATAGAGGGCTCCAACAGTAATAGTGATAGTGGCAGTGGTGATTTGGGCGACCCTGCTACAGTCCATGTACTGTGTCGCTGGTCGAAACTCCGGGCGGCAGGCGGTGGCGGACGGTGGCTGACGGCGTGGGGCGGTGGTTGGCAACGAGGACTTTTGGTGTTATTATGTTTAGGTCCACTAGTTTAGGTTTTAATATTTATAAAATTGCCCCCAAAATCAAAGAAACATCAAATCTGCCCCAATATTGCATGTGCAAGTCACGTGCACGCGGTTTAGCCGGAAAAAAGGGCCGGAGGTTGCAACTTGTCGAATTCGTGTACTTCTGGGTTCAATCGGTAAAAAAAAAGTTTAGGTACTGAAGTGTCAAAACTCGCATAGTTCATGTTGATTTAAATATTTAACCCTTTTTATTATTATTTCGATTACTATTAATTGGATTTCGAACATATTTGTTCGCAAATTTTTAATGAACAAATCAATCCTGTTCAACAAAACATTGCTCGTTTGCAGCTCCACCTTCAAGTTTGTACTTTTCTGACAGATAAATTCTCAATAAGTATAATTTGTGAAACGGAGAAAAATGCAAAGGAAATTCTTAAATATAAATTTTATTGTATTTTTTAAATAAATGAAACCTGAGATTATTTAAAAAAGAAAAAAAAAAAGAACTCTGAAATATGTATTTACAGAGAACTTGCTGCAAATAGGAATCGAACACACAAAGTGACAATCAATACATAATCAATCATTAAATCTGTTGAATACAATACAAGGATAAATTGAAAATACACACGAAGCATAAGCTGTCTGAAATAATCGCAAACAATACCTCCTAACTTATTATGAACAACAACGTAATACACATTAATTATCAAACAAGCTGCAATTTTTTGAAAGAATATCCTGCCCCGATGAGGTTATCCATCACTTTGATCCTAAGGGTATTTGGGTACTTGAGGCAATGTAGGCTTAGGCAATTCCGGAACCTTGGGAAGTTCTGGCAGCTTAGGAACCTCAGGTTTTGGGAGAGCTGGTAATTCAGGCTTTGGTAAAGTTGGGATCTCGGGTTTTGGCAAAGTTGGGATCTCGGGTTTTGGCATCTCTGGTTTCGGCAACTCTGGTACTGGCAATTTAGGAATCTCAGGCTTCGGCAGTTCCGGAATCTTGGGTTTTGGCAACTCAGGAATCTCAGCTTTGGGTAGCGGGGGCACCTCAGCCTTTGATACGGTTGGCAGATTTGGTTTTGGCAATTCTGGAATGACAGGTTTCGGTAATTCTGGTTTCGGAATTTGGGGGACTTCAGGTTTTGGCAATTCAGGAATCTTGGGTTTTGGTACTTCTGGGATCTCGGGTTTTGGCAATGTTGGGAGTTCGGGTTTTGGCAACTCTGGGATGTTAGGCTTTGGCAATTCTGGGATTTCAGGTTTTGGTAATGTTGGAAGCTCGGGTTTTGGTAAGACCGGAATTTCAGGCGAGTCGAGGAGGCGACGGGCCTCAATCTTATGGCCCGTCATTGACGATAAAGCAATGAGTAGAAACAGGATCATTGAGGGGTGATTTGCCATTGTTAATGTTTGAAGTGATGATGATGATGATGGACAATTGTGGATGTTGAAGTTAGTTTATATAGGAGCTGGGAAGTGGAAAAACTCCCAAAGTTTTAGCTTAATTGGTTGGTCAGAAATTGTAGTATGATTTAGTTCAACTTCTCTTTCTATCCTACGTATATTATATTGCTTCCGATTCTATATCTGTGAGCTTTCTGTATTAATATTTGTATAAATAGTCGAACCTGAAATCTGGTAAGAAATACTTTCGTTACATATTAATTGATGTTTAGGATAAATTTTTTCTTTTTTAATTAATTGACGTTTTACATATTTTTTAATCAATTCTATTAATTTTTTCTGCGGACTCAATCTTAAAGTGTTCAACCAACTAAATTAATTGTTACTTGAAATTTTAAAATATTTCAATATTTAAAATTTCTATTTTTTTATTTTCCCTAGAGATAAATTCATTTAATAATTACAGATAATTATAATTACGGTTCTCGGCATTGTTATTAAAAATCAAGAGTATGTGCTTCAAATTCTGATGTTTCAAATTATGCTATAAACATTCCAATAATCTATAAAAAAAAAAAAATTGAAAATAAAAATTAAAGGAGAATTGAATTTCAACTTCTGATAGATCAGCATGATTATTAAAAACTCTTTTTTATAATAATAATGGATAGGTGTTTCTATAGCATAACGTATACAATATTATTTTCTGTAAGATAATATAACGTATATAATATTGAGTAGTTCATATTATGGACGCAATAGAGAGATCTTATGTATTTTTTTCACAATATTTTTTTCCTTTTCTTGTAATTTTTTCCTTTATTTTACATTATTATGTAAAATATATAGTTAAGATTCTATTAAATGGACACGATGTGTAGAGACATTCCAAATATTTTAATTTATTTATTGTTTAAAAAAATCATCTCTCATCCCTTATCACTTACCACTTATCACTTATATACTAAAAAAACCACTTTGTCAAGTGTCATTCTCTCAGTCACTTTGTCAAGTGTCATTCTCTTAGATTTTTTGGAATATAAAATATATTATAATATTTCAATGTTTACAAATTCTTTTTTTTTTTATTTCTTTTGGATAATGTTCATATAACATTTGCAACTAATGACCAACATTTCTCGATTCTCAGTAGTTGTCATTTGAAAGATTTAAGATTTTTCAATATTTAAAATTTCAATATTTTTATTTCTTCTAGATAAGTTCATTGAATAATTACAATTAATTACTATTACGATTCTCGAAAGTGTTTAAAACTCAAGAGCATGGGCTTTCAGATTCTGATAAATAAGCATTGAAATTCCATAAATCTATTCTAAACATAAAAAATCATAGGGAGTTGAATTTCAAATTTTGATATATCAGCAGGACTACAAAAAATTCATATGTATTTTATTCTATTCTTTTTCAAATGTAGTCTCTCTTTTTTTAATAAAAAATGCATAGGTGTTTCTATAAAAAATAATAACTACTTGGACATGTGACAATCTCTTAAAATTTTAAAAACAAAAACTATTTTTAGTATTTAAATATTTAAAATTTTGAAATTCCGATTTTACCATGATTTCCACAAACTTTCTTAGTTTTAATACGATTTTTAGTAACAATTTTTTGAAAGCATATTGAGTTCCACTACTAAAAACTTAAGCATTATTGAATATTGAGTTCAAAAAATTCCTCACAAAATATGTATTTTGTGACGCCCGAGATCGACGAGGGCAGGGAGTGATCGCTGTTGCAAAAAGAGAGGAAGACACGGATAATGTGCGGTTCCTGGCAGGCTTCTAAACGAAGGGAGAAATGAACGAACCGATCCTGCACCTGAAAAAGAGGGTATCTTGAGACTGTGCGGGTATGGGACCGTATAGTCGACTTTGAGGGGCATTCCGAGACTATGTAGGTATGGGACTGCATAAGTTGAAGAGGGTTTAAAGAATTGATTAGTGCTACTCATGCCAACAAGGTGCATCTTCTTTTCTGGTGCTCATTCTGAGGAAACTCTGAGGTTAAGCGTGCTTGGCCTGGAGCAATTTCAGGATGGTTGACCCCCTAGGAAGTTTCTCAGGGTGCGTGGGAAGTTTCTCAGGGTGCGTGTGAGTGAAGATAAAGTGCGCTGGAAAAGACTTGTATTGATTTGTGGGACAGTCCGTCAAATCTAGAAGCGGGTCGTTATATATTTATTCGTGGGCACACAAAAATTTAAAATTATAATAAATACCACAGTATTATTAAAAATATTTGTCATATTTTTGTGAACTCAATATTTTGTGAAGCATTCCTCATGAAATACGATAATCCAAAGTTTAGTTTAATATATAAAAGAAAAAAAAAAATGGTAGCTTATTAATGTTTATCAATTAAATAAATGAAGGTATAATGAAATGGTCATAGGAATATGAGTGATTGCTTGATTTACGCGAGACTGAAAAAGATTAATTTGATCCGATATGAATTTTTGATTGGTAAAGGAGTGAGTCTTGTGTATACGGTCACACGTGTGACGAAATATATTTTTATAGAAAAAATTGATATTTTCACCAGAAAAAATGATATTTTTACAGATAAAAGTGATATTCTTACTACATTGATACTTTTACAGATAAATGTGATACTTTTGCTACAAAAAGTGATACTTTTTTTTTTCAAAAAAAGTTATATTTTTACAGATAAACGTGAACTTTTATCACAAAAAGTTGATATTTTTTTTCCGTCACACTGTATGACGATCACATATAAGTTTTTGCCTTAGTAAAATTAATATTTATATAACTCACTTTTTATTGAGAAGATACAAAACTTAAAAGACCACTGAAAATTATTTCAAATCATTTTGACCATATCATAACATTTATATCAATGCATGTATGATATATATATATATACCTTAAAAACCATAAAATAAATTAATACCCCTGAATAGAATTTTTAAGAAACTATTATTTTATTTTTATAAACATATATAATATAATTCGTAAAGATTTAACGGATTTATAGGTCTTGAAAAAGGTTATGTAGGTTATATTAACATTGTCATCATAATGTGTTGTTATATAGTATTGAATTATTGATTTGTATTCCTCTTTAGACTCTACGATTACTGATAGGGATAACCCGATCAGCTCGGGTCGGGTCACCAACCCGATTAGCTCAGGCCGGGCTAACAGCGAGGCCCAGCATGCACAAAGGCCCAGGCCCAGCAGGCCCAGCAACACGCATTCTGTTCAGCGAATCAAGTCTGCTCCGCGAATAAAGGCCATGATCTTTTCCCAAACTGCCATGCAGATTTGGTGGCAAGATTATAGGGATTTAGTTAGGGTTTTGGTTTAGTAGTATAAATAGGCGAAAAGAACTCTGAATTAGGGTTCGCACTTTGTACTCTGGAATACGCTCTGTAAACTCAACGTTCTAGTAAAAAGAAACACCTCGGCGGTTGCCGTTTTCTGCCCGTGGACGTAGATCTCCGGATCGAACCACGTAATTCTTGTGTGTTCTTATATTGTTTACATAGATTATCGTTCAATTGTGTGGTTACCGGATTGTGCTTTATCAAATTGGCGCCGTCTGTGGGAACGACAAGGCAGCTTTTTGAACGCGCTAACCAACAATTTTTGACGTAATTCTTAATCATGGTGACGACTCGTTTGAATCAAGCTCGCCGCGGGGATCAATCCGACCAAGATCCACCCGTGGATCAAGTTGTGACGCCAAGGCCATTGCCGGCAGGGAGTACATCCAATCTTCAGGATAATCAAAATCCTCCACCCCCCCAAGACCAGCGAAACCCTAATATTGCTGCTGCTCAACCACCGGTAAACATTCAAATCACCCCAGAACTGCTTCAAGATTTCTTGCAAGAGCATGCACATGTCCTTCAAGATTGGGCAGTTAATCGCTTACGTCCCGCGGGGCCTGCCGCGGGGCCTGCCGGCCATAATGCTAATCCCGTGGTGCCTTCACCCCGCTCACGCGATCAGCAGGACCCGGGGCACCGCGGTCGCCAGGATCGACGACGGGAACGACCTGGTTCTTCCGAGGACCAGGGGAGTTCTAATGAATCACGACCTCACAATGAGGAACCCGCTGATGTGGATCGCCGCCGTCCACTTAATGCGACCAAGAGAGTTCGCTATGCAAATCCTCATGCTCTGGATCTTCAAGAGTATGAGCGAGTTCAACGCAACGTTGAACTGGATAGAATCCTTGGCCTTGACGCCAATGGAGAGATCATCACGCCGTTCTCCCAGGAAATCATTGCCACTTCCCTTCCCGAAGGGTTTAAACGGCCAGCCATACCTCCTTACAATGGCACAGGAGATCCGGCCAATTTTCTTGGGGCTTTTCGGCACAGCATGCTCAGCCATGATAGCATCACATCCCTCCAGTATTGCAAAATTTTCCCTGAGTATTTACAAGATGAAGCTCGGGTTTGGTTTGATTCACTCCCGCGTGACAGCGTATCCTCCTTCAGAGAGCTCGCCGAGCACTTTTGGGCGCGGTTCGAAGCACGGGCGAAGCCCATGGCCACCCTGGCCGACGTCATGAATATGGAACAGCGGGACGGTGAAACCGTTACCCAATTTCTGGACCGTTTTACAGCGGTAAGCCTCAAGGTCGGAAATTGCCCCGACGATGTGGCCATCAACGCTTTTATGAATGGACTCCGCCCCGGAGCACTCCACACCGAGCTAGCTCGGAACACCCCGGTCACAACACGAGCGCTGTTCAAAACAGTGTGCAAATTTGCTAAGACCGAGGAGCAGACTCGTCAGAAGCGTGAGAAGCACGCAATCAAGCGACAGGCCGACAAAGCACAAACTGGGCCTAATGCGCGACCTAGCGCATTTTCACGTTTAACCCCGGGCCGTTCAGAATCCCGAAGTGAAATTCCACAGTTGACTCCGCTGACGAAGTCACGAGCTGAAATCCTATCTATTCACAAGAATGATCTGCGGCCTTGTCCGCGGATGACCGCGCCACCTGAGAAGAGAAATCGTGGCAAGTGGTGTGCGTACCACCGAGATCACGGGCACGAGACAGAGGAGTGCCGGGAACTCGGCAAGGAGATTGAGGATTGCCTCAAGAAGGGCCTCTTGCGGCAATATATTGTGCGAACTAACGACCAACCACGGGCACACCACGATGGGGGTTCCTCCCATAACCGTGGAGGTTATCATGACCGAGGCACTCAACAAAATCGGCCGCCATGGCAGAATAATCGGCCGGGGCCAAATAACTACGCACGGCAAGATTCTGGCAATCGCCAGCAACCACGTCTCCCACTACCACCTCCTCCTCCGGGGGGACCCGTAGACAACGCGCCTCCTCACGTGATAAACGTGATATATGGAGCCTTGCCCACCGGGGCTTCCCGACATGCCCTAAAGGCAGAAGCTCGACGTCCTCCTCCCGAGGAGCCACGTCATAAACGCCTCCATCAGTCCGAAACTGTCAGCTTCACGGACAGGGACCCAGTTCCGGAGATAACACCTCACACAGACGCTATTGTCATCGACATGACTGTAGCCAACATAACAGTACGGCGAGTCTTCGTGGATAACGGGGCCGCGGTAAGTGTTATATTTGCAGACTGTTTCGAGAGGATGGGGATTTCCCGAGACCAACTACGACCGGGCCCCGGGCCACTACAGACTTTCACTCAGGGTGAAGTCCGGCCAGAAGGTATCATCACTCTCCCAGCGTCTTTGGGGACTTATCCGAAGATAAAAACTATCTTCGTGGACTTTTATGTGGTGAATTCTCCATCACCATATAACATGATATTGGGCCGAGACTGGCTCACCCCGGCAAAGGCCATATGCTCCACGTATCACCTCGCGCTCAAGTTTCCTACTTCGCATGGTGAAGTGGCTATCCGCGGAAGTCAAAGGGTCTCAAAGGAGTGTATGTACGTAGCACTCAAAAAGGCTGCTAAGGTCCCTCCCAAACAGCAGCTCCAGGTGACATCACCGGCCCCAGAACCTCGGGGAAGTGCCCCATTGGGGGATACTACTGCTCAAGTCCTGCTAGATCCGTCTAAGCCGGACCAGACAGTCACTGTAGGCGCTGTGGATGTACCATGGCTGCATCAGGCCATTATTCAGACCCTGCGAGAATATTCCGATGTTTTTGCATGGTCTCCTCTAGATATGCCTGGGGTTTCTCCCGAAGTGATTACTCACAAGTTGAACATCGACCCCAGCGTAAAGTCAATCCAACAGAAACAGAGGAAATTCGCTCCGGAGCGAAATGAAGCCATTCGAGTTGAGGTGAAACAACTCCTAGATGCGGACATCTTGTTCGAGGTATTCTACCCCTCTTGGTTATCCAACCCGGTAATGGTAACAAAAACCAGTGGGGCATGGCGGATGTGTGTTGATTTTTTCGATCTCAATAAGCACTGTCCGGAAGACTGCTATCCTCTGCCCTCCATCGACCAAAAGGCCGAGGCCATTACGGGGTACGTGGCACTTTGTTTCCTGGATCTGTACAAGGGCTACCATCAGATTTTTATGGATCCACAGGACGCCCTCAAAACGGCGTTTATCACTGCCTTTGGGTGCTACGCTTTTAAGAAACTGCCCTTTGGGCTCAAGAATGCTGGAGCCACCTATCAGCGGCTAATGGACTTTGTCTTCCACGACCAGATAGGTCGTAATGTTGAGGTCTACGTCGATGATTTGGTCATCAAAAGCTCCTCTCATCCTTCATGTGTGCAGGACATTACCGAAACATTGCGCACCCTGCGGCGCTATAACTTGCGGCTCAATCCGGCAAAATGCACCTTCGGTGTTGGCTCCGGGAAGTTTCTTGGATACATGGTTTCACAAAACGGCTTGCAAGCCAATCCAGCTAAACTCCGTGATGTATTAGATCTGCAGCCCCCAAAAACATTCAGGGAAGTTCAACGCCTCACCGGTGGTTTGGCGGCCTTAAACAGATTCTTGTCGAAAGCAGCGGAGCGCCAGCTCCCATTTTTTAGAATCCTGAGGCAAACGAAGTCCTTTGAATGGACTCCGGAGTGCACCGAGGCCTTCGAGGCCTTGAAACGTCATATACAGCAGCTGCCGACCTTGTCAGTTCCTCTCCCCGGAGAGCCGCTGTACTTATATCTGGCTTCCGCCGAGGAGGCTGTCAGCGCCTCTCTTGTGTGAGAAGTGGAGGGGGTTCAACATCCCGTGTATTTTGCAAGCCGGGTGCTTCATGGAGCTAAGACGCGATATTCCGTACTAGAAAAAACAGTTTTGGCCCTTGTTGTGGCAGCTCGGCGACTTCGCCCATACGTCCAAGGACGTGAAATACGAGTCTTGACTAATCACCCTATAAGCCAGATCCTTGTGAAACCCGAGGTGTCTGGGCGCCTCGCCAAGTGGGCCATTGAGTTGGGCGAATATGACATCCAGTTTCTCCCCCGCCGAGCAATTAAGGGTCAAGCACTTGCCGACTTCCTGGCCGAAGCCCCGGCAGACAATCATGAGTCCCCCGCAGACAATGATACACCGCATCACGTCACACTCGCTCCTTCACCCCGGAAGTGGCAACTATTTGTGGATGGAGCATCCACGGTCCGAGGAAGTGGTGCCGGACTGCTTCTCATCAACCCCGGGGAGGTCGAGGTTAAATATGTCATCCGATTCAAATTTAAGGTGACTAACAATGTAGCGGAATACGAGGCAGTCCTCGCCGGGCTCCGGCTCGCTCAATCTTTAGGTGTTCGTCACCTAGAGCTCTTCACGGACTCCGAGGTCGTGTCTAAGCAAATTCAGGGGATTTATGTCGCCAAGGAAGAAACAATGGTCAGGTATCACGCTCTAGCGCTCAAACTCATGTCAGCTTTTGATGCAGTTATTATCCAGAATATCCCGCGTGCTCAGAATTCCAAAGCAGACGCACTCAGCAAGTTGGCCTCCGCGGTCCAAACTAATATATCTCTGGATATCATGGTCGAAGACCTCTCCCATCCATCAATTCATGAGGCTACAATTTCGGTACTGACCGACAGTGATCCGAACTGGATGACTCCGATCATTCAATATCTCCGAGATGGGATTCTGCCCACTGACAAGCTACGAGCTCGGCAAGTTGTGCTCAAAGCCCCCAAGTACTCCCTTCATAATGGAGTTTTATATCGACAATCGTACCTGCAACCGAACCTCCGGTGCCTCGCCCCTACCGAGGCCGTCCAAGTTCTGCGGGAGGTTCACGAAGGGGCCTGCGCAAGCCATATCGGTTCCCGGACTTTAGCAAAAAAAGTTCTTCGCTGGGGATACTATTGGCCTACCCTGTTCAACGATGCTCACGACTTAGTGACTAGATGCAGCAAGTGTCAGCAACACTCCCGGGTAAAGCATTTGCCACAGATCGAGCTCACCGGAATTCAAGGTGCATGGTCGTTTATTCAATGGGGTATTGATATTGTTGGACCCTTCCCCGTTGCTCCGGGAGGGTTGAAATTCCTGGTCGTCGCCGTGGACTATTTCACTAAGTGGGTCGAAGCCGAACCACTTACAGCCATTACTGGTCAGAATATATTGAAATTCGTATGGCGCAATATTGTTTGTCGCTTCGGCATTCCGAGCACTATCATCTCGGACAATGGTAAACAGTTTGCCAACGATCCATTCCGCTCATGGTGTGAAGAGCTCCACATCAAACAGATTTTCACTTCGGTGGCTCACCCTCAAGCCAACGGGCAAGTTGAGGTTACCAATCGGACACTTCTCACAGGAATAAAGAAGCGCCTGGATAACGCCAAAGGTCTCTGGGCTGAAAACCTTCCACAAGTCCTCTGGGCTTATCGCACAACACCGCATACATCCACCGGGGAGACTCCTTACAGTCTGACTTTCGGTTCTGAAGCCGTAATTCCTGCCGAAATCAGTGTGCCGAGTCCCCGACTCCTCACATTGGTTCCCGAGGATAATGACGATGCTCTCCGGGCAAATTTAGATGAGCTGGAAAATCGCCGTGAACAATCATTCATTCAGCAGGCCAAATGCAAACAACAAGCAGCCCGGTATCATAGCCTCCGGGTCCGAGGTACTCAATTCAATGTCGGGGACTTAGTTCTTCGGCTCAACTCAGCCAGCAAAGCTGCCCCCGAAGGGAAATTACACGCTTCTTGGGAAGGCCCCTACCGCGTCATTGCTGTACACGACTCCGGCTCCTATCAGCTTGAACATATCAATGGGACCCCGATCCCCCGAAGTTGGCACGTCACAAACTTGAGACGCTTCTATCTGTAAAAGCCACATCGCAAGTACTATCTTTCCTTTAATTTCCTTTATAGTTGTTATTTCTCTTTCTACTTTTGAATTTGCTCCGGCATTTATCACTGAATAAAACTTTTCGGTTCATGCACCTCGCTGTGTTTTTCTTTACGTTACGGGGACGCCCTAACGATATCACATTATTGATATTAGTCTCCGGACCATTACAATTATCCCTCGGTCCGCCCGAGGAGATTAACATTAAGTCCCCGGACTCATATCACCTTCTCGTCTGTTTAACCGGAGAAGTGTTCTCTCCCGCCTGATCCGTCCGGGGAGACGTTACTCCCGCCTGATCCGTCCGGGGAGACGTTACTCCCGCCTGGTCCGTCCGGGGAGTAATTTATTCATACTGTGTTTCCGAACACTCAACTAAGTAGTTAACAATCGAAACAGTTAATAATTTTTACTGTGTTCCCGAACACCCGGTACAAGTCATTGATAACTCGTTGCTTTCTTTACACTCGCATATATACACTATAACGGTTTTATTATTTCCAAAATAATACAACATCAAACAGTTCTCCTAACTAATACAACAAAAATCTTGCTAAAGATTCACTACGTTATTATCTATTTTTTTCCGGAGCCTTCTCCGAGCCAATACCCGAAACCACGTCGTCTTGTCTCTGATTGAGAATGCCCCGTCCTCCGGGATGGTTCTTGCACGTTCCGACGGTGCTCGGTTTCACTTCGGCTCCGGCGATGACTCATCGTTTGGTGACCCCGGTCACCTATAGCCGGCTCAGTTCTTGTTCTTGGCCCTAACATGCTAGCCCATTCTGCATGGCCCCATTCTAGTGGCGCCAGAGGATCCATCACCTCGGGGGTTTTCTCAGTACCTTCCCTTGTCTTGTGACGAAGAGGATTTGCTGTTTTCTGTGGAGTTGAGCTTTTCCTCCTTTCTCTCTCCCGAGTATTGGCCCATTCTACAGCATCCCACTCTGCAGCTGGCATTTCGTCGATCTCCTTGGCCAGTGCCATAACTGCCGGTCCACTAGCCTCTGGTTCCCCGGCGTGAGTCCTTTCCGGTTCTTGGGGGATATCAGGCTTTGTGCTCTTGCCCCGACGTCTCTGTTTACGGCAGGGCTCTGGTTCACTTTGCTCGGCAATGTTCAAAGCTTCATTCCGAGCCTTGATTTTCTTTTCAAGCTCTACCAGAAATCCTAGCACCAGCCGGCCCCTTATGATCTCAGGATCATTCGCCTCACCTCGCTCACTCCGCCGTTGGATGTCTTCACGAACCTCAGCCCTCCGGGCTTCCGCATCTTTCACTGATAGTCGTCCGCTGTCCACGAGGAGATGCTCACACTCTTGCTGGTTGATGCGAAGTTGTTCTAATTCAAGATCCTTTACAACACAGTGTGCTTTGTACTGCTTCGTTTGTTGTGCGGATTCTTTCCATGAGCTCTCCACCTTGGCGTATCTTTTCTCCACTAAGGCAAGGTTCCTTGACAGTCGGGGGACTTCATGCAACATCAACATATCTCGCTCTTTCTGCAGCCAGACTATTGATGAGTTGAGTTGCTTTATTACCTCATACGGGTTTTCAATGTTTTCCTGGCAAGGGAGACACCTCGGTTATCTCGGGCTTTGTTATTACTCATACATTGCGTAGATAAGAGAGAAATAGCATTTATTATTCATATAAAAGAAGATTTTTCATTACAAGAGAAGACAGCTCGGGTTTTTCATTACAAAACAAGCGATTACATGGAATCCTAAATACATGCTCATCTACTCTACAGTCCGCTCATGAGTTGGGAGGTCACTGACCTCTCCGGGGGTAGGGTCGGCTTCTTTTCCTCCCGAGGCCTCCACAACATCACTTGGACCCTCAGCTACCTTGCTGGGACCTTCGATCTGAGCAGAAGGAATAATGGCCTCCGGGCGGGGAATGGGAGCTCGGTCCCTTAGCTCCCGTACATAGAAGCCGTTGCGAAAGCTAAGGAAGTCCTTATCCTGGTCCTCATTGCACTGTTTTATGATGTCAGGAGTAAGGACTGTGTTCGCCTTCGCCAGGGCCTCGATCAATGGCCACTTCGGGGCCTTCGTCAGCGCATTAAAGTATGCGCCATCTTCATTCCCGACCGCGTCGTAGTCATACCCGAAGCCGTCATAAACGTTGACCTCCGGGTATTTATCGTGAACCATTTCCAGCAGCTCGCTTCGAGTGGCCGTATCACCCGCAGCCACGAAAGTGCTCAGGAACTGCAGGAATGTCCCGGTTTGCATCAGCTTCTCGGCGAACGCTTCCAGCACAGCTCCCTGACCCGTGATGGCCTTGTTCAGCTCTTCCCGGGCTGCATAGAGGTCACCTTTTACACTGGCAACCTCGACGGCCTGCTCGCGCAGTTTGGCCGCCTCTCTCTCGGCAACCGCTGCCCGGTCCCGAGCTGCTTTGACCCCCTTTTGAGCCTCCGCGAAGCCGGCCCTCAGCTTAGCCACCTCGGCTTCCAGCTCGGCAATCCTGCCTTGGCAGGATTCCTTCTCCAGCCTGCCCACCAGCCCGCGGACAGGCTCCAACAGCTTCTCAAGTTCGGCCCCCGCAGCCGACACCTCTACTCCTTGCCCCTACATTGACTTGCTGTTATAATGGGTCTGTGCAGAAAATAACGAAGTCATTTACGATTATACCTCGCGAGCCAGGGTCACATGCAGTTTTTTCGGAGGAGGTGGAGTCGTCGGTGAGGTAATCCTTCTCTTGGTGCTCGGGGTCAGCCCCGAGAGGGGAATGGTGTCTTCAGGGTCCGCCCTGTGGCTACCCCCAGCTGATACTCTCTGCAGCTCCGGAGTTTTGGAGCTATCACCTCGGCCCCCCGAGCTGGCTTCGGTGCTTTTCCTAGCAGCGCTCTTGAACTTGCCCACTGCACATAACAAACACACATTCAGAGATTGATATTGTTATATTATATGCAACTTATGACGGAATAATAGTCCTACCCTCTTCGGCATCTCCATTTCCTGAATAATATGGGCTAAGCCCAGCCTTCTCCAGTTCCTCCTCGGAACAGAGGGTTTGGAAAGTCCCCACTTGCAGGAATATGTGCCTCACTTCGGCCCCCGGATTCTCCACAGGGGCGGTATCCTGCACCTCGTCACTCCTCCACTTCGGGAGAGCTATCTTATTCCTAACAAATATGAACTTCTCCTTCCACCCCTCTACTTTGCTCGGGTTTTGAACCTTGAGCCCTCCTCGGGCTCGGGGACTAAAAGAATACCACCCCTTGGACTTCCCGAAGTTCTTTAACTGGTAGAAAAACCTAAAAAGCTCTACAGTTGGCTCTATTCCGGCCTGTTTACTAACTACAGTGAATCCTACCAGCTGCCTCACCGCGTTCGGCGCTAACTGGCAGAGGGCAATACCGTAGTATTTTAACAACTCTACGACTATGCCCCACAGCGGCAATCTCAACCCTACTCTAAGGGAGTCGATATATACGGTCATAAACCCCTGCGGTGGGCAACAGGCCCTATCCACGGGGGTAGGAATTATGTAATCAAGGTCGAAGGGAAGATAAAATGATGGGAGTTCCCTCTCAAGTTGCTCCCGCGACATCCGTAACGCTACGGACGACACCTCAAGCTCCACCACCGGGCATTTATAAAACGATACCATCATAGTGTTGCACTCTAGCCCATCAACTCTGTCTATGGTTCTAATATCATCCCTCTCCGGGATGATATATGATAGGGGGGGGATATCTAACGGTTTATCTGAGCCTCCTACTACTTTGATCGAGGCCGAAGATGGGGCAGAAGATGAAGAAGATGAAGAGGATGACATACTTACTTGGTTTGAATTCGAAAGTGTGGATTTGAGAAATTTTTTATCTCTGATGAATCACAAGCGCAGATTTCCTCTTTTTCCCGCTTTCTAAACAGATGAATCGCAATGGAGAAGATGAAAAGTTACTGTGCAGTTATTCCCAATATAAATGCAAAAAAACCGACGGCTCTGATGCAGCCTATTCAAATTCAGTGATGCAGATTTAGGCGTGCTCTTCACGCGCTTTACAGTTACCGAGGCGCGTGGGGAACAGCTGCCTTGGAACTCGCAAAGCGTGTCACTTCACGTCTCTCTCTCTCATTATGGCACCGCCAATCACATCACCCTCACCCTTCCTCAGGAAGATTCAAGATACACTCCGGTGTACCTTCCACCTCGGTCATACTATCACACTCCGGTGTCCTCTCCATTGAGGCCAGAATAATCACCCCGGCGTACCCACCACCTCGGTCATAATACTACACTCCTGTGTCTTATCCATTTTGGCCAAAACAATCACCCCGGTGTTTTCTCCACCTCGGCCAAGTTGTCACATCCTCCTAAAGCGTTTTCCGCTGCGAAGGAGTTCGGAGCCTCCTTACATCCCCAACCTCGGCTTAGATAGGCACTGCCTCCGCCAATCACTCCGCAGAGTCCCGGGGACGTGGACAAACTCGGTCCTTTGTAGACACTTTGGCCCGTCAACGACCCCGGTCCTTCTAACTTACGGTTCCACCCCGGTGACAACCGAAGCTCCTACCTCGCTCCGGCTGGGGGGGGGGGGGCATCTGATAGGGATAACCCGATCAGCTCGGGTCGGGTCACCAACCCGATCAGCTCAGGCCGGGCTAACAGCGAGGCCCAGCATGCACAAAGGCCCAGGCCCAGCAGGCCCAGCAACACGCATTCTGTTCAGCGAATCAAGTCTGTTCCGCGAATAAAGGCCATGATCTTTTCCCAAACTGCCATGCAGATTTGGTGGGCAAGATTATAGGGATTTAGTTAGGGTTTTAGTTTAGTAGTATAAATAGGCGAAAAGAACTCTGAATTAGGGTTCGCACTTTGTACTCTGGAATACGCTCTGTAAACTCAACGTTCTAGTAAAAAGAAACACCTCGGCGGTTGCCGTTTTCTGCCCGTGGACGTAGATCTCCGGATCGAACCACGTAATTCTTGTGTGTTCTTATATTGTTTACATAGATTATCGTTCAATTGTGTGGTTACCGGATTGTGCTTTATCAATTACATTTGATTTAAATTAAATTATTATGAATTATTTCTACAACTCTTCGATATTGCTATATATATACATTTGAAACAAACAATGTGCTTAATTCTTATAAAATAATAATTTTATATTAGTAATATATTCACTTTTCAATTGAGAAAAAAAAAATAACAGGCCCATGAAAATTTTCACGAATACTGAACTAGTTTATATACTAAAAGAGAACCACTTTGACAAGTGACATTCTCTCAAGTTTTCTATCTATACATATTTTTTTATAATAAATCAATTTTAAATTATTAAAATATCAATTAATTTGAATCCTTAAGTGTATGTTAGAAAAAATACCTACATCAACTCCTTTTCTTCCATACCCTAATTAATATTGTGTAATTTTTATAATAAAATTAATTTTAAATTATTAAATATTAATTAATTTGAATTCTAATTTTATGTTGGAAAAAAACGCATTTATCAAATTCGCTCCCCTTTTTTTAGTTCTCTTCTATTTCCTTCATTATATATCTACAACCCTTGATATTCTTTATAATATAACTTGAGGTAACTCTATAATACATCAGATGTATTAACACACCTCAAATTTTACCTGCTATTGTGGGTTGCTAACAGTTACTCCTTTTGTTCCGGTTAACTTTTCATAATTGACCGGACACGGAAGTTAAGAAAAATCAGATTTTGCTTTTTCATTGACTTTTTTAAAGGTGGAGATTGAGTGTAAAAAGTTAAGTGGGACGGATCAAAATAAAAGTAGGAAAAGTTAGCCGGGAGGGAGGAAGTATGTTTTTACCTGCTACTCGGCTTATTCCACCAATTAGGCATATGAATTTGCATTTTAGGTTTTACTTTATTTTACATTTATCAGAGTGTTTTTTCAAACTACGTTCATTAGAGTGTTAAAATCTCAGTTTTTCCATTAGTTGCATTTAATACTGAAAATAAAGTTCCACATTTAGAAATTGAATTTCCAGTGGCGAAAATATATGTTACGACTCTATACTATATTTTTTCTAAAATACATTTATATCCTTGAATTAGTTAAATCTTATACAAGTACAGACTTTGTAATAACTAATAAGTTATTTGGAAAAGTAGCCCCCCAAAATACCCTTCAATTAGCGTCTTTATATTACAGAGTATAATTCATCTTACATTGTACCAACGGAATGAATTCTTGGAATTAATATCATTTATCCGAAAAAAATTCCTTCAATTTTACTTTTTTTTTTTTTTAATAATTTTTTGGAAAAGAAAAAAAAAAGTAAAATTGAAACGAGAATAAATTGAATGAGGCAATTGAGTGAATAAAAAAGCTGAAGGTGAAGAATGAGGAGTTGCAGAGGGATACAAATTTCTGGAGTCCAAAGAAGAGAAAGTTTCTTCAACTTAAATAGACCTATTCAACATGTTTCAGGTTAAACTATTAGAAATCATGACCTGCTTGCCAATTAACTAGTCACATCTATTTTTTAATTCAATGGCTGTGATTTAAAAAATTAAAAATAGGCTCAATGTAATTGTTAAAACTTTAGGTGTATTGATGTACAATGTGTATTATAGAAGATCTTTATGATTTGAATATCATGATATACTGAAAAATAACACAATATTATTATATGACAATGAATCTTAAATATCTTTATAATACACTTAAAAGTATTTAAAAACTTTTTTAATAAAAAAAAATTAATAGACCCGCAAATTCTTTTTAGGGTACTGAGCACAAATAAAATCGTATGAAGTTAGTTTAAAGTGGTTATGAGTATAAATAGTTATATCTCAAGTGTTGAGGGGTAGCTAGATGAATACAATGGGGCGGCCGCCTAATTGCAGAGACAAAGGACTTTAAAAAACAAATTATTATTATGTACCATATTTTCTTGCTTGAAAAAATTCGTCCACCTAACTATTGAAAAGATGACTTAGACCAATTTAGAGTATTTTGCACTTTTGGTCCTACAGGACACACACCTGTTTCAAAATGGTCCTAGCCCTGGCAGTTTTGATCCCATTGGATTCGAACGTTGCAATTTCAGTTCCAAACGTCAATTTTTGCATAAATGGTCCCAAAATTTTGGCAAAAGTGGTCCCAAAATTTTTCAGCCATTAGTGTGACATCATAACTTCAAGATTTTTGCAGTTTTGGTCCCACTGGACACACTTTATTGCGTTTTGGTCCCAACTCTCTCACTTTTTACCCCATTAAACTTACAAAATATTTAAAAACTATAAAATAATTTAAAAAATCAGAAATTAATGTAAAATAAAAACAAAATTTAATTATAAAATTTATTTAAAATATCATAAAGTAACTGAAAATATTAAATTTAGAAAAATTAGTTTTCAAAAAATTAATTTTTTATAAAATTTTATAAAATGAAAATTTTAAGTTGTCTTAAAATTTTAAATTTTTAGAATTAAAAAAAATTCACTTATTTTATAAAATAAGATTTTCTTGAAAATTTATTTTCTAAATTCTAAATAATTTTGTATGTTTCATAAATTTCTAATTTGGATTCTACTGTGTGTAATATTTAATACTCTACTCGTGCGAAGAATTTCGGCGAGCAGATTAAAAAATTATTTAAAAATTATAAACTTATATAAAAAAATCTAAAAATCGAAATATTTTTAAAATTACAAAGATTGAAAATTTTAAATTATCTTAAAAGATTTTTAAAATTTTAAAATTTCAAAATAAAAAAAGTCTACTTATTTTATAAAATTAGATTTTCTTAAAAAAATATTTTCTGAGTTCTAAATAATTTTTTTATATGTTTCATAAGTTACTTTAAATTCTTTTAAGAAAATTCACATATTTTTTTAGAAAAATACTTCCGACATTTCATAGATACTTGTACATATTTTAAATTATTTTTTTAGATTTCAAAATAATTTACAGATTTATCAACCTTGTTTGGATAATCCTTTTATAAGTCACTAAAATGTTATGCATTGTTCTTGAATTTGGAAAATTTACCTAACAATAATTCAAATAAAATGGGTTATATTTGTGACCCTGGAGCAATTGATTATTAACGTGCGTATATAATTAATAGCATTTGTAGACAATTTAGTTTTTTAATGAGTACCCCGTAACATATCGTTAATGTGAGAGTTTCTCCAAATCGAAAGATAGATTGATAAATAATTAAAAAAAAATATTTTGAAATCTTAAAAAGTTCAGTTAATATATGTAAAAGTATCTATGAAATGTTGGAAGTAGTTTTAGGAATAAATTAATTTTCTTAAAAGAGTTTAAGGTAATTTAATGAAATATACAAAATTATTTAGAATTTAGAAAATAAGTTTTTAAGAAAATCTAATTTTATAAAATAAATAGATTTTTTTTAATTCAAAAAAATTAAAATTTTAAAACAACTTAAAATTTTCATTTTTTTATATTTAATAAAAATTTAATTTTTCGAAAAACAATTTTTCTAAATTTAATATTTTCAGTTGCTTTATAATATTTTAAATAAATTTTAGAATTGAATTTTGTTTTTATTTTTACATTAATTTCGGATTTTTAAATTATTTATAGTTTTTAAATAATTTTTAAGTTTAATGGGGTCAAAAGTGAGAGAGTTGGGATCAAAACGCAACAAAGTGTGTCCAATGGGTCCAAAACTGCAAAAATCTTGAAGTTATGACGTCACACTAACGGCTAAAAAATTTTGTGACCACTATATATTGCCAAAATTTTGGGACCATTTATGCAAAAAATTGACGTTTGGGACTGAACTTGCAACGTTTGAATCCAATGGGGTCAAATGTGTAAGGGCTGGAATCATTTTGAAACAGGTGTGTGTCCTGTGGGACCAAAAGTGCAAAATTCTCGACCAATTTAGAGCTTACCACATGTTTAAGCGTTTATAAAATGTTCAAAACTTTATAAGCTTTTAACGAGCATGTTGCAAATTTTAAATATTAGACATCATTTAGTCAAAAATGCAACATTAGGA
The DNA here is from genome assembly GCA_958295605.1 of Ajuga chamaepitys. Lineage (NCBI taxonomy): Eukaryota > Viridiplantae > Streptophyta > Magnoliopsida > Lamiales > Lamiaceae > Ajuga > Ajuga chamaepitys. The sequence goes on from OY282497.1 coordinate 9,702,561, forward strand.
GCTTATAAGCTATTTATCGAAAAGTGAAGTCTGAGTTTATAATCTTCTTAAAACATCTTATAAGATGTTTAAGAGTTTATAAACTTCTTAAAATTGTTTGATAGTATTTTACGAAAAGTAATGGAAGTCAAAGAAAGTGATTGGATTTACGTTTTAAAACTCTTTATATGATGTTTAAAAACTTATAAACTCCTTTAAAATGTGAGGCAAAGTTTTCACAATAAAAACCTTATTCAAGAATAAGATGTTACGACCCTATAAGCACGGTTTTTTTAATGCAAGGAAAATCAAAGTTATTAGGAAATAAAATTTTATTTTGGAAAACTCCTTTATATTCTGTTATTTCAATCTAACAATTGTCAGTTAATTCACTTACAGAATTGTCATTTAAAATCCTATCAGCTTCTATTATCTCTTACACCCAAACGCAATAAGTAAACAATCACTACAGGAAAAATGATTTTTTAAAATCATATAATTATGACCACAAAAATGATCTTAAATATGTCTAAAATATTTTTCGCACCAACTGATTGTCTCTAACAATGGTCCTCAAATAATTTGTAAATTTGTGACAACAAGTGGTCACAAATTACTTATTATTAGTCACCACAATTGTGGTCTCAAAAAAGGATATACAAAAGACTTCTTCTATTGTAGTGAATATTTAAGAAAATAGTCAATAATTTTAACAATTTATTAAAGGCGGCGACTATTTACAGCCCACAAAATTTCTTAACGCAATCCACTATTTTAATAAATTAAAATATTATTTGTGCAATGTCCTTAATGAAAAAATAACATAATTAATATATATATATATATATATATATATATATATATATATTTCGAGAAAATAAAAGAAACACTAAATTGTAATTTTTATTTTTTCGGTATCATCCTTGATGAATCCTATGCTTCTGATACAGGGAGCAGAGAATGTGTTCTTCTTTTATTTCACCATCAAAAATCTGTTTACAAAATGATATGTGAACTCCTTTTATAGGAGTGAATACACGTAGCAAAAGTCAAGGAAAATATCTAAGAGTGACTGCCACATCAGCAATCTAGATGCTTCTAAAATGTACTCCTTACTCCAATACCCCCCCTCCCCCCTCAAGCTGGAGACTGGAGAAAATCGCGCAATCCCAGCTTGAACAACAGCTCACGGAAGCGATCGCCACAGATGATCTTCGTAAACAAAACAGCAAGTTGCAGACGAGTAGGAACATATTTCGGAAGAACGAACCCCACTTTGAATTTATCGCGGACGAGATGACAATCTATTTCTAGATGTTTCGTCCGCTCATGAAAAACGGGATTAGCCGTAATGTGAAGAGCAGCCCTGTTGTGGCACCAAAGTGTGATTGGTTTAGGAACAGATATGCAGAAATCCTGAGTAATGTAATCAACCCATTGAAGCTCACACACAGCAGCAGCTAAAGCACGATACTCTGCTTCCGCAGACGAGCGCGATACAGTATCTTGCTTCTTGGTTTTCCAAGAAATGAGACAGGAACCCAAAAAAACGCAGTAGCCAGTTATACTACGACGAGTATCCTTACAGGATGCCCAGTCGGCATCGCAATAGCCAGTGATATCAAGAGGTCCGGCAGCAGGATAAAACAAACCAAGAGATGGAACGCCTTTCAAATAACGAAGAACGTGCAAAGCGGCAGCCCAATGAGACGATGTAGGCATGCTGACGAATTGACTTAATTGTTGAACCACATAAGTCACATCTGGCCGAGTTAAGTTCAGGTATAATAAGCAGCCAATAAGACGACGGTAGGATTGGGGATGATCAAGAGGCGTGCCATCAGTAGCTGTTAACTTACAGCCAAGAGGAAGTGGAGTAGCCGCTGGCTTACAACCTGTGAGGCCCATATCTTTGAGCAAATCAAGAATATATTTCCGTTGGCAGAGGTAGGATCCCGTAGAACTCCGAGAGATTTCCATACCCAAGAAATAACGAGCACAACCAAGGTCCTTAATTGTGAACTTGGCATCCAAAAACAGCTTCAATTGATTAATCAAATGGATGCTGGACCTAGTGATAAGAACGTCATCGACATAAACAAGAAGAACAAGAAAATCTTCTTTATCAGACTTGAGAAACAAACAATGGTCATGCTGAGATTGGGTGAGCCCAAATTGAAAGAGAGACGAACAGAGCTCGTTATTCCACTCCCGGGAGGCTTGCTTCAAAACCATAAAGACTACGCTTAAGTTTGCAAACATCAGCGGGAAGACCCTTGGTGTAACCCGGAGGAGGCTTCATGTATACTTCTTCATGTAAATATCCGTGCAAGAAAGCGTTATTAACGTCAAGTTGGTGTAAGGGCCATTGAAACATAGTAGCGAGAGCAATGAGCATTCGCACCATCACTAACTTGGCCACGGGAGAGAAACTGTCGTAATAATCGACCCCATATTTTTGATTGTAGCCTTTTGCAACCAAACGGGCTTTATTCCGGTCCAAACTACCATCAGCCTTTCGTTTAATTTTGAAAACCCACTTCGAACCAATGGCTTTCTTGCCCGGTGGAAGAGGAGTCATCTCCCATGTATTGTTTCGTTCCAAAGCATCAAGCTCTTGCTGCATAGCCTTAACCCACCCTTCTTGTGTACTAGCTTCCTCGTAAGAGGTGGGCTCATGATAATCAGAAAGCTTGGCAAGAAAAGCCATGTACTTACTGCTGAAATTAGAAGCTGAATAATAAGGGAATGTAGTAATGGGGTAAGGCTTACCAGGTGATGCCTTGGCAACAGCAGTGCAAGCAGTAGCAGATGGAGGGGGAGAAGAACAGGTAGCAACAAAGTCACAAATGAAATCAGAAAGTTTAACAGATTTTGTCCTCGGTCGGGTGCTTCGGCGAAGGGCTGGAGTAGAAGAGAACTGCTCTGAGGCTCTAGGAAGGGCAGAAGAATCTGGAGCTCGAGAGGAAGATGAACACTCTGAAGCACGAGAGAGATCCAAAGAATCTGAAGCCCGAGGGGATTCGTTATAAGCATAAGCAGGCCATTCGGGAAATAAAGTAGTAGCATCAGAATTCAAAGGAGAAGCAACAGAATATGGAAATTTGTTTTCAAAAAAAAAAACACCACATCACGGGAAAAAAAAACCTCATGGTGCTCAATATCATAAAGATGATACCCTTTTTGAGCAAAAGCATAACCTAAGAAAATACATTCATGAGACCGGCTATCGAATTTATGCTTATGAGGTTTAGTATTAGAAGCAAAAACAAGACACCCAAACGGTTTTAAAGACATGTAATCGGGTGGTTTATGATAAAGAAGTTCATATGGTGTCTTCCACTTCAAAACGGAACTAGGAAGAACATTAATAATGTGAGCAGCGGTTAATATAGAGTAAGGCCATAATTTTAGTGGTAAGTTAGCTCGAAACATTATGGCCCGACCAATTTCAAGGAGTTGACGATGGCGCCTCTCCACTACCCCGTTTTGTTGGGGAGTGTAAACACAAGTTTTCTGATGTATGATGCCAAGAGAAGCAAAAAGATGTTGACAATTCTTGCTAAGAAACTCAAGGCCATTGTCACTCCTTAGTTTCTTAATACGAAGACCAAATTGCGTTTGGACAAGTTTAAAAAAAGTTTTCAGAATTGAGAAAGTTTCGGACTTATGATGCATGAGAAAGACCCAAGTAACCCGTGTATGATCGTCTACGATGGTCAAAAAATAAGAGGTAGATGTAATAGTTTCCCCGGCACAAGGTCCCCATATATCAACATGTAAAAGTTCAAAAGGGGCATCCGTATGAATGGTGCTAAGAGGAAAAGGCTGACGATGTTGCTTCGCTTTAAAACAAGAAGCACACGATTTTATATCATCCAATAATTCCTCAGAACACAATGGTTTAAGAAAATCAATATGTTTTATGGTACTAACAGAGGCATGACCAAGACAGTGGTGCCAAGTATCTAGAGCATAAGTGCAAGAAAGAGAAACAGAATCATTGTACGGAGTCGGAGAAGAGGCAGGTGTTTTAAGAATGTAGAGTCGGCCACAGAGCTCCCCCTCAGCTATCTGCTTGTCACTCTGAAGGCCCTGCAAAGAACAATGTGTGCCAGTAAACACACAACGAATATTAGAGGCAGAGCACAGCTGATGAACTGATAACAAATTGTATTTGAAAGAAGGAATGTATAAGACATCAAGCAGAATGATATCAGGACTGATGTGGACTTGGCCAATATGAGATACCGCTTTTGTTGTTCCATCAGGAAGAAAAACTTTCACATGTGGTTGCACTTGCTTCACATGAGTCATCCAGTGCAGATTAGAACACATGTGGCGGCTCGCACCGGTATCAATAATCCATCTACTAGCAATAGACGAATCGAAAGAGTTTAAAGCATAAGCAATAGGTGAGAAGGAAGAGAAACCTGCAAAATGGACGAATTGAGCATAGTCCAGGGCAGAATCAGAGGTAACCGAATCTGAGGAAGTTTTAGCGCTCAGAATTTTTGCCACTTCCTTTGCAAGAGAGGAGAGGTCAGAGAGATGAGAAATCTTTTTATCAGCTTCCAATTGAGTCGTCGTCTCAGAACTCTCAGCAATGTTGGCATAGGTCCGCCGCTTTTGGTCCTTAAATTTCCTATGCCACTCAGGATAACCTTTGAGTTCAAAACAGTAGTCAATTTCATGCCCGTGGGCACCACAGTGCTTACATAACAGTTTAGCCTTCTCTTCCTTAGTAAGAAATTTCCTCTGAGTTCCTTTATGCGTGGAATTGTTCCAGTTGGAATTAGAGCGTGGTGAAGTGGTTCTAGCAGTACCGACAGATTTAGCAACCAAAGCAGTTCCATGTAAGGGATCAGGAAAAGCATCCTGAAGAAATCTCTGTTTCTCAGCAGTGAGAAGCATAGAATATGCTCTGTTCAAATCAGGAAGGGGATCCATGAATAATAGTTGACTAGTAAGAGGAGCATAACTTTCATTCAGTCCTTGCAGAAACTGAACGAGTTTCATCTTCATATCAAACTCTTGGACAGCCTTAGCTAAATCACAACCACAGCCAGATGGTAGAGGCGCAACACAAGCGAATTCATCCCAAAGACGCTTCAATTTTGTGAAATATACCACAATAGAATCGGTACCTTGTTTGATTGAGGTAATTTCATGTTGTAGATGAAAAATCATTGGACCATTGCTTTGACCAAAGCGCTGGCATATATCCTTCCATAAGTCAGCAGCAGTTTCGGCAAAAATAAAAGCATCCGAAATCTCCGGAGATAATTAATTTAAGATCCACGATTCCACCATTAGGTCAACCTTCTTCCACTGATCAAAGCTTGGAGAATCCTCCGCCGGCTTTCTGATTTTACCGTTAATGAAACCAAGCTTTGTCTTCGCTCCTAGAGCAATAGTCATCGATCTCTTCCATGAAAGGAAATTATTGCCGGTGAGCTTGCTGGAAACAAGGAGGAGACCTGGATGATCCGATCCATGGAGAAAAAATGGATCATCGTTTTTCGCAGGCATCGGAACAGCTGGATCAGAGGTATTAACATCCATAGAGGTAGCAGAAGAAGAAGATCCACCAGTACCAGCCATGAGAGCTGGCCAATCACGATCCCGATTCTTCCATGGAGATACCATATTTCGCACCGATTAATCGGAGGAGAAACTCAATTAAGAGTATAATAACAGCGTAGAGTGATCACACCGGAAAATTCAAGAGGAAGCAAGCCATCGGATTCAGCGCACAACTGATACCATGATGAATCCTCTGCTTCTGATATAGGGAGCAGAGAATGTGTTCTTCTTTTATTTCACCATCAAAAATCTGTTTACAAAATGATATGTGAACTCCTTTTATAGGAGTGAATACACGTAGCAAAAGTCAAGGAAAATATCTAAGAGTGACTGCCACATCAGCAATCTAGATGCTTCTAAAATGTACTCCTTACTCCAATAATCCTCAAGCAAACTGTGTCTTTTTTCCCGGAGAACTTATAAAACTTAATTTCGTCAAGATTTTATTAATAGAGAACGTAAATAACAACAATAAATCACGTAAGATTTTGGTTAGATTAGGTATTGAATTAAATATATATGTGGTGACTACTCTTCTTGATGGTGTGGTATTTGGATTTGAGTTATGTAATAATAAAATGTACATCTAGCAGTTTGTCGATCTTCATCTTTGCAATCTTAAGAGTATAACAGAATTTTTTGTGCGATGCTTATTGTTGTAATAATAGGTGCAGATATTATCCGGTGTATTCGATTTGTGATACACTCACTTGTGCCAAATTGTTTATTACCATTCTCCACGTAAATCAGGATTGGGTTTTTGATATCTTACTTTTTCTTATTTTCTTTTTTATTTTAATATTTTTATGTTTTATTTATAACATTTTAATTTAATATAGAAAGAGTATAATTGGTATTCAGTGGGTTGTATTAATTTTTTTTACTGAATTTTAAATAAAAATGGGCTACATTAAAAATCAGGATGCATTGAGAAATTTTGTGAATTGCAAATAGTTTATAGTTGACACCTTTATTAAATTGTCTTTCATCTTTTAGAAAACTAGTAAATGCTCCCGTGCGATGCACGGGTTATTTTTTTTAAGAGTAAATCAATATTAATATGAACAATACTTTTTATTAAAAAAAGCATTTTTATTTGATAATATATAACAAAAGAAGAAATGGTAAAAGTTTGTTACAAATAAAACTTTTGTGTTCTTTTGCAGTGTTATTCATTCATTGCCTCTTACTCCGGAAAATTAGTTTTTTTCACTAATAAAACACATTTTAATTTTTTCACGAATTTCTTCCTCGTATCTTATTCCAAAAAATTAATTTTTTTTATTTCATCTGTTTCTTTAGCTTCTCTTGTTTCTATCAAAACATTCATATTAAATTATGATAAATTTTGAGTAGATCACACCAATTGATTATAATAAATAAAGCGAACGTAATTCAGAATCTGTTATCATTGAACACATTGAGAAACAAAGTTTCAAATCCAATATCATTTAATATGATTGAGAAAGAAATAATTTTAAGGATTATTCTTATATAAAATATTTTATTAGTTTACGTACAAAATATCTTCTATTAGAAACAAAAATAAAGTTTTTTAAGGATTATTCTTATATAAAATATTTTATTAGTTTACCTACAAAATATCCTCTATTAGAAATAAACTTCAAGAAAGACATGGAAAACACAATTTTATTTTAGGATAACTGAATCTTCATAATCCATATTATGAGCTCATTCATATAAATAGAGTTGGATTTGAATTTAGAATTTCAAAAGACATAGATGACCTCAAATCTTTCAATTTTTTATCCAATAATCTCCTATATCCATAGGATGAGCTCATTAATATAAATAAAGTTGGATTTGATTTAGATACTTAATAGACATAAAGAAAAATTAATGAATTAAACTAATAAAATACTTTATATAAGAATAATCATTAAGAAAATATATTCTTTTCTCAATCTTATTAAATTGTATTGCAATTCTGGATTGTATATATTCGTTGTTTGTTTATTATTATTAATTAGTATGATCTATTCCAAAATTTATTATAATTTAATATTAAGATTTTGGGAGAGAGGAGGGAGAAGAAAAAAATGAATGAAATTATTTTCGAAAAAGAATCTATCCCTTGGGGAAAAAAAATTATTTTTCTAGAGAGAAGAAATAAAACGGATAAAATAATTTTGGAAATAAAATTGTATAGTGGAAAAAACTAAAAAACTGATTTTGTGGAATAAGAGGCAAGGAAGAAATAAAAAATATACGTAGCGTGTTTTTTCGATGGAGTGTGTTAGCCCTATAAGAAAATCAACCGGTGGTTCCATATCATTATTGATATACAATAATCTATATATAGTTTGATATATTGATTTTTACAATTTAGAAATTCTTAAGATCAAGCAAGTGACCATCATTTTTTGCGCTCAAAGTCCACGACATATGCTGATTGTTGTTCTCTTATCTTTTGCCAAAATTCTATCTGAATTTGCCAAAAGGTTGATGACAGATTAATTTGAATACTATAGCAACCTTGTATTTTTTTCCAGGTACGTGTTGCTCCAACGAAACGATTTATTTTGATCGTCTTTTCCAGGTTCCTGCTACTTCACTGAAACTATACATTTTCTGGATGTTCCATTGTAAACAGCATAAAACAAATAGGGTGAAAAATGATGATTGAGAAAAGGAGGATGTATCTATATATAGATGTAAATACAGATGTAATTTATATATTTGAATTTGAATTTCATTGAGTTATCCTCATTATGATGCGTTTTTTATAGATTCTTTTAATTGACATTTGAATTTGAATTTTCATTGTATTATCCTGATTATTATGCGTTTTTATAGATTCTTTTAGATGACTCATAACAGAATCGTTATAATTTAGATTTTCCACTTGAGATAACAACGGATCCGATAAGATTTCTTTTTCCGAATCTTCAGAATGCACCATCATAATAGGAACAATATAAATTCAAATTTTCAAAATATAACAGAAAAAATTGGATAATTACAAATTCAAATTTTTTAATCTGTTACAAAAATAGTAATTTAAAGAATGGACGTGAAAATTTAAAACCTACTAAAATTGGTTGTATTTCGGATCGGTTCCATCACCAGTTCCCGGTTCAACCGGTCGGTCCGGTTCGATTTTGACAACATTGCTTTAAGCTTGCAATTTCGCAGAACACTTCGTGTTCAATCGCCCGGGTTATGTTTCCCTCTCTCTGATAGTTATTTCCCACGAAGATCCGTTCTTGGAATAATCGAATCATATGTTAAAGCCTCCGGTAGAAGTGTGCCTAATATTTTAGGATTTCTTTTGAGCACATGCAGTTTCAAATCTCACCCGATCAGAGATCTGACCAGATCCGAGATCGGCATCCTTAAAATGGTCCTCTTTCTAATCCTCTTTCTTTATATGGTGTAAATTTTTTTTTCTTTTTTTTTTTTTCCTATAGTTTCTAAATATTCTTCAAAAACAAGATGTAATTTTTGGGCTAAGTTTTATTTTGACTTATCATATCTTTGAATTCTGTAATATATACCAGTCCTAATGCCAGATATAAGTAAATTTTTTATATTGCATTTCTTTTATATGAATTTCTTCCTCGAATATCAGTTTATAATTTTTGGGATTATTTTATGATATTCCTTTTCTTTTTATGTTTTCATTTCATAAAGATTGTCCAGTAGATTAAAATTTCTAATCGAATGGGTTGTCTTTGTAAGTATTTCATCCTGGTTAACTTTGGGTTTCAGATTTTGACACTGAAAATAGCACATGCAAAAATTACTTTCTTCTTCAAAGTATGAATGAAGGTAAAACTTGTATTATATTTAATTGTTTTCTCATTTAATCTTATAGTTGTTTGGAATTTTAACTGATTTATTGTTTTTTGCCGAATTGTGATTTGTTGTTGTGAGGACCGTGCATCATTGTTTGGGATGAAACTGATTGCCCTAGTCTCAGTAACAATACATCAATGACAAAGAATGATATTTGAAGGTTTTTTTTTTTTTTTTTTCATTAACCCTTGTTTAGATAATGATATACAATTATAAAAAAAAAAAAAAAATCAGAACCCAAGATGATACTTTTAAATTTAGAAGAATATCTCAGTTTGTTTATTTGTTTTTTTTTTCTGGGGAGGAATATTAATTATTGAAATATTGAATTCGTTATTAATCAGAGATATTACATATCTACTAAGTATGCCCTTATATCAGTCATAATATATATGACTTTCACAACGATAATTATTCAAAATATTTGACATTGTTTTACCCTATACACATGTGTAATTATTACAATCTGTGAAATACATACTCAAATAATGGGGAGAGAAATAAATCAGATACCAAGTTTCTATTTAAAATTTTACTTACTATTCAGCAACATCAGATCATGCATTCAAATAATTGAATTAAAAAAATTCTGAAAATATAATTGGTACTTTCTATTAGTGATATTGAAATGTATTAGAAGGAAAAACTCTAAAAACCCTACGTCCTAAAACTCTAAAAAAAACCCTAAAAACCCCCGTAAAACCCCAACTAAACCCTAAATTCTAAAATTCTAAACCCTAAAAACCTCTAAAATTTCTAAACTCCTAAACCCTAAAACCTTAAAAACCCCTAAAATCTCCCAAGTGTACAATTAGTTGTATTGTGTGTTGCGGACACACAAGTCTTTGTCAAAATCAAATTTACCTTTAATTTCGAAATAGAGTTGCAAGAAAGTAGGAAAAAACACGTGTACATCAACTTTCTTATGTGGGTTCTAATCCAATCAGTTCCTTTTCTTTTTCTTTTATCTTTTTTTTTTATCTTTTTTTATCTTTTCCCCTCGAAATATTTAGGTGTTATAATTTTTGCGTCTCAACCTGATTTTTCTTAAGAAATATATCAAGTTATTCATCTTTTAACGATCTTCGATTTAACATTCATAATGCATATATTATAATTAAAATATTGACTTTTAAGTGTAAATTATCTTTATCTTTTTAGGATGATAATGGTATATTTTGATTTTTAAAAATTTGTATATAAAATTAAAATGTGATATAATTCCAAAAATAATTTTTTTGAACGGAGTAAATATTTTTAGAAGATTAAAATTATTTACTGTAACTTTACCTTTTTTTAATCTTAATAATTTTGGATAATTTAAATTATTTGATCACTAAAAAGTTCATAAAAGATACATATCTGTTAGGTTTACACCTTAAAAAAAAGCTTAGATATATTTGCTAAAGTGATTTGTTAACTCGAAGACAAATTGATATTAAATTGAGTAATTTTCCAACTTGTATGGGCAGAGATATTGTTTGGATTACTTATTGTTGTATATTAAAATACGATAAAATATTTTACTCCCTCCGTCTCGAATGAACTTGCACAAGTTCCAAATTCGGCCGTCCCAAGCAAACTTGCACACTTCTTAATAAAGAAAGTTATAACACAATCTCCACCCTCAAAATCTCCACCCTCAATCCACCTTTAAAAAGTGGCCAAAAATCATTTTTGATCCCATAAGTATTTGCTTTTTCGATTTCAGGCCCACAAGTATTTATTTTCTCAATTCAGTCCCATAAATGCTGAAATTATCCAATTTAAGGACAATTTTCATCGGAAAACACTAAATTGGTCGGAAATAGCCATATGCATGTCACGTGACCCTAATATTTGGGGAAATCCGACTATACTAAGTAACGTGACATAAAATAACTAACTAAGACTTAAATTTGAATTAAATATTAATTCAAAATAAAGAGAATATCCACATCATTAATTCAAATATAATGATCGTTTTATTATTTGCAAGAAAAAACACTATTAGTAATTTTAAAAGTTAAAAATATATCAAAACTAATCTTAAGTTTAATCATCAACATCGAATACCGTAATTTGACATCCCAAATGTCACCAACCCTAAAACATAGAACTAAATTTTTTCGAAGAACCTGTACAAAATAATTTCAAAAATTCCACAAAAAAACATTCGAGAATTAGGAATTATCTACGACGAGGCGAGAGAGCAGCTTCGCCATGGATTTTGTGCAGAAGAAGGGGTTGTCGATCGGGCCCTTCTCAAATACGGATATTCTTTTTATTTTGAATTAAAATTTGACAAAAATATAAGTCCGACTCAGCTATTTAATGTCACGTCACTTAGTGTCGTCGAATTTTCTCAAATATTAGGGTCATGTGAGTTGCACATGATTATTTTCGATCAATTTAGAATTTTTGTATGAAATTTGTCCTTAAATTGGACAATTTCAGCACTTACAGGACCAAATTGAAAAAGCAAATACTTAAGGGACCAAAATCGGAAAAGCAAATACTTACGGAAGCAAAATGATTTTTGGCCTTAAAAAGTCAACAAAATCCCAAAAAAAAAAAAACTTAATTTTCTTAATATATATGTCAACTCTCTATGCAAGTTCATTTGGGACGGAAGGAATATATATATAAAATAGATAAAAACCTAAATCTAAACCTAAATTAATATTAATATATACATTATAATTCATGAAGAACTTTGTACGGATTATAGTCTGAACCTAAAAGTATAATATATAGATGCTTATATAATCAAAACTATCAATTAAATATTGATTTATTTTTTAAATATATATGGAATATGAATAATAGATAGTTATTATATATGTAGACAAAATAGATATGATTTATTTTGGAAACTCTAAAACAGCATGATAATCTAGGTAATACAATAAACTATATCGAGAAATCGAAATTAATAATGATTAATGAATCTGTATATATACAATCTTACTCTAACATCTAAGTTCGTTGCAAGTCTGTTATTTACAAAATTCGAATATTTCGAATATCGATTTTTCTAATCATTCTAAATATTTATTGGTTCTCAATTTATATGTGATCTCATTGTATAATGATGGTCAATCAATCTATATATTCGATTTGTTTTGTATAGAAGTTTATGTTTAGGTTATTTGTCTGCAGTAGACAAATAGTCAATTTAACATTATATCATGATATTTGTTATATGGGGTACTTTTTCTTAAATATGTTGCACGTAGTAAACGTTTTCGCCTGAGATCTGTTAATGTCTAATTGTAACCAAAGATTGTAATAGCAAAGAGAGAAAAGAGAAATCAAATTACAATTTCAATTGAAAGTAGATACATGAACATATGATGACAATAGACAATGGTAATTGAATTTTACTACAATAATCTCCGAATTATCATTCAAACTCAATTGAATCTTAAATGACTTGTTTATCTTTGATCTTTTGCCAAAATTCTATTTGGATTGGGTGTATAAATGTTATAAACCAAATTTAACATTAACACAATATATTGAAAATAATATAAATCAGTCACATAATAGAAATTGAATAATTTTTATAACATTATGTATTATCGTAGAAAACGACGATGGTAGATAAATTTGAATTCTACAATCATCATAGTTGTTCACCCCAGAGTCGACCTTTAGTTTTCCTAATTTTTTAGTATCGTTATTTTCAGGTATTTTTTTGGGAGCATCCATTGTAAAATGCCTATCAAAGTTGACACAGAATAATCAAGAACTGAAGAAATTATTGAAATTCACAGCAACTAATGTAAATCAAAGAAACTGAAATAATTAGAAAATGAAGAAATAATAAAAATACCCAGACACAAACATGAATTAAATAAACTGAAGAACATGTGTATTTATAGATGCAATTGTGTTATCGGATAAAGATTATTTTAAAATTCAAATTCAAAATTCAAAAAATGTTTAACTAATTATGTTAGACATTTTATATAGATTTGTTTTATCTAAATTGTCGGCGGGAATTTATTTTTCATATATTAAATTACAGAAAAGAATTTTGGATAAGTTGGAATTCAAATTTGAAATTGCGTCTATTAATAGTATCTTATCAAATGGGCGGGAAAAATTCCAACTTATTCAGTAATCGTTAATGTGGCTCCATTTTTCTGATGTGGCATTATTGACAGATAAATGTGTTGGTTAAAGGCTGATGTAAGTTTTTTTTATATGGAATTACTTTTTGATTTAGAATTGTTGATTGCATTATAAAAAAAAAAATTATATTTAAATTTGTATAACATTTAAAAAACTAATATTGATCTTTAAACAACTAAAATTATTTTAAAAAAAAAAATTAATTATAAATCTTCATTTCACCATCATCTACGCTAGGGATGGTTCAGTACTGATCGTTCTATTTTTTACTAGTTAAATTGTAAGTGTACGGTGTAGTAGCAGCCTCATAGCAATCAAGGTTGTATCCGACAATTACTACAGTGGTATTAACACTAAAATATCTAGATGGAACAAATTGTGATTGGTTGGGTAATTATCCTAATTACTAAAGTCAAGACCTTAAGAGTATAGCAACAGAATAAAGATTAATAACTAATTGCAAATCAATACTTAAAAATGAATATGTTCGATTTTAGAATCAATTAATGTGCGACCATAGACATCTGCACATGCCGACACGTATATCTATGTCTAAGTCATATGTTTCTATTGTTATGAGGGTTCACAATTTGGTATCGCAAACCCCTTTCCGGAGCGCTTGAGGCGTGAATCATACACAACACACCAACCTCCAAGAAGAAGTGTATATGACTCCTAAAAGTGTCTAAGAATTATCCACATAATATATCCTTACTTTTCCGGTTTATCAGATATATTATGTCTGTGTTGTTTGGCCATCAATATACTCATCGTCTAGTATATTGGATATATGATTCGTGGGTGCTATAGACTAGGTGATCAGGCTACCCTAACATCAATTGTAACACAACACAAAGAATACCAATTGAACGCATTTTACGTTTATAACTGGAGTTTTACTATATGTTCTAAAGTAGTCAGCATATGACGAATGATTTCCAAACCCATGTTTCAATGTCCGTTCGTTCTGGAGGTGTCCATTCTTCAAGTTGTCCTCCACTTTATTTTCTCATTCTTTCATTAACCACATAATCGTCAAAATCTATGAATGGTTTCTTTGGCAGTTCAACCTCCGAGACATACATATGTGGCCACTCATTCATCAGCCAGTTGGTTGTATCGTTTGATGCATGTATTGGTTAGTGATGTGTTCGGTTGATAGTGAAAAATACATCCCATTCAGCTATTGAGTTAGAAACAACTTTCCGCTCCTATCAACATTCAAGAAGTACTTGCCCATTAATGATGTAATGTTGAGTTATGTAGGTTTTCAATTATCCCATTTGGATATATTAAATTCCTAACCAAATAGAAATGGGGTTTAACATTCCCCCTATCCTCATCTTACCTCTTTCTTTCTTCGCAGCTACTTTTAACTGATCTATTAAGTGTGCTCCCAGACACGGTTCAACTTGTGTCATACACCACATCATGAATAGTTCATTGTCACTTGCTTTGAAATTTGGGTCTCGAGCACAGACTGTGTGGCCCAAACCTCTTTATATGTATTGGAGTACCAGATTTTGAATTTCAAAGTAAATAACTTCACTTTCTTCATGGCCCATCACATCATTTGAAATGTTCACCAAACAATTCAAATTTTTTTTGTTAACGTCTCATATTCGGTCGGTGATACATGTCGTGTATGCATGCATTTTGGGCGATTTAGTTAAGCATTTTATAGTATTTGCATGCATTATTGGTTGGTTTATGCTTAGATTCATTATATTGTGTCGCATGACGTGTGTGCTTGTTTTGGAGTTAATAAGGTCGTTTTTATGCAAAAAGTCTCTTTGGACGAAGTTTGACAAGCATACGAGCAAAGAGTGGTGAAACAACGAAGTTTTGGAAGAAATTATGCCAAAAGACCCATTCCGTCGAGTGGGAATAGCCTACTCGGTCGAGTGGGAAGAAGAGGAGACTGAGAAAAGTTGAAGAATCAACTCGGCTAATCGTGACACTTGTGCACTCGGTCAAGTGGCAAGAATTTTTTACGAACTCGTTCGAGTTGTTTTAATCAACTCGGTCGAGTAGAGAAGAGTTGTGATCGACTCGGTCGAGTAGGTAGTTCAAAGAAAAGGCTGGATTTGGTGTGCAATGCCAACTCGGTCGAGTTGATCCACTGACTTGCTCGAGTTGGCTAAGGCAGTTCACGCATTTTGTACGCATTTTGGCCTATTTGTGGCTCGTTCCAACTCCAACCTTACCAAATTATTAATAGAGGTTCCCGAGTTCAAAAATAATCATCTCTTATCATAAGAAGTACTCTAGAGTCATGGATCAAAGAGCAAGGAACGTAAAGTGAAGACAATTAAGATCGAAGACTTTGGATTTTGTTGTTTCGTCTTTATTTTTATATTTTGAGAATGTTTTCTATGTACATTCTTGGATGTTAATCATAAAAATGGTAGCTAATTTCCCTTTGTATTCTAGGGTTAGGAAGTAGGTTTATCAATTGACTATATTTTGATTCGTTTATTTATTCTAGACTCCGTTCTATGTGTATCTTATATACTTGTTCTTATTTTATGAATTGATTAATATGGAAAATTGATTAAGTCTACTTGATTAATAACTCGATGTCCGAGAGAAGAGAATTGTTAATAGGCATACGATATATAACATAGCTATCAATAGTCGTTCGAGAGGAGTGAGATACTTATGCAGACATTAGTTTTAGGATCCCTTTGGAGTGAGATACTTATGCATGCATTGATTTTAGGATCCCACTGGTTTTAGCCCGAGATGGTAATTATTCATACATATCAACACGTTAACATCGTCCAAGAGGAGGATTAATTAGAGTAGTGCCGCCTAATAAACACTAAAATTCAGTTTAAAAGTCTAGAATAATAAGATAATCATATATAGGAGATTGTAACTGAAATCAAAACCCTAGAATACGTCTTTTATCTGATTTGATCTTTCACAATTACTTGCATATTTCTTTTTAAGCATCTGTTTTACTTTGTTCATTATTTTGCTGCACTTTAGTTTTAGGTTAATAATTTAATCAATCACCATTGTTCGAGAGTCTAGATAGGGTTGACCTATTGTAGTTGGGGTATTAAATTAGGAACAGTACCTCTGGGATCGACCTTGCTCACTACTAGCTACACTTGCCCTGTACACTTGTGGTATTACTAGGTCAGAAAATAGTGCGTCGTCTTTTTGGTTCCGTTTCTGGGGACTGGTAACTATGTTTGATTTTTATTCTGATGAATAGTTCGACGTTAGGCTAAACATATATTTTCTGCAATTTATTTTCAGTTTTTATTTTATTTTTGATTTTACTCTGTTCTCTCTGTTGTGATCTCAAGTAGCGTATGCAAACCGGTCTAAAGGAAAAGACAAGCTTGTCCCTTTTGACCCGGAAATTAAAGCAACTGCCCCAGATACATAACAATGAGAAATATGTTAAACAAGATGGCTGAATTACCAGAAAATATGAGCTAAGAAGATATGATTAGGCGATTGTTCAGGGTAGTGACTAATCTACAGACTCAGGTAACTAATCTACAACACCCACAACCGCAGCCACAGGCTAAACCTGAAAGAGATCAGACACCTATACGGGACTATCTTTGTCCCATATACCCAACAGAAACTATGGAGGAGTCGAGTTGCCACCAATTAAAGTCAATAGCTTTGAACTCAAGCCAGCATTGATATCCATACTCCAGTAGAACCAGTTCGGTGGGGGCACTTGAAGACCCCAATGTCCACTTAGGTTAGTTCAAGAGAGTTTCAAAGACCTTAAAGGTGAATAGAGTACCGCATGAACAGGTCAGGCTTAGGTTGTTTCCTTTCTCTCTTAGAGATAAAGCATTGGTGTGCTTTAATTCACTCAAGGACGTCACTACATGGGAGGAGTTGAGTGCCAGATTCTTATTAAAGTACTTCCCATCGAGCAAGATGCTCAAATTGCAGGCCGAAATCACTCAATTCAAACAAGGGAATGGAGAACCATTGGCTGAGGCGTGGGAGCATTTTCGGGATCTCCTCCGAAATTTTCCTCAGCCCGGTTCACTAAGAAACAGCAAATCTACAGATTTTATGATGGGCTACTTAGGCCCACAAGGATACTCGTAGACGCAACATCGGGTGGATCTGTACTGGTACGCATACAAGAGCTGCATTCACAATTTTAGATGAAATGATCACTACTAGTTGACGATTGTCGAATGAGAGAAGTCAGCCAAGGAGAGTAGCCAACATCACTGATACTGAGCAGACCAAATTAGTTGTAGCTTAATTGGCAGCCATGATCAATCAGTTAAATCTGCTTACTAGTGTTGTTGTAGCTCAGCATACCAAGTTCAATTCACAGCACCCACCCGTACAAGAGGTAGTTGAAAATGCAAATTTCGTCAACCAAAGAAACTTCAACAACTTCCGAGGCAATATCCAAATTTAAATAGATAAAATACGAAGGAAGCTTGATGTCCAGAAGAGGAAATATGCAAATTTGAATTCCGTAGAGAAAAAACAATACAAAAATAATGTTTTGAAGAACAAAAGAAAGAGGCATCATACAAGTAATACAAGAGCATTATTGAATCCATCAGAGTCGAATGGTGAGTAATTTAAATTTTATAAATTAAAGTAGCTTAGTTAGATGGAAAATCCTATTGTAATTTTGTCATATTTTGTATAGGATCAATATTCCATGAACCGATAATCTACAAGCTATAAGAACTGAATAAAGTACCTGGCTGCATTAATTATGATGCTAGAAGATTTATGTACGAACCTCCAACTTTTTGTTGTGATAATGGAAAATGAAACTTGCTCATGTTAAGGTACCAAAAGAATTATATGATTTATTAACCTCTAACATGGAAAAGGCAACTGAGTTTCTATTAAACACCCATGCATATAATTCTATATTTTCTTTTACTTCATTTTCTGTAAAATTGGCTGAAATAATTAAGATGAGTCATGTGCCACACGAGCAATTAA
The DNA here is from genome assembly GCA_958295605.1 of Ajuga chamaepitys. Classification (NCBI taxonomy): domain Eukaryota; kingdom Viridiplantae; phylum Streptophyta; class Magnoliopsida; order Lamiales; family Lamiaceae; genus Ajuga; species Ajuga chamaepitys. The sequence continues at coordinate 9,721,026 of OY282497.1, forward strand.
AAATGAGGTTGTTCCCGTTCTCACTTAAAGACAAAGCACTCCAATGGTATAGTTCGCTAGATGATGTCACAAAATGGGAGGACTTGAGCACAAGATTTCTTTTGAAGTACTTTTCACCATGCAAAATGCTAGATCTATAGAATAAGATAAATTAGTTCAAGCAATTGGGTCAAGAACTGCTCGGTGAAGCTTGGGAAAGATTCCGGGATCTTATCCGGGGTCTTCCCGAACATGGGTTCTCGAAGAAGCAGCAGGTGTGCAAATTCTATAATGGTTTGCTTGCTCCAGCACGGGATCATGTGGATGCTGCTGCAGGAGGTAGTCTGATGGAGAAAAATGTGAGGTATGTATTCTCTATCTTGGATGTGATGGCCTGAACTTGTTATTAGTTGTCGAATGAGAGAAATCAGCCACGAAGAGTGGCTAGCATTGTAGAATCCGAGCCGAGTGATACTCTTACCTCTCAGTTGTCCGCTCTGAGAAACAAAGTAAGTCTGCTAACTAGTCTGATGTTAGCACAACACATTGATACCCCATCATAGCAGTTATCGGGCCAGGAAGATGTTGAAGATGTTAATTTCATGAATTAGAGGAACTTCAATAATTTCTAAAATAATCAGCGGAGGTACAATCAGTACCAACCTAACCTGAATCACCAGAACTTCTTCTATGGCAATACAAAGAATTCACTCAATCCGCCACCACGATTCGTCGTCACGAATGGTATGATCCATGATGGCTAGAAGCTGACACAAGAGGAGATAGTGCAGTCACAGTTTACTAACTATGATGAAAAACTAGCTCAATTGGATAAAAAGATGGATGGAAAATTTATTGAGCTAAACAAGCAAATGACTAATCAGGGAGTAGACGTCAAGCGACTCGAGAATAGCATCAACGAAATTTCTACCAACATGAGTCAGCTAATAAAGATTGTTGGATCCCAGCATAAGCAAGAGCAATTCCCGAGTGACACATTGGTGAATCTGAAAGAACAGAGTCAAGTGATTCGGTTGAGAAGTGGCACTGAGTATGAGGGTTCGAAGCTGCCGGTTGATAAAGAGAAGGTAGTGGAGAAAGAGTAGTTGGAGGAAGAAAGAGGGAGACAAGGAAACGAAAAGGATAAAAAAGATGCCTTGAAACTGAGTGAGGGGCAAGACATCAAAGCCAACATACCAGCATATGTCCCTCATATTCCATTCCCACAAGTCCTAAGGAAGAAGAAGATTGATGAACATTTCACGAAGTTTCTGGATGTATTAAAGAGGACCCAAATCAACATTCCATTTGTTGAAGCACTACAACAGATGCCAAACTATGCGAAATTCTTGAAGGAGGTGAGTACTATGAGACGGTGAATTTGACAGAAGAGTGCAGTGCAGTGATCCAAAGGAAACTACCCTTGAAGTGCAAGGATCCAGGTAGTTTTACTCTTGAACGCAAAATAGGTAATGAAAATTTTAAGAAAGCACTGTGTGATCTAGGAGCTAGTATCAACTTAATGCCTCTGTCTACATTTGAAAAAATAGGAATAGGCACAATGAAACCCACTACAATTACCCTACAAATGATCGATCGTTCTATGAGTTGGCCATGGGGCATTATAGAGGATGTTTTGTTAAAAGTTGGTAAATTTATAATTCCCGCTGATTTTGTAGTCCTAGACATGATAGAAGACAAGGAAGTCCCCTTGATTTTAGGTCGCCCGTTTTAACAACGGGTAAGGCTCTTAGAGATGTCCAAAAGGGAAATTAACTTTGAGGGTAGATGAGGAGAAAGACACATTTTCTATATATAAAGTTCTACAGCAACAAGATAGCGAGGAAGGTAAGCAAATTAAAACATGTAGCTTTATACAGTGTAGATGCCATATTGTATAGGAACTTAATCTCACCTAGTGATTGTGAAACCCTTGAAGTTTGTCTTGTTGATTCTATTTTAGTATTGATCACCATGACTCTACTAACCTTGATCTTGTGGAAAATGTTAATGCTCCAGATGCCTTGCAGAAAGATCCAAAAGGAAGAAAGTTGTTGAGGAGGTACCAAAAGGAGGTGAAGGCTACCCTGACCTCAAGCTGTTACCAGATCATCTACGGTATGAGTTTCTTGATAATGAAAGAAGATATCTGGTAATAATCTCTTCCTCTTTATCTGTGTCTGAAACTGAAAAATTGCTAAGAGTCTTGAGAAGATATAAATCTGCGATAGGTTGGTCAATTGCTTATTTAAAGGGAATTAGTCCCACGATATGCATGCACAAAATTCTAATGGAGGATGAGTATCAACCTACAGTCCAAAATCAACGTAGGCTTAACCCCATGATGCAAGAAGTAGTTAGGAAAGTAGTGTTTAAATGGTTAGATGTGAGGATTGTCTTTCCAATTTCGGATAGTAAGTGGGTAAGTCTGACCCAAGTGGTCCCTAAGAAAGGGGGGATAACTATTGTGAAAAGTGTTTCTGATGAGGTCATTGCTACTAGGGTAATTACGGGATGGCGAGTTTGTATAGACTATAGAAAATTAAATGCAGCTACCCGTAAAGACCATTTTCTCCTTTCCTTCTTAGATCAAAGGCTTGATAGGTTAGCGGGGTATGAGTACTATTGTTTCCTTGATGGTTATTCGGGCTACAATTAGATCATGATTGCTCCAGAGGACCAAGAGAAGACAGCATGTGTGTCCTTATGGTGTCTTTGTGTTTCGTATAATGCCATTTGATTGCAAAAACTTGACAGGCTCTAATCCTAAACCTTAATTACCACAAGTGTACAGGTGTAGGTGTATAAAGTGGAAGTCAAGGTCGATTCACAGAGAATGAGTTTAGGTAGTTTGATACACTAATTATCTAGGATTATCCTAACTAGACACTGGAATTGAGCATGATTCTTTATTACGAAACTAAATTGCATATAGTCCAATTAATCTAATTTATCAAAAATCGATTTCCAATCAAAGAGAATGTATCCTAGGGTGTTGATTTCAGGAATTACACTAATGAATGATTAATCTCTAAATTAAACCTTTAAACCAGTTTTAATATCTATGAGGCGGCGCTTAGCCCTTCTCCCGAAGCGACTAAATCTGATTAATTAGAACAATTACTTTCCCGAGTCAATTAACCCTAACAACACCCAAAAGCCCCTTAACCTTTGCCTATGCAGTCATAGACAACTACGCTACACGTCGTACGTCTATTAACAATTCCCTCCTCCCGAAGCATAATTGTTAAACGATTAGACTAAGCCTAATTGATCACGTTGTGCTCAATCATAAAATAATAACAAACATGTAGATAGATACTAAAAACCGGAGTTTACAACTTCAATGATAATATCACACATAATTGTAAATCCCTACTTTCTGACCCTAGGACACGAGTAATTTAGCTACTTATGCCTACTATCAAATCCAAACAATAATCCAAAGAAAACATTATATGAATCAAAACTAGATAAGAAATAAATAAATTTGAATAGTCGGCTCTTCGATCTTCGTCAGTCTTGCTCTTCGATCTCGCTTCTGAAACTTCCCCGAATGTGTAGTGTGTCATATTTTCGGACCTAGAGACCTCCTTTTATAGTTGGGGACGAATTAGGATGAAGATGGGCTTGAGATAGATAAAAACACATAAAATCCATAATTGCACCGTCTTTCGGAACTCGCCCAAGTTGAGGGTAACTCGGCCGAGTTAGATGGGCCTCGAATTGGACCTTCTGTCCTCTCCGATGTTCTCCTTCAACTCGGCCTCGACTGAGTTGCCAAATGACCTAGGTCGAGTTTCGTTCTGCCAAAGCTTCAATTCTCTTTCACTTCTTCTAACTTTTTTGCTCGTTTTTCATCCGAACTTCGTCCAAACAGACTTTTTAGCCTTTTTATACCTGATTATCACTAAAATAAGCACAAACACATCATCTAACTCAAGATAATGAATTTAAAGATATTTGAACTAGATATACACGCAAATGTTATCAAATATGTCCCTAAATCGACGTAAAATGCATGTATAAATGATGTGTACAAAATTCCCCCTTACTTAGACATTGTTCATCCCGAACAATAAAACAAAACAAAACAACACAAGGAATACAAACTTTTAGGGCGATTAGATGATAAATCTAGTCTCAGAGATATTTCCATCGAACAGACAACATAACTTTCGAACATTGGTGACATGGAATTTTTTCAACTATTTTCGAGACAAGAAACTAAATAACAAAGATCCGCACCAGTTAAGTGTATCGCTCATCTCTCAAGTGTATAATATGAAAAGTGTTATGCTCAAATTGAACCACATGCACTGTCTACCATATGCTTGCCTATTGTCTAAATTAGACCTTGTACTTGACATGCGTGACAAAGAATCAATAAGGCCTTTATTTTGGTTTTAATGTTGACGTAAGATAAGGTGGGATAAATTTGGATACAAGTGACTAATTATTGGACCAATCAAGTTATTCCTAACCCGACTACCCTTCAATATTATTCACTCAATCCTCACTCTTTAAATTTCAGAAAATCACTCAATATGGCTTCATCACCCTACAAAAATATTTCTTTTATCAACCAAGAACTTCAATGCTCATTTTTAACCAAGTACCACATTGGGACTACTCGTCTTTCACATAACTTAAGCATATTTAGGTTTTTCTCATCATTAACCCCTCCTAGCAACAAAACACAACATGTATTTACAACTTTCTTTCTTTTCTTTTTTTTTTTTTTTTTTCTCTTTTCTCAAATTTTTTCCCTTTTTTTGTTTTTTTTTTTTAATAATGCAACAAAAAGAACAACTAGGAGGGGTTCATCTACTTTTTTTCTTTTGCCTAATTTACATATCTCTTCACCAAATCGTCCCAAACATCCATTCCAATTGATATTTTTACCCTAGCTACCTTTAAATCCACCTTCCTCTTACTCAATTAGTCCAATTAATCGGGTCAAAGGCTAAAAGAAAGATATAGGCTTGTAGTGTTCGGCTTTGAAAAATAAGGCTTAAAGCTCAAAGTGGCTAACTAGGGATTTTCAAGTTTTGGTTAAAAGGATTATTTTTAAGGCTCAAAACAGGCTTTTTAACAAAAGAATGCCTAATATCATTCTAAGCCACAACATTCACTTGAAACATTCCTACAAAGACACAAGGCAAGTTCTAGAGACTAAATACAATGTGACCAATCAATCCACACCGAAAGAATGACAAAATTACTCCAAAAATAGGAGTACATATAAAGCTCAAACCTCACAGGCTAATTTTGATCATTGTTCAAGTTGAAGCTCAATTTTGTCTCCAAATACCTATCATGCTTTTATTATGTGTGAACATTCTATTTACTCAAAATTCAACTCGTCATTGACACATCATCACCTATCAACCCTTTTCATGTTTCTTAAGACCGGGTTTTTTACTCCAACTTAACAAAATGTAAACTAACCTAAGAAAATAATAAATGCACAAACTCAAATAAAACCTACTTAACGCAAATAGTCAAATTAGCAATTGGGCACATAGACCCGATAATTCTCATCACTCAGTAGGGCTCAAAGATCCTTCACCAATGAACACGAGCAAGACATAGAATAACGAGACACAAACAAGAACAACAATAAACTCAATAACACTGAATGAAATAATAACAATAAACATTGAAACAACTAACATGTAACACTATCCACCCATCCCCCAAACTTGGTTGAAAACCAAGTTTGTGGGGAAAAGAGTGGTATGCCTTAGTGCTTACTCACAGTGCTACTGAGGTGGAGGAGGTGGTGGTGGGTTAAAACCTCATGGCTGCCAGAATTGAGCTATTGCATCCAACTGCTGTTGTTTATAAGCCAGTCTCTGCTCATATTGGGTCCACCTAGCATCTTGTTGTTGTCGCCACGCTGTCTCAATATTCCATCACTCATCCTGCTGAGCCCACATTGCCTCTTGATGTCCTCTCCACTGTTTGTCTTCATTCTTTAATGTTGATGTGCCATTAAAATTGTTCAATTATGTGGTCAATGAAGAGAGTGCCTGAGCCATGTTCTCGTGGCTTCCTTGCCCCAATCCACTCGGGACGTTAGCTTGACTATCGATTCGGTGCACAGCTTGATAAATTCGAAACTCATCTAGAGTAGGGTCAACTTCTTGGGCTTGATGGGCCAGTGAGTTCATCTTTCAATTGTCTATATCCTCGAGCCCCTCAATCTTAGGCAGGTGGGGGTTGGAAGACGGAGGAATCTACCTCTTTTCTACAAAAGCAAATATTGCTTCTCACTCTACTATAAAAAATCATCTTCAACCTACAGACGTCTTCCACGCATATGTGAGTATCTCCGAGCACTCTCTCAGCTAAGTTATCGTCAGTGACGATTTGAAAATATCAGCTATAAGGGTAATAAGACTCCCAATCGAAATATCTCCCAATTGTTTCACCGCTTGGGGATCAAACTGCTCCATCAAAATTTGGCTGAGATTAATTTCCCGTTCCGTCACCATACATTATAAGAGAAACATCTCCTTCTGGGTCACAGTGCCCGTCTCTGGTCGAGCAAGCACAATATAGGCATGCGGCGATGCAAATAACGAAAGATATGATTTTGAATCCAAGACACCTTGTTCCTCGATGGATCGTTCTTCATCAAAAGAACAAGTCCGGGGACTTCTACCATGTGATTCAAAATATGTGCTAATTGTAGTCATCCGATGGGGTACAATCTCCGGTATTGGGTACCTTGTAGATATCATTTAGTTCAGCCCGAGTGAGTGTATAGGTCTTGTTGCGAACTGGAATGACATACTGCCCGGCTTCCTGTCTTGGGTAAAGGTGGGATGTAGGACTAGAGTATCATTTCGATATGTTACCCACTTTTTGCCCAACAGAGTCCCCCAAACAATCCTCTTGATTAGCATCCATAAATTCCTGTGGATGCCCAAATAATCTTCCATTCTGGATTCGGTAAATTTAGTGCCGAGACTAGTTGCCACCTCATCACTTTCTCGGCCGAGATAGATTTTCTGGGCCGAGACCTGCTGCTCGTCTTGTTCGTCAGTTTAATCTCTTTTTTTGCCAATTTCCTCATCTGAACTTTGCCCGGGCTTCTTAGGCTCTCCAAGCTCTGTTCCACTCCTTAGTGTAATTGCACTAACATTCCTTGGATTAATCTCAGGCTGAGCGGGTAGTTTGCCATTGTTTGCATTCTCCAATCGACTCACCTCGGTAGCTAATTGACTCATTTGAGTCTCAAGAGTTCTGATGCTCGACTGGGTATGTTTCTGAAACTGCAAAGTATTGGTCTGAAACTGCATAGTATTGGTGGCCAAGTTCTTGACAATGTCTTCTAAAGAGGAGCTAGGTGCTTGTTCAACCGACTGTTTTTGTTGGTACATACCCCGCGGAAATCGATTTTGCTCTCCCGATTGCTGCGGTTGATTCTGCTGTGTCTGATTTCCATACCTCATATTTGGATGATCCCTCCATCCCGGATTATAGGATTGGGAGTAGGGGTCATACTTCCTTTGTCGAAAATTATCCGAGCCTACGGCGTTAGCATGGGTCTCCAACTCATTCCCTAGAACCTGGCACTCGTCGGTCGAGTGCTCCAATGTCTCACAAATACGGCAGGGCTTGATGACAGCCTTGCCCCCAGAGGCAACCTTTCTTACTAGAGTCGCCAATGCTTCCAATTTGTCTTCTATGGCTGAATCAGTCATCTCCCTCACTGGCTTGAGCGGTGCATCCCTATACCCAAATTGTTGTGCATTCGCAGCCATCTTGGATATCAGTTCCCTTGCTGCTCTTGGAGATTTCTCAACTAAAACTCCACCACTAGCTGAGTCTATCATATTCCGATCTGTTGTTGACAACCCTTCATAAAAATATTGGATAAGCAGTTGGTTTGTCATCTGATGTTGAGGACAGCTTGCCTCCAATTTCTTGAACCGCTCCTAATATTCATATAAATTCTCCCCATGCAATTGTCTAGCTCCACTAATCTCTTTTCGGAGGTTCGTCGCTCTAGAAGCAGGGAAATACTTCTCCAAAAACTGTCTCTCCATTTCTGCCCAAGTGGTAACGGATGATGGAGGCAAGTAGTAGAGCCAATCTTTGGTCAAATCCTTCAAAGAGAATGGGAAGGCTCGCAGCTTGATTGCCTCTTCAGTGACAGTAGTGGGCTTCATACTTGAGCAGACAGTGTGGAACTTGTTAGTAATTCTTGATTCCATCTAATGTACGCAGCGGAATAAGTAATCGAGAATATTGATCGTGATTTATAACTGATATACACATTGAGCATAAATTACGCTGAAGTTGGAACAACTTACTTGTTGCGTAATTGATCGGACTGAATTGCGCGATTGATTCACCACTTCAGGTATCCACGCGTATATATCGTCTGCCGCAGGAACTATCCTCGGTACAATTGTTCAATAATTGATCGCTAGGAAATTAATTATTGAACTATATGGTGTTTCTTTCTGACAAGATTGATTATCCCTACAATAGGGAATAGACATATATATAGCGCATATACCCTAGGTATATGGGCCTAATATTCTGGCCTGCTTTAATTAATTAATTAGTATAACCTAATAATAATTAAAGCCCATATCCTAATCTAGTCCATAACTTTTCAACCTCCCACTTGGACTAGCATTAGATATAATTCGAAACACCAATCTTGTACCCTTAAGCAGGACAACAATACACATAAAGTGTGACCCTTCAGGCCCCCATTATCGACGGTAATCTAATTAAAGTATGCACAAAACTCCTAGACTGCGTTGTGCAGCGAACTCGATATATGAAGGACGTTTACGTGAATTCGTAAAATAACCTTTATATGAAGTTTATGTAATATCCCTTCATTCACGAACCACCCGATTGAGCCTAGGATCTGCCATGTGACTATCCAAATAGCTCAATCATTTTTCTCATCTTTATTATATGACACATTCGATCATATTCAATTACTTTAATTGAATATATCTTTTGCATTGGTCAATGACTTTATTGTCAAATAATATAGAGAAATATGAGTGTTCTCTCGAGTTTCAATCGAGGAATGAATCCCATTCTTGGCTCAACTACCATTTCCATTTGCCTCATGATGAACCCAACACAAGAAGTGTCCAAGCGTTGTACTTGGTCAAAGTTCATCACTTAAAAAACAAAATGAGTATTGACCTCAGGTCTAAGGATCATTACATACTCCACACACTAATAAACCGTAGGCACTAAACAAACGGTTTAATAGTAGGGCGTACCAATACTCTCCAAAGTATTCATGTGTTAATCATAGATATCTAATATCTAATAGTCGTGAGACCCACTATATTCTCTAAGAATATGATGCAGACCACATGCTAACCTATTGTATGTCATCAATATCTCATTCTTGATGACCATCGGTTATGGCAATTTTAGAATCATACTATATCATTTATGTCTCACATCATAAATGACAGTCATAATTCAAGGGAACAATCACAAGAATAATAACAAACCATCAAAATAATTATTCTAATAAATGCATAAACCCATAAGATAAACATATTATCATAGAATGTGATCAAGTTTTGAATGTCTTCACAAAAAGGTTTCTAAGACATACAAACTATAACTCCCACTGAATCAAAGTCAACTACTAACATGTCTAACACCTAAGCTCTCAAAGTGCTTGTTATGTTTTGCTATACACAACGGCTTGGTGAAAGGATCCGCCAAGTTATCATCAGTGGGTACTCTATCTAATTTTACTTCTCCCCTATCTATTATTTCTCTAATCAGATGATATCTCCGGGGAACGTGTTTGTTTCTGTTCGTGGCTCTGGGTTCCTTTGCTTGCGCAACCGCACCAGTGTTGTCACAATACAGCGGTATTGCACTGCTGGCACTTGGAACGATACCTAGTTATTTTACAAACTCTAACAAAGCAACAGCTTCCTTGGCAGCTTCAGATGCGGCAATATATTCAGCTTCAGTGGTAGAATCGGCAGTTGTGCACTGTTTGGAACTATTCCAACTCACTGCACCACCATTGAGAACGAAAACATATCCTGACTGAGATTTGAAGTCATCATTGTCTGTTTGGAAGCTAGCATCAGTATACCCAGTAACTGATAACTCTGGCTGCCCACCATAGACTAAGAAATATTCTTTAGTCCTTCTAAGGTACTTAAGAATAGTCTTGACAGTTCTCCAGTGTATCTCACCGGGATTTTGCTGAAATCTGCTTGTCATGCTGAGTGCATAAGCCACATCTGGCCTAGTACATATCATGGCATACATAATAGATCCTATAGCCGAAGCGTACGGGATCTTCTTCATGTAACTCATTTCCTTGTCATTAGAAGGGCAACCTTTCTTAGATAATATAATGCCATGTCCCATAGGAAGAAATCCTTTCTTGGAATTTTCCACTGAGAAGCGTCTCAGCAATTTGTCTATGTAAGTAGACTGAGATAATCCCAACATCCTATTAGGACTATCTCGATAGATCTTAATATCCAAGGATGTATAAAACCTCACCCAGATCCTTCATCATGAAGGAGCTAGACAACCAATCTTTCACGGATTGCAACATGGAACGATCACTTCCCATTATCAGTATATCGTCAACATTTATGATAAGGAAGACAATATTTCCATTCTTGCGTTTACTATAAACGCAAGGATCCTCTTTGCTTCTGACAAAATCAAAGCAAATATTCCAACTCCTAGATGCTTGCTTGAGTCTATAAATGGACTTCTTCAACTTGCATACTCTATTCGGCTTTTTTTTGGATATAAAACCTTCAGGCTATGACATATACACAGTGCCTTCGAGTTCTCCATTGAGAAACGCGGTTTTAACATCCATTTGCCAAATGTCAAAGTCATAGTATGCAGCTATTGCAAGTAATATACTAATGGACTTGATCTTAGCGACTGGCGAAAAGGTTTCATCATTGTCAATGCCCTCGCGTTGCCTATAACCCTTTGCCACCAACCTAGCCTTGTAGGTTTGTACCTTGCCATCTGCATCTCTCTTCTTCTTGAAGATCCATTTGCAGCCTATGGGGCGAGCCCCATCTGGAAAATCAACTAGTTCCCAGACTAGATTGAGGTACATCGAGTCCATTTCAGATGTTAAGGCAGTCAGCCACATCTTCGAATCGGTGCCAGACACCGCTTCGATATAGGTCTTAGGTTCGTCTTCTTCTGAATCAACCTCATCATCTTGGTTCTCAACCAATAGATTTAGTCTTTCAGGTGCACGACGATTCCTTTGAGACCTATTGAGTTGGTTTTGCGTTGGTTCAGGCGGTTTATTTTGATCATGATGAGGTTCCTGCATGTTGAGGCTTTCAACATTTGGAATATTCTCAAGAATTTCACTATGATTTTCTTAAGGTGTGGTTGATACAATATCTTGTCTTTGATGCATCTCATTGTCTTGAGGTGACCCTCTAAGAGTCATTTCCCCTCCCAATAGATCATCAAAAACTCCCACTGAGTTCTTGTCCATTCCATTAGACAATACCTCATCCTCAATGTTATCTTGTGGTTCTTGAATTTCTTCAAGATCTACTGTGTTGTAACCTTGTTCCTTGGAGTAATTATCTTCAAGAAACATCACATTTCTGGATACTATCACCTTGTCCAGGACAATAGAATTCATACCCTTTGGTTTCTCTAGGATATCCCACAAAATAACATTTTTCACTTTTAGTTTCCAACTTATCAATCATCATCTTCTTAACAAAAGCAGGACAACCCCAGGTCCGCATATGGTTAAGACTCGGCTTTCTGCCACACCATAATTCATATGGTGTTTTCTCGACCGATTTAGAAGGAACTCTATTCAGAATATAAACTGCGGTAAGTAAGGCATAACCCCAAAGGAATAAAGGGAGACTGGTGAAACTCATCATGGATCGAACCATATCTAATAAAGTTCGATTTCTTCTTTCAGATACTCCATTCATCTGTGGTGTACCTGGAGGTGTCCAGTCTGACCGGATTCCATGTGATTTCAAGTAATCAAGAAAATCTCGGCTCAAGTATTCCCCTCCTCGATCTGATCGGAGAGTCTTAATACTTTTCCCAAGTTGTTTCTCAACTTCTAACTTAAACTCCTTAAATTTCTCGAAGGCCTCAGATTTGTGTTTCATCAGATACACATATCCATACCTTGAGAAATCATCAGTAAAAGTTATGAAGTACGAATATCCACCTCTTGCTTGAGTTGGGAACGGTCCACACACATCTGTGTGGATCAACTCGAGCACAACTTGGGCACGTAGCCCTTTCCCAGAAAGTGGTTTACTTGTCATCTTTCCTTTGAGACAAGATTCGCAAGCACCATATGATTCGAAATCAAATGATGTGAGATAGTCTAACTTTCTCAATCTTGCTATTCTTTTCTCATTGATATGACCAAGTCTACAGTGCCAAATATAGGTTTTATTATTCGTATTACTTAGCTTAGGTCGTTTGTTTTGTACATTGAGAATATTTTATTCACATTCAAGCATATATAAACCATTCGATAGAGAGGCACTTCCATAAAACAATCCATTAAGTGAAAACGAGCATCTACTGTTTGCAAAATGGAAGGAAAAACCTTGAATGTCTAACATTAGAATGGAAATAATATTCTTTGAAATTATAGGAACAAAATAACAATCATGTAAATCTAGTCTATATCCTGAAGGAAGATCTAATCTATAAGTCCCTACACGTTCAGCAGCAACTCTTGCTCCATTTTCCACGCGTAAGTCGACCTCCCCAGGCCTCACTTTCCTGCTGTCACTTAGACCCTGCACATTATTACAAATGTGTGAGCCACAAGCTGTATCTAATACCCAGGATTGTGAATTGTTTATAGACATATTTATCTCAATGACAAACATACCTGAGCTCCCATTCAATGCACCTTGTGCTTTGAACTTTGGGCAGTCTCTCTTCCAGTGTCCCTTCTCATGACAGAATAGACACTCATCCTTTGGCAGTTTCGGCTTCTTTTGAATCCCTCCACTCTTAGGCTTCAAGGCCACATCGCTAGATGTTTTCTTCTTCTTTTTCTTCTTCTTCTTCTTCTTCTTCTTCTTCTGCTTATTCTTCCTTTTGGAAGAGTTCGCAGAAGAGCTCACCATGAGCACATATTTGCCTTTAGAAGTGGAAGACTCATAGGTCTTAAGCATGTTGTGAAGCTCAGGCAAAGTCACCTTCGTGTTGTTCATGTTGAAGTTCACTATGAAATTTTCAAAAGAACTAGGAAGTGACTGCAAGATCAGATTAGTTGAGACACTTGAGGGTAACACCGTTCCAATCGATGTCAACCTCTCAATTAATCCGATCATCTTCAGTACATGCTCAGAAACCTGGGCTCCATTATGAAGTTTACACTTAAAGAGGTCACTGAGTATCTCATACTCCATTGTCTGAGCTTGTGAGGCGTACAGACTCTCTAAGTGTTTTATCATCTCATAAGGGAGCATGTGTTCATGTTGCCTATGCAGTTCAATACTCATCGAAGACAACATGACACACTGAGCCGACGTGGCATCCTCAACATGCTTCTTATGAGTATTTGCGTCAAACTTAGCATACTTAGGAGAAGTTTTGTCGGGGATGCCACCGATTGGTTCGTCCAAGACGTACTCAATCTTTTCTTGCCTTAGCACCAAGCGCAAGCAACGGAGCCAATCCGTAAAGTTAGACCCAGTCAACTTGTTCGATTCCATCAAACATTTATAAGCCAAATTCGACATTTTTATCTGATGAGACAATAATCAAACGGAAAACGTAAATTAGAATAAAGTAAATAAAGATCACACTCATATCACTAATCAAAACAAGGGTTTATTGTAATGATTAGCTCCCACTAATTTTAACATATTTTGCGTCCCCAAACACAAAATACGGATTTATGATAATTATAAATCTTAGTGGTTCAAGATCCAAGTCTATATTACTGTAGTTTCTGCTTTGGTTGATGACTACAATAATATCACTAGGTAGGCCTCTAAGCCAATTGCAACAACAATTTTGCAATTCTTGGTTTATTAATCCAATTAATATCGCGTCCTTAAACTATTTTGGTCGCTTTGGCGTCACAAAATAATTTAAGCAAGTCAATTCCATCACACGATGCCAACCATGCATCTATGAATGAGCCCGAGTCTTGTCGATTTAGAGTAAACACTTTGGTGTAAAACTCGTGGTCGAAAAGATTTGGAATCTCAACCAATTATGATGGACGACGCATTTTGTTTCTAAAACAAGACTTGGTTTTAGTGGGGATTTTATATGTGATACTAATTGTTAAATTTAATATCTAATATCAAATTAAACGCAATTACTGGGTGCCGCCTACCCAGGCATAAGAAATGCAGACCACACATATTGGGCGCCGCCTACCCATACATAATATCGCGGACTACATGTATTGGGCGCCGCCTACCCAAATATAAAAACGGTCTTAAAATACTATAATTTAAATTGAATAAGCATAAGATCAAATAATAGCTTATCACATAATATCAAATAAATGCTCAACAAATAAAATTATTAATCCAATTAAAATTTTATTCTTTAATTAAATGTGGATTAAAATTAAATATCTTAATTCCAAATTAATATAAATATACATTTAATATTAATTCTAAATTAACATAAATATATAAGTTTAGTATTATTCTTTCAAAATAATAATACTATTATAATTTATTAATCTAATTAATAAATTAATATTAGTCTATTAGATTAATATATTAATTCCAAATTAATATAAGTATAGTTTTAATGTTAATTCAAAATTAACATAAATGTATAAGTTTATTATTATTATTTCAAAATAATAATAATAAGATTTATTAATCTAATTTATAAATTAATATTGTAATTGGGTCTTAAAATTAATCTAATTAATAAATCTAATTTTATTAATAAAATTACTTAGCCCATTACATTTAAATGAGCAGACCCAATTTCAATTAAAAACAACAGGTCCAATTAATTATTGTGGCCCAGCCCAAAACCCCAGTCCATGTAGCCCAGTCCAAAACCCATTAGGGTTTTAGGCTGGGCCGCCTCCGCCGCCGGCCCAGCAGCCGCCTTCGCCGGAATTGTTTAGAAAGAAGTTTGGACAAAACAGGTTTTTAAAACTTATGTTTTGCAGACTCAAATTTCTTTTCTTTTAAAAACCCAGAAGCACATTATGCTTAATTAGTTTTCAAAACACGTTTTAAAATTCCAAAATTGATTTTACATAATTAATCAAAATTTTATAGAATTTCAGTTTTACAATTTTAATCCACATGAAATTAAATCAATTTCAATTATAAATCTAGCCCTGGGCTCTGATACCACTGTTAGTAATTCTCGATTCCATCTAATGTACGCAGCGGAATAAGTAATCGAGAATATTGATCGTGATTTATAACTGATATACACATTGAGCATAAATTACGTTGAAGTTGGAACAACTTACTTGTTGCGTAATTGATCGGACTGAATTGCGCGATTGATTCACCACTTCAGGTATCCACGCGATATATCGTCTGCCGCAGGAACTATCCTCGGTACAATTGTTCAATAATTGATCGCTAGGAAATTAATTATTGAACTATATGGTGTTTCTTTCTGACAAGATTGATTATCCCTACAATAGGGAATAGACATATATATAGCGCATATACCCTAGGTATATGGGCCTAATATTCTGGCCTGCTTTAATTAATTATTTAGTATAACCTAATAATAATTAAAGCCCATATCCTAATCTAGTCCATAACTTTTCAGAACTCCTTCAGGTGCTTGTGGGGATCCTCGCCTGAAAGGCCATGGAATGAGGGTAAAAGATGGATCAGCCCCGATTTTAGTTCGAATGTAGTGTTCTCTCCCAAGGTAGGGAAAGTAATGCATAACGGTTGATGAGTGACTCCAGTGTTAGCCAATTCTTTTATAGATTTTTCTTGTGCCATCTCTGCTAGTTCAGGTTCTGATTCAAAAAGGATAGGTTTTGTTTCCTCTCGACTCTCTCTTGCTTGCCTCCGCAGAATTCAGTCTCTTCGCGTGATCTCTGGATCGAATTGCAAGTCTTTGTTACTGTGTGAACGAGTGATCATTCACCACTGTAATAAGATGCAAACGAACAAGTGAATGCCCAATGAATATAAAAAAAATATAATAATGGCAAAAATATCACTAATAATGGCTAATAATAAAACGCAATTAATTTCAACTGTTCCCCGGCAACGGCGCCAAAATTTGACCGCACTGTCGGGTGCAGTCAAATAAGATGTTTATTTACCTAACTATTCCTAACAGTAGCTAGAGCAAGTCAGGGTCGATCCCACAGAGAACAGGAATTAATCAAACAATCGTATTAACCAATTTTATATAAGTACTGATAATAATATAACTATAATAAGGGGAGTTGTGATGCAAATTTGACTAAAAACTTAATAATTAACTAGCAAATTAAGATGAATTAAAATATGAATGAAAAGTATTCCCGCCTTTAACCGAGTATCCCCCTAGCCTGAATATCCATGTAACTAATGCAACTGCTTAACTAATTAGTTCTGAGACCCCTACTCCAAGAATTAACAGGTACGCTTAGCTAACCCTTGTTACCCCTTAAGTACAATTAATCATAAGAACTTAGTAATTAATCCTATCTAATTAAGTAGTCCTAGGAGACGCTCGCTAGAACAATATTAATCAAACGCATAGGGAACTAAGGTAACGGAGTAGGTACGGTGTTGTACTCACAAACTCGGTACAAGTGATCGCGACTTTATGTTATCCTAGCGAGTAATCACTTTTTGCTACTTTTGGGCATAAACGCATAACAATTACGGATTATGAATTCATGACCTAGCGACAGCTATATGCCTATTATTAGGGTGATCAGTCCACATAACAAACATATAAAAGATAGAGTAATCCAATAACACAAGTAATCTCATAACATAATTAAATTAAACAATTACTGAATTAATTACATAAATAACAGTCTAGGGTTCAACATAGTCAAAGACGGGAAAGTAAAAGCTTAGCCGATCATAGCGATCGCTAAGAACAAACTAATAAAAAAAAACATAAAACTATAAAATCCGAATCGCCGAATCTTGAGTCTTCGTGTTCTTCACAATTCCCAAATCCGAGCTCTTGAATCAATCTCCAAGTTCTCCCTTGATGTCTAGAGCCTTGAGATATTTATAGGAGTACATCTCTAGGATAAAGAGGGATAAAACCTAATTGGAATAGGAAAATAAGTCTAAAATTCGTTTTTGAGCTTGTGGGCCAAGTAATGGGCCGACACTGCATTCCTTTTCCAACTTCAAAGCTGTTTTTGAGGGTCTTATGGTCATTTTTTAGTTTTTCTTTTTTCACGTAAAGTTGTAGCTCTTCGAATCAGCTTTCTAACGCCACCAATTGCACCTCAATCGGATTTGTAGATCTCAAGATATGACCAAAATACTAGAGGTGTATCAATCTGTCTCGGCCGAGAATGACTGCCTCGGCCGAGACTCTTCTACAGCCAGAAATCCAAATTGTCTGACCTTCTAGCTCGGCCGAGACTTACTAGCTCGGCCGAGCTCAGTTTCCTGCAGCTTTTGGGGCCATTTTTCTTGGTTTTTGACTTGTGGGACTTGTTCTCAACATCCATTCTTAGTCGAGTTCGACTTTTTTGGTCTAAATTCACTCAAATAACTTCAAAACAAGTCACAAACATCAAATTGCCCAATAATATAAATACGAGCAATACACGGTCAATTACGCATGCAAATATCATGAAATGAACACTTAACTCGACCTATTATGCATGCATAAACACGTTTACCAGTGGGGACATTCTTTTCCCTATGATTTTCGCCCATCTTCTCTCCTCTTTCGGTGTTTGCAATTTGATGTTATAAAAGAGAGCATTATCCGGTGAAAATGCCCGTGGGTCAGACGATGACCCTTCACTGGCGACCTTCCTCTTTTTTCCTTTATTTCCTTTAGATGCCATTATATACCTACAAAACCACCTTCTCCAATTAGTACCATAGTACACACAAGCAACACCTTATATACTAATCTTAAGGATTTTAACTCACTCACATACTATGTTAATGATAAATGTGAATCAAATTAGCTCAGTTGAGATGTAAACATCAATATAACTATCAATATTAACTTCTTTATTACTCTCCATTAACATAGAACACAATTGAGCCAAATAAAACTAGCCTATACTCAAGAATCATAATACACATTACATGTTCGATAAAATGCCACAATGAATAATTCATGTTTATTGAATAATGTTGCTCTAAATTCAATCCCCACATCATAGACTACTCAACTATATCATTAATTCACAAAAGTAAACTCATAATAAGTAGTCCTCAACCTATAATTGCTAGAAATTTGCACTTACAAGTGCATACTACAATGTCATGCTAAAAAATCAACAACTTCAACTAAAATTCCAACTAATTAACACAAGAACTATAATTGATAATCAATAAGTTCAAGTTAAGCATTCTTATCGAAAATCTTTAGTCGAAAGGCCCTTTTCGGAATTGAGCCCTAGGTGGAGGATGAAGTCCAATTTTGCCTCTTTTACAAGATTAAATTGGTAGTCTTTGAGGAATACGAAGTGAGTGTGTGAATTAATTGTGTGTCTTTTCACAAGATTAGAGGTTGTTAAGAGGTAATGAAGGGGAGGGAAGTGAGAGTTTTCAAGTTTTTAGAGAGGGAGAAGAGGGAAGAAGTTGAAAAGAATGAAAGAAGGGGTGAAAAAAAGGGAACTACTCCTGTTACCTGCGACTCGACCGAGTTGTCCAATACCTCGGTTGAGTTTGTGCGTTCTGGAAACGGGCCCATTTTGCCTGGGCTACGACTCGGTTGAGTTGGTCGTTCTTGGAATTTTTTGCGTTTTCAGCTAAACTACGACTCGATCGAGTTGCCTAAGGCCTCGACCGAGTTAATACTTACTGGACCGAGCCATTTTTGGCTCAAAACTTGCCTCGGCCAAGTTAGTTTGGCCTCGGGCGAGTTGTTCCTCGATGTATATCCCCTGTTTTTTGCCTTCTAGACTCCGTTTTTACTCTTTTTTCTCTCATTTTTTCACTTTTTTCATTGCTTCTTTGACTATATCCTGTTAACCTATACTCACGAACAAACAAATTAAAACACTTCAAAATATTAAAAAAAAAAATTAAAAAGTGTATTGAAAAATCCATTGAAGTTAAACCAAGGTAATACATTCTAAATTTTGCAAATATAAAAATGCAGAGATATATTTAAAGAGAAAATATGAAAGTTACCACAATGGGTAAAATGATCACTTACCTTACCTATTATTAAATCGGATAGGTATCGAGTGAATATAAAAGTCATTCAAGGAGATTACAGTGTTTGGCAACACAGTAGCTGCGTATGTCGAATGTTTGGTCTAAGAATATATCGCATCATTAGCAATGATAAGAAAAAAATACATTATAATTAAATTACAAATTACGGATGCATGATCACAAACCCAAAAGCCTGAACTAAAAATAATTTAAATTATAAATGATTTTCAAGAACATAATGATTCCAACTACTACAAACAACTAACATCACAAGCACACAAAGAGATTTGATTCCTCAAATCATTTAACAAGAAAACAAACGATGAACAAGGAAGATTATGTGCAATTGCGAGGAAATAGAAATAATGAAATCGAAGAACAAGAAGATACGCAATCAAGAGCAGACAACTGTCATAACCACAAAAAAAGTACCAAGGAAGAAGAAGAAGGGAGAAAAGAAGATAGCATAAAAGATATCCATAAGTAAGAAGATGAACAAAGAAACAAGATTGAAACATAGGGAAAATCTTCAACCAACAAAGCACCGCAAAAAAAAATCCGATTAAACAAAAGGAAAGAAAAAAAAAACTAATGCAATTCACCAACGAATAAAGAAATAATGAGAGAAGGAGAACAAAATAATATGACTAAAAGACAATCAAAATTTTCAAACAACAAAGCACCATGGAAGAAACGAGATAAACAAAATGGTAGGAAAAGAAAGCCAAAGACAGTCCACCGTTGGAAAAAGACGTAACAAGAGAACAAGAAAGAGACAAACGAAAAACTAAAAAGAAGATTTATGAAGACAGTATTTCTGATAAAAGTGATGATGAAGTGACTATTACATTACCCAACAAAAACGAATATTAAGACAGTTCTCAAAAAGATTAAGAAAGAGAAGGTTTAAGTTCTCCACCAAATCCCATCATTTTTTATACCCTTCTAGCCTGACTTTTGAGTTAGTTATTTAATTTATTTTAATTTAGTTTTTGGATTTTACACCCTTCTATCGTGGCTTTTAAGTTTTAAATTTAGATTTATCTTAGTTTGTTTTCGCTTATGTTCTGCGTGAAACAGAACTGTGAAAATATTACTTAATTATATTCCTTTCATTATAATTTATTATTTTTTAAATTACGTTAAAATCTACATTTTAAAACTAAAATTGTCAGTATAAAACATGGTTTATCACAACAATCAATAACTTTAAAACATATCACTACAATATCAATCTATAAACAACTGATCTACAAACAACTTTATTACGTAATACTCCCTCCGTCCCAGTTAACTTGTCCTACTTTCCATTTCGGTCTGTCCCACTTAACTTGTCATACCCATAAATGGCAATTAATGGCAACAATCTCCACCCTCAAAATATCTACATTCAATCTCCACCTTTAATAAAGTCAAAGATTCCACAAAATCTGTTTTTTCTTAACATCCGTGCCCGGTCAACTGTGACAAGTTAACCGGGACGGAGGGAGTATATTTTTTCTATAAAGCAAGACGCTTAAAAAAAAAATATTTGAAAACCAATGAAACAACAATTTTGAAAATGATACAAATAAGTACTTCAACTATCAAATTTTCTTTTGTATTTTATTATTTATTTTCACCACTTAATCGTATCATGTTTTACATCTTTTTTTCTTTTTTTAAGCCCTTTTTAAAAGACTTAAACTTACGTAGTCATCAACTTCTTCACATATTAGCTTACAACATTTAACAAACAAATAAAATTTCATACTTAAGTTTGCACTCTAATTGTCGTAGTGCACAAATAATAAAAATAATGAATCAAAGATAATAATATATATTTTTCTACATATAAACTTCATGATTATGCTCACAAATTAAGGGACTAAAAGAGAGTGAAAAGGAGTGAGATGTTGAGAGTGTGATTCTATATTTAAATTAATTTTAATATTTCAAAATATTAATAATTATAAAAAAATGAGGTCACGTGCAATGCACGTGCTCATTGCTAGTATCTAAAAACATGACATTAAAATTTGAGTAACACCTTGTGCATGTGATGTACGATAGGCTTATCGTACATCACTCCAATTTAATACATGGACTCAAAAAAAAATGCTCAACTGTGATTTATAATTTTTTGCGTCCGCAGAACCGCGACCCGGCAGATCGCGTAATTTTTTTTTTTTTTAATATATAGGTTTTACGTTTAAATTAATAAGGTTGCGTTCGATTCACAGAAATTAGGGGTGAGCATTCTTCAACCGAACCAAACCGACAAGAATCGAAACCGAATTTTTCTATATTTTTAAAATCGAACAGAACACATCTTCTTAACCGAACCGAAATTTTTCGGTTTGGTTCGGTTCGGTCATCGGTTTAGGTTTTAAAATTTTCACTTTTTTATTTTTTTATTTTTACAGCTACAAATCTCAATTTTCGTAATATTTTTTCTATTAAAAAGCCAAATTAAAGAAGTGACCAAAACATAAGGAAAAGTTTTAATTTACATGCACGTTAAATGTGAAAATTACTAATGTATATTAATTCAATCAAGAAAAATAGTATACAATAAATATATAGTTGAAAACATATAATTAAATATGAGTAATTCGGTTCGGTTCGGTCAACCGAATTATTTTTTGTTAAGAACTGAACCGAACCGAATTATAAATCGGTTCTAATATTTGGAACCGAACCGAACCGATTGTATATACAAAACCGAACTGAACCGAACCCAATCACTCGGTTCGGATCGATTTTTCGGTTTCGGTTCGGTTTTGCTCACCCCTAGCAGAAATGCTTGATCGTCTGGTGGTGAGTACTCCTTGCTTCGACTATAAGGTGCTGGTTCGAAACCCAGCGCCTCACTTCTTGTATCTATTTTTTTTTCCTTTTTACATCTTATTATTATATATAATAATTAAGTATTAATTACATATAAATGTATTGTGTCTTGGTGGTCTAGTATATGAACTATAAAGTGTGAGGTTCTGGGTTTGAAACTTATAATTGTTTTTTGTACTTTTTTTTATATATGTGTTATATTTATTTGTTAAGTTATAAAATTAATAATAGCAATTATTATAAAATTAAGATTGAATATACTATAAGCTAAAAATAATTATACCGAGACTAGGAAAAATGAATATACATGTGTTGTGTTTATATATTAATTTATAAAACTAATAATAATAGTAATAAAAATAAACATACATAAAGTTTATTTTTATATATGTATTATATTTATTTATTAATTTATAGAATTAATAATAGTAATTATTATAAAATTAAGATTAAATATAATATAAGGGAATAATAATTGTACTGTGATTAGGAAAAATAAATATACAAAAATAAAAAGAAAATTATACTATTAGGTAATATTATATATACTATAAGCAATAATAATTCTACTGCGAGAAGGAAAAATAGATATACAGAAAGAAAAAAGAAAATTATACTATTAAGCAACATCTCTACTTACTATTCCCTCCGTTCCAAAATAGATGATGTTTTAGAAAAAAACAGAATAATTAAGAAACAAATATATTACCAAATATAACCCCCTAAAATTTGTGCAGATAAGATTTAATGATATCAAATGTGAGTGGGAGGTTGAAAAGTCAAAGATATTTTTGGATTTACATAGGGGTAAAATAGAGAGAAATGGTAAAAAAAACCTAGAACATTAATTATTTTGGAATTTGTTTAAGAAGCTAAAACATCGTCTATTTTGGAACGGAGGGAGTATTAAGCAAAAATCTCTGGTGCCACATGTCAGTCAACCATCGCATGAAAATCCTTATTTTTCTCTAAAGTACACGTGTTGTCTCCTCATCAATCTCAATTAATTTTCGCTCTTTTCTATTTTCTTATTCAAGCGTTTCTCATTAGACAGTTGTCAAGTTGATTTGTACACAATTCATTCTATTTGCAAAACCGTCTCTTTATAGATTCTATTCTATTACAAAACGACAAATTTAAATCCAGTAAGTATAATAATACAAAATAAAAAAATGCAAACACATTTTCCATAACTAAATAAAACAGCAAAAATAAAAAAATAAAAATACTTTAATTAAAAATATTTATCTCTTATATGATTCAGCATATTTATCACGTATCCATATTAATATGAATTAAACATAATAATAATAATAACAATAATAATCATAATAATAATTGTACTAATAATTTAATATTACTCATATAAACAGTTAAAACCCATAGCATTGCCACCGACAAAAAACTGCTGTTAAGAAATGGGCTAGTTTCTCGCATTTTCGGCATTTTTTCATACATTCTGATGTAACTGCTACTGCCCAGTAATCTAGCAGAGTTTCAAAATCAGAGTAAATGTAACTGCCATGTTTCTACGAGTTACAAGAATGCCTATATCAGCATTCGAATATTCTGCAAATAATACAATACTCTCTTCTATCAAACCATAGAAGCAACAAGTAACAGAAGTTTTCCCCTTTGTTAGGCATATCACTCAATCAAGAATTCTCTGGCTATAGAAACAACAACAAAAAAAAAAAGAAGAAAAAGAATAGCAGTGATGAATGCATCTCTCATTATAACCAGGTTTTCCTAATTTAACGAAAGTCGATTATGCGAAGTATGGTGGTAAGCATGACAAAGTTTGGTAATGTCTCTACGGTTCTAATTTTATGATATTTGTGTAGTTATAGTAATTCTTAAATCCAGGAGAATAACCTGGGAAGTCAGAATGAGGAAATAGGGGCATTATTCTCTAAGAACATAAAGAAACAGATTGCTGATGATGAAAAAGTTGTCTTAAAGATGACCAGGGTGAGTTCCACCATTGTATCGTATATGAAGCACATTATCTTTCGAATCAAATCATATCTACACCATAAATTCAACACATATCAGTTATCAACCATTTTACTCAAATGTGGAAAGCATTGGAAGCTCAGTTACAACCATTTTACTCAAATGTTAATGGACAGATCAATTTAACTACACAAATCATATATCTTATCAAATATTTTCATGCCTGCAGTATGAAGTAAAATAGAAACATGCAGATATTACAGTACCTCATAAAATATTAATTATTCATTTAGACTATTATACATATTATACAAATAAAATTCAGGTCTTTGAACAACTCCATTATTTTTAATTATTTTCGAAACACGGATAAATAAATTAGATATAAGCATCATTTTTTTTTTTTAGATAAGTAAAGATAAATTACCATTATAGTAGATGAACCAGTGCCAAACTGAGATAGACAAATGATAACAAAATATATTACTCCCTCCATTTAAAAAAAAAATGTCGTTTTAGCTATTTTTAGAGAAATTAAGAATGAGTAAATTGAAAAATATATTTATACAAAAATCATTTAATTAGAATATTCGTGAAGGAATGCGAATGATTATTAGAGAACACTCATTTATTATTGTGTTAAATTGGGCCGTAACACCCATTTATGAGCTCATATTATAAAAATAAATGGTCCTTGCCTATACATAAATTAATATATGTGCCAACTTATATACAAACTGGCTGGACCGACTTATTAAAAAGATAAAACACACAATTATACATGCTACATAAAAAACTTCGAAAATTAATTCGTTGAAAATAGACGTTTGAATTTTTAATTAATTTGAAATACGTCCAACATAATTTACATTTTTCCTCTACGTCCGTGAATTGCAATATGGTAATCCAAATTTAGCTTATTAATAAAATAATACATTTACATGCCATTTTATATGAAATAGATGTTTGTTTTTAATTTATTATTTATAAATTTATATTTATTTATTATATCAATTTTAAAATTCATATTGAAACAATGGATGAAATCAATCACGAGGAGGAAGTGTGCTTGAAGCGAAGCATGACTGGAGCAGGTGCATGTCAAATTATGTTGATCCCAAAATTATTCATAAGCCCATTAGATTCTTCAATCCCGTTTAAATCTCAGCATATGCAATTCTCTATTGCAGTTTCTTATACCATCACATTACAACAGAAAAAAAAAAAAGTCAAAGCTAATCATTAACTAATATTGATCTATACTTGCGTAAGCCATTTTTACATCATGGTTATATAAATGTTGTTTTCAAGATTGACAAATATGGAAAGGCTTGAAAGTCTTGATTTGTGACGACGGAAAAAAAAAATCATTTAAACACAACTATAAAGTGTTGTATATAGGATTGTGTTTAGAAATTCGTAATCTATAGTATGTTTGGTTGGGGTTGACCCAATCCCTGATGGGCTGGCTCAACCCCTTCCTATGTTTGCTTACACAAGTTGGCCCAACCACTACAAACTACTACAAGTTTCAATACCACTTTAGTCATAAAATTAATCATTATTAACAAACTCTTACACACATCACATCATATTTTACAATTAAAAATTATTTCCTACACTATAATTACTACCCCAATCACTCAAACAAACATCATTTTTTTACTCTCCCAACCACTAACTCCAGCCACTATCCCCAGCCAACAGTACCCCAAATGTTACATAATTTGTATACTTCATTCATTGAATTTCGTTTCGTCACTTTTACACATTATGCATAATATTTTGAGTTATTATTTATATTAATATTACAATTACAATAATTACAATTAACAGCATAACTTAATTTTGTAATATTAATAATACAAATGTTTGTTTTATCCGTGCATCGCACGGGTGGACAACTAGTTATATATACTATAAGAGAATAGTAATTATGTTGTGAGTAGAAAAATAAATATACAGAAATAAATAGAAAATTATACTATTAGGAAACATTATATATTACTATAAGCAAATAATAATTATAATGTGTGTAGGAAAAATAAATATACAGAAATAAAAAGAAAATTATACTATTAGGCAACATTATATATATTATAAGTGAATAATAATTCTACTGCGAGTAGGAAAAATAAATATACAAAAACAAAAAAAAAAAATTATACTATTAAGCAACATTATACATAAGTTAAGCGAATAATAATTATACTGTGAGTAGGAAAAATAAATATACAGAAAATTATAATATCAGGCAACATAATATATACTATAAGCAAATAGTAAATACTAAATACACGGTAAACTAGATGTGTGAATTACATAAAAAAATAGAACAAAAAATAAAGAGGTACATGAATTAAATTAAAAGCAATTAAGAAAAATTGTAGAGTTTAAGATGTATGAATTACATAAAAAATAGAATAAAAAATAAAAAGGTACATGAATTAAATTAAAAGCAATTAAGAAAAATTGTAGAGTTTAAGATTTAAACCCAAGATCTCAAAATATGAGATGAAGGAACTACCCACTAAGCCACTAACATTTATTGATGTTTATTTGCATATTAATTTCTATTATTTCACACACTAATTTATATAAATGAGATAAAAAAAAATTAAAAAAAAAAAAATTAACACAACAATAGAGGCAGCAGGGTTCAAACTCCTGCCCCCTCTACATTCCAATGCCTCACAACAAACACAATACCATTGTGCCACTTGCTAACATGTTGCCACAAATGTGATATTAACATATATGAGAAGTATATGTTCCGCGAATAAAACAAAAAAAAAAATGACGCGGGTCAGGCTAACTAAACGGATCGCGCGCGAATCTTTTAATTGGATTGGTGTACAATAAGTCTATGATGCACCATATGCACACAAGTTTTTGTCTTAAAATTTATATAACCTAAATTAATGTTTGGTTGGTTTCCATCGATTATTTTAATTAAAACGAAATTATGGACACCCTTTATTTAAGTTCGAGTATTGAAATGAAAGGAAGGGACTTGATCTCATCTAGTTATATATCTTCTAGATCGATATGTTGAATGTTATCGCTAATGAAAATATTGACAAATGTGAAAGTTGGAAAAACAATGAAATCAAATTATTAGTGCAATTAGAAAAGCAGAAGCAAGTTGATTATAGGCCACAATGCACTCTTTTTTTGTACGTTGTGGATTATTCAACTTGCATTATTAAATACTACAACATATTGACAGTAGTGTTTTGTTAGTATCATTTTGACTGATTATCGGAAAAATCAACTTCATCTACCACTTAGCAAGTTCAATGTTCACCAATATTTACTTCTCTTAACATTATCTCTTAATCTAAATAACTGATCAACTTCAAAATTTAAGCTACGTTATTCAGGATATTAGTTTTAGTTTGTTTAAATAGCTAGGTTGAACACTGTTGCACACCGCTTCCTCTTATATTTCAATTATATTCGTCTTACGGGTTAATATCAATACTCCCCAGATGTGGAGGGGATGAGAATAATAATGAGATTTTCGGAAAATGCTCTCATATCCACTGTGAACCTAAATTAATGTGCACACTGCTTATGTATAAAAATCAAAACCTTATTCCAAAATTTTGGATAAAATAATTAATACTCCCTCCATTCACAAATAAGTGTCATTATAGGGAAAATCATTTGTTTCACAAATAATATCATTCTAGCCATTTTTGTCTATTTCTTCCAACATTGTCCTTATCTAAATTTAAGGAATGTCAATACAAATCTTATAATTATATTATTGTTGTAGGATAAATGGAAATAAACAGGAAATAGGGAAGAAAAAAGACACGGAATAATCAAGGTTCTCTTATTCATCAGATCCCTTTTATATAGGGTGTCAAATATAAGAGTTTCACGGTTACATAATATTTAGTGAATACTTAAATTGCCCTTCATCAATTACTTTTGACGAAGGCACACTAATTGTATTTTTCCTTCAATACTCCTCTTGTGCCAAGTCAAAGTGGAATTGATGCATAACTTGTTGCCTCGTTAAAAAACCTTGCCAAGTAACAAAACCCAGTGGGAAAAAATAAACATTGGTCGAAGGAAAAAATAGTGCAATGCACCTTTCTTGAGACTCCCTTGAAGTCTACATCTCTCCCTTGATACGTACATTTATCAAGAGAGTTTCGAAAATCTCTTCATCCTCAATTTTACATAAAATCATGAGGTTATTATGTAGTTGCTGGTTATAAAACCCATTGTCGGGTCATGCTTGGTCTCGTCACCTTTGATGTGTAGAATAATTCATCTGTTTGTTGCAAATAACTTCATCTTCATAACTTCGGGTAGGCTCTTCAGTGGTATAACTCAAGTCACTAATACTTTGACCATATAGGTTAATGAACTTCTTGAGATATCATCCATGAGTGATGTGATGAGGTAGCTTGAGTAGTTGTGATTGGTTGATCTTCAATTTTTCATCGTGTTCCTCATGGTAATACATAACCGGTTTGGTAATGACCTTTACATTAACCACTAAGATAACCAACATCTAAACCAACCAAAGTAGTATTTAGTATTTCGTAGTAGGGGGTAGCTTCAACATTTACTTAGGAGTTACATATTATTTTGTAATACTTTTATCTTTTTGTATGAGAGCATTTGACATTTCCTTTAGAGTTTACAATTTCATTTGTAATCTCTCTTGTCTCAAATATCATTTCACTGATATTGTGTTGTCCTAAGTAAAATATAACCAACATGTTCTTTGAGAAAGTAATGCATAGTTGAGTGCATTGAGCTTTTTGTACAATAATGCGTACATTTCACTGAAGTAGAGAATTTCATCTCCCAATAACTCTTTCGTCTTTTCCTTTAGATTTAAATGGATCTTTCTTTATGCCCACATTTCAACCAGTCATAGGAGTGCTAACAAATTGCACTTTATCCATGTTAAATCGCCTGATAATCTTTTGGATTTATGCAAACTGGGGAATTAATATTCTACAAACTCGGTCTTCTAATTCAAGCCAATACCGAGTTTTTCCATGATCCTTTATCTCAATTTAGATTTCAAATACATCACAGTATCTCTTATTTCTTTAAGAGTACCTATTATGTCCTTACATCGACATAAGCTTCTATAGTTGCAAATATAGAACTCGTTTTGTTTATAAATGCATAGAGACAATACTACTTATTTTTTTCCTTCCCAATCAAGTAGTCACTTAGACGGGTATACCATTTTCGTCCAGATTTATTTCAATCAAAGTGAGCATTTCAATCTAATATTGTAATTGCACTCCGTGGTCTAGAGTCACTTGAGTTGGGTAATGCAAGTGTATCTGACACTTTCACATATCTCAATAACAAGATCTCTAAAGTGATATATTGTAACCACATTAATATGCTGCATTTCCAATCCTTTGGAAACTTATCAATAAGACGTTAAGACGTCCATTGTGGGATGTCTCCTCATAGTCAATTACATGGCTTTGTGAGAAACCCTTGTTCTTTAATGTAAGTTTTGTATCTCTTGGACTTTATTCTTCTCACTATGCTTACTGACAAAACATATTTTATGTCCTACAGGCTTTACACTTAGTGACGCTAGCACTACCAAACCAAATACCTGTTGTTTTTTCATAGAATCAAGTTCTACCTGGATTGATTCCATATAGGCCAATATGCTCTTTGTTGATATCTTATAATAGAGCGTGGTCTGATATTATTGTGCTCTATTATTCATTGAGCAACATGTATACATCATCAATGCACGTGAAAGATTTTTCCATTAACTCAGATGCACTCTCATTATCGCTAGAATCATATTAAACTTCGGAGCATCCTCCAGTGAGGATTCATGGACATAATTAATTAGAGATAATTTGTGAGTATTTCTTTGCATTTATGATTCAAATTGTGACACACCTGCCTCCTTCCTTGAGCAAGTGTTCATCGAACCACGTGGCATTCCCCATTTTCTTTTGGGACCCACGACCTTAATCATACCTCCACTAAGTGTGGTTGCTACACCTTTACCTGCAGTATTGTGTCCCTTACTAGGGACTTTTATGTTGGGAATAGACTCACTCACAACTACGATACGACAAGATAATCGAAAGAGAAAGTAATAAACAATCACCAATAACACAGCAATTTGGTAACCCAGTTCGTTAAGATGTGTAACTACGACTGAAGTGATACCAAGCCAGGATATGCACAAATATGATGAATTTTCGGAATACCAGATACAATGAAGGAAACAACTATTTATAATAGCTTAATGGACCCAAAAATCGACCTCAGCTTAAGGCCCTCGCAATCTGCGCCGCGCAACAGGCCGCGGCCGCGGCCGCGACAGGAGAATTAGCTCTCTGCCGCGGCCGCGGAAACCAACGGTGCTTTTGTCACGACCCCGGTACTTCAGATGTGACTTTAGGCTCCATGCACAACAATCTTCCACTTGGAGACTAAAACACCTTCAAAACGATCATTCTCCTCTGTTCTCCTTCCCGTTTTCGCTTGGTATCACCATCTCCTCTTCTTCTTCAAGTTCCGAGGCCAATTGAAGTTATACACAACTTCAATTTCTCTAAGGTCACTACCTTAGTAAACATGTCAGCTGGATTCTCACTCCCGAGAATTTTCACAAGTTGCAAGACTTTCTTGTCTAATAGGTGCCGGATGAAATGATACTTCAATTCAACGTGCTTCGTTCTCGAATGAAAAGCCGGATTACTAGCCAAGAAAATTTCACTCTGACTATCCCTGTAAAGTACACTATTTTCACGCTCCATTCCAAGTTCACCAAAGAAACTTTGCAACCACACCATCTCCTTACTAAACTCCATCACGGCTATGTATTCGGCCTTCGTGGTGGACAGTGCAAGCACCTTTTACAACTTTGATGTTCAAGAAATGGTCGTACCACCGTAAGTAAAGACATACCCGGTCGTACTCTTTCTCCCATCAAGATCGTTTGATGCTAGGTCCGTATCAACGAAATCAACTAACTCAGAATTTCTTTCGTCAAAGCACAATGTTTTATTTGTGGTACCTCCCAAATACCTTAGAATCCACTTCACCGCCTCCTAATGATGCTTTCCCGGATCACCCATGAACCGGCTCACTACTCCCACTGCATGCGCAACATCCGGACGAGTAAAAATCATGACTTACATGATACTGTCAATTGCCGATGCATATTAAACATTCCTCATTTGGGTACGTTCCTCCTTAGTACTCGGCGACTCCTTCTTCGACAGCTTAAAGTGACCCCCCAATGATACATTAACCGGCTTCGAATTCTCCATGTTAAACCTTTCCAGGACTTTCTGGACATAATCCACCTGCAAAAGATACAACAAATTTGCCGCTCTATTCCTCTCTATTCTCATATCCAAAACTTGATCCGCTTCTCCAAGATCCTTCATGGAGAACCTCTTAGACAATTGCTTCTTTAACCTTTCCAACTCCCTCGGATCGGCTCCTACAATCAACATATCATCAACGTATAGTAATAGGATAAGATAACTTTTGTGAAACCTCTTAAAGTAGCAACAGTGGTCAGCGTGGCATCTATGGTAACCAATCTCCATCATGAAATTGTCGAACTTCATGTACCACTGCTTCGGAGCTTGCTTCAACCAATACAAGCTCTTCTTTAACTTGCACACAAGATTTTTCCTTCCATCTACCACGAATCCCTCCGGATGTACCATGTACAACTCTTCACCACTAGATCACCATGAAGGGAAGCCGTCTTTACATCCATCTGATGCAATAACAGGTTCTCCGCAACCACCATGCTCAACACCATACGAATTGTTGTCAATTTCACAACAGAAGTAAATACGTCCGTATAATCAATACCGTACCGTTGCTCGAAATCCTTCACAACTAACCTTGCCTTGTACCGCTTGCTACCATTGGCCTCGTTCTTGATTCGGTAGACTCACTTGCTATACAATGTCTTTATGCCCTTGGGAAGCCTAGTCAATTCCCAAGTGTCATTCACACGAAGAGACGTCATTTCATCTTCTATGGATGTCTTCCATCTTCGTCTATCACTAACTTGCTCTGCCTCTGCAAAGCTCTCAGGTTCACCACCATCAGTCAGCAGTAAGTAAAAGTTAGAGGGCGAATACTTATTTGGTGGTCTTCGATCTCTAACTGGTCCTTGAGGTGGTGGTGGTGTTTTTGGTTCATCATCAAGAACCTCCTCATCGACCGCTCGAGTCTAGATCAGGTAACTCGGCAATGCGGAGCTTTGCAGTATTAGTGCCCAAATCCTTTAACCTGTCCTTGTACATAACCTGTCATTGAATATTACATCCCGACTGCGAATTACCTTTCGGCTTTGCTCATCTCATAGCCTATAGCCGAACTCATCACCTCCATACCCAATAAACTTACACTTAATGGATCTAGCATCTAACTTACTTCTATTAATAGAATCCACAAGAACGTAAGCAACACAACCGAAAATACGTAAGTAAGACAAGTTTACCTCCTTTCCAGTCCACTCCTCCTCGGGTATCCGATTATTTAAGGGAACCGATGGACCTCGGTTGATAAAGAATGCGGTTGTGCTCACTGCATCCGCCCAAAACAACTTAGGCAAGCCGCTCTTCAGCCTCATACACCTTGCCCGCTCATTCAGTGTTCTATTCATTCTCTCGGGGCCACACCATTATGCTGGGGTGTTCCACATACAGTCCTCTCTGTACGAATCTCATGCTCAGCACCAATAATCCTTGAACTCCTTGAGTTCATATTCACATCCATTGTTGGATCGTAATCACTTCACCTTCAGCCCTGTCTCATTCTCAACCAAGGCTTTCCACCTTCCGCAAGCATCAAATGCCTTAGATTTACTTTTCAAGAAATAAATCCATACCTTTCGTGTGGAATCGTCGATGAATGTCATGTAGTACAACGATCTTCCAATAGATACCACTGGTGTTGGTCGCCATATATCGCTATGGACCAACTCTAACTTCTGTTTCTTCAGGGTCTTGCCACTCCTCGAGAAACTCACGCGCCTTTGTTTCCCGAAGACACTGTCTTCACACAGACCAACTTCCACAATTTGCAGGCCAGGAAATCTACCCTTCGAATACATCAGTTTCATCTCTTTCTCGCTCATGTGGCCCAGTCGATAGTGCCACAAATCCACATTACCATTACCATTCGCAAGGTCAAGGAATCTTGCAAATTACCAGTTATGTACAACATTCCTTCCTTCTTACCCCAAGCTACCACCATAGCTCCCTTGGTAATTTTCCAATCGCTTGTCAAGTTGTCCAAATGAAAGTAAATTTCTCTTTAATCCAGGGATATGTCTCACTCCATTCAACATCAACTTCGATCCGTTTGATGTCTCAACCTTTAAGTTTCCATTTCCCACGATTTTCAGGGGTTCATCATCCGCTAGATATACCTGTCCAAAATCGTCAGAAACGTAATCTTGCATAATACTAATATAACCGCAAGAATGTAATGATGCGCCGGAATCCAAGACCCAAGATTCCATGGGACTGTACACACTCAAGACCAACGCATCGCCATCATCTTCGTTTGTGACTGAGTTCACTATCTTCCTGTCTGCCTGTTCCCTCTTGTTCTTCTTCGGCGTCTAGCACTGGCATTTAAAGTGATCGAGCTCGTCATAATTCCAGAACTTCACAGAACTCGTGTCCTTCTTTATCTGACTCTTCCCTCTGGATTTCGACCTCCCCCTAAACTACTTTCCCTTCGATCTGTCTTTGTTCTCGGTATTTAGCGCTGACCCTGAGGATGATCATGATCCTGATTCATTCCTATGTATCTCTTCTCCGATCATCGAATCCCTCACCTTGTCAAATTTCAGCTTAGCGTCTGTAGCGCTAATGCCTGTCACTCTACCGGCCCAACTGTCTGGCAGAGACGATAGCATAATTAGGGCTCGAATCTCATCGTCAAATTTAATGTCCACCGAGTCCAACTGTGAGGTTAGCATGTTGAACTCATTCGGGTGCTGATGTACCGGTGTTTCCTTGCCATCCTCAGATTAAACAGTCGTCTAATCAGATGGACTTTGTTCGCCACCGATGGTTTTTGATACATCTCCTTCAAGGTTTTCAGCATCTCCCTTATAGATTTTGCACCAGTGGTATGGTAAGCCACTTCCTTAGACAACGAAAGGCGCACTGCGCTCATCGTTTTCCTGTCCATTAGCTCCCACTCCTCGACAGTCATCTTCTCGGGTTTCTCCTTGAGGGGCTTGTGCAAATCCTTACCATAAAGGTAATCTTTAATTTGCATCCTCCAAAAGGTATAATCAGTTCCATCGAATCTCTCCACTGAAATCTTTCCGTCGTTCATCGTGAATTTTCTCAGGAAACTAACCTGATGCTCTTGATACCAGTTGTTGAGAATAGACCCAATCACAAGCACGACACGACAAGATAATCGAAAGAGAAAGTAATAAACAATCACATAATAACACATCAATTTGGTAACCTAGTTCGTTACGATGTGTAACTACGTCTGGGGACGATCAAGCCACGATATGCACTAATATGATGAATTTTCGAAATACTAGATACAATGAAGGAAACAACTATTTATAATAGCTTAATGGACCCAAAAATGGACCTCAGCTTAAGGCCCACACAATTTGTTCCGCGCAACAGGACGCGACGTCTTTTCGCAGCCGCGAATCAGCTCTCTGCCGCAGCCGCGTTGACTCTACAGCGAAGACACCTTAACAACGTCAATTTTGTCACGGCCACGGTACTTCAGACGTGACTTTAGGCTCCATACACAATATTTAAACCTTACAGGCATATTTGCAACTGGTTTATATGATCTTGTCACTTTAGCAATTTTAGCAAATGCGTTAACAATCAAATCTTCCATACTTTGAAGATTGATAATTCGTTTTACTTCACTTTACATTATGAAGTGTGGGGATCTTAATGAGACATACTGGGAAATACTTCTTGTCGTTCCCTTAGAAAATTCTTTTTCTTATCTAACGACGAGAAGACTGTCTCACTAAAGTGATGATCCGTCAATCTTGCAGTAAAAAGATCTCGCATGTTAAAGGTTCCAAATAGCGAGTAATAGTTGGAATCCATATCCAACATAAATACTTAATCGTCTTTAAATATCCATTTTATAGAAACATATGCTGCACAACCAAATATGTGTAAATGTAAACATATCAGGCTAAATCCAGTTATCGATTGGTACACATAAATTGTTGATTAGCAGTGGGTATGAGACAAATAAAGTAAAGTTGCAGCGATATTGCATAACTCCATGTCTGCTAGGCATTTTAGTGCGCATTTCCAATGCTTAATCCTCCATCCATATCTTTTTTATGGTGATTTATGTGAGACCATTCTTGTGTATGCACATGGATTAAAGGATGTTATATATTGATCCAGACAGATATGATATAATCACCAAATCCTTATGCTGAGAACTCTCTAGAGTTAATAAATCTTATAGACTTTACGAAATGATGGTGGTGAGCATTTATATAGTATTTTCTAGGAGTTTTTCTAATACAACATTTCTTGTGGACAGTAATGTGATGATCAGTTAGTGTGTCAAAGCATTTATCAGAACCATAGATACTTTAATGGCCCGTTTTCTGGTTTAAAAGGTCCACATATATTATATTAAAAGAGATCTATTCAGGCTTCGAATAAATATTCCATCCAAGCACATGCTATCAATAATTATTAATCCCCAAACAGATAATCATGCAAAAAAATGGTGATCAGTTGTGCTTGATTCATCCTTATGGTCCGCTGAAGATGGGTTCAACAAAAATAATTTAATGTGTGTTTTTTAATGTGTATTCGATTATGACATATATAATCAGGTAATCAAAATACAAATTTATGTGGTATTACCATAGTCTCGTATGCATAAATTGTATATATGTAATGTAAGTAATCATTACATATTTATTCATTAAGTACAAGCAATCAGTTAACTAATGTAACCATTAAAGCTTAAATACAATAAACATAATCAATCAATTAGAAAGATGTAATACGTGTTAAGAAATATGTCACTTCATACCATATCAAATAATATATAACCTACACCATTGCGCAAACTTATACATGATCTAACAACATCAGTAAACTGGTCTCAATTTATCAATACTATTCTCAAAGTATTTATTCAACATCTTTACAGATTACTATATGCAATGAGTCACCATAACATCGTTAAAAAAAGGTAGATATTAACATGATCATTCATATATACGGATGCATAAAACACATGCATAACATTCAATATACTAATGATGACCAATTTCAGTTTCAGTGTCATGTATGGAATAAACCTAAAACTAATTGAATTGACCATAATTATTTATCACAATATAAAAATTGAAACAAATTACCTCATGTCGTGTACGAGAAATTGAATTCAAAATATATGGTGATTCGCATACCATCATAATCAATCACAGACTTCAAACATGTTATCGACGTCCAGTCTAAACTATGGGATCTTGAATTCTATATTGTAAAAGTGTGTAACCTGCAATCTGGAATTTATAATTTTGTAGAACATCGTGTTGATAACGTGTTGTAGGAGAAATGAAAATAAACAGGAAATAGGGAAGAAAGAAAGACACGGAATAATCAGTGTTCTCTTATTCATCAGATTTCCTTTATATGGGGTGTCAAATACAATGATTTCACAGTTACATAATATTTAGTGAATGCCTAAATTGCGCTTTATCAATTACTTTTGACGAAGGCACACTAATTGTGTTTTTCCTTCAACGATTATTACCTAAATTATTGATCTCCCAATTGGTAAGTACTAAGGTATGGAAAAATTTATGACAATAAAAAATTAATAAAGCGAAAAAATGGAGGTTAGGGTTATAGGCATAGATTTTCTAGGGTGTTATCCATTCCATAATCTCATAAGTTATATATATAAGTCTAAAGTGACAATTATTTATTCACAAGTGAAGTATTTATTTTAGAAGATTTTGACACATCAGTTGATAGGTGCTTTAGCATGTGTCGACGGAGCGGGGGGTTGAGGCTCCTTAGCCACGTTTGTTTTGGGATTCGCCCAATCCATTTAGGATTGGTTAACCGGACAACGTTTGGTTATAGGTTGCTGGCAATATATGCCTCCAATAAAACATCATCCAACAATTCGCTAAGTAACTCTTACACATGTTATCAATCAAACACAATTCTCAACACCACTTTAATCAATAATCAATCGTTTCTTAATTAACTCTTACGCACATCACATTACATTTTTCAACTTTTATAATATAAACAAACTCCAACAAATTATTCTGTAATTAACTCTTGCACACATCACATTACATTTTCACTTTTTACAGTATAAATAAATTTCAACACAATCTTCAACCAACAAAATCAAACATCTAGTTATTTAACCCAATCTCTATTTTTCACTTTATCTCCCTCAACCTACCATACATCAACTACCCCTAACTTCAAGCAACATAGCCTTAATTTTTATTGGAAAACGACCAAAGTGGTTTAATATAATTATGACTGGAACCTGCAAGATGGGTGTAGCTCGACAGTTGGGTATACTTTTTGTTCCACGACGCTCGACGCAATCACTCAGCCCTTTAATTTAGTCCATCAGCCCAGCAGCCGTGGGCTGGGTCAGCCTATTAACTTCAACTAAAATACATGAATTAATTAGTTTGGGCTTAAGATTATCTGATCCGATCTGAGTCTGCCGAGCCCGGAAGGCCCACGCCTTGGCCTGTTTGTTAATGTACTAACGA
The DNA here is from genome assembly GCA_958295605.1 of Ajuga chamaepitys. Taxonomy (NCBI): domain Eukaryota; kingdom Viridiplantae; phylum Streptophyta; class Magnoliopsida; order Lamiales; family Lamiaceae; genus Ajuga; species Ajuga chamaepitys. Next base: position 9,758,919 of record OY282497.1, read on the forward strand.
CTAACAAATAACGAGAGAAAATATTACTCCCTCCTCCGTTCAAAAAGAGCGTCTTTAGCTATTTTTGGAGAAACTAAGAATAAGTAAAAAGACCAAATATATCGATATAAAATTCATTTACTTGGAAATATTTTTTGGAATAAGAAAATAGTCAACTAAATAAAGTAGGTTGTTTAGCGTAAGATTGGAAGATTATAGTATTCTTGCTAAAACGATATTTATTTAAAAAAAAAAAAAATCATTTTTTCGAAAACGACACTTATTTAAAAACGAATGGAGTATTTAAAATAAAGAAAGGTAACACATGAAAATAGAGGATCCTTATTACTCATTTGACAGCATTCGTCATTAGTACGCAAAACTATTTGAAAAATGAGATTTATTCCTTACTATACTTGGAGACGTATACTATGTAATATATTGATCATTTATATATGTATATTCACACACACATGTATATATTAGTGATAATGTATTGTATGTGAGATATTTAGTGTAATTCTCTATGTAATAAGCCGAAAAATAAGCTAAAAACAACTTTTTTTTACAACACTAGCTTGTTTTAGGATTTAGAACAAAAGTTTATGTATGTCAATCCTGAAATCTAGTTCTACATTCAATGCCAATTCTCCAGTTGTCAAACAAACATCAAAACTCACTTTCCCTATATATATTTTCACTCATCATGCCTAAGTCGATCAATAACACAACACAAGAAAAGGAAACATGAATCCACAAGGAAGTCAAGCATCAGCACCACCGGGGCCGCGACGGCAACATGTAAAGGCGGCCGGCGTTGCACCACCGACGTCCGGGGAGAAGCTGGTGGAGGGGCCGGGATACCAGGGGAAAGCGAGGACTGCTTCAGCCGCACAGCAGAGCTCGGAGGTGCTCCACCAGACTAGCAAGACGCCGGCCTGCCCTATGAGAATGGCGATCGTGGGGGTGGCGGCGGTGGGGTTGCTTGGTTATTTTACTTTGTATTCAAAGAAGAAGCCGGAAGCCACGGCGGCGGATGTAGCCAAGGTCGTTACCAACACCGCCAAACCAGAGAATACCCACCACAGGAAGTAGAATCAATCTCCACTGTCGGAGCTTGGAGTTACGTTTGTTTAATTTTGTGAAATAAAATTGTTGTATTTCTTTTGGATTTATTGGTTGTCTGGATTAATTTTTTTGATCTGTAAGACTTGAATACCGATAGTTTATTTATTATTTTTCTGGAAGCACATGCCTAACACTTCATAATCAATAATCTTTTCCCAAAAATAAAGGATTTTCCTTTAAGATCAGTAACAAACTTACTATTATTATATTCGGTGGACTTTTTAGCGTCCATAGTATTACAATAATATAAAAGCAAAGTCTTCTGTATGCCGGGTACACCGTATAATTTGGTATTATATCATTCAATATCGCGATTTATATTTAAATATATTAGTTATTTTGGATAAATGTATTGCATTTACTCAGAACAAGTAATATCTTTAAGCATAAATGTTAATATATTTCCGTTATGATACATTTATCCAAAATATGTAATTACCTTTAGGCATAAACATTAATATTATTTGCCTATAACCCTAATTGTACCACGAATCCAAAGTCCGTTCAACTTGTGTACAAAAGACCTACTCTACTATAAGATATAAGCATTGCATGTGGCTTATATGATTTGTCATGATATAAATATTGCATAGTGATGTTATTGACAACACTTTGGTGTTACTGGAGCTAGTAGTGAGTAAAGTTGATTCCATAAAGACTGTTTATCTAAATTAAATTCAAATATCCCGATAATAATAAGTCAACCCTATCTAGACTCTCAAATAAAAGTGGTTTAATAAACTAAAGTGCCTATAACAATAAATAAAGTAAATAAAATATGTACAACTCTCAAAGAAGCAACAAGAAGTCACGCAGAAATAAATCAGGTAGAAGAACGTATTCTAGTGTTTCGATTTCAATTACAATCTCCTAAGTTTGATTATCCTATTATTTTAGACTTTTAGACCAATTTCTATTGTTTATTGATGGCACTACTCTAGTTAATCCTCCTCTTGGACGATGTTAACATGTTGATTACATATGAATAATTACCCTTTCGGGCTAACTATCATATACGTAACTCCAAAGGGCTCCTAAAACCAATGTCTACGCAAGTATCTCACTCCTCTCGAACGACTATTGATACCTATGCTATGTGTTGTGCCGGTAACAATCCTCCCCTCTTGGATGTTGAGTTATTAAGCAAGTAGAATTAAACAAGTGATCAAGTTGCAAACTCATAAAATAAGAACCAACATAAGATAAACATAAAGAACGGAGGCTGAATAAAATAAATCAAAACATGGTCAATTTCAACCTACTTTCTAGCCCTAGAACACAAATGTGTTTAGCTATCCATAACAAGAATCAAACATATGTTCATAGACAAACATAAGAAGAAATTGGAAACAAATAAAAACGACTAAACCTGAATCTTCAATCCCGATCTTCTTCGCTTCGCATTCCTTGTCCTTCGATCCAAGCCTCCAAGGTGTTTCTTATGATAAATTGATGTCTAGAGTCTTGGGTACTTATAGGAGTACAACTAGCATAAAGAGGGAGAAAATCTGATGTGGCCTAAGATAATCTCGCTCAAAACGCATCTATGGACTTGGTGGCCAAGTAATTGACTTGTGGGCCAAGTAATGGGTCGAAATTGCACTGCTTATCCAACTTCAAAACTAGTTTTGGAGGTCTTCCAGTCCGAACTCGGATTTGGATATTTCTGGCAAAGTTGTATCACTTTGAATTAGCTTTCAAACGCCACAATTTTCATCTCATTTGAACTTGTAGATCTCAAGATATGGGTAAATAAGAAAGACGTGTCATGATAGAATTTGACGCTAAATTCCGCTCCTTTCGTAGTTTCACCTCTTTTAGTTTCTTCTCTAAACTTCATCCTAATGGGGTTTTAACCTTAAAATCACACTTTTTGCTACAAAACGAGCAAGCACGTCATCCGGTTCAAGATATAAAATATAAACATAAATCATTCGAATTTCTACGCAAACACTACCAATGCCTAAATGCAGGCATACACTACGTGTATCAGTTGTCAATAGCAAGTGTGCTAACAATTATTTAGTGTGTATATACATAAATATATATATATATATATTAATTTGATATCTAATTTATTTAAAATTATATTAGATGTGGTTTTAGTTTTGGATAAGATAATTAAGAGGTAAGGAGAATTGACAAATATAATCTCAACTAAATTTTATCTCTCCCCTTAAATTACTTAAATTTTTCCTCCATCTTTCATTTATAGTAGTATGTTTGTTTCGTCTAATTAATGATATCAGATATGGAAGGTTACAAAATTATATTTAGAGATATTGACAGGGGTTAAATTGGAGGAAATAGGGAAAATGTATCTATTTATAAACCATTAGAACCTAGGACTCTATTTAATAAACAACTGAGGTAGCAATATCATAAGGTAGTTGATGGTCTATGAATTCTTATGTGTTAGATGTCTCATAAAGAATTAGATATAAGCTTCAACAAATAAGAACTAGATATAATTAATAACTAGATGTCTATCCGTGCGATGCACGAATTAAAACATATAACATCAAATTTAAAAATTTACAATGTGAAGAATGAACATTGAAAATACATTCAGCAAAAACATTTAAAATATATGTTTGTACCGAATTATGTTAACAAAAAATATATAGAACCATATAGTTAGAGATGGACACACTTAGGGGTCAAGGGGGGCACTTGTTCCTCTTAGTTTCGTCATAATATGCTATTATATATGTATTTTATTTTATCTTAATACAACTTAGTTAAATAAAATAAATAATACTATTAGTTAAATTAGATGGATGCATTATTATTATTATTATTATTATTATTATTATTATTATTATTATTATTATTATTATTATTATTATTATTATTATCATTATTATTTATAAGCAATAGAGGTAAGATGTTAAAAAATATAATGAATAGAGAAACATTATTTTTTTTCTTTTTGTAATTAATATAATTTATTGATTTTACCTAAATTGTTAGTTATTTTCTAGTTTTATTTATAGAATTGACTATTGTTGAGGCTCATTGACATAATTAAGGGGCACACAATGGTACTCCTCCTTTTAAATTTTCTAAAATATTATTTTAATGTAATTTATATATTTAAATTTAGAGTCAAATATACAAGAATTTGATTTCTAGCCTACACAGAATTTGCTTTTTATTTGGTAAAAAATTGGCACATAACAGAGCATACTAAAATAAAAATCACCCTGTGAGACGAAGTCCTAGATCCGTCTATAAAGACCCCCCCCCCCCAACCTAAATTCCTGGGTCCGTCAATACATACACCGCAAATAATAGGATGGTTACCTAAGAGAATTTTTCTAATAGATATACCTAACATTATGTGCGCAGCCATGCTAGTGAATAGTTCATTTTTTATATGGAAATAAAATATAAAAAATGAAAAATATTATATATAATTTTTCTTCTATCTATATGAAGAAATCCTCATTTACTATTAAAAGAAAATCGCCAATACACGTGTTAGTCAGTCATCTATATTAATTCTTTTTTTAGCTACGACATGTGTCCCACTAAAAAAAGAAAAAATCGTTGTTTATTACTTTTTTTTTATCTTTTCCTCTCAAATTTTAAAAGTGTGATAACTTTTTCGTCTCAACTCCATTTTTTATGAAAATTATACCAAATTAATCTTCTTTTCATGATCTTCGATTTAACATCTGTGGTGTATATATGTAATTGAAATATTAATTTTATATGTAAAATATATTTTTTATGATTATCGTAATATTATATTTAGTTTCAACCTCATCAAATGGTGTATTCAAATAATTTAATGAACCAAATTTATGAAAATCTAATTGGTAGTTTGAATTTTTGACAACGCAAGATATTAAAAATAAAATAAATAAATAAATACATATTTGATAATTTAGCAATGAAATGATTTGAAAAGAAACTGCTAATATTTTGTTTCTAGCTATTTCATTTATTGGTTAAAGATAAAAAGTAAATTTATTCGTAAAAGAAAAATCAAATAAATTGAAAACTATATGTAATTGAAGAATAATGGTTTTATTCATGAGATGTAGGATATAAACCATAACCTCAACTTACATAGGAAGTATACATTGTATTTTTAGGAAACTGTAACCAAACACCAACATATGTAGTAAAACACTACACGAACAATAATCCAACATGATAAAAGTTTCAAATACCTATTTCTTCACACATTTCTTCTTCCTCTTGGAACCAATTGTTTCAACACACTCATATTTAATTAGTGCCTTCAAAAGCGCATTATTTTCACCACCTGCATCTCTCTTTTCCTTTGTCTTTTGAAGTCTGTCCAACTTCGTCATCATCAGCAATTTCCTCAATGACGTATTTTGATGCAGTGTCCTATGTAAAAGAGAATATGTGTAATGTATTTAGATTATATTAGTATGACACAGAAATAAGTGACTTTTTAGGCAAAGATTTAGACATGCTTTCCCAAATATTTTTTAGAATAAATTGATAAAACTCGATCATCAGATGTCATTTTGAGGACATTGTAGATGATAACATAGTGAAACCTGCTACATCCTTTGACTTGAATGTTGAATAGGCCAACCCTGTCAGCGGGTGCTTCTTCAATTTTGGTAGGAATTACAGATTTTTCTCCGATCTGAAAGCATAAAGTACATTAATAATTAGTTAAAATAGGTAACTGTGAAACATAAACCAAACCTAAGTTTGATGCAATAAATTACATATCCACTTCAGATTGCATGATTTATGGTGCATGTTTTTCCTATGAGTTCTATGCACTCTCCATCCCAAAGCAGAAACCGCGCAATGCCGGTTTCATCCACCACCCTTACTTGGAGTTTGTACCTTGTAAGTCAAAATTAAGTTATATATGTTAGATAATTTGAACTAAAACTTGTTTTGAATGTCTAGCATGTTAATTGATTACCTGTAGACCCCTTCACTTGCATTTGTACCACACTTGCTGCACAAAAAACTGGTTGCACTTGGAATCAGTTTTTTGGAGCATCCCTTGCAAGCAAGGTAGCACCATGTCTTCATGTTTTCTATATCGTAAATTGTTGCTGAGATCCAAAAAATGCCATCCTAAGGCACTGAATACAATTTTTTTTTTTTCGGACAATTTGATTAAATGTATAATATATATTATAATAGTTTTTTATATCACCTCTTCAATTTCTGCTAGGTTCTTTACCATTGCATCTTCATATTACTAAATACATCAGAAATTGAACCAATAGATAGTCTAGAGAAAGAAGACATGGTAAGATCCACAATCCCAGTTTTATTCATTCTTACGACAGAAAATGAAAAACTTTTGTTAGCTGGTCCAATGAGATGTAGAAAATGGAAAATATGACTGTAGAAAGAAAATTATACTTTTGCCGAAAATCAAGAAATTCCTTGGTATTGTCGTCTATCGTGACCTTAGTAACCCTATAGGCATTACTGAACCAAACCTGGCCTCAGCTGGTGGGGAAATAGGAGCACAAATAACCTTGAATATATAGATTTTGAGCAAAATATAGTCCACATAAAAACAAAGTCAATTGAAATGGTAGAAATATTGATATACTGAGATGCCCTTCTTCGTTCTTTCAGTATTCAACTTTTTCCCAATACCACAAACACCATACACAGTCCGAATTGGTGAAATAAATCGTTTCTGCAAGAACTCTAAAACCAGTTTTTCACATTATGAGATTACCAAAATCACGAATTGAGAAGGAAATGTGATATCACTACCATATATTTAAGAGATACATAACACCAAAATAACACACAAAGGAAATCGAACGAAAAAAGTGAAACAATAAAAACAAAAACAAAGGAAATCGAGATTCAACATCTGCGAGATTACCAATTTGAGCTGCATCACATTAGCGCGGTTCTGCGCCTTGGTACGGGCCTAAACGATTACGCATCATGGCATCGCCATAGTCCATCATCCTTCTTCCAACTTCAAGGAATAAAGGAAAGGAAAAAGCATGAGCAAGGATGTCGAGGATCAATGCAGAGACATATTTGACCCATTATTACCCAGTAGAGGAAATTCATCATTAAGCAAGAAAAGCACACACATAAACACACCAGAAAACACATTCAGAGGAAACAATCTAAAAGTCATATGAAGGAGGCGATAAAGAAACAATGGCAGCGAGATTAGAGAGGGCGAACATTGGAGATGAATCAAAGTGCAACTGAAAATTTAAAAAAAGAAAAAGGAAACATAAAGGATCAATGTTATGTTTACCATTTAAATCGGAGGACCATCCGGCGGATATAATTTGACACGTTTACCATGCCTTCGTCAATTTTGGAACAATAAAGAGGCGTAGAACGTGAAGAAAATCGAATAATAGAGGAGAAGACTCGTCAACTTTGGAACAATAAAATGGACATAAAACTTGAAGAAAAACTTAATATATGGAGGAGAAGAGGGAGGAATGATCAGTTGTTAATTAAGAGAAGAAGAGGGTGGATTCTGGAGGTTACCGAGATTTGGGAGATCGTGTAAAAGAGACGGTCTTAAATGTAAAATGATCAATCCTGAAAAAATAATAGATAAAGTACATTTTAGTGGGAAACCGGCAAATATGAATCAAAGTATGAAAAAACCAGAATAAACAAGTAATAGGATTAGAGGTCACAGACCCACAATTTCATGTGATCCCAATTTGTGTTGTTATTTTGTCGACAAAATAATCACAGGGTCATACTTTTCATAAGTTGGAATAATCCATTTATTTGGGCCTGAAAAATTACAAAGTTTTGTGAGCAGCTACAGTCTGAACTTAAATTGTTGAGTAGTCTAAATGGTTGTTTTTCGTGTGTTGGGTTCGCGTTTTGGTTTTGCATTGTTAATCTAATTATCTTTTGTTATGTGTTGGGCTTTACTAGGATGTATTTTGGACCCTGAGATGTATGAGCTAAGACTTGCTATGCTAATCTTTTTCTTTTTTTAAATTATAATATATTTCAAAAGAATTAAACATGATCGAGAAGAGAGTAAGAACATAGTAGGGACATAAAAAATATATATATATATATTTAAAGGAAATTGCTCTACTTCATTCATCAATTGAAGTCATCACATATAAAAAGAATTTTCTTAGTATCTTATAAAAATTATTTTAATGTTAATAATAATTACTCCCTCCGTCCCAAGCTAATTGTTCTACCTTGGCCTGGCACGGAGACTAAGAAAAAACAGATTTTGTCAAATCTTTGACTTTTTCAAAGGTGGAGATTGTGGGAGAATTTGTCATTTATGGAGTAGGACAATTAGCTTGGGACAAACAAATAAGGTGATAGGGATAACCCGATCACTTCGGGTCGGACTCATACTTTGGCCCACTGACCGGCCCAGCAACGCGTAGGCCCAGCAGGTCCGAAAGCACGCGTCGGTCCAGTAGCATACGCTGGCCCAACTTATGGCCTGTTCCGCGACTCAAGGCCCATTCCCAACTGCCATGCAGATTTTGTGGGCCAGATTATAGGGATTTAGTTAGGGTTTTGATTTGATAGTATAAATAGGAGGAGAGAATCCTGATTTAGGGGTTCGCACTCTGTGTACTGAATTACTCCGTGTAAACTCAACATTCTAGTAAAAGAAACACTCCGGCGATTGTCGTTTTTTGCCCGTGGACGTAGATCTCCGGATCAAACCACGTAAATCCTGTGCGTTTCTATATTTTCTGCGTTAATTTAGGTTGAATTTGGTGGTTACCGAATTGCGCTTTATCAAGTGGCGCCATCTGTGGGAATCATAACCGCCGCCGCCAGGCCGCCCTCCGCCGTCTCGGAATCATAACCGCCGCCGCCAGGCCGCCCTCCGCCGTCTCGGCATCATAATCGCCGCCGCCAGGCCGCCCTCCGCTGTCTCGGCATCATCAACGCCGCCGCCAGGCCGCCCTCCGCTGCCTCGGCATCATCACCGCCGCCGCCAGGCCGCCCTCACCGCCGAGCCTCCCAAGACCGGCCTCGATCCACCGCCACTCGATCCTCATCCAATTCCGGGTAATACAATTACTGTTCATGTTGATGAGTCTGTTTATCTGGAGCGTGTGAAATTCTTCAAATCTTACACTATGAATGTTCAAATCTACTGCTGATAGAGATAGAATAGCTCGTTCCAATCATGCTGGATTGCAACACGGCCGTGTCACGCAAACGACACGGCCGCGTCAAAATCATGCTGAGGAACTAGTTTTTTGGTTCAACAGCAACACGGCCGTGTCACGCAAACGACACGGCCGCGTCAATAAGTTTCTCAAAACGAGAAACCATGCTGGATTGCAACACGGCCGTGTCACACAAACGACACGGCCGCGTCAAAATCGTGCTTAGGAATCAGTTTTTTGGTTCAACAGCAACACGGCCGTGTCACGCAAACGACACGGCCGCGTCAATAAGTTTCTCAAAACGAGAAACCATGCTGGATTGCAACACGGCCGTGTCACACAAACGACACGGCCGCGTCAAAATCATGCTGAGGAACTAGTTTTTTTGTTCAACAGCAACACGGTCGTGTCACGCAAACGACACGGCCGCGTCAATAAGTTTCTCAAAACGAGAAACCATGCTGGATTGCAACACGGCCGTGTCACACAAACGACACGGCCGCGTCAAAATCATGCTGGGGAACCAATTTTTGGTTCAACAGCAACGCGGCCGTGTCAGCCTTAGAACACGGCCGTGTCATAATCATTTCCCAAACACCAATTGAAGAGGAGGTTCGCGTCTCGTCTCCGGACAATTAAACCTCCGTCTCCGGACAATTAAATTTCTCCCCCGATCCGTCCGGGGAGATTCGCGTCTCGTCTCCGGACAATTAAACCTCCGTCTCCGGACAATTAAATTTCTCCCCCGATCCGTCCGGGGAGATTCGCGTCTCGTCTCCGGACAATTAAACCTCCGTCTCCGGACAATTAAATTTCTCCCCCGATCCGTCCGGGGAGATTCGCGTCTCGTCTCCGGACAATTAAACCTCCGTCTCCGGACAATCAAATCTCTTCAACGATCCGTCCGGGGAGATTTGCATCTCGTCTCCGGACAATTAAATCTCTCCCCCGATCCGTCCGGGGAGATTTGCATCTCGTCTCCGGACGATCAAATCTCTTCCCCGATCCGTCCGGGGAGATTCACATTGGCAATGTCCATGTCATGTTCCCGAACACTCGATAAAGAAGTTCTTATTTCTGGTTAATTATTTACGGCCTCCGAGCCAATATTCGGCGCTCCGGCGTTGAGATTTAGCGAGCCCAACGACTCGGCTGCGGAGTAGACCTCGGCTAAACTACTACACTCCGGTGTCCTTTCCATTTTGGCCAGAATAATCACCCCGGTGTACCCTCCACCGATCCGGATTCGGCGCTCCGGCGTTGAGATTTAGCGAGCCCAACGACTCGGCTGCGGAGTAGACCTCGGCCAGACTACTACACTCCGGTGTTCCTTTCATTTTGGCCAGGCTACTGCACTCCGGTGTTCTCTTTACCTCGGTCATAATACTACACTCCGGTGTATTCTCCACCTCGGCCAGGCTATTACTCGGTATATCGGCTATATGTCTTGTCCACTTCGGCTCAGCTCGACTCCGAGTCTACAGACTGTTCCGCGGAGTGTCCAGGGACGCGGATAGACTTAGTCCTCCATGAACACTTCGGCCCGCCAGAGACCACGGTTCCTCCTACTCACGATTCCACCCCGGTGACAACCGAAGCTCCTACCTCACTTCGGCTGGGGGGGGGGCATCTGATAGGGATAACCCGATCACTTCGGGTCGGACTCATACTTTGGCCCACTGACCGGCCCAGCAACGCGTAGGCCCAGCAGGTCCGAAAGCACGCGTCGGTCCAGTAGCATACGCTGGCCCAACTTATGGCCTGTTCCGCGACTCAAGGCCCATTCCCAACTGCCATGCAGATTTTGTGGGCCAGATTATAGGGATTTAGTTAGGGTTTTGATTTGATAGTATAAATAGGAGGAGAGAATCCTGATTTAGGGGTTCGCACTCTGTGTACTGAATTACTCCGTGTAAACTCAACATTCTAGTAAAAGAAACACCTCGGCAAGAGGGATTTTCTGCCCGTGGACGTAGGTCTCCGGATCGAACCACGTAAATCCTGTGTTTTTACATTCTGTTTGCGTAGATTATTGTTTAATTGTGTGGTTACCGGATTGCGCTTTATCATAAGGCAAGTAGGACAATTAGGCCGGGATGGAAGGAGTATTTGTTATTATTAGAATGATAATTTGAAATCCTAACTCAAATTGAAAATCGTTTTTCTTCTTTTTTTCTTGTTTATAAAATAATTCTTGAATCGTTAAACTGATATTTCCAACTTCAAATTCTTCGTCGTTTGAATTCTATGATAATGTAAATCATATAACGCTTCATCTTTTAAGTTATCTATAAGTTTATATAATTTTGGAAAAATATAGTTATAGGGGTCCAAAACTCGACTCGAGCTCATACATAGTAACGTACAATCCGAAAAATAACGCTAGATATTATAAGCCTGAAAACTAACCTCTTAATTTTGTACCATGTCAAGAATCGCCACCAAATCCAACCCAACTACGCATCTAAAAAGCCCAAAAGGAGTAAGCCCAGAAGCCACATCACTATCACTATTATATAAAGAGGTGTTTATATTATAAATGAAAAATAAAATAAAATAAGAAAGATAGCACGAAACTGTGGAGATCACAATTCGATTACTCACAAATTGACGTAGCCCTAACTATAACTAAATTTTCATGCCCACAAAGCGACATGTAACGGGATGATTGAAAAATAAAATCAAATTAAAAACGGTGCACAAAGTAGAAAGGTAGGATTGTCCGGTCTGAGAGAATGACAAATGAAGCCAGAGCAAACTCCTCATGTAGTAGCTAACATCAGACCTGTTACAGAGTTGAAGTGCTTGTGATATGACAAGAAAGCCCGAGCGAGGAAATACCAACACTCTTCACCAAGCTGTAAGTTCAAAATCCCTAGAAGGGCTTCCCTGCATTAGCTTGGGACCAAGCAATTCACAAAGACCAACGAAGCCGTAAACGTAAAAGAATTCATAGAGGAATCCAAATGAGAGATGGGATTGCCATCTTATGCACAACCAAAATAAGATGAGATTGCCATCATAATGCCAAACGGGCACAACACCATTTTCCCATTTTGATTTGCAAGTCAGATTAAGAGGATCATTGTCTGTCACATTTAGCAGCATGTAGACTTTTAAAAAGGATGACATCCAGTCATTTGCTTGTAACCATGAGAGATCCCCGATGAGACCTTTGTGAATTCTATCCATATTGCGTGCAAAAGATCAAACATAACAGAATATGACGGGGAATGTGGCATCCGCCACCGGAGCAAAGCGTGGCGGCGGGTATAATCTTCATGTATGCCTGTGTATATGGATGAAATATGGCCAACCGCTACCATCGGAACTAGAAAACACGAGAAGGGGCAGATGAAGTTTCACCCGCTGTCACCATGGAGAAGAAACGACATAGACCAGCGGTGATGGGCATGTCGCTTGCATAAGCAGAACGAGATGAAGATCACCAGCAACCAAATCCACTGATAACGTCTCGTAAGGAATCGCGAACGAGAGAAAATGACCATAAGTGTCGTGTTGTAATAAGACCTTGCGTGGAGGAGATATGGTCGGCGACAAAGAGCCGTCGGCCATTGACGGCTGATAACCTAGGTTATACTAGGAGAGAGTTTCTAGGTTTCCACTCTATGAAAACCCACATTACTATTATATATGTCAATAAAATACCTTAGCTCACTATTTTTCTTCTTTTCCTTCTTTGTGCATTCTTTTCTCTTCCAGTTTATTCCTAGTCCTTTTTCTTTTTAGGAATTGTACTACCTAATTCTAAATGTGAGCTCAATGGATTGGTATTAATACTCCACTTTATTTCAAAAAAAAAAAAAAAAATCACTTTAGCATAAATATTTCGTGTCAAAATAAGTAGAGTGAGTCTTGCTTGTGACGGTCTCACGTGTGACGGAATATAATTTTACTGGGAAAAATGATACTTTTACAGGAAAAATTGATACTTTTACAGATAAAAGTGATACTTTTGCTACAAAAGTGATATATTTTTTTGTTAAAAAAAAGTAATACTTTTACAGATAAACGTGATATTTTTACTATAAAAAGTAATACTTTTTTTCGTCACACCGTGTGACGATCTCATATAAGTTTTCGCCAAATAAGTATCACCTTAATCTTTTAAAATTATACATATTATAAATGAGCTTTGTGAATAAGGAATAAAAAGATGGTTAAACCCATGGAGAAAGGGCCAATCTTTTAGAAGTACAATATAGTAATCAAACTCAAATAAGTGCATTTGAATTATTTTATGAGACTTCTTAATTTGGGTAAAAGAAATCAAAGGTCACTTTAACATAAGGGAAGAAGTATTTGTTTTGGATTAACTAATTCACAAGATTTAGAATTACACCCCAAAGTTGTATGTTATCATAGCATAAGGACAATTCTGAACTTTTGACATAGGACGTGCATGGAATTCGAGATTTACTGAATTGTATTAAAATTTAAATCAAAATCACATCAATCTGATAAATATATATTGTCTTTTTTTCTTTCTATATCGAAAATTATGGTATTGGTGAGGTTTTAGTCCTTTTGGATGCCTAAAAGATAGTTATACAAGAACCGTATGAACTTCGCCGAACGATCACAAACCAAAAATTTGAGATTAAAAATAAGCATTTAAATATACTATAAATCTTAATTTTTACTAGAACCTCCGGGTGCTCTTTAATCAAGATACATAATACAAATTACACTTAAAATCTTAAAGAAATATCAATAGGTAATATTTTAATCTATTGTAATGGAGTAACGATGAGAAAATGATCATAGTTTACTTGAAAGGTAAAGTTGTGACATAATTTTCATGGTGACACAAATTTTACTATATTGTTTTTTCTTTCAACTTTTTTTAATTATGTTGAATTTTTATTTCAGTTTTAATTTTCATATAACAATCAACCCTCAGAAAAAAGTTCATAGAACAATCTTTAATTTTTTTAATAACCAAATGTCCTGCACTAAAATCATACCATCCTATGAGATCAGTTAAATCAAATTACTGTATTAAATTAAATTTTGAGTAATATAAATCAATAGAATATTAATTATTAACAGAAATATAAAGATCGATTTGTTCCTGCAATTCATAAATCTTGATTAAAAGCATCAATACATCATTTTTTATTTCTGTAAAAGTTATTGAAAGGAAAATAAAGATCGAGTAATTTAGTAAGTTGTTTATTCCTCTGCTGTTTTTCACAATTCTCGAAGCAAACAACAAACTAAAATCCCTCTACAATGGAGACTTGAGAAAATGCAAACAAAAAACCCAAATCATCGAATTAACACAGAAAGATAAAAGAAAATAAGCAAATGGAATTATCGCTTCAATTTAGTCATTTGCGTTTCAACTCTTGTTCTTCTGCTTCTTCACTTAATCATCCCTGTGAGTGCCTCTCCCAATTATCTCTCTCCAATTACCTACATATATATGTTTTCTTCTATGCGTGTGTAAAATTGGTGTATATAATTTATCATTTATAGATTGTTTGTTTTGGGGCTTTTAAATTTGGTTTCTGGTGATTTTCATTTGCAGGTAGAAGGGGAGAAAGGGGCTTCGTTCGGCCTACTAGACGACCAGTATATAATCTTCTTACTCGCTTTATTTTTCTGTGTGTGTTATTTGTTTGCAATTATGTTTTGTTTCTTTACATTTTTGTAATTTTTCTTTTGGGATTACAAAAAGAAACTGAGATTCTGTTTCTCTGGTATGGATTTTCTTCACTCTGATGCCAACAATATATAATTCGAAAGTAAATCTTACATCAAATTGGCGCTGACGTTAGTATGTGACATTGAGTACATGTAGAGTGCTAATATATGTGTGTAAATGGGATTAGTGTTTATCATGTCTAAAGGAGCTGCCTAGTTGAATGTTTTTATGCCTTCCAACATTTAGTGATAGTTCTGTTTCTCAATTGATTTGAGCAGTTGGCTTCATCTCATGGAATGGACACAGGCTCTGTTGCGATTAAACAAAACTTCCACGGATATTCAGAGAAATGTGAGTGAGTTTCTTTTTAAGTGTTTGAATGTTAGTTTTGTTAAGTGTAATCTCTTGCATAAATTGTGTGCATTAAAATCCATGATATGAAATGATTACTCCACAGATTTCACATCTAAGTTTAGAAATTTACATATGAACTATTACACAAAGTTATTCTCTCTTCAGAAACAATTGTGGCTTTGCCTCTTTCACATTACACTCCTTTTCTCTTTAGTTCTTTTAATTCTTTGTGAAGTTTGTTGCAGGTTGCTCCAAAACTAATCATTTTTTCCCTTGGAATGTGATGTTTCTTTTTGCCTCTATCACCCAGCTCTGCTCTCTACCTTTTCTTTCAGTTTCATGTTGATGAATGAATCTCTTTCAGATGAGATTCAAATGTTCTTTTATTACGATGTGCTTGGGTTTTTCTATCAGTTGCTATATCTTTTATCCAGTAAAGAACTCAACTAACATTCTTATTGCTACCTTCCTTGAAAGCATCATTAAGATTTTGTTGTGCAAATATACAAGTATCTGCTAAGCTACAGGGGTCCTATATTCACAGATTTAGTACATTAATTTATGTTTGTAAAGTTTCCAAACATAGGAGCACATTCCAATATTTTCTTGACGCATTTTATTTTGATGGACATTTCATCCTACTCAGTATGTTATGTTAATGCTGTAATTAGTTCTTTTCTTTAGTCGAAAAATACATTGGAAACTTGGACTTAAAATTATAGATGGAGAACATGCGATGTTAAATTTCACTATCTGAAAGTCAATATTTAAGTTAGTTTTTAATTTGTTATATTTCTCATTTTTGGTTCTGTAGATGATTTTCCATATGAAAAAAAATATGGCTCAAGGAGTCATCATTATCTCGCACAGACCTCTTTCCACAACAAAGAGGAGCTCAGTACTTCACGTAATGATTGGGGGTGTCGTGGAAGGAGAAAATTTTCAAGAGACGTCGTTATCAGGTCTGAACTTACAGGTACTGGATCTACTGGAGCTTCATATCCTTTATCAGGTATGCTTCTAGCCTGACTCTGGCCCACTTCTATTTGAAATTGCTTACCTTATAGTCTGATTGATCTCTCCCCCCTCCCTCTCTTCTCTTTCTTCTTTCTTTCTTTGTTTGTTTTCTTTTCTTTTTAATCTCTTTCCCTAATCATTTCAGAAATGTGGTTGAGTCCAAAGGTCAGAGGAATATGCTTTTATGTTGTAACATCTCTTGCTGCCATCATTTTGTTTGTGCCGATGGTTCTAGAGCATCCATTTGTGCTCATGTTTGACCGATATCGAAGAAGAGCCCATTATCTTGTTGCTAAAGCCTGGGCTTCTCTTACACTTGCGCCTTTTGTCAAGATTGAGTATGCGGGATTGGAGAATCTGCCTCGAATTGATACTCCTGCCATGTATGTGGCCAACCACCAAAGCTTTTTGGACATATATACTCTTCTTACCCTTGGGCGAAGCTTTAAGTTCATCAGCAAGACTTCGATTTTCCTTTTGCCAATTATTGGGTGGGCCATGTTTCTGCTAGGTGTAATTCCCTTAAAACGCACAGACAGCAGAAGTCAATTTGTACGTGGTTTTTAAACTTCATACTAATGCAAGTCTTGTTTGACCATATGATCCTAACAACGGAAATAGGATTGGGTTCTTTCATCTCAATAAGAATTCAGCTGTTTTAATGTGTTGCCTGCTTTGGGTGTAGGAGTGCCTTAAGCAATGTATAGCCCTGATTAACAAGGGGGCATCGATTTTTTTCTTCCCAGAGGGCACTCGGAGTAGAGATGGAAAATTGGCTACTTTTAAGGTACTGTTAATTTCTCCTCTTTGATATAGCATCAATGGCTACTCAATGAAGTGTTTGATTTATCATGATCAGTAGTCTGAATGCCTCTTGGTGTTGCGAATGTCGTGTTGCTAAAAGATGGAGCACTTCATTTTGTATATTATCAAGCAATTGGTAATAGGGATTATGCAGAAATATTGCTGATTCATTCTGAGTTCGGTGAAATCTTAGCTGTAGCATCTGTTGGTCAATGGTAATATGCAATAAAACTTTGCCCAATGGTCTAAGATAATTTCGCTGAATGGTGCTTTCCTTTTAGTCCTTATCTTGAACATGTAAAAAAAGTGTACCTCATCTGTATTGGTGGCCATATATCCTACACCCTGTTATTGCACTGAAAGTAGAAGAATCCAGCACTAAGGGGTCGATACATCTTCCAATTGAATGCAATGAATGTTGGGAAAAGAACAAATTACAGGGAAGGAAAAGATGGGCATATCTGTCAACTTCCCCTACATGTGCTCTATGTTTTATTTATCACGATACATGATCTAACTTAAGTATTTGTTACATTACTTACTCTTATCTGACAAGTGATTTTTGTTCCTTTACGTTTGATTATTTTGTAGAAAGGTGCGTTCAGCGTCGCTGCAAAGACTGGAGTGCCTATTGTTCCAATAACTCTTGTTGGAACTGGTAAAATCATGCCCCCTGGAATGGAAGGAAGATTAAATCCAGGACCGGTGAAAGTTATCGTTCACCCATCTATAGTAGGAAATAATGCAGATGAACTTTGCAATGAGGCTAGAAACATTATTGCTCAAGAACTTATTCGGCAAGGCTAGTATGCTAAAAGCATCAAATTTTGTGTTTTATCTTAGAGTTTCTAGAATTTGGAAGAGCATAGATATGGTAGCAGATGAGAGGTATTTGCTCGTCCCGAGTTTTTTGTTGTTCCGGAGTGTCATTTGTTGACATAAGCCCTGATCTGCAAACATCAATAAGTCCAATTCATGTTTAATGTTCTCGTTTTGCTGAAATTTGTGTATCTGAATTACTAGGTTGTTTTGTTAACTTGTGAAAATAATTGGGCCAATGTCTTAACAAAATCATGGGTTAAAGGTTTATGCACTGATCCAAGGAAAAGACGGGGCAGATGATTTTGGGGAGGGCGATGGCTGTTTCGGTTTTCTTGCTACAGTGATATGCTATACCCAGTGGTGCACGGTAAAGTCTATCCTACCTAAGTGGTTGGTGCACTAGGTATTTGTAGTCACTCGTTCACACATGTGTATTAACGTGGGTGTGTCGTGTGAATTTGCAGTTAGAAATATCCTGTATATTTTATGTAGCTAGTGCAGGGTCTAATAACTAATTATTCCTAGAAAGGTGGATTTTAGGGAGGAGATTTGGACAGATTGCTAAAACCACTATTTTACCAACCTCCATTTATTTGTGAATAAATAATTAGTAGCCTAATGTGCAACCAGGTCTGATCAGGTGTTTTTGGGATAGCCTTTATCGTTGTGGTTATGACTGATTGAAGTAAGTGATTCTGAAAATAATACATCTTCGTTTTTTTAGATGTTATTTTAGTTCTTGTGCTCTATTTATAAATAAACAGTTTCTTCTTAGTTTTTTTTAAACTGTTTTGTCAATACTACCCTTGTAATTATTTTAAAAAAAAAATAATTATCTAAGCTACCATATTTATATAATGCAGTTGAGGGCTTCTTTGTCTCTCCTTAATTTTCTTATCCAAACCTAGAAAAAGTTGAGGTTGTAATTTCTTGTTTCAAGCTTGTAGCCTTAACCAACATAAACATAAGTTATCAATCGCAAATACCATTTCACCTCATTTGAAACTAAAAGTTCAAAATTACGTATTTCAAATATTATACACCCCAAGACCTATTCCTAAATTAATAAATCTGAAGTATGAAAAATAAAAGTGGTATGAACTAAACAATATTATGTTGGCGTTCCCATTTAATATATACATATATGTAAAGAGTTTTGATATGCTAAACGTTTGCATTAAGTACCTATTGATATGATACTTTTTAAAATATATTATATGAGTATTATATCAATATGTGCTCACGGTCACAGAGTTGTTGTAGGTATGTGATACAATTGGTAGGTGGTTAATTTCGATATATATAACTAGCTAGGTTGGTTTGCAATATATATAGCATATCTAATATTTAAATGAAATCATGTCTAGAAATTTAGTGAACAAGGAGCAAAATACATTTTCCCAAAAGGAATAAGTATTTAAATTAAATCATTCTTTACTTTAGTGTGAAAAAATTAGTAGATAAACCAAATCTCTCTATGAATTTTTTTCTCTTCCTCGTTGTTGATATGCAAATTTCGTATTCAATTAAAATGCGTCACGTTATAAAATATATGTTGAATATCAATTTTATATTGATTATTTTTAATATTAGAAATTGGATAAATAAAATTCCTAAGTTAAATAGTCAATTTAATTGGTGATTTACTATATATTTTATTGACCGATGGGAAGCCGCCACGTGTCAAGATGATGCAGATATTGCTAAACTAAATTAAATTAATTTAGTAATTATTCAAGAAGATGAGGATAAACATCAAGTCATGGTGGAGCAATCAGAATGCTCCATGTGTCAAGTTGTTGCAGTAATTATTAAATTAAATTAAATATCGCTCCGTTCAGACTCAAGCCCATTAGGGTTTTCTCCATCCCACCACTATAAATAGAACCTCATTCTCCACAAAAAATCACAACACCAGTCAAGAATCAAGTGAAGAATTCCGGTACAAAGGAATATCAAGCGAAGAATTCTGGTACAAAGGATTTTCAACGTTCTTCGGTGTTCTTCGACGTTCTTCGAGAAAATCGGCAACAAACCGCGTTACAAAGCCAAAATCCGGCGTTACAAAGCCAATCCGGCATTACGAAGCCAATCTTGAGATTTTCAAGGCGTTACAAAGCTAATCTCAAGATTTTCAATGTTTGATCCGAGATCAAGGTGCTAAGCCCCTCCGATCGGCCTTTTCAAAACTTCGAAGGTGTTCATCGTCGTTCGTCAAGATCTTCGAAGACGTTCTTCGCATATTGAATCAAAAGTATTGTTTAATTCAAAATCAAGCTCACAAGCCTTTGAATTAACGTTACTCAAGTCAAAGTCCACAACCGGGAAAAATCAAAGTCAACTCCGACATCAATCATTTGAAGAGAAGAATCAGAGGAGAACTAGAGATAGGAACTCACAAATTGTAAAGATTATCCATTTGATCCGAGAAATTCGATTTTGTAATTCTTTTTTGTGTTTATTTATTTATACACAAAATTTGTTGTTACAAATTTGGCACGTCCGGTGGGACCTCTCTACCTCTCATCTCTTCTCCTCAACCAACAACTGAAGATAGTGTCATGGCGCCTCATAAGATCACGCTAACGAAGATTGCTCCAACAAACTCTCCAACTGCAAATGTCAATGTCGTCGCAAGGAGTATGTCAAGTAACTCGCGATCATTGGCAACTTCAGAGGGAAATACTTCTTCCGAGGCTACTAAGAAGGATTTGCGAGATATTGTTGATAGCAATAGGGATGACAAGGACAACTCTGCATGTTCTACACCTCGTTCTTCATCAATTTCAGAAGCAGCTCCGATCATGACAACAAACGCTTCAAATCTTGAAGAACATCTTGCAAGATTGACTAAGGCCATTGGAGAACTTACAAGACATGTCCAAGAACAAGATTCTAAGATTGAAAAGTTGATGAGCAAAGTTGACCATGCTAATACAAGTCGTGCTCCTGGGAAAGAACCAGCTGAAGATGAGAGCGAAGTGGAAACATCTGAAAGGCGGGATACAATTCACAAAGAGAGGCCTCCAAAAGAGCTCCAAGTGTCTGCTCAAGGTTTGATCCCCATTGACCAACTGAAGGAGCTCATCAGGGGAACGATCAAGGAGAAGTTAGATGGAAACTCAAAGTCCTCTTTCACCTATACAAAGCCATATACACAACGAACTGATAGTTTGAAGATGCCGACTGGTTACCAGCCACCTAAGTTCCAACAATTTGATGGCAAGGGCAATCCCAAACAACATGTGGTGCACTTCATTGAGACGTGCAACAATGCAAGATAATGAGCATGGTTCGGAGAGATTTGAGTATCTCCGGAACTGAACCAAAGTTTGGAGATATCTAAAGATTTCCAAAAAAAAATTAGAACCGCTTTGCTAATCGGTCTGATTCCTTTCGGAGATCGAATCAGTTTGGTCCGAATATTTAGAGTTTCTCGGAAACTTTTCATTTAATTATAAATTTAAGTAAATATTTATAACAAACAGAATGCATGAAATAATTGTAGTATCGCATTGTCTAAGATAATTATATATTCTCTTTGAAAAGAAAAAAAAGATAATGCAATATTATATAACTTAAAAGTTATATCTTAAAACACAGCTTATAAAAACAACTTTACAAGTTACTAAAGTAGATGTCTCACCCAAAAAAAAAAAACGAAATTACAAAGTTATTAGCTTTCGTTAATAAACGTCTTTTTTGTATATCTTTCAATAAAACCAGCCTACACAATGACGGAGTTAGAAAATTAGGCCAGACGGAGCATGATCATAGTATACAATAATCTGATGCACATCAACTTTATAGATAAAAATATGGGTTAATACTATTATCATAAAATTCATATAAATCAAATGGTGTTACTAAGTTCATGTAATTAAACAATCAATGACATATCGAGAATTTATTGTAACTTAGTTGGTTGAGTCATCTATAAGATACTTTTAAATGAACATTATTACTAACAACTTTTAGCTAAAAGTAAAATATTATTATTCCATAATGTTATATATAACAACTAATAGTCAAATAAGCTTAAAAAAAAAAAAAAAAACCAATATAAAGTAAGCTATGAATTATTAAGTATAAGTTTTTCTTAAATTTTATTTATGTGTTTTTGCATGGAAATGTCCTAACTTATTACTTATAAATAATCATTTGTTGTTTATATGTGTATTTGATAATTATATAAGTTACATATTCACACTAAAGTAGCTAAACATTAATTACATAAATTGATGTAAATAGCTAGAGATAACAAATCAACTAACTATTTTTTTCTAAATAGGATTTTTTCTAAAGAAATATATATAAAACTATAAACATAATTAGAAAAATTACTAAAATTTGAGGAGGGCCCAAGGATCCTTTAGCCCCCTCTCTCCCTCCATTCTTGCAGATACACGGGTGTTCGTCATCTTTAGTCATAAATAGGTGCAAATAATATAGTGGAGATTAGCTATGAAAACGAAAGTAAGGTTAAATTATTAATTGCAGTAAAATTATAATTGACTTAAAGAGTAAGATGAGATTCCAACTTCCAAGAGAATGATGGAGAGCCAAAGAAGAACAAAACAAACAATGAGTCGATGCTAGTTCCGAGTATAATAAGTGTTAGAATTCGAGTTTATAAATTTTACCTATATAAATAAAAATAATTAAATATTAAATATAATACTAAATTTATTCGTAAATTTGACTTGAAAAATAGAGTTAAATATTAGCATATTATGTATAATTTACTTTATATAACCTATAACCATATTAACTAATTAATATATATAGTTTTTAGGAGAAATTAATATATATAGTTAATAGATCTATATTTCTTTCGAAAATTATTCATCATAAATATTTATTCTATCATTTATTACTATATTATTTTATGAAATCATAAAATAGAGTAGTATTATACACCATTAAAGTTAATTATTTTTTTAATTTATTATCCAATATAATAATATAGAAAAATAACTGAAATTATATAACAATTAACACAATATCAATATCACTAAAATGAATATCTCAAACCGGAAATCACTAAAATGAGTTAAATGATCATTTTCTTGTAACCAGTTCTACTCGATTCTATCTCGGTTCTTCATTTTGAAATGGTTCAATTTGACAAAAACAAATTAGATTGGTTTAGTTCATATTAAAAACAAATAATTAATCCACGAATATTGACGATTTGATATACTTTCGGATCAGGGTTCGATGCGAATCGAATCATCTCTAAGACTCATGTTCAACCCTCAAGAAATACTCAAAACTATTGGGTCTTTCTACAATGCAACCGTTGTATTAATACAACAAAGTTTTTACTGTGGTAAACAAACCCAAGGGTAAAAGCCCACTACTTGAATTATTAATTTTTCTCCTCCTCCCAAACACTTATTCCCTACCAACAGATACATGGTGGCGGCGGTGCAATTCTTAGATGATTCGATGTCGTAATTGTGGGATGAAAGCAAAATGTGATGCTTGCAATCAATTATAAGTTTGATTGTTAAGGTTCAACAAAGTAAAATTTCAACATCTTTTCCACCATCATCACTTTTACGTTGATAATCTTATTATGATCTTTACTAATAGTATTTTATCCAATGTTTTGATCCATTTTGACACTTTATCACAGGAAGCTGCAAGAATTTTAAAAATAATATCAAAAGTTCGTCCCCAAAATAAGCTTCAGCCCAAAGAACTAGAAATATTTCAGCCATTTAACTGCAAGAATCTGAAAATAATATCAGGGTGCGTTTGTTGAATCGCCAGAGTAGCAGATTGAAAATTAATTGCAGGGAGAGGCGGACGGTGAATAAATCGTATATAGACATTGATGTTCTTTTTGAGTTCTTAAAGAGAGGTGCATAAGTTCTCCCAATATACAGATGTTAGAATTTTATTAGGTGTTGAATTAAAGAAGTTTGAGTGAATTTTATCAACTTAAACGCCGAGGTACTATTACAAAGCCAACCTTGAAATAGTTGTCAGGTAAGAGAAATTTCAATAAATTTGACCATAATTTAGATTGGGTAAGTTTTTACAGCAGTAAAATAGAGTACCATTTAAAAGGATAAATTTAAATTCTAACGGGTATGATAAAAAGAATATAGATCTAATGGTTGAAATATCAATTGTATTAATATAACAGTTGCACTGTAGAAGGACCGAAAACTATTTGATCTGAAGCAATCTAACGTTGGCTACCCAAAGCATCTATCCAAATAACCCATGAGATCATCTATTACACTTTGGTGTTACATCTTGTGTTATATTATATTCACTAACCGACACGTGTATGGTATGATGCCACAAATTAATATATGTCACGTAATGAATTGAGTGTAATAGAGGATGAAACACCTACTATAACAGAAAATACGAGTAATTTATTGGTGGTTATTTGTATACACATTCTTTGGTGATTAATGTCTATGTTAGATAATTAAGTTTGTATGTTTTTAGTAATAATCAAAACTAACGTACTAAAAACAATGAAAAGAAGTATTTCATTTTGAATAACTTAAGGAGTGTTTTTCTTTGCTTTTACTTTTGAAAAAGTGATTAAAACTAGAATTTATGTAAAAGTCACTTATAATCAAAAGTGAGTAGTGTTTGAGAATCAAGTAAGTTTAAGCAGATTTTATAATTGAAGTGTTTGATAAATAAGTACTTATGGTCTCTTAAATTACTAAATAAGCAGATAAAAATAACACTTTACTGCTTATGACTTTTAGCTTCCAGCTGATTAAACACTCTATATTAACTTAAATCAAGCTAGAATCTATTATTTGCTTAAAAATAGCAAATGCAAACACTTCTTAGTGTCAAACTATTTAAATTCAAGCTTCGAAAATAAATTAAAATTTACTTTATCAATATTTTAATTGAATATAAACTATTAACGGAATTATGAGATGAGGTACGTTAATGAGTTATGAAGTTGAGAGAGAAATTAAAATAGTTAAGAGATCGGAATTGCAATATGAAGGAAAATGAGAATAAAACAAAGAAATTGTTATATCAAATTAGTTTTGTTAGTACCTTGTCCTTGTAACGTTGTAGACCTGTAGTTGAGAAAATATAAAAAGTATGCCACATGCAATCATTTATTATTTAAATATATACAAAAACTGTGGCTACACTGAATTTGTCAAATAATCGTTTTCTTTTTTAGCGAAATTTGTCAAATATTTGTCAGTTAAAATAATTGTTTTTCTTCTTTTAATAAACCATGTAGTAAGAAACAGCATAAAAAGACAAACATTTGGGTGAAAGAGTAATTCTTTCGTACATTAATTGTACAGATTTTTAGATTTGTGGAACCAGGGTTGCATATAGATTCGCTGGTTGTGAGTAACTTTTTTAATCAAAATATATTAGTGTTAGTACTGAAAAGTAGTATTACTTAATCTAGAGAAAGTATCACCCTTGAAATGTATTATTGTTTATGTTAAAATGTATTACTTATTATGAAGAAATGTAAATGTAAATGTAATACATTTTTAAAAATACGTAATAGCTTTTAATATAAACATTTATATATGTTCATGAAAAAACTCCACGTAACCTGAAAGTTTTAGACATTTAAAATATGTACACCATTAAACTTTCATGTGCACTTGTTATAATTTGCAAGTGGTTGTCACAACAAACAACTCAATGACTAATCCTAATCCTCAGCAAACTAATTGATCACAACAAGAACAATAAACTGGAAAGTAAAAGACACAAGCATGTACGTGGTTCGGTTTATGAAACCTATATCCACAGGAAGAACAACCAAGAATCCACTATGAAACAAGTGTTACAAGCTACAAGAAATCAGAAATTGATCATCTGAGATGCCTACTGCTCAATCTCTCGGATCTTCCATCTTCTAACCGTTTCTTTAGCTTTTCTTCATCGTATTGATCTTACTCTCTCTCTCCTAATCTCAGAGCTTATATTTGACACAAGAGTTCCAATACGAATACAATAGAGAAAAAAGAATGAAGAAATGTTTATATTCAGCTCCTCAAACAACCATGCTTCAGTTTTGAACTTCTTAACTGCTTTTTAACAGCTTTTTCCTCACATGTGCTTTTCCTTGTTTGCATGTGACTTCAGCTTGTTAATCATGCAACTCAGTAATTAAGATGAGTGTGAGATGAGAGACACATTATCACAAATCTCCACCTTGACTCTAATCGAAGTCAGACATAACACCATACTTCAAACATGACTCTTGCTTCTTCTAAACCTTCCACATTTGCAATCTGAAACATTTTCCTGATGTGCAGCAACATTGATTGTCTCCAAACAATGCTTAAACTTCTGCACATTCAGACCTTTAGTCAACATATCAGTTGCATTCTCTTTAGTTCCAATCTTCAACACCTCCACCGATTCTTTCTCAACAACATCCCTTACAAAATGCTGTTTTACATCTATGTGTTTTGATCTCTCGTGGAAAACTTGATGCTTTGCCAAGTGCAAAGCACTTTGAGAGTCACAAAACACCTTTGTTGAATTATGAACCAAACCAAAATCTAATAAGATTCCCTTTAGTCAAATAGCTTCTTTCACAGCATCTGTAAGTGTCATATGTTTAACTTCTGTAGTGGATAATGCTACTACTGACTGAAATGATGATCTCCAACTAATTGTTGTATTGAACAAAGTAAAGACATATCCAGTTTGAGACTTCCTTGTATCAACGTTGGCTGCATAATCTGAGTCAACATAGCCCACAATAAAATCATGAACAGAATAAGTCTTTCTTCTAAACAACAACCCAAAGTCTAATGCACCTCTTAAGTATCTCAAAATCCACTTTAAAGTTTCCCAATGATTCCTTCTATGCTCAGCCATATATCTGCTCACCATACTGATTGAATGAGCAATGTCTGGCCATGTGCAAACCATAGTGTATATTACACTACCCACAACACTTGCATAAGGCACACCAACCATATCTTTGATTTCTTCATCTGTTCTTGGTTTTTGATTTCCTGAAAGCTTGAAATGTTGAGATAGTGGAATTGTTACCCTTCTTGACACATGCATGTTGAATCTCTTCAACACTTTCAGGATATAATCCTTCTGCAGTAGCCACAAGACACCAATTTTCATGTGCCTTATGATGTCCATTCCTAGAATCCTTCCAGCATCCCCCAAAACTTTCATATAAAAGATTGCTTGTAGCATACCCTTCACTTTCTGTATTTCCTCAGAACTACTACTCGCTATTAGCATGTCATCAACACACAATAATAGGTAAACCGAAGCTTCTTTCTTGA
Organism: Ajuga chamaepitys; assembly: GCA_958295605.1. Taxonomy (NCBI): domain Eukaryota; kingdom Viridiplantae; phylum Streptophyta; class Magnoliopsida; order Lamiales; family Lamiaceae; genus Ajuga; species Ajuga chamaepitys. The sequence goes on from OY282497.1 coordinate 9,786,101, forward strand.
TCTTCTTAACATAAACACAACTGTCAAATTTGGATTTTTCAAAACCAAATTGTCTTTACATTCTCATCAAACTTGATGTACCATTGCCTTGAGCTTTATTTGAGCCCATAAAGGGACTTCTTTAGAAAACACCCCTTGTGTTCATCTCCAGGCAATACATGTCCTTCAGGTTGTGTCATGTAAATGATTTCTTTCAGCTCCCCATGGAGAAACGTTGTCTTGACATCTAGATGTTCAAGATTCAAGTCCAACTGATTCACCAGGGCCAATAGAATTCTTATTGATGAGTGCTTTACAAACGGAGAGAACGCCTCATTGTAATCAATCCCCTCATTTTGTGTAAAACCCCTAGCAACCAACCTTGCCTTGAATCTCACAATTTCACTTTCATTTGACATCTCAATCTTTTTCTTAAAGATCCATTTACAACTGACAGGCTTTTGCGTTGTTGGTTTGTCAACTAACACTCATGTGTGATTCCTTTCTAAAGAATCTAACTCCTCCCTCATAGCTAATATCCATGATCTTTGTCCTTGCTTCTCATTGCCTCAGCAAAATCTTTTGGTTCTTCACAGTCAGTTTCCTCAGGGCATATGCCATGAAATACTCTTCCCCATATCTTCTGGAAGACTTGACAACCCTTTTTTTCCCCGTCTCTGACCAGCTGATATCCATCAGTGTCTGATGAACTCTTATTTATCAAATAAGTTGTTGTAGTGACAGCTTCTCCCCAAATTTTGGCATGCCAGAATCATGCAACATACACCTAACTTTATCAAGTATAGTCCAGTTCATCCTCTCAGCAACTCCATTTTGATGTGGAGTTGCTGGGACAATGCTACGCCTCTTGATTCCTCTATCTTTGCAGAATTGCTGAAACTCTTCAAACAGAAATTCGAGGCCATTGTCTGTCCTTAAGCATTTGAGAGAAGTTCCTTTCTCAGCTTCCACCTCTTTACACCAATCTTTAAACTTGATAAAAACATCAGATTCTTCAATATATATATATATAGTTTTCTTGGAAAATAATCAATGATGCTAAGGAAGTATCTTCCTCCTCCAAGACAGTTTTCTCTTACTGGCCCCCATAGATCAGAATGGGCATATCAAGGGTTTGTGAAGAGTGTTTTTTAACTGGAAATGGACTTTTCCCTAGTATACACTCTTCACATATTCCAATTTGTATTTTCTATCCACATGGTATCAATTCTTGCTTCTGGAGTGCTGTCATACCACTCTCACTGAGGTGTCCTAGTCTTCTCTGCCATATCATAGATTATTGTTCCTCAACTGTTGCAGATTCTCCTACAAGAGTGTCTGCAATGAGATAATACAGGCTGGATTTTCTCATGCCTTTCATGACAACGTTCTTTTTCTTTATCACATGTAGTTGTCCATCTTGAGATTTGAAATTACATCCTCTTCTTCCAAGAGTTCTCAAACTCACTTGATTTCTTTTCAACTTTGGAATATACCTTACATCTGACAAGACTCTCACCTGACCATCATGCATTCTTCACCTGATGTTTCCAATTCCCCTAACAGCAATTATTTGATCATTCCCCAACATTACTGATCCCGTGTTCTTTTCTTGGTATTTCTCAAACCAATTTCTGTGTGGACTCATATGGAATCTTCATCCAGAATCCAAAATCAGAGAACTTTGAACACTCTTATTAGTAATGTTCAACACCTCTGCTTCATTATGTTCTTCTGCCAGATCTAAAGTATTAGGTTTTTGCTCCTTGTTTGCTTGTTTCCTTTTCTAGTCAAAATAATCTTTTTTCAGATGTCGAGGCCTTTTACAATTGTGACATTTTCTTATCTCTTTTCCCTTGACATTTTCTTATCTCTTTTCCCTCCACAACCTTTGGTTTAGATGATTGATTCTTCTTTACTTTGTCTTGAGAATTTGCCTTCTTAAAATTCTTGAATGACCCTTTCTTACATTTAACCCCTCTCCAGAAGGGACTTGTTTTCCTTCCACCACTTTCTATAATTCTTTGGCCTTCAAGGCATTTTGAACCTCGCTTAGGGCGATGAAATTCTCCCTGCCATATAACATGGCATCCTTGAGGTGTTCATAAGACTTTGACAATGCATTCAAGAGGATGATGGCTTTGTCCTCATCTTCCATCTTTACTCCTATGTTTTCCAGACCATCAAGTGACTTATTGAAGTCATATAGCTGGTCATCAATTTCCTTCTCTTCAGAAAAACGATAAGAGTAAAATTTCTGTTTGATATACAATCTATTAGCCAATTACTTTGTCATGTATTAGCTATCAAGCTTTGCTCAGACCTTCTCTGCCGTCTTTTCTTTTGCTACCTCCCTTAGAACCTTATCTGTTAAATAGAGTATGATAGCACTATGTGCTTTTTCAAGCATTTCTTCTTTTTGTGCTTCAGTCAACTTCTTTGGTAACCCCTTAACACCCTTCAAAGCTCCCCCCGTCCCTATTGTACCAGCAGGGCTTTCATCTTATCTTCCAAAGGGCGAAATCATTTTTCCTAGAGAACGTCTCAACATCATACTTCGCAGACAACATTCTTGGACAATTTCAACAGAGAAACTCTTATCAGGCAATAACACAAACACTTGCAATGCGTCTGGGATCGTTGCTTCCCACATACGGCACCACTTATAATTTGCAAGTGGTTTTCATAAGAAACAACTCAACGACTAATCCTAATCCTCAGCAAACCTATTGATCACAACAAGAACAATAAACTGGAAAGTAAAAGACACAAGCATGTACGTGGTTTGGTTATAAAACCTACATCCACAACAAACAAGAATCCACTATGAAACAAGTGTTACAAGCTACAATAAATTAGAAATTGATCACCTGAGATGCCTACTGCTCAAGCTCTCTGATCTTCCATCTTCTAACCATTTCTATAGCTTTTCTTCATCATATTGATCTTACTCTCTCTCCTAATCTCAGAGCTTATATTTGACACAAGAGTTTCAATACGAATACAATAGAGATAAAATAATGAAGAAATGTTTATATTCAGCTCCTCAAACTGCCATGCTTCAGTCTTGAACTTCTTAACTGCTTTTTAACAGTTTTTTCCCTCACATGTGCTTTTCCTTAACTGGACGTGACTTCAGCTTGTTAATCATGCAACTCAGTAATTAAGATGAATGGCTAAGATAAGAGACACATTATCACAACACTGTTGCTTAAAACTCTATAGTGGGATATTAAGGGGTGTTTTGCCTTCTCAAGCAGATTTTGATGTCTAGCATGAAAAAACTACTTTAAGTGTTTATAATATACTCCCTCTGTCCCGCTCTAATTTGCACACCTTTCTTTTTCGACCGTCCCACCCTATTTTGCACACTCTCAAAATGGAAAGAAATCTTACATTCTCCACCGTTAAAATCTCCACCTTTGAAAAAGTCAACTGAAAAGTAAAAAATAGTTTTTTCTTAATATACGCGCAGGAACAGGTGCGCAAATTAGGCTGGGGCGGAGGGAGTACAACTTTTGCTTAAAAAAATTGTTTCCTCTTAAAAGCAGAAAGCATGTTTTACCTGCTTTTTTTAACTTTTTGTTTTTTTCTTTTTTTTTTAGGATTATATAGTTTTTCTTCTCATATTTAAGCTAAAAGCTACTTAAATACCACTAGGTTTGCTAAAAACACTACCTACTGAAGCACTATATTCTAACCTAGTAAACCGCAAGTGTACGGTGCTAGTGTAGCTAGTGGCAAACAAGGTCGATCCCACAAGGATTGTGCCTATATTCGAGTTTATACCATAATCTTAAAAACCCAACACTATCTAGACACTCGAATTATGATTGGTTGTTGATTAAACTAATAGCTAGATTGCAGAAAATAAAGAACTAAAACAAAACAAGCACTTAAATAGAAAGAAGCAAATAACAACAAAGAATGCAACAAATAAGAAAACGTATTCTAGGGCATCCATTACTATCCCCTATATTTGATTATCCTAAAATTCTACACGTGTAGACCGATTCTATTGTCCATTAGGCGGGGGGACTATTAATTAGCCATCTTTTCGGACGTAACATGTAGGTCAATTATGACTAATTACTCTCATAGGTTAACTATCACATAAAGACTCCCAAAAGACCCTAAACCAGTGCCTAAAAATACATTACTCTTCTCGGACGATTATCGGTACTTAAGCTATATGTTGTAAGTCTATTAACAAAACTCTCATCTCAGACGTCGAATTGTTAAACGTGTATAAAAATACCAATTGATCAAGTTGATAGAATCATAAGAATAAACACGAACATATAGATAAACGATTGAAACGGAGTTTAGAATTAAAAGAACAAAATCAAAACATAGTTGATGAGTAATTTACTCTCTAAACCTAGAAACAAAAGATTCTGCTACTCATGTTCACAGATAAAACCCAACAAAATTTATAGACAAATATTGTCGAATAATAAAAATAAACGAAAGCAAACAAAACCCAAAATCCTGATCTTGAAAAAATTAACGAAAGCAAACAAAACCCAAAATCTTGATCTCGATCTTCGTCTCTTGTGTTCCTTGCTATTCAATCAAAATCCTCTAGGTTCTTCTAATGCTAAAAACTCATAATTCTCGGACTTGGGACCTTATATTTATAATTTGGGACATGATTAAGGTTGAAACGAGCCGAAAATAGGCCAAAACGCTTAAGCCGACTTACTTGACTCGACCGAGTCAACCAACTGCCTCAATCGAGTCGACTTCCACAACTCAATTCTTGCACAAGTCGAACCTTTTCAGCCAATTTGATGGAAAATCCGATTGTTTAGCTCGACCAAGTTGCATTTGTGACTCGGTCGAGTCATTTCTTCGAGTATTTTTCCTTATTTTTTCCAAACTTCATCGTTTCTTTCCTCATTTGAGTCGTAAGCTTGTCACACTTCATCTAATATCGGACTTCTTAGCTCAAATAACCCAAATAACCTCAAAACAAGCACAAATACATCATACGATCAATATGATGAATTTAAATATAAATCAACCAATTATAGATGCAAATGATATCAAATCATCTTCTAAATCGATCTAAACACACACACACACACATATATATATATATAATGTGTATCACTTACTTTTTATTAAAAATAATTTTACTACAATTTCTACATTAAATTACTTAAACGAATGAAAAACACCCCTTTAGTAAATAACATATACTTTTTGGAGAGAGAATAAATGATTTTAGTTGAAAGCTAAACTAAAACCAAAGGGCCCATCAGTCATTTTCCAAATTGTGCTCTCCCACTTCTGCAGACTAGCTTGGATAAATTTTGACTTCATTTCTGCAACCTGCTCTCTCTCTCATCTTACTGGAATTAATGACGTGATACTTCCGGGAATTTGCTGTAAGTTTTTCCGTTTGATCTAGTTTACTTTTCTTCCGCATCTGAGTTAGTATTATTTCCGTGTATTCCATCGACTGTGTCACTCGTGGGGAAACAAAAAAGAGGGAAAATCGTTTTTCTTGGAAAATTTAGATGGCTATTTTCTTTGATGGATTCTATTTTTAGTTGCTATTATGGCTATAATACAGTTATTTACTGCAAATTATTGAAGTCCTCGTAAGCTCCAGCATGTTTCATTGATTGCACCGAATTTTACAGCTATAGTGAATTGTCAGTGTTAGGTATAAGAATATATAATAATTGTGCTAAATTGACCAAGTTTACTTCTCCTTATAGTTATCATGGATATTGATAGGTTACTGACGCAAGAGGCAGGGGGTGCGCGTGTGTGTTACATATATGCATATCAAAGAAGTTGTGGATGTCAAGAATGGGAAATCATAGAGTGGCTGTTGTGTCAGGAGAAATTTAAATCCAAGTTCGATTAGAAATTGTATGGTTTGGGACTGATTTTTTCCACAAGAATCTGTTAGCCTCATTCCGTAATTTTGGAATTCCAGGAACTTGAGAAATTAAATTTAAGGTTTGAAGTTTGGGATGGGTTTTTGTAAGGGCTTCTTCGAGCCTGCCCTTCCCCCAACCCCCGCCCCCAAAATCATTAAGTCACTTATATAGGTTTTGGACTTGCCTTGGGTTTATATCTCTTACGTAATTCAGAATTCAAGACGATATGTAATTATAGAGGGAAGTAGATTCAATCTTTGCAGGATCGTGGCATGCTTTAAGTTTTATGTGGTGTTTGTTGTAGTTGTCGTGGAATTTTACAATGTGTTATTCTTCTTTAAGAAAATCTTGTAAGTTCTATCTTTGAGTTATGGTATGAGTATGGAAAAAAAGTTTCTATTGTGATATGGAACCATGTGATTTTTAATTTTTTTAAAACAAATATTTAGAAAGAACATAAATATTGAAGATGCATCAACATTCAACTGTCTCCAGAACATGAGCCCATTTTTTCCTCAAAAAGTTACCTTCGTTTATGGCTCATCATATAGTGTATCTGCTCAATTTGTTTGGATATATAGTCCTCCTCTTGTAGATTGAGCAAGACATATCTTGTAGAAAAGATAACCTTTTGATATGCTCGGTCAATCCGGCTTGCTTTGTGTATCTGAGTGGATATCAGGATGTAAGAGGGGATATCCCATGGATATGCACTTCTATTTGGTAACTGTATTACATATTTAGGTTCTACTTGCTTTGTATTTTAGAGAAGGTCAGGATTGAAGCATATTTCGTGCTTTCTATTTTATAAGTGCTTGCAATGTTCAGTTTTAATTTTGAACTTGGGCAAACAGAGTTTTATTTCTATTTTCCTATAGCACAAGAACTTGTTTAGTGAGGATAATAATTCTTTCTTGCAGTCTGCTAAATTTTTTTTGCATTACTTGCAGTCAAGTTTACAGTAATCTTACGAAATGTTTGATTGTGGTCCACATACTCAATACATCCCTGGACAGCGAGACAAGTTTGTAAGGTACTCTATTCTTTATCATATATGGATTTTAGGAAATAGAGTTATCTGTTGCCTTCATGCGTATATTGCTTATAGGAAAAGGAAGGTACACTAGAAATGTTTCCCAGAAAAAGTGTCTCCTGAGTAAATTATGTCCCTGGTTTATGTCTGTTCAACTTGATAGTGCAATAGTCACATTTTCTCATGTCTAGGTTGGACGACTTGGATTCCAGACTGTCATCCCCATCGGCTTCAGTTGCAACCAACAAATGTGGCTTCTCTATTGATGGTCTGGGTCGTGGTAGTCATCCAACTCATGCTCCGTCAAAGTCCTTTAAGAGAGGTATGAAGAAAGGGTCTCAAGGACTAAAGTCTATTGGCCGGTCCCTTGGGTTCGGTGTCTCTCGAGCAGTATTTCCAGAAGACCTTAAAGTGTCCGAGAAGAAGATATTTGATCCCCAAGACAAACTCCTTACACTTTGGAACAAGCTTTTTCTTATGTCATGTATTCTTAGTGTATCTGTGGATCCACTATTTTTCTTTCTTCCAGTTTTTAACAAGTCATCATATTGCCTAGACATAGATAGAAAATTAGCTATCACGGCTACGACTCTGCGTACGATTGTCGATGCTTTCTATCTTATTCACATGGCTCTCCAATTCCGAACTGCATATATTGCCCCATCATCTCGGGTGTTTGGACGAGGAGAACTTGTTATAGATCCTGCACAGATTGCCAAACGATACTTGAAGTGCTATTTTATCATTGATTTCCTTGCAGTGCTTCCCCTTCCACAGGTTTGAGAAATTTACATCTTATGTGTGTTTCATATTGTGTTTTACCTCAGGTTTGGCCTCCAATCCTTCCCTAGAAGCACTTTTTACCTTTTTAAAATAGTCTCTTTACATTCATATGTATCTGTGATAATTTTATGCTTTATAAGCTTTCAGTTTAGTGCTGCTCAATGTTTAGAGTTACTTCTGTTGGGTAACCTTCTGATGAAACATTTCTTTCGGACTATGTTCTGATAGTGGGATTGGATGTTGGAATGAAAATGTGTTTGGATATTTTGTAAGAAAAACTATATCCTGTGCTTCCAGAGGACTTTTCTACTGTAGGTGTCTTGTGATGTGGTTTTTGCAAGACATTTTCAAATGTATATGCCTTATGTTGATGTGTATAATATGAACTAGAAAATATGACTTCGTTCCAGGAGAAAGAAAATTAAACATGACTCGAAAACTATGTTGAGTTTTCTCTTCATTTTATGTTGTCTGGTCAATAAATGGTATTCTCAATTTAGTTTTTATGGTTTCAAAACTAGTGATTGGGCATCTCATGCCAGTTCTGGAACATAATATTTTCAATGTCGGACCACCATCTTGAATATATGTTCCTTACCGTTACCAGGGTTAGTTCTCCTTTGATTTTCCAAGTTTAGATAGCAATGGAAATTTTGGTTAGATGGATGGAATGTACGTTGCTGTAGCCCAGATAATAATTTGGCAGATAATGAAGATCTTTGCTTATTTCTGTGTTGTCCTGTACATTTTGTATTTTTGTCTGCACGTGACATCTTGTAGAGAGTATCTTTAATTGGCCAACAACTATATTTTCTGATGCATTTGTGAATATAACTAATATGACCACTTCTTTGCCGATGTTCATGGCCTTTTAACTGCTTTCCTAATTATTGAAGCATTGTGTTTAGTTCTCCAATTACTTATAGTTGCTTGTAGTTCCCATTCTTATGTTCTTCTATGTGCTTTGCTGCAAGTGCATTCAGAAACTGCTCTACCATCACCATAGTTGCATGGAAATTCTCAGAGTCGCAGATACTTGATATCTAGAAACATTGTGCATTTTCATTTTTCATCAAACTATCCTTTTGAATTTATGCAGATTGTTGTTTGGAGATTTCTGCAGAGGTCGAAAGGCTCAGATGTGCTGGCCACGAAACAAGCACTATTTTATATCATTTTGCTCCAGTATATTCCTAGATTCACGCGTATGATGCCGCTAACTTCTGAATTAAAAAGAACTTCTGGTGTCTTTGCTGAAACTGCATGGGCTGGTGCAGTGTCATATTTGCTACTATACATGCTTGCCAGTCATGTAAGCTTCAATTAAATTATTGTATGGCATCTTTTCCCACCATCTGGCATGGTTGGTCTTATAGTTCCTCAGGGATCACGTTCACATTGCATAGAATGTAAAAATCTCCAAAAACATGTGTAATATTATTGCATGTGATATGAGTTAGGAAAGGCTCAAGAAAACCAGAGGTCCAGCATGCATCAGCATTGCTTTTGGATCTATTACTCGAATGCCGTGAACTTCTTTTATCTTCGACCTTTGGATTAGGTTGCACTGACCTTTAAGGATGGAGTTTTGGTCTGGTTATCATGATCTATCATCTGAAGACGTTCTTTCTCCTTGTGTAGTAGGATATTGATTAGCTTATCAGCTGATGGGTACATATTACTATCTCCCCTTTTTCATTTGTAGGGAGTGAGCCTACATGAGTTTGGAAACTGCCAAACTGACCAGGATTTTTTGGAAACTAACTTGCATTTTTGTTTGTCTTTCTGAATCTGATTTCCTTTCTAGTTTTCCTTTATCCTGAATTTTCAAGGATTGGAATTTGGTGAAACTCCTATATCTTTTTGCATCAGATGAGATAAATTCAATCCTTTAGTACTTTTCTCTTCAAATGTCAAGAAAAAAGTTTGTTTTGCTTCATAGATGCATCGTTATTATAATATCCATGTATTGTGAATTTCTTCTGGCACAGATAGAGAAATTTTGAAGATAAACATTTTCCTTTTAATATTTGCTAGATGTGGAGCTGCTTTTGGTCTATAAAATGCCATGGGTCCTGGTTTTTCATGGTAAATTTCATAAAACATGATATTCTGTCTCTGTTCTCCGCAGATAGTTGGGGCTTTCTGGTACTTGTTATCTGTGGAGCGTAATGATACATGCTGGCAGAGAGCTTGTAAACGCAGTGGAAAGTGTATCACGAATTTCTTGTATTGTGGAAATCAAAAGATGAAGGATTATGATATTTGGAGCAACATTAGTGAGTCAGTTTTAGGACAAGCTTGCCCAGTGGATGATGATATCAAGAATCCACCATTTGATTTTGGAATCTTCAGGCAGGCTCTGGCATCTGAGGTAGTTTCTTCCAGAAAGTTCTTGACAAAATATTGTTACTGTCTGTGGTGGGGGCTGCAGAATTTGAGGTAATATCCATGCTTGTACATCTCTATACATAAGTTAATCAATGAAACCTTATTATTACTTCATACCTTAAGTTGCTATTATTTAGTCTATTTTACTACCTCCGTCCTAAAAAGATTGAGGTAAACCATACTTGTACATCAGCTATACATATGTAAATCAACCTTATTAGTAAAGTACTTTATAACCTAAGTTGCTACTATCTTACTACCTCCGTCCTAAAAAGATAGTCCTGTCCAAGTTTTATAGTCCATTTATTACACTTGGAAATTCTTGTTGTACCATTGTTTAAAATAAATGGTAATCTCAGTGAACATTAACTAGGGGTGTACAAGGGGAAAACTATTAATACACCCTTTATACAGAGATGGGTTTACTTAGTTTCTCTGAGAAACTGAAGATCAATAGGGTTTTCAAGTATCTTTGGATTATACCTAAAAGTGCTGCAGTAAACAATGTCTGTTATATTGGCGGAATGGGAGGATTTCCCAATTGTTTATAATTGCAATCTGTTGTAGCTTAAAAAATTGGCAGGCTCAAATCACAAGTATCATATCTCAAGAATTGACTTGCTTACGCTAAGCCTCTAATATTTCATGTATTACAAGTCTGATTTAGTTTATCCTCTCAAATTTCTTTTTGCACTTCCTTTTATGGATGGTATTTCTCATTTATTCTTCTCCTTCGCTTCTCTGTCTTCTTTTGTATGTAATGATAAAATATGATGAACTTCTCTGAGTTCTATGGACTACTGCTGGTTTTCTTTTGGAAATATGATCTTCACATGTCCTTTTTGAAACTGAAAATCAAAAGGGTTATGTCAAGTATCTCAGTATGTCTTATCTATCAAAGTCTGACGGTGTATTTCATTGAATTCATCTTATTATTGGATTTCCAAATAATGTTAAACAGGAGTATGTGTTATCTCATTTCATCAAAGATATAATGATTGATTTGGTATACGACTAAATTATTGAAGTCATGCCCTTATTGCAGTGTCACTTAATTTGACAAATCATTCCATGATTAATGGAAAGTTAGCAATCATTGGTTTGAGCCATATATATTGTAATTATGAGTGTATATGGCGTTCAGTTATGTCTTTGGCCACCACTACGGATGTGATTATATTGCTCAGATTTTGGGGAATCTGGAGAGGCCTTTGAAATTACAATTACTAAATAAAATTCCAGTCTCCATATCCTTTTTGCCTGCTCTTTTCTCCAATAAGATGGTCAAAATCTTCCACCTACATTCTTGGCATGCGTCTCTGGAGAATGCATTCATGGATCATGAAAATTTCTATAATACAAGTCAATATTCAAAACTTGCATGTTAAATGGTACTTGCTTCCAAAAATTTAATCATTCATCTTCATGTGCAGTACACTTGGACAAGGACTTGAAACCAGCACTTATCCTGGAGAGTCTATTTTCAGCATTGCACTTGCCATCTTGGGACTAATTCTTTTTGCACTCTTGATTGGAAATATGCAGGTATAGAAGTAATCTTGTGCATTACTCCACGTCAAGTATTTTTTTATTTGTTCTTGTAATTTTTTTCTCTCGTTGTTTGTCCTCCCTTTTGACAGTGTTACTATATTGTTTTGGTTATTATCATTTTGAGTTATTATTGTTGTTGATTATTGTTATTTTCATTTTTGAGTTCATTAATTGATAATCTTCCTCCCACAGTATTGAGTGGAGGAAAAATATTTATTTGTTGTCTATGATGTGAGCTAACCTTGTACAGAATGCCGAAATATAAACGCTGCTTGCTAGATGTGGAAAATAGAGACATAAATGCTGTGCAAAAAAGCCCCGTACCTGTTTGCTACAAATAGTGTTATAGGTTAAACTTGTAAATACATGCAAACAGTATGCAGTCTGGGATTGATAAGTATTTTGTATGTGTTTTGGTGCTTTTTCTGTTTTCCTGCACACATGCTCCCGCACATGCATATTGATATATGTGTGTGTGCATGCATGACTGTGCTTCTTTCTGCACGTGTTCTATTATATGCCGGAATGATCCCTTACTACTAATACTTTTGCCCTGAATCTTTAATTGGGGAGAAATTAAATTATCTTCACCAATTTTCTACATACTACTGAAATTGAGACTAAATGAGAAGTACTTTATGAGAGGGGGCCAGAATACTTCATAAAAGGAAATGCAGATCAGAGAACACCACACACAAACACACACACACACAAACACACACACACACACAGAGGGAGGGAGGGAGTATATATGACGTTTCTTTGCAATATTTGAGCCATATACTACGTAAATTGGCTAAATGGTCTCCCTTTAGATTCCAGATAAGACAACCATCAATATCTTAGTTTTTTGTCAAAATAAACTTAAAAATAATATAAATGTCACTTGGTACGTAACATGAGCTATTTTCCCTTTTTGCATTCTTAGGAAATAATGCCATGATGTAGATTTTTGAACTTGAGTTTGAACTTCTTTGATTTATGATATCAACAATGCAGATCTACCATATCTAAATGCCTCAATTGATGTTGTTTTTCTATTACCACAGACATACCTTCAATCGCTCACTATCCGGCTTGAAGAGATGAGAGTTAAAAGGCGGGACTCAGAGCAATGGATGCATCATCGCTTGCTTCCTCCCGACCTGAGGGAGCGGGTTAGACGCTATGATCAATACAAGTGGCTAGAAACACGTGGAGTGGATGAACAAAGTTTGGTTGAGAGTCTACCCAAGGATCTCAGAAGAGACATCAAACGTCATCTTTGTCTGGCTTTAGTCAAGAGGGTAAAAAAATCATTCTCCATGCCTTCAAATTCTAGGAAAAACGTATTATTAAGTCCCTCTAATTCAAAGTTTCTCTATAATTAGGTTCCTAAACTTCCTGTTTCATTTATCATCTAATTGGTCCTATCAATTTTATTTGTATAAACTGAACCCTTTTTATAGTTTCATTAAAACTAAAATCTGGTCTTCACGTTCAGCCATTAAGTACATGGAACCGAGTTCAACAAAACCGAAAGTACAAGGACTTGATTTTTACAATGGGAATACAGGGACCAACTTAACAGAAATGGAAAGTACAGGGCACAAATATATATTTTCCCCTTAAATCTGTATCTTTAAAAACTGATCATATTTTCGTTATGCATCTACACAAGAGAGCATGATATCTAGTTCACGGAGATGACATTGCAACCAATTTTTGCAGGTCCCATTATTTGAGAACATGGATGAGAGATTACTTGATGCCATTTGTGAGAGGCTAAAACCTTGTCTATACACTGAAAGCACGTACATTGTCCGGGAAGGCGATCCAGTTGATGAGATGATATTCCTCATACGTGGCCGTCTAGAGAGCGTCACGACCGACGGCGGAAGAAGCGGTTTCTTCAACCGCAGTTTACTCAAAGAAGGTGATTTTTGCGGCGAGGAGCTTCTCACGTGGGCCCTTGATCCGAAATCTGGTTCCAACCTCCCGTCTTCTACTCGAACAGTTAGAGCTCTGACTGAAGTCGAAGCTTTTGCCCTAACAGCTGATGAGCTAAAATTCGTTGCGAGTCAATTCCGACGGCTTCACAGTAGACAGGTCCAACACACATTCCGATTCTACTCACAACAATGGCGTACATGGGCCGCTTGCTTTATTCAAGCGGCATGGCGTAGATATTCCAAGAGGAAAGTCCTTGAGCTTAGGAGGAAGGAAGAAGAAGCTGAAGGGTTAAGTGGGGCCAGCAGCAATGCTGGTGGTGGGTCATATAGCATCGGGGCTACTTTCTTGGCTTCTAGGTTTGCTGCAAACGCTCTGCGTGGGGTCCACAGGAACCGGAATCTTAAGAGCGCGAGGGAGTTGGTGAAACTACAAAAGCCCCCAGAGCCGGATTTTACGGCCGATGCAGACTAGGATTGTTGTTAGTTTTGGTTGGATTTTTTAATGGAACTTAGGGAGATCCTAAGGGTGGAAAATGTACAATACTTAAGTGGTGGGTTTGTGAGGATGATACATACAATGATTTTATGTAACTAATGTGTACCTGTTTGATATCTCATAACGAATGTGTAAAAATCATCAGTTAAAGCCTCTTTTTTTGTTGTTTTGTATATTAAATTGGAGTGTGAATGATTTATTAGCACTATTGTGATTAACTCGCCTCCACACTCTCCTGATACCATGATGATAATCAAGGCATGGTTGTTGAAATTTTGAAATATGAATATTGACATTAGGTATGCAATATATAAACATTAGGTTGCGAGATTTTCTGTCTATTTATTTAGATGTGAACAGAAACAGGTCCTTTGTAATTTTTTCATTTTTTTTTATATTTGCATAAAAAAAACTGTTAACATTAAGCCCCTGAGTTAGGTCCTTGAACTTTGATTTCCATCGAGATTTAGTGCATAAAATGATAAAAAGATGCATCAGCCACTAAGGTGTGTAAAACTCACTCTGTAGATTCTCATTTTTCCGCATATGAAAGCATAGGACTCGTCTTAAAATAGAGTATGGAAATCAAGTGTTAATAAAAGAAAATACAAGTGATTCAATAGTTGGAAGTACAGATATGCGAATACCCACCCCTTTAATTTTGACAAGCACATCTTGTATCTAGCCGATTCATGGATTTCTAATATACTTTCCTAACATCATGTCTATGTTGATAAATGGGCCTTTCACAACTTCCAGTACAAAAGTGAAACTTCCCAATTTACCTTCATATAATTGGTCTTAACATTAAAGAGAAGAATGAATCGAAATAATTAGACAAAGCAGACAACTCAATATCTTTTAATTAGTGAGTATCACTCACTTGGAACACTTATTAGATAACAAAGTAGCAGCAAAGTATGTCTATAATTTTGAGAAGCACATGCACGACATAGTTCCAGGATTCAAATACTGCAGATATGCAATCATATTTCTTTTTCAACAGACTAAGGAATGGTCGGAATCGACAAGTATCAAAACTATAAGAATTGTTCAAAAATCCTCCCAAAATGTCTCTGTAAATGTTGTAGCGACGTCGAATAATAATATTACAAAGACTCACTAAGAAATTTTGGCCAAACAAAATCAAAGATGTGTCAACATACACTACGATCCAACTTTCTGAAGAACCTATCAACGATCGCGTTGCTATTTAATCGATCTTTACAGACGAGTAAATCAGCCTTGTGAACCAGAAACACGCGTAGAAACCAATCGTACCGGTCAGAACAAAGAAGGCATACGAACCGATCAACATATACCCGAAATACAAAATGCCCGACACCGGCTTCGAGATATTTAGCTTTGTGAAGAAGTAGAAAACAGCATAAAGGAACAGGTACAAAGCCGATGAACCTGAAGTGAGGTACGATCTCCACCACCACAAGTAGTCCTCACTGCATAGCTGGAAATAGCACAGCACAATGGTGATCTCTGCACATGTCACGATCAAGATAACAAACACGAGGAAGAGGAAACCGAAAATGTAGTAGAACTGATGCAACCATATGGATGTGAGGATGAAGAAGAGCTCGATGAATACTGCACCAAACGGGAGTATGCCTCCGATCAAGATAGAGAAGAATGGGTTCATATACCAGGCCTGCTCGGGTATTTGCCGCGGGATTTTGTTTGTTTTAACTGGATTCTCAATTGCAGGCTTCCAAAAACCTACGTAACTACCAACAAAAACTAGCGGGACGGAGATTCCGAACCACAAGAACACTAATACAAACATGGTTCCAAACGGCACAGCTCCAGAGGATTCCTCACCCCAAATTAGTGCATTCAAGACAAAGAAAACGGAGAAGATGATTCCTGGAAATGTAAAAGCTGTTTGCAGAGTGATCTTCTTCCATTCTGTTCCTTTGTACATTTTGTAGAGACGAGAAGAGGCGTACCCGGCGAAAATGCCCATGAAAGCCCAGAGAAGAAGCATAGCGGTCATTAACCCTCCTCGGTTTGAAGGGGATAGGAAACCGAGTGCTGCGAAGATCATTGTGACTAATGTCATTCCCAAAAACTGAACTCCAGTTCCAACATAGACGCAAAGCCAATCTGCGTTTGTGGGAGGCCTGAAAACATCCCCGTGAACTAGTTTCCACCCAGTCTCTTCTTGGGCTTCTTCCTGAGTCTCCAACTGGTTGTACTTAGAGATGTCACGGTAGAGAGTTCGCAGCATGATCATGGCAAC
Organism: Ajuga chamaepitys; assembly: GCA_958295605.1. Taxonomy (NCBI): domain Eukaryota; kingdom Viridiplantae; phylum Streptophyta; class Magnoliopsida; order Lamiales; family Lamiaceae; genus Ajuga; species Ajuga chamaepitys. The sequence goes on from OY282497.1 coordinate 9,802,416, forward strand.
CATTCCCGAGAGGAAAAGGACGATCATCAAAGAATTGACGATTGAAAACCAATGGATTTGATCGTCTGCCATGTAAAGATAAGTATCCCATCTAGAAGCCCACTTGATATCACTTTCCTACAGCAAGGGACAAGAAAGGGAACGCAAGATGACAATCAATTCCTCCTAGTAAGAGAACAAGTATTCCATCACAGTGAAAAAGAAAATGTTACCTGAAACTCTACATCATATGTGAAGATGATTTCTTTCTTATCTTCAACCTCCTGTGGAGATTCAGAGTTTGTTACTATGCGTTTTGCATGAGCATCACATGTTGTGAGTCGTGTTTTATCATCCCATTTGCCATCATATTCATGCTTAACACTGAACACAAACAAACGCTAACGATCAATAACATTAGAAGATGAGGCAGGAAATTGTAATATTTAGATCAGCGGCATATTACCTAAACTGTTTGACTTCGAAACCCACAATTCTCGCAGCAGCAGTCTCTTCATCCTTGTGAAACTTTACAGTAAAAGCCAAGTGATTGTTGATAAAATATTTCTCTTCCTTTCTCTAAATCCAGGAAAGAGACAGGGAATCAACATCTAACTCGTCATTTGAAAAGGGATATCAACAAACTTTAAATCATTCTTATACTTACTCCAGCATACTGTCCTTTAAAACCAACAGGGAAACCATGATAGTAAACCAAGGAATCTGTATCAGGTCTTCTGAAAGGCAGAACTAGAGGGAGATTATCCAAAATCCTGTTTAAGAAACAATTCAAGCAGACGATTATCATCCATGATTTGGCTTTGAAATGCCATAAAATACCTCGTATTCGGGCTTACATATTAGCTCGATACTCATCATCAATCTTCTCTTTAATTTCTTTTGCCTCTTTCGCGTTAAGTGTAATACGGCAAACGATATTGCACATCTGTGGTTCTCGCATCTTAAACTGCATAAATGAATTTCAATTAAAAGATGGTTCTTTATGCATGATCTGAGGCTTCTGAGCATCAACTGAATGCAGGAAGATATGGATTGAATTCATTATCAATTACAAAATGTGAAAAGGAACAGAACGAAACAAAGGAAGGGCCAAGAGAGACAGACCACATAGGGAGAGTTCTCAATACGATCACCACGAAGAATTTCCCCAAGATTCTCAGCACTGTCCACAATCTTCTCTGGTTTACAGTAAGGAAGGGAATAATAGGAGTAAGGAAGTTGAGTTTTTACGGAGGTCAGTTTATTCACTTTCACCTTCAGAAGATCACCCTACGTCAAAGAAACAACAAGTCAAACTATTTGCGCCACACAAAATATATCAGGAAGGCAAAAGCAGTGGTAGATATGTAGTTTTTGATAGAAAAAAAAAGGGGTTGAGAAACAAGCTCTGATATATGTAATTGCTTACATGTAGGTCACATAGTTGACAGTAACTAAAAGACTGAAGCTTTTTTCTTATTACACTATGTCAAATAGTTGAGCTCCAAATATTCTATCATGATTTATTAGTCAGATAGAAAAGTCACATGTATCATACGGGACTTTATACTACATAACAAGCAAATGAGACATAAATATTGCCTGCAAAACTTGAGGTCCAAGAATATTGTTTTCAATATATCTCTTCATCATTACAACTAATGTATTTAACTTTCAAGTTTGTTCCACTCATTTCGAGAAAATCATTAAATTGTAAATATATGCATAACTATACCCCTAAAAAGACCCCCTTTCATTTAGTGTATAAGCCTCTAAGGGGGAGATAAGCAAAATCTCTCTAATACCTGCTATGTGTATGTCCAGCTGTGAGGAGATGGAGGAAAGTGTTTCCATTCAAGATAAAAAAAACTGGATAATCTATTTTCACTCTCCCCCTAACTGAATGATTCTAATCAATGTGACTTAAGTTTTTCAAAATCCAACTCTTTAAAGTTTTTCTAGAGCTAATGGATTGTACATTGGAGTTTGAGCAGAGATATACAATAGAATCCTAGGATAGGATGAGCGAGTAAACCGGAAAGAAGATGAGTGGGATTGTGTGAAAGAGGATGCTGATTTGAGCAAGAGGGGTACAGACCTACATGAAGATTTAGTGTAAGCTTATTATTTGGGCTGCTGGACTCGTTGATATTTGAGAAACTGCCACTTCAAATTTGGCTGCAGTTTTCATTACTGAAGTGAACAGACAAAGAGTCCCCTTCCATTACAAATGTTTATTACCTATCTTTGTAAATTATACAAACACCAACTACTGCTGATTCTAGACATTGTAATTAGGGAAATACAGCTTAGAACAGATACATTTCACATATTGTAAAGAGTGAGATGTTTTAGAATCTTTCTTTAGGAAGGAACTCAACAAAATGGAGAATCGCCATTGACTTCAGTAAACTGCTGAAAATTATCAACCTCTAGCATTCTTCAACGTGGTAGAACACAGAATCAACCACAAAACCCCAGCATTTCATTCAAAGCTCATCAGATTCATTCATAAGCACATAATCATAGAACAATATGAGATCTATCACTAAAATAAATTAATCAACAAAATGGAACTGCAGAACACCTAATAAAACTTCCGCACACAGTGACACACTCCAAGGTACATAAAATGCATGCGATCCATGGATAATTGGTTACAGATAGTCAGGTACGATAAAGGAACGTAGACAAACACCAAAAGCACCTTGAGAAAATCCTGGGGAGCGACCCCGGGGAGGTAGAAGGAGTGAACGGTGTTGATGTAGTGGAAGAGCGTCAAACAGACGTACAACCATATCGCGTGAGGCATTCTCCCCACGACAGCCATTTTCTCCGATTGAAGATCCGATTTCCCAGATCTACGCGCCGCACCAGCTGGCTCTCTATCACTCTAAATATATATATGTATATGTATATGTATGTGTGAGAATTGAATAGCACGGCAAGAACGAGGAGGAAACTGCAAGCAAAGTGACAATCCAACTGGTGACGGAGAGAGGTAGGAGTTTCACAGTTTTGCAAAAGCAGATCGCGGCCGTAGGATTGGGTTCGATTGGATCTGACGGATGATATTATTCCGGACTTAATTTTGACCAACATAACTTAATCAAATCAACTACTCACTAATTCTCAGTTGCTAATGTGGTCTCAGACTTTCACCCGTTTAGGCCGTCTATATCAACAATCTACCACAGTTCAACTTATTAATAAAATATTCATTTTTCTTATTTATATACATAATTTACTTCACAATTTAAAAAATTTAGTTTTATAATTTATCAACAACTCAATATTTTAATAAATATTAATTTTTTTTATCCAAATATATAACATATTTCCCAATAAAACTAATATTTTTGCTACGGAATAATAATTGCGTATTAATTTTAGCGCTCTTTCTAATATACTTGAAGGAAAAAAAATTATTTTAATTCCGCAATTACAATAAAGTAATTTTTTTTCATGCACTTAAAATAACATGCTAACATAATAACTAATTAAAATTGCAAAAGTTGAATTATGAAATTGAAAAAAATGAATTAAGCTACAAATACATGTGAGAAAAGAGATAACATTAGGCTCTATTTATAAAGTGAAAAAAATAAAGAGCTTCACATTTTAATTCAAAATATGTCAACATTATGCTCTACTTGTAGAAATAAAATAAATAAGAATTTCGATAAAAAAAATTAATTTTTTAAAATATAAATTATGTCATTTATTTATCATTAAACTATATACAATAAATAATTTAATACAATCAATGAAATATTAGCATCTAGCAGGTTGTGAAATGGGATTAGGTTGTGGAATGGGTTGGTTGACCAACCCAAACCACAATCGGTCGTGCTTTCTTTTATCATTTCTAATTTTTTTTTTAATCTTTCATTGTCTGTTTCTTACGACCTTAATCTGGGGTCATTGATAATCCTAGTCTTAGTCTTGTGGTGTGGGCAACGGGTTTCCGATCCAAACCCACAATCTATACAATATGAGCACCAATTACACACATTTAAATCATGGTAAAAAGATACTAGTATTTATATTTAAAAGTATTACATATTTTGAGTAAATATATCATGGTAAAAATGTATTAATATTTATACTTAATGTATCACTTTGTCATGAATGGAGGCTGAGTTGGCAAGAGTAAATGAGCTGAGCTGGAGATATGAGTTGGTAGAAAAGGTTAGAGTAAACGACACCGTATTGATCTTAAAATGCTACAACTATTAAGAGAGCATGAAACCATTTTCAAAAGTCGTTGTAACAGTAAATGTAGTTAAAAGAGAGACAACCACCATTGTACTCATCATTCTGAAAAGTTAATAGAAATCTTTGAGAGAAAGTCTCTCTTCTTTGTTACAATCATTACATCTGGTATCTAGAGCCAGCGATCACATCATGAATGCTGCTAATCGCAAGGGATTACGGGATGTCCATGCCGAGAAGCAGAATGGATAATCATGTGGAGAATCTAGAAAACTAAGTGGCACATAAATTGTTGAAGGAATCCATCCAGTCACAAGTAGACGGAAGAGCATCCGAAGTCAAAGAAGGGTTCAAGAGGATCGAAGAGATGCACTGCAACCTGCAAACGGAAGGAATAAGGGCCAATTCAGCTGCACCAACCATGAATCAGTCTCCTGCAGTCCAAAATTCACATTATTTGCACGTGGCCTCTGCAAATAGAGCAAGGAACGGCATGAATGAATCAAATGGAGGAGGTAAGCCACATTATCCTGAATTTGATTTCCCCAAATTTAATGGAGATAACCCTAGGCAGTGGATTAGGAAATGCAGTAAGTGTTTTTCGATATAATCTTATGAGGGAAGTAGATAAGGTAATGACTGCGACAATGAGTATGAAAGGGGTAGTAATTTTGGTTTGGGGAATATGTGGAAGGGAATGAGGAGATTGGATGGGATGTGTTTACAGAATTAATAATAGATAGAATTTCTAATGCTAAGAATGAGAATATGGTGAGTTAATTTAACAAACTAAGGTAGGAGAGTGGAGTTCAAGAGTATATCATGAGATTTGAGGAGTTTAAATCATTTATGGTGGCTACTAATTCCGCCTTGAATGTATCATATTATACCAATAGTTCTATTGGTGGGCTCCAGGAAGAAGTGGGAAAAATGGTGGAAATGTTGAAACCCAAGAACTTGATTGAGGCGATGCAAGTGGCGAAGAAACAAGAGTTGTATCTTAGCTCATAAACCAAGGGCCAGAAAACAGTGAACAAGGGTGAGTAAATAAGTAATCGGACTTAGTCGTTGTTTGGTAGCCCATACATGTTATCTAACGTAAATTTAGGGGCTCGTTAGATCTCCTTGATTAGCCCATATATATTGTCTGCCCAAATTGAAGAGATAGTATATATGGATTTCAACAGTACCCAAGATAAGACAATTTTATCTCAAAAATACCTCTGGATATTTTTGTAACACAAAAAAGAAATATTTTCTTGCACAGAACCCTATGAAATTTAATGAATGTGTTTAAATTTTATGTGGTTAATGTTATGATTATTAAGTGAACCTAAATATTCAATCTATCAACCTTAACTAGTTGATGTCTAGTAATTTAACGAAGGACGATAGTCTGCAACATCCTCCTTTAGGTAATCATAATGTTCACATAGTCTTTAGGTAAGTGTTAGTTTGTTGTTTTGTCTTGCAAGAAATTGGTCTTGTATGGTCTAGTGAATTAATCGTATTTTATGAGTTAGTGTATTCAAACTCATTCTGCTTGTCTTTTCATTCATTTTGAAACATGGGGTATGTCTTTTCGGTCTAAGCTTATTTTGTGATATTAAAGAAAGTTTATGGAAAAAAATTATAATCAGCGAAAGAAAAAAGATGATCAGAAAGTTAGGTTATGTTATTTCCCTTTGCAGTTATCGTTTATTAAAAAGCCTAATTATTTTGCCAGTGTTTTATCATTATTAGGAGGGTATAACTGTATATTCATTTTCTTATCTAGTCTTAGCTAAATTATTCTATGGGCTATCAAACAGATGATAGTATATATTAAGACATATAATACACCCTACCAAATGAATGACATGTTATACTATAAGGCTATTAAACTATCGCATGATAACAACTAACCCCTTATCTTAACAAGCCTACCTAATGAGCCCTTAGTAAACAGATAGAAGAGGGCAGTGATAAGATTATACCAGTCAAGAAAATGACACCAGAGGAGATTGACATCGGAAGGAAAAAGAATCTATGCTTCAAGTGTGATGAGCCATATCATTTTGGTCACAAGTGCAAGAAGTTGTTTGTAATCATGGCTGAGGATGATGAGAAACAAGAAGAACTGATTATGAAGGTTAAAGAATCACATGTTGAGGAACTCTTAGTTTCTGTACACGCGTTAGCAGGGTAGGTCACTCCAGATACGATCAAGATAGTAGGAAAAGCTGGAAAGCACAAGTTGATTGTGCTAATTGACTCGGGCAGTATCAAAGTTTCATTGATGCCTTGGCTGTGAAGAGAATAGGAGGAGTCATTGAGCAAACCAGGCCTCTGTTGGTTACTATGGCAGATGGGAGCAAGATAGTGTGATACCAGGTATCTTTAATTAGAGTGGGAAATGAGAAAATGTAAATTTATCTCCTCATTAAAAGTGTTAGGGTTGGGGGGTGTGATATAGTGATAGGTGTAGATGTGTTGAGATAGTTTGGGCCAATCACACTTGATTTTAAGAAAAACATACTACAATTTAAGAAGGGGGAAAGAGAAGTCACTCTACAGGAGATGCAACAGAAGTCACATTAAAATCTATAATTGGGAAACAATTTGCCAAAGCATACTGAAAAGGAAAAAGGGTAGTGTTTTCATGCTTATATTCAATTAGTGTTGTGGAAAGTGAGGTGCATCAAACAGAGAAGCTTCTGGGAAAGTATCCAAGGGACCCACATTTGGAGCCATTATTGATGGAATGTGCTGAGGTGTTTAAAGAACCACAATGTTTGCCACCAACAAGAGGACATGACCACTAAGTGGAGTTAAAAGATGGGGCTAAACCTTTTAAAATACCCTCATATAGATATCCATATCTACAGAAGTTAGAAATAGAGAAGCTAGTTCAGAGATACTTAAATCAAGGATAATTCAATACATCGAGAGCTCTTTCTCTTCCCCTGTGTTGTTAGTAAAAAAGAAGGATGGGACTTGGAGATTTTGTGTGGATTACAGGAGATTGAATGCCACAACGTTGAAGTATAACTATCCAATACCATTGATTGATGAACTATTGGATGAGCTAGGGCAATCTAAAGTGTACTCAAAGATTGATTTAAGGGATGTCTATCATCAAATCAGGATGAGAGAGGAAGACATCCCTAAGACAACCTTTGTCACAATTTTTGGCCTGTATGAATTCAAGGTTATGCCATTTGGATTGACAAATGCACCTGCCACATTCCAAGAGCTAATGAATTCAGTGTTTAGGGAGTATCTCAGGGAATTTGTACTAGTATTTTTTTATGACATTCTCATTTACAGCAAAACAATGGAAGATCATGGCAAGCATGTGAAAGTGGTGCTTGATAAGACGAGAGAGCATCAACTATATGCAAAAGCATCCAAATGCGGTTTTGGTAGAAGCAAGTGGAATATTTTGATCAGTGAGCAATGAGTAGCAACTGATCCCATGAAAACTAAAGCAATGGCAGATTGGCCTGTTCCAACGTCAATGAAGGAGCTGAGAGGTTTTTTTGGGACTCACTGGATACTTTAGGAAGTTCATCAAAGGACATGGCATGATGGATAAATATCTAACAGATTTGATGAAGAAAGGACAATTCACATGGAATCTACAAGCAGATGTTGAGTAGTTAAAAAGGCTTATGGTGAACACACCAGTATTACGGCTGCCAGACTTCAATCAAGAATTCATAATGGAGAACGTTGCTTGCTGCAGTGGCACATGAGTAGTTCTTCTCCAAGGCAAACATCTCATTGCCTACTTGAGCAAGGCTCTGAGTATTAGGAATTTGGGCATTCCATTTACGAGAAGGAGTTCTTAGCAATTATTCTAGCCGTAGAGAAATGGAAGGCATACTTACTACATCAAAAGTTTATTATCAAGACGGATCAATAGAGTTTTAAATACCTATTGGAACAAAAGTTTCCATACCTTTCCAACACAAGTCCGTGACTAAACTTCTAGGCTTCAATTTATTAGAGGAGTGAAAGATTCAATAAGGGGGGAATCCGGTGGTGCAAGAGCAAACAGTACATCTAGCTACAAATCCATGGGATGTGCCAATGTACTCCTAAACAAGTGGATATTGAGACATAAGGACAAAATCTATGTAGGAGCTACCACTGACTTAAGGGATAAAATTATATGGTATATGCACGAGTCAGCAAAAGGGGGTCACTCTAGTCAATTGGGAACTTAGCACATGGTTAAAACACTATTTTGGTGGCTCGGAATGAGGTAAATGATTCACTTTTCAGTGTCTTCTTGCCGTACTTGCCAAATAAGAAAGCATGACTATCACTAACCATTGGGTTTATTGCATCCACTGCCCATTCCAAATAGAGCTTGGAAGGGTATAGCTATGGATTTTATTACACAACTACCAAAGTCTGATGGGAAGGAGGTGATTTGGGTAGTCGTAGACAGGTATTCGAAGTATGCACATTTCGTAGCACTTCAACATCCTATAGCAGCATCTAAACTGGCCCACATTTCCATAGATTCTATATACAAATTATATGGTCTTCCAAACTCAGTTATTTCAGACAAAGATACACTGTTCACAAGCACATTTTGGAGACAGTTTTTAAAGGTTGTGGGGGTGTCACATTTGCTGAGTACACCTTATCGTCCTCAAACGGATGGACAAATAGAGAGGGTGACACAATGCTTGGAGGCATATCTGGGATGCATGTGTGGAGTTGACCCAAAGCAGTGGGCCAAGTGGTTGCCCATGGCAGAACTATGGTATAATAGCAATTAACATTCTAGCTTGCAATTAACACCTTTTGAATAATTATATGAATATAAGCCAATTCATTTAGCATTTCACTCGGATGTTCCTTCAAATGTGGTGGGAGTGGAGGTGACTTTAGATGAACGATAAAGAGTACAACAATAGCTGAAATATTGTCTGGAACAGGCTTAGCATAGAATGAAACAACATGCAGATAAGCATCGGAGAGAAAAAGTGTTTGATGTGGGAGATTGGGTGTATTTGAAGATGGAACCTTATCGAAAATTCTCCCTACATAAAAGTAGGATGTGGAAGCTAAGCCCCAAATATGCAGGGCCCTTCGAAGTCGAAGAAGTAGTTAGTTCGGTCGGATATAAGCTTAAATTTCCGGCGGGAGTGAAGATTCATCAAACTTTCCATGTTTCTATGCTTAAGCAACGAGTAAGTCGTGGAGATAGAGTTATTCAGACATTGCCCGAGTTCGATAACGAGGGAAAGGTTATCGTGCATTCAGTTCGAGTATTAGACAGAAGGTTGGTGAAGAAAAACAACTGACACACAACACAACTGCTCGTACAATTGGCACAAATGCTTGATGAGGAGGCCACCTAGGAGGATTATGAGTTGATGTGAAGCAGCTAACGACTTAAGGTCAAGCCGAGTGTGGGGAGGGGGGTATTTGTCATGAATGGAGACTGATTTGGCAAGATTACATGAGTTGATCTTAAAACGCTACAACTATTGAGAGAGCGTGAAACCGTTTTCAAAAGTCGCTGTAACAGTAAATGTAGTTAAAAGAGGGAAACCCACCATTGTATTCGCCATTCTAAATAGTTAATATAAATCTTCAAGAGAAATTCTCTCTTCTTTGTTGCAGTCATTACACGCTTGTTTTGGGTTTACCTAGAACAAATAATACATTTAAGTATAAACCATGATACTCAACCGGGATTGCGCAGTGCAACTAGTGCACATGAAACTTTGCTATACAATATATGTTGTATATTGTAAAACATTTGTATATCAAGATCTAGCGGGGTTCCCGATCCCACAATATGTATTTTACCTATATTAAAAATAATTGAGTATAAAGGTTCCGTTTATTTTGTTTGGTTAGGTTAGTTTAAGACTATTCATCCAATATTATAAAACGTTTACTTAGTAGGATAATTTGATGCTGAATATCAGAGGGGTCTGGATTTTTTTTGCCAAAATCAGGATAAATGTGGGATATGAATCTCACCTTCGCACCTGAGATTATTTATCATCCCTCTCTTGATAACTAGGTAATTACATATATGCCGGCACTTTTAATTCAAATACATATTCAGCGGACATATTTGGTATTCTGTATCAATCTTATGCTATATACTACAAAGTAAACACTGGTTAATTAAATAGTGATAAAATTATCCTTCTCAAATCCATGAAAGTGAACACTTGACAAAATTACAAATTTTATCACTATTTTGCCAATTATCCAAATTCCTTATCAATATAACGTAATCTCAACAGACAAAGTAAATGGAGTCTACAGGAATAATTTTTTTTTGACCTAATTGATAAATTTTTTTTATAAATAAATAACAATTTTTTGTAGCGCTATATGTCTATCTGAAAACGTCTATTATTGAACGTACTTTGTAAATTGTATAAATGTAATGCTACTTTCTTTTTCTTTTCCTTTTTTTGAGCAAATCTAAAGCTACCTTCTCTTTTCTCCGAAATGGATTCATCTTTAATACCTTACGACACTACCTAATAATTCAAAAATAGCATATAACCCAACACATTATTTTTTAAAAACAAATTATACAAATCACACCCAATTCAGCTTAGAAAAAACATAAGATTTAAAACTTACGGAATAGTGTCCCTCTTAATCTAGTCAGCACTCTCAAATACCTATTCTGATATGAGCTTGTTACGCTTTTGTGCATAGATTTTTTTCTTGTTCAAAGTTACATTTCTTAATCTACTTAATAGAATGACACCTTTAAGAAAAAAATAACTCGATTCATGGGATCATGGATAATTTTTCACGCATTCATCCAACTCTCAACAAACATGTTCTAGAAAAATGAAAAAAACCAACGTATACAAACACATCTATCATATCTATTTTCCACAAAAAAGAAAAAAAAAAAAGGATAAGAAAAAGGGAAAAAAATTTATCTATCACATTTGGGAAAGGACATAAAATTTAACCAACTTATCAATTAATATCAAAACTATCACTTTAATACTATTCACGCCACTCTTTTTTTCTCTCTCTCCTCTCTCCTCCTATTCTATTTTCCAGAATTTTTTCTCCCTCTTCTCCATTGTTTCTCTCTCTCTTCTCCATTTCAAAATTTCACAATTTTCTTTGAAGATTTATGACATATTTGGGATTTTTCTATTTCGTTTTTCTCTTTTCCTTTCTCTCTATCTCTTTAATGGAAGATTTGTCTAGTCGACAACAAGATATATCATGACACGATTTTTTTTTTTTTTTTTTATGACACAAAGAGTATTAATCATGACACGAGTAGTAATATAATATTCTGACGTCGTATCGCTGCCCCCTAATATCTAGCAATTGTTTATTCTCACGTCGTGCCAAGGTATATCATGACACGAAATATATTTTTTTATGGCACGAAGTGTATTAGTCATGGCACGAGTACTAATATAATATTCTGATGTCGTGTCGCTGCCCCCTAATATCTAGCAATTGTTTATTCTCACGTCGTGCCAAGGTATATCATGGCACGAGATATATTTTTTATGGCACAAAGTGTATTAGTCATGACACGAGTAGTAATATAATATTCTGAAGTCGTGCCACTGCCCCCTAATATTTAACAATTGTTTATTCTCACGTCGTGCCAAGGTATATCATGCCATGAAATATATTTTTTCTAACACGAAGTGTATTAGTCATGACACGAGTACGCAATATCATTTCTACATATGCCACTAATATCTAGTAATATAATATTCCGACGTCGTGCCGGTCGTGCCATGTTGAAGTTAAAAAATGAAAGTTTGAAAACGACAATGACGTCTCTCTATAATGAAGAGAGAAGAGAGAAAAAGAACTGAAAATGAAGTCTGCAAAAAAGAAAGGAGGAGAAAGAAGGGGAAAATGTACAAATAATTAAAGAGGAGAGATAAATGAAAGTGAAGGAAAAGATGAGTTTGCAAACAGAGGTGGGAGTGAGGTGAGAGTGAAATGAGCACAAAAAAACAAAAAGTGATAGATTTAATATGTTTTTGCAAACTTGATACTCCCTCTGTTCCGGTCTAATTGGCCTACCTTGGCCGAGCACGAAAATTAAGAAAAAATAGATTTTGTGGAATCTTTGACTTTTTCCAAGGTGAATATTAATGGTGGAGATTTTGAGGATGAAGATTGTGAGAGAAATTTGTCATTTATGAGTTGATCAATTAGATGGGGACAAACAAAAACGAAAGGTAGACCAATTAATTCGAGACGAACGAAATATATTTTATATGTTTGTTACCGAAAGTAATGGATTTGGGGATTTTCACTAAAAAAAACAGCACCGTTCGAATTTGACATGAAATCGGGCCGGGCCGGACCGAACCGAGTCTGATATGGGTCTGCCCGTTACCCAAGTCCCTCACTCATACAGTCACACTACCACGCGCCGCCTGCGATCTTCTTAACTGCCATCTGCCACCACCTTCAGTCTCCCCCGCACCAACCTTACGGGGTTAGTCTCTCTCCCTCTCTCAATAGCAGCTTTAAACTTACCAACCCCAAATCCTTCGTTTTTGCGTGTTCGATTTCAAACACCATGAAAACCCTTTCACAACTGCGCAGATTCTCTACATTCCTTAACACAACCAAACCCCACCTCAAAACCCCCATTCAATCCTCACTTCCATTTAATTCCAAAAGGAATCCCCTTCTATTACCTCATAGAACAATGCCTGAAGCCAGGGGTCAAGATTCGGATTTCGTAAACATAGCGCACAGTCATTTGATTAATTCCGAATGGGATAAACTAGATAAAGTAGCCTCCGGTTTGACCCCATTTAGGGTTAAGCACATTTTGCTGAAAACCCGAAAAGATTACGTGCTTTCTCTTGAATTTTTCAAGTGGATTGACCTCAAGAATCCCCAATTGAACACCCTTGATGTAGTTTCCTTCATTCTCCACATTTTAACGAAGCATCATAAGTTTAAATCCGCGGAGTCAATTCTGCGGAGAACTCTTGTTACTGGCTTGTCTGATTTGGATTTTCCAAGAAAGGTTTTTGAGGCTTTGGTTTACTCATACAAGATGTGTGAGTCATCACCGCGTGTTTTTGATGCATTGTTCAAGACTCACGCGCATAATAAGAAGTTTAGAAATGCTTCCAATTGTTTCAGTTGGATGAAGGAGTATGGTTTTTATCCCACTGTCGAGTCCTGTAATTCATATCTAAGTGCATTGAGTAGTTTGGATCGAAGTGATATTGTGCTCTCGTTTTATAAGGAAATGTGTAGGTGTAAGATTTCTCCGAATGTTTATACGCTCAATATGGTTATTGGTGCTTATTGTAGAGTTGGAAATTTGGATTTGGCACTGCAGATGTTTAAGGAAATGGAAGGAATGGGAATTGCTCGTAGTGTTGTTTCGTATAATACTTTGATCGCAGGGTATTGTAATAAGGGTCTTTTCAGCAGTGCTTTGAAGATTAAGAATGTGATGGAGAAGGACGCGGTTCAGCCAAATGATGCCACGTATAACACGCTTATGAATGCTCTATGCAAGGAGGGGAAGTTAAACGAAGCAAACAAGCTTTTCAGTGAAATGAGACGAATGGAAGTGGTCCCTACAACTGTAACGTATAACATATTGATCAACGGTTATAGTGGAACTGGAAGAAGTGAGATGGGGATGCGGCTGTTTGACGAAATGTTGGTGGCTGGTGTTGAGGCCAATATTTTGACTTATAATGCTGTGATTTTGGGTCTTTGCAAGGAGGGTAAGACAAAGAAAGCTGCATACATGGTGAAAGAACTCGATAGTAAAAAAATGGTACCTAATTCTGCAACCTTTGCTGCTCTTATTACTGGACAATGTGTAAGAAATAATCCGGGGCGTGCATTTCAGCTCTATAGATGTATGGTTAAGAGTGGTTGTCGGCCCAATGAAACGACATTCAAGATGCTAATATCTTCTTTTGTTAAGAATGAGGATTATGATGGAGCAGTTGAGGTCCTGAAAGAGATGATCGGAAGGGGTATATCTCCTGATTCGGAAATGTTATCTCGTATTTTCAATGGACTTCGGCAATGTGGTAAAGAGGGGTTGGCCAGTGACTTGTTGAAGGAGATTGAGTGTCGAAGGGTTATGCTTATGCCCGAGGGTTTTGGTACATCCGTAACATGATTTGTAAGAAAAGCTACTGCAGTAAAGAAAGTTTGATGTTTATATATGCTCACCATCTGCTATTATCATCATATTATCTTTCTACTTTGTGAATCTACTGAATTGCTAATAACTCCCTTGAACTTTGTCGCTGGCACAACTTCAAACAAGAAAGAGGTTTGTCAATATGTTTCTACTTGGCCAAATTCCCTGTTTTTCGTAAGTAACATGATGTCACCTTGGCCCTCAGTCGAAAATAATTACAGTTTATGTTTGTGGCTTTTTCTGTGTCATGCATTGTCTTTTTAATATCAGCAAGCTTGTGACCACTTCTTTCCTCATGACATAAGTTTATATTGAAGCCATTAAGTGTCTGTTGAAACTAACATTTGAATTTAGTTTTCCTAAGAGGGTTGTTGAGCCTGGCCTAGTCGAGGGTTCTTGGAAAAGGTTGAACGAGTAGCCATCGTTGATAAGCGAAGAACAAAAGATAGCAGTTGCATCAGGGAGCACTGCACCGACGAATAAGATGCTCTCACAGTATAAATTCATGAGCTTATATCAAAATCTTCAATTTAATTTTATGTATTCTGTAATTCTGCAGCCTTTCCACCTTCAACTGGAAGTGCTTTAGAGGAGAAATTCTCAAGATTGGGCTGTGATGGCTTTCTGGGAGGGCAGGGTGGTACATTGGTACTCGCACTGAGGTTTTTATGCCTGGAGGGTCCCGTGTTCAGGTGTGGTGAAGGCGAAAACAATCCACTTTTTAGGTGTGAAGATATTTTTACGAGTAACAGCCCGCGGATCGTAACACAAGTATCCCTAAATAAATCATACCAAAGGGAAGTGGAATCACGGAATTTTGTTTGTGTTTAGGTTGCCTGCAAATGGTGATTGTTTGGATCAATCTGAATTAGGATTCACGACTTCCATTTTAAACGGATTAAATTTCACTATCACGTGGGTCGATCTAAAATTCATATTGAATTAAAAACATTGGCACTTGATATCATCAATCCACGAAAACTGAGGGTATATTTGTTTTGAGTTATCCTCAATTCATTGAGAAAATATATAATTCTTTCATCCAATAGTAACTCAATATTTTCCAACTTTAATCAAACATATCCTAAATATGTTTGTCCTACTCAGGAGGAAGGAGAGAGAAGTACAAATGCTTAAATATTATGCTTTAAAACTAAAAAAAGGATCGTTCTTTTTTTGGTTAACCAATGAAAAGAATATTATACTAGGAGTATATTTTCTACTAGGGAAAACCCCCAAATGTATCACTTTGTGTATCAAATGTATAAAATTTACCAACATTGTAAAAATGTATTAAATTTAGCATTTTTTGTTTTTTTGTGCACATCTCACTCTCACCCCCCTCCCACCCCCCTCCGTCTGCAAAATGTCATCTCCCATCTTGTCAATCACCTTTTTTTCTCTCTCCTAATTAATTGCGTTTACCTTTTTCCTTTATCTCTCCTTATTTTTTCTACAGACATCATTTTCACTCCTCTCTCTTTCTTCTCTCTTCATTTTACAGACACCATTGCCATTTTCAAGCTCTCAATTTTTAATTTTCAACATGGCATGATCGGCACGATTTCAGAATACTATAACATTAGACATTAGTAGCACGCGTAGAAATAATATTTTGTAATCGTATCATGATTAATATACTTCGTGCCATAAAAAACCATATCGGGCCATGATATACCTTGGCACGACGAGATAATAAACAACTGCTAGATATTAGGGGGCACGAGTAAAACTTTTTTGTGTACTCGTGCCATCATAAAATACACAGCGTGCCATGATAAGTATTACTCGTGCCTACTAAAATGCATCTTCTTCTCCGTTGAGCCATCGAAGTTGCAGACTTGCAGCAACGACGGAGATGATTTCCCAAGTCAGAAACTCCACCGCAATATATTCCGTCACTTTAAGACTGCAGTCGAGCCTGTGGGCAGATCCGTCTCCGCCTGGACATTTCCGTCGCCGCCTCTATATTTTTTGGTTGAGAATACTTTGTAGAAATTGTGCTTCCTCCATTAATGAAACAAAAAGAAAGAGAGAGAAGAGAGAGAAAGAGTGAATGAGGGAGAAGGCTAAAAGCCTGACATGAGGGAAAGAGGGGGCAGGGGAGAGTGAGAGGAATAGTAGCAAAGTGTTAAATTTGATATTAATTGAAAAGGTTGCTACTTTTTATATGTCTCTTAGGAATAGTGCTAGATAAAAAATTCTCCCTTTCTACTACTACTATTATTGTTGTTGTTGTTGTTGTTGTTGTTGTATTATTATTATTATTATTATTATTATTATTATTATTATTATTATTATTATTATTATTATTATTATTATTATTATTATTATTATTATTATTATTATTATTATTATTATTATTATTATTATTATTATTATTATTATTATTATTATTATATTTTATTTTATTTTATTTTTCACCGCGTAGCGTCTGTCATTAGTAGAGATGTCAATAAGGGCCGGTCCGATCCTACTCAACCCAAGCCCTTAAAAGCCCAGGCCCTAAAGGGACAGGCTAAAAACCCTCATGCTATAAGGGCTTTGAAAATCTAGGCCCAACCAGGGTCGGGCCAGGTCAAACCCTTTAAGTTCATGTATTTTAATTTCTTTGTTATCATTCTCAAATTTCATAATTAACATGTTTAATTTTTACCGAGAAAATTGTTGTTAAAATTTTTTAAAGTACAAGTATTCCATTCTCTTCTAATATATATGTTGGGGTTTCTAAATATACTGTTTTGTATAACATACGACACGATATATTTAAGAATCCCAACATACATATTCAAATGCTAGCGGAAATATTAGGGAACGTGAATGCAATATTATAGAAGAAAATGTGAACTAAAGTATTAGAGTCGAAAGAGTAACGGAAACTTAAAAACTCATTGATTACATGAAACTCTAAATTTATTTATGAGATATCGTATATAATATATTTATGAGATATATCATATATATATATATATATTATATATATTTTGTATAAAGTATAGGGAAAATTGGTAAAAATATCCCGTAAATTTGCCCTAATTAAGAAAATATCCTTTATGTTTGGCACTTAATGAAAATGCCCTCTAACTTTCAAAATATTGGTAAAAATGCCCCGCCACCGGCTACAGCCAGTTACCCATCCGGTGACGGGCTTATGTGGCATTTTTTATCTGATGTGTCTTTTAATATTTTGTTTTTACTGCTGATTTGGCTTAATTTGTTGATGAAGGTGGTGTGTTTTTTAACCCAGAACTGTAGTTCATCCCCCTCCCCTCCCCCTTCCCCTCCCCTGTTTATCCCTTTTAACCCACGCCGCTGCTCCACCTCGGCAGCACGTCGGCGACGCCGTAGACGGCGGAGAAACCGGAATTAGATCCTTGAATTTTGTGTATATGTGTGTATAAATATATATATGTATGTATCTATATATTGGGAATGAAGAAGAAGAAGAAGGAGGGGTTACAGGTTTGGGGCTGGGTGTTGGGGGGGAGGGGGGGCGGGTTCGGGAGCACTCCACCACGGCAGCACGTCGGCGACACCGTAGACGACGGAGAAACCGGAATTAGATCCTTGAATTTTGTGTATATGTGTGTATAAATATATATATGTATGTATCTATATATTGGGAATGAAGAAGAAGAAGAAGGAGGGGTTACAAGTTTGGGGCTGGGTGTTGGGGGGGAGAGGGGGGGGGGGGGGGGACGGGTTCGGGAGCACTCCACCACGGCAGTACGTCGGCGGACACCGTAGACGGCAGAGAAACCGGAATTAGATCCTTGAATTTGTGTATATGTGTGTATAAATATATATATGTATGTATCCATATATTGGGAATGAAGAAGAAGAAGAAGAAGAAGGAGGGGTTACAGGTTTGGGGCTGGGTGTTGGGGGGGAGAGAGGGGGGGGAGGGGGGCGGGTTCGGGAGCAGGTGGGGGTGGGGGTGGGGGTGGTTCTGGGGGTGGGGGCTGGGAATAATATAACCTTTTTTATAATAATATTATATATTTTTATATTAATATATTTATTTATAAATATCAATACTAAATATTTTCGAATTTTCTGTCTATTTTATAATGTAGATTATAACTTAAAATAATATACTAAGAACACATAAGAAAAAAAATCGCCACATCACTCTTTAACCGCCACATCAGCCTTTGACCGATTGACTTACTTGCTATAGCCGGTGGCGGGGCATTTTTACCAATATTTTGAAAGTTAGAGGGCATTTTCATTAAGTGCCAAACATAAAGGATATTTTCTTAATTAGGGCAAACTTACGGGATATTTTTACCAATTTTCCCTAAAGTATATAAATAAGGGCCCTCAGGGTCGCCCTACCTAACCCAGTCCAAGCCTTAGTAGGCTCGAGGGCTGAAAAGGATCGAGCTAAAAGCCCTTAAGCTATATGGACCTGTAAAATTGAGGCACAACCCTAGTATTTTTAGGGTCGAATCAGAACTGGTCCTAAGAGCTGGGCCTGTTTGACATCTCTAGCCATTGGAATTACCAATGTTTGAGCTTGAATTAAAGCTCTTGGTTAATCACTTAATCCATTGGATCCATTATAATAACGGGTCAAATAGGGCAAATTTAATAAACTAATGTGCTGTTCATAACAAAATTAAAATTATCAGTATATCGTTAACATATATGATAAGGAAGACAACATTTCCATTCTTGCGTTTACTATAAACGCATGGATCCTCTTTGCTTCTGACAAAATCAAACAATTTGATAGCTCTGTCAAAACAAATATTCCAACTCCTAGATGCTTGCATGAGTCCATAAATGGACTTCTTTAACTTGCATACTCCATTCGGCTTTTCTTTGGATATAAAACCTTCAGGCTGTGACATATACACAGTGCCTTCGAGTTCTCCATTGAGAAACGCAGTTTTGACATCCATTTGCCAAATATCAAGGTCATAGTATGCAGCTATTGCAAGTAATATCCTAATGGACTTGATCTTAGCAACTGACGAAAAGGTTTCATCATAGTCAATGCCCTCGCGTTAACTATAACCCTTTGCCACCAACCTAGCCTTGTAGGTTTGTACCTTGCCATCTGTGTCTCTCTTCTTTTTGAAGATCCATTTGCAGCCTATGGGGCGAGCCCCATCTGGCAAATCAACTAGTTCCCAGACTTGATTGAGGTACATCGAGTCCATTTCAGATGTTAAGGCAGCCAGCCACATCTTCGAATCGGTGCCTGACACCGCTTCGATATAGGTCTTAGGTTCGTCGTCTTCTGAATCAACCTCATCATCTTGGTTCTCAACCAATAGATTTAGTCTTTCAGGTGCACGACGATTCCTCTGAGGCCTATTGAATTGGTTTTGCATTGGTTCAGGCGGTTTATTCTGATCGTGATGAGGTTCCTGCGTGTTGAGGTTTTCAACATTTGAGATATCAAGAATTTCACTATAATTTTCTTGGGGTGGGGTTGATACAATATCTTGTCTTTGATGCATCTCATTGTCTTGAGGTGACCCTCTAAGAGTCATTTCCCCTCCCAATAGATCATCAAAAAGTCCCACTGAGTTATTGTCCACTCCATTAGACAATACCTCATCCTCTATGTTACTTTGTGGTTCTTGAATTTCTTCAAGATCTATCGTGTTGTAACCTTGTTCCTTGGAGACATAATTATCTTCAAGAAACGTCATTTCTTGATATTAACACCTTGTGATCTCCAGGACAATTCATATCCTTTGGTTTCTCTAGGATACCCCACAAAATAACATTTTTCACTTTTAGTTTTCAACTTGTCAGTCATCATCTTCTTAACAAAAGCAGGACAACCCCAGGTCCGCATATGGTTAAGACTCGGATTTTTGCCACACCATAATTCATATGGTGTTTTCTCGACTGATTTAAAAGGAACTCTATTCAAAATATAAATTGCGGTAAGTAAGGCATAACCCCAAAGGAATAAATGGAGACTTGTGAAACTCATCATGGATCGAACCATATCCAAGAAAGTTCGGTTTCTCCTTTCAGATACTCCATTCATCTGTGGTGTACCTGGAAGTGTCCAGTCTGACCGGATTCCATATGATTTCAAGTAATCAAAAAATCTCGGCTTAAGTATTCCCATCCTCGATCTGATCGGAGCGTCTTAATACTTTTCCCAAGTTGTTTCTCAGCTTCTAACATAAACTCCTTAAATTTCTCGAAGGCTTCAGATTTGTGTTTCATGAGATACACATATCCATATCTTGAAAAATCATCAGTAAAAGTTATGAAGTACGAATATCCACCTCTTGCTTGAGTTGGGAACGGTCTGCACACATCTGTGTGAATGAACTCGAGCACAACCTTGGCACGTAGCCTTTCCCAGAAAGTGGTTTACTTGTCATCTTTCCTTTGAGACAATATTCGCAAGCACCATATGATTCGAAATCAAATGATGTGAGATAGTCTAACTTTCTCAATCTTGCTATTCTTTTCTCATTGATATGACCAAGTCTACAGTGCCAAATATAGGTTTTATTATTCGTATTACTTAGCTTACGTCGTTTGTTTTGTACATTGAGAATATTTTGTTCACATTCAAGCATATATAAACCATTCGAAAGAGAGACACTTCCATAAAACAATCCATTAAGCAAAAACGAGCATCTACTGTTTGCAAAATGGAAGGAAAAACCTTGAATGTCTAACATTGGAATGACAATAATATTCTTTGAAATTGTAGGAACAAAATAACAATCATGTAAATCTAGTCTATATCCTGAAGGAAGATCTAATCTATAAGTCCCTACACGTTCAACAGCAACTGTTGCTCCATTTCCCACGCGTAAGTCGACCTCCCCAGGCCTCACTTTCCTGTTGTCACTTAGGCCCTGCACATTGTTACAAATGTGTGAACCACAAGCTGTATCTAATACCCAGGATTGTGAATTATTTATAGATATATTTATCTCAATGACAAACATACCTGAGCTCCCAACTAATGCACCTTGTGCTTTGAACTTTGGGCAGTCTCTCTTCCAGTGTCCCTTCTCGTGACAGAATAGACACTCATCCTTTGGCAGTTTCGGCTTCTTTTGAATCCCTCCATTTTAGGCTTTAAGGCTGCACCGCTAGATGCTTTCTTCTTCTTCTTCTTCTTCTTCTTCTTCTTCTTCTTCTTCTTCTTCTTCTTCTTCTTCTTCTTCTTCTTCTTCTTCTTCTTCTTCTTCTTCTTCTTCCTCCTCCTTTTGGAAGAGTTCGCAGAAGAGCTCACCAGGAGCACAAATTTGCCTTTAGATGTAGAAGATTCATAGGTCTTAAGCATGTCGTGAAGCTCAGGCAAAGTTACCTTCGTGTTGTTCATATTGAAGTTCACTATGAAATTTTCAAAAGAACTAGGAAGTGAGTGCAGGATCAGATTAGTTGAGACACTTGAGGGTAACACCGTTCTAATCGATATCAACCTCTCAATTAATCCGATCATCTTCAATACATGCTCAGAAACCTGGGCCCCATTATGAAGTTTACACTTAAAGAGGTCACTGAGTATGTCATACGCCATTGTCTGAGCTTGTGAGGCGTACAGACTCTCCAAGTATTTTATCATATCATAAGGGAGCATGTTCTAATGTTGCCTATGCAGTTCAATACTCATCGAGGGTAACATGACACACTGAGTCGACGTGACATCCTCAACATGCTTCTTGTGAGCATTTGCGTCAAACTTAGCATACTCAGGAGAAGTCTTGTCGGGGATGGCACTGATTGGTTCGTCCAAGACGTACTCAACCTTTTCTTGCCTTAGACCCAAGCGCAAGCAACGGAGCCAATCCGTAAAATTAGACCCAGTCAACTTGTTTGATTCCATCAAACATTTATAAGCCAAATTCGACATTTTTATCTGAACAGAAAATAATCAAACGGAAAGGTAAATTAGAATAAAGTAAATAAAGATCACATTTATATCACTAATCAAAACAAGGGTTTATTGTAATGATTAGCTCCCACTAATTTTAACATATTTTGCGTCCCCAAACACAAACGGATTTATAATAATTTTAAATCTTAGTGGTCCAAGATCCAAGTCTATATTATTGTAGCTCTGCTTTCGCTGACGACTGCAACAACAATTTTGTAATTCTTGATTTATTAATCCAATTAATATTGGGTCCCCAAACTATTTTGGTCGCTTTGGCGTCTCAAAATAATTTAAGCAAGTCAATTTCATCACACAATGTCAACCATACATCTATGAATGAGTCCCAACCTCGTTGTTTAGAGTAAACACTTTGGTGTAAAACTCGTGGACAAAGAGATTAAGAATTTCATACAATTATGATGGACGACGCTTTTATTTCTAAATAAGACTTGGTTTTATTTGGGGATTTTATATGTGATACTAATTGTTAAATTTAATATCTAATATTAAATTAAACGCAATTACTGGGTGCCGCCTACCCAGGCATAAGAAATACGGACCACACATATTGGGCGCCACCTACCCATACATAATGTTGCGGACTACATGTATTGGGCGCCGCCTACCCAAACATAAAAGCGGTCTTAAATTACTATAATTTAAATTGAATAAGCATAAAATCAAATAATAGCTTATCACATTATATCAAATAAAGCTCAACGAATAAAATTAATATCCAATTAAAATTTTATTCTTTAATTAAATGTGGATTAAAATTATATATATTAATTCAAAACTAATGTATATATATATATATATATATATATATATATTTAATATTAACTCTAAATTAATATAAATATCTAGTATTATTTCTTTCAAAATTAATAATACTTCAAAATTTATTAATCTAATTAATAAATTAATATTAGTTTATTAGATTAATATATTAATTCCAAATTAATACAAGTATACCTTTAATGTTAATTCCAAATTAACATAAATGTATAAGTCTATTATTATTATTTCAAAACAATAATACTAAGATTTATTAATCTAATCGACACATTTTATTTGTAATTGGGATTTAGAATTAATATAATTAATAAATCCTATTTAACTAATTAAATATATAAATTTTTTATTTACAGTCAAAACAGTCCATCAATAATAGGCCCAACCATTTATTTACAAAGGCCCAACTGCATTAAAGTCAAAACCCACTCCAGAATAGCCTAGCCCAGATCTGACACAAAACCAGCCCATCCCAAGTCCAGGTTGAGCCCAGCCTTTCGCCGCCATCACTGCTGCCGACGCAACAATAGCAGCAGCACGGCACACCGTGCTGCCGCCGTCGCGCAGCAGCAACAGAAGCACCAGCGATGCCGCCTTCGTCAACGCCATCGCCGCCGTCCAACGAGGTGGACAACAAGTGTTGTTGCCGCCATCGTGGAGCAACGACAGCACGCCGATCGTCATCGTCTCTTCCGGCGTGGTACGATGTGCAGCAGCAGTGCAGTAGCAGCAAACGCCGCTGCTGTCGCTGCCGGCTCGCGTAAGGGCGTAGTAGCAGCGAGACGCTGCTGCCAACCACCTCCATCGCAGACCAGCAATGTAGCAGCAACAGCGATGAACGGCGTGATCACTGTCATCAAACAACAGCAGTACCTTCGCCGGACTCCGCCGTCGTCGAAACGCGCTCACAGCGCAGTAGCCCCTGTTCCTCCGCCGCCAGCCTCCCGCAGCATCAGCGAGCGCCGCCGTCGCTCGGCAAACGGGTGGTGAAATTCGTAGGGTGTTCAATACGTGTTTGAACAAGGGTTTCTAAAACCCACGAAACCATTTCAAACCTTAAAACTAATATCGACGTTTTTAAAACCATATAAAACAGTTTTACAGTTTTCAAAGTCAACAATTGCAATACTGATTTCGAAAATCAATTGCTCAATTTCAATTTTAAAGTTTTAATCCACGGATTATTAAATCAAATCAATTATAAATCGAGCCCCGGGCTCTGATACCACTATTAATAATCCTAGAGAAATGTGCTCGTGAAATGCAGGTCGATCCTACACTTACATCCCAGTTCATCAAGACTCACGTCATGGATCGGGGCGATTGACGATGTGTTCAAAGACTTCCTCAGCATGCCTGGGGTGAAATATGACATGTATGATGACAAGGCTACCATTGATGGGAATTATTGGGCACTTATAAAGAAGGTACACATCCGAAAACTAAGTCTCCACCACTGACTAAATTTCCTTTCGTGAGTTTATGTAAGTTTCTTTTACTTATCTGTATGAACATTTGAAAACATACTGTTACATTTTTTTTTCCAGCCGCCTCGGTATGAAAACGACTGCTTTTCTAGACATTTGACTTCTCCACTTATGCCGCTTGCGAGTATCTTTACGACGGTAGACAGACAGGTCAGATTATCTTGGCAGATATTAGCCCGTACACACAACCCCTCGAATTGATCGAACTAAGTGATTCCGATGATTCCCCTTCCGAAGCCATTTAATTGACAAAAACCCCGAGCAAGTGAAGGTCCGACTTTAATGTCCTCTTGAATAGATGGTTGCTTTTTTGGGGATCATATATTTTCCTGCAAAATTTTGTATTCGGCCATCGCATTTCTATAGTTCACTTGGACTATCTCGTATTGGGTTTTATTTTAGTTTGTACCTAACTTTGAGCGATGGCCTATGTGATTTCAATTGCGAACGGTCTTGTTTCTAAGGTGTATACCTACTTAGGGGGCCCATAAACTTGAAATGTAATACCTCGTTCATTTTTGTCCCCACTGTTATGTCGAAGTTGTAAGTTGAATTTTTTTATTAATTTTTTGTCAATTTTTTAACGTCAACTCCTCGAAATAATGTTCGATCCCGCATAAGGCAAGGGACTGAGTTATAGGACACTGGTAGTAGCTTCGTATCACAAAATTGGAAGATAAGTATAGGTTTTGTGAGTCCCTACCATAGTAATGGTATTTCCTAATTTATGCTTTATTACTCTTCTAAGGTGGTCTCAGTTTAGATTGAATTTATATGCATGCATTTGCCCATGAGATCACCTGTTACATTTTGGTGTTACATCTGGTGTTTCACTCATTCACTAACCGACACGTGTATGGTATGATGTCACAAATGAATATGTGTCACCTAGTGAATTGCGTGTAACAGGAGATGAAACACCTACTGTAACAGGGAATCCGAATTGATGCATTTGGGGTTTTTGCCACGTCAAACATACTCAACACTTTATGCTAAGCACTTTACAGTGCATGTCCAATTCCCCACATATCATAATTTTACAGCGTGCAAATTTGACTCTTATAAAGTCCACCATTGCCCATCTCATTCTTTATATGCCAATATTCAAATCTATTTCTCAAGCTCCATTACGACACACTGATTTCACACTCTACCTTCTTCCTCGTCCCATATACGTCTATTTACTGCCATTATTTCTAACACCTCCAATCTTCTACGGTCTATGATGTCAACTTGGGGTCTTTCAATGCACCTTATTGTAGACAAGGAGTTTTACGCTACCAAATTTTACGACCCTTCGGTTACTAATTCCATCTTAGGTTACGGTGATATGGTCTACTTTAAGAGTCGTAGCGATTGGTTCAAGCTCTTGCAGTTGGATTGTCCCACATTCCCGACACTTTCAAGAGAGTTTGTAGGCACGTTGGCACTATTTAACCATGACGACCGTAGGCTCGAGGGCTTCTCAATCTAATTTTTCTTGGAAGACGTCCGCTACAACATCGGTATTAATGAGTTAAATGAAATCTACCAACTCAACCATATGCCGAATGCCGGATGGAGTACATAGAATTCGAGCTCTCACATTTCTGGAGACGTATTTCGAGAATTACGGCGTGCGATCCTCAAGCTGCCACAACAATGCAAATGTGCAATCCTACTTTTAGGTACTTGCATTATGTCATCACTAGTACAATTTTTGGCAGATATAGAGGCATAGAGAGGGTCCTCAACCTTGATCTGTTCGCTCTTTGATGCTGACTGTCGGTAATCAAGCAAACATGTTGTATTTCATATTGAAATGCACCTTACGGGGACGGTATCGTCATAACGGATGGTTACACCCATTTTGCAGTACCTGGGCTTGAACCTTGATCTTTATGAGGAACGTGCCGGCTCGCGAAAAGTTGATATGGCCAATCTATGGACTTTCGCATGGTGAGTCCTCGTTTCGAAGGTGGATGGTATCCCCATTTCCATGACCGCCAACTATTTGGCTTCTAGACACAAATCGTATCCGGCTCGACGTTAACGCAAATTGGTGCATGGATGAAGATGCGTGATATTCCGTTATACCATGTTGGTTGTTGCCTCTTTTTTCTATTTGTAGTGATTCCCGTATAAAAAATATAACAAGTCTAGCTAGGAAAGGTATTGTAAACAAGAAGAGAAATGAGCTCGAAAACTGTGTTTGCTTTTTGTATTACTTGATGGATAATAAAATACAGTAATGACTTCTTTATATAGGCCTAGCTAGACATACCTATCTATACATTAAAATCAACTGATACAATGGAAGCTCAAATATCATGAAATCTCAACCATAGGATCAGTCTTTGATCCATTGGTTTTGCAACGGTAAAGCGGCAGCAATATTTGTCTTCATCTTTACTTTTCCAACTGTTACTTCATCCTCATTAATGAGTGCAACAATGGCTTTGATTTGCTGCAAGGGAATCCTTGGAGAACAAGTTCTCCCATGTGGCTGTTGACTGAACTACAAGCTGGGATATGTTGTTGCCACATGTGCAGATGCCACGAGGGCAGTAGATGGAATAGCTACATGGTTGCTAGCTGCTGCATGGTTACTAGCTGCATGGTTGCTAATATCCCCCCCTAATTCGAGCTGGGTCGAAGGGGCAACGTGGAGTTTGTTCCTGAGCCTAGTCAAGAAGTGTTTGCTAAGCGGCTTTGTGAGAAGATCAGCAATCTGATCTTGAGAAGGGACATGTGACACTTGTAACCGGCCTTTATATACTTCATCTCGAACAAAATGAAGATCAAGTTCAACATGTTTAGTTCGGGCATGTAAGACGGGATTCAAAGCCAAAGCAATGGTACTGA
Organism: Ajuga chamaepitys; assembly: GCA_958295605.1. NCBI lineage: Eukaryota > Viridiplantae > Streptophyta > Magnoliopsida > Lamiales > Lamiaceae > Ajuga > Ajuga chamaepitys. The sequence goes on from OY282497.1 coordinate 9,829,771, forward strand.
GGTTGTCAACCCAAGCTGTGGAAGTAGGAGATGTGGGAATTTTTAGTTTGTGAAGAAGTGAACGAAGCCACATAAGTTCAACAGTGAGATGTGCTAGACTCCTATATTCAGCTTCAGTGCTAGATCGGGACACACTGTGTTGTTTCTTTGATTTCCATGAAACAAGATTACATCCCAAAAATACACAAAAACCTGTTACAGACTTTCGATTATCGATATCAGTGGCCCAATCAGAGTCACTAGATCCAACCAGATTTTGATGTTTAGAAGCTCGAATATGTAATCCATAATCTGGAGTCCCTGCTAGGTATCTTAAAATGCGTTTAACAGCTCGCCAATGGGAATCAAGAGGGGCAGCCATGTCTTGGCTTACTTTGTTAACAACAAAGGAGATTTCAGGCCGTGTGATTGTTGCATACTGCAATGCACCAACAGTGCTTCGATAGAGAAAACCATCAGAGAAGGGATCACCTACTGTTTTGGATAAAGGTGGAGTAGTAATCATGGGCGTTGGCAGAGCTTTAGCTTCAAGCATATCAACTTTCTGGAGTAGTTCTTTTATGTATTTGCCTTGGCTAAGATAAAGGCCTGCTTTGGTTTGTACTACTTCAATTCCTAAGAACTGTTGGATTGGCCCATGTCCTCTGATTGCCGAGCTTCTGGATTACCAAAGAAATTTCTATTGGATTATTGCCTTTAATCAGAATATCGTCAACATAGATTAGAATGTAGAGAGTCAAGATCCATGGATGTGATAGAATAAGGAATTATCAGCTTTGGAAGCTGTAAAACCACATCCTAACAGTATGCTTTCAACTTTAAGATACCAACTGCGTGAAGCTTGTTTAAGCCCATAAAGAGCTTTGGAGAGCTTGTTTACAATAGCACTATTTGTGGGGTCTGTTGCTCGAAGCCAGGGGGCTGTTTCATGTAAATTTCCTCTCGCAAATCACCATTGAGGAAGGCATTGTCGACATCTAACCCCATTGAGACAACAACAGATAGAATGACTCTGATGGTAGTTGGTTTAACAACTGGACTAAAGGTCTCATAAAAATCTAATCCATCTGCTTGAGAAAAATCTTGTGCTACAAGTCTTGCTTTATACCTTGCAATGGTACCATCAGAATTTCTTTTTATCTTGAAGATCCACTTGTTACCTACCAAATTCTTTCCAGGGGGGGGGGGGGGGGGCAATGTGGTAAGTGTCCAAGTTCTGTTCCTTATGAGAGCTTCATATTCAATCTTCCTGGCCCTTCTCCAGTGTTCATCAACAACACCTTCCTTAAAACTTTTTGGTTCCTTTTTAGCTGTTAATGCATCTATATAGGTTTTAGGCTTAAAGATGCCAGCCTTTGACCTAGTGATCATGAGATGGCCAGTGGGTTGAGGAGTAGATGCATTAGAGGAGTCATCAGAATCATCAATGTTGGCATCTTGAGTGTTTGTAGAGGAATGATGGGAGACTTCAGAATCTGTGTTGTTGTGGTCATTTAGTGGAGCTGATGTATCAGGATGGGCTGTATTGTTAGTACAACAAGAGGGGAAGGGGAGGGGTATAAGTAGTTGGAGGGTGTGGTAAGATACCTTGGTAGTGAGTGGGTTTGGGGAAAGGGTTGAGCTGTTTGGCAGCATATGGGAATTTATGTTCATCAAAAGTGATATCCCTAGTGACTAGCACTCTTTTGTCAGGTAGAAGTACTTTATACCCTTTATATTGGTTGGTGTATCCAAGGAAAGTGGCTGGTACAGATCTGAATTCAAGTTTATGCTTGTTTAATGGTCTGATTTGGGGGTAACAAAGGCATCCAAATACCTTTAGTCTATGATAAGCAGGTTTGTGAAGGGCTTCCAAGGGGCTTTTGTAGTGTAGAGATTTCGTGGGTATTCCGTTTATGATGTAGACGGCTGAGGTAAAAGAATCGTCCCAAAAATGGATAGGTAAATGAGATTGAGCAATTAAGGATAACCCCATCTCCACTATGTGCCTATGTTTTCTTTTGGCAACACCATTTTGTTGCGGTGTGTAGGGACAAGACATTCTATGTTCTATCTCATTTTCTTGTAAAATTCTTTTGAGACCAATGAACTCTCCCCCTCCATCAGTCTATAAACACTTGGGCTTAGTGCCAAACTAATTCTGCACCATCTTCAAAAAATTATCAAACACAACAGTAATATCACTTTTTAGTTTTAATAAGTATATCCAAGTGAATTTAGTGAAGTGGTCAATGAAGCTAACATAGTAAACAAAGCCGTTTCTTGATCTAGTGGGAGCTGGTCCCCACAGATCACTGTGAACTAGCTGGAATGTGGCAGAATATGTCGTAGAGGAATTATAGAAAGGGGCTTTGTGACTTTTGGCAAGAATGCAGGATTGACAAATAGAATCAGTGGACTCTTTGTTTGAAAAAGGAACATTACAACTTTGTAAAGCCTTCTTGACAATTTCATAGCTACTATGATCCATTCTTTGGTGCCATATCTCTAAATCAAGGCCTTTACTTAGGGAAATAGAAAATACATTGGAATTTAAAAAAGAACTAGTAGACTTGGAGTTTGAAGCTAGAACATGGTTGAAAGTGGTGTTGAATGTCTTTGGCTTGAAAGGTTGTAAGCTGAAGTGGTAGAGGCCATCTTTAAGTGTCCCTTGGAGTAAGACATCTTGTGTTGTTTGATCCTTGACAAAGCAAACAGTGGGATGAAATTAAAAAAAGACATGATTATCCAAGGCAAATTGAGAGACTCTTAACAGTTTTTTTGTGATATTAGGAACATGAAGGAGATTTTTTAGGATAAAAGCTCTAGAATGACCAGAGGTAAGAAGAGTGTTACCAATATGAGTACTATTCTCACCTGCCCCATTTCCCATCTGCACTTTGGAACTTCCATGATATTCACTTAAGCATCTGAGGTTTAGATTGTTGAAATCATTGGCAACATGGTTGGATGCACCGGTGTCTAGGTACCAGCTTGCCTAAGAGCCATTTTCAGTGCCATAATTTGGAATATGCACCATATTGAGAGAGGGATTCCTGGGATTTTGTTGATTATGCAATTGTTGATTGTTACCTCCTCCATTGTAACTAAAATCAGCCCTATACCAGCATTTGTCAGCAGTATGACCTTGTACATAGCATATTTTACATGTTACTTTTCCTTGAACATATCTTCCTCCACGTCCTCTAAATCCACCTCTAGGATTTGAGTTTCTACCCCCATTGTTACCATTCCTTCCTCCAGTAAAGTTGGTTGTTGTGCCCTTTCCTTGGGATGGTTGAAATTTGCCTTTGGACTGTGTTACAGAATTCACAGTCATTTGTGAAGCTTCAGTATTAAAGAGAGCAGATTGGTTGGTCTCCAATCTGGATTCGAAGTTGAGCAGTAGTGCCTGCAATACTGGGACAGAGATAGGATCTGTTCTTGAGGCAATAGTGACCATGACTGAATCATATTCAGTCCCTAGCCCTCCAAGAATGTATAGAATCTAGTCTGGCTCAGGTATGGCTTGGCCAGCAGAAGCTAGGATATCGAAGCACCCTTTCATTTTTTTCAAGAATTCCCTCATAGGAATGCCACTCTTCTTGAGGTTGTGCAACTAGAGTTTATGTTGCATAATTTTGACCTTGTTTTGACTGGTAAAGTTGACTTGTAGAGTTTCCCAGATCTGTTTGGAGGTGTCAAGTCCAACCATGAGTGTGAGGATGCTATTCGAGAGAGATGATAGGATCCAAGAGGCCAGGAGCTGATCTTGTTTGTGCCATATGACATAAGCTGGGTTTGGTTGATCACCATCAGCAGAAGTTTTTGGTGGTGCTTCTCCTTCGAGTATATAGTTTTCCAGTCCATAACCCCGAATGGCTGTGAGGACTTGTTGTTTCCATATGAGATAGTTTGCCTCATCTAACTTGAGAGAGATCAGTTGGCTTTGGAGTTGGATGATTGGAGGAACTGAGCTGCTAGAGGAAGAGTTGGCAGCTTCAATGGCAGCGGGTGTTTGTGTGGTAGACATGGTGATTTAAGATGGCAGGTTAAAGGAGTAGATAAGAAGAGAAGAGATATGCAGAGACAGGCCCTAGGATCTGCTTTGATACCATATAAAAATATAACAAGTCTAGCTAGGAAAGGCATTGTAAACAAGAAGAAATGATTCGAAGACTGTGTTTGCTTTTTGTATTACTTGATGGATAATAGAATACAGTAATGACTTCTATATATAGGCCTAGCTAGACATACCTATCTATACATTAAAATCAACTGATACAATGGGAGCTCAAATATCATGGAGTCTCAACCATAGGATCGGACTTTGATCCACTGGTTTTGCAACGGTAAAGCTGCAACAATATTTATCTTCATCTTTACTTTTCCAACTAGTACTTCATCCTCATTATGCAAAAAACGGCCTTGAGTTGCTGCAAGGGAATTCTTGGAGAACAAGTTCTCCCATTTGGTTGTTGACTGGACTGCAAGCTGGGATATGCTGTTGCCACATGTGCAGATGCCACGAGGGTAGTAGATAGAGTAGCTGCATGGTTGCTGCATGGTTGCTAATATCCCGAATATGATTTCATGCGATCGTATTTCATTAACACTCACTACACCATGACCCACCATCTGCTCGCTTATTTGGAATGTTGTTTCGGCTAAGTTTTACTGTTTTCATTGCATAGTAATAGCCTTGAAAACATTGTTGATTTATGTTTTATTTCTTTCTTGTTTTAATATTACTTTGTTATTAATATTCCGACTCACTAGCAATAAGCACATTTAGTTTTTGAAAAAGTAAGCGCTTAGTGTTTTTTTAATTTTATCGAAAAGGTCGTATTTCCAAAATATTTTTTAAATCTTAGCCTCAAACAGTAAAAAAAAATATATCGTCAAGATCTTCCTAGTTTATCTATAATAATAAAATTTAAGGAATGAATTATAAACTTAAATAAACCCGCATGATGCTTAGGGGGGTTGGTTTGCACTCCAATATGCTGAATAAGCTATAAATATCATGAGTTATATATATTGTTGCTTCATTTTTGCACGATAATTACAACCAAACTCTGTTGGGATATTACGGTGAGCACAAAGAATAACAAACGATAAACGAGAAGCATCGACAAAGTCAAAACAAAGACACCAAATTTAACGTGGTTCGCTAACAACTTGTTAGCTACGTCCATGGCCAAACGAGAGGAACCATTCAATATCAAAAGAGTGCTTACAACATAGGACAAAGACAAACTTGACCCTAGGTCAACTATCCAACTCTTCATCCTAACAAATGGAGACAAACTCGAGTATCAATCAATTGATACTCGGCCAAAATCAAACTCTCCACACTTTATGACCAGACGACTCTAAACCCGAAAATAGAGTCCCAAAATCAAACTGGATATTCTAGACCAAAAGAGTACGAAGTACTAAACAAAAACCAATTCTAGAATATCCTAAATTGACAACCTCTCTCTTATCCTAACAAATCAATGACTGAACCAATTCAATCAATTTGACCAATACAAATTCCAAAGACTATAGGACTATTTATAAGCCTCCAAAACCTAATCCTATACAGAAAAGGAATCAAACTGAGCCTAAACAAAAGCCCATCTGCTGCGTCGCCTGACCAGTCGCGGCCGCGACTATCTGTCGCGCCCGCGACCGCTCGTGTCAACTTCTCAATGTTTCGTCTAACTAGTCGCACCCGCGACTAGCCTTCGCGCCTGCGACCGCTTCAATTGACCAATTCTCATCGCTGCGGCATCCTCCGACACACCTAATTTTCAACGTCTCTAGATTTGCAAAGTCTTCTTCCACCTTGACACGAACGTCGACCCAAATCGAACCAAATTCAAGGCACAATTCCTAATAAACTCCTACCCTCCCACACACCCTCCATCACACAACCATCCCATTTGTCCTAGTATCAAATGTAAAACTCCACCAAATTCTAAAATTTAATCAGCTCTCAGGTCTTCCTATTTGCTAGACCTAGCTTAAGGCTCTTACACACTTCTGTCCCAACTGTTTTCATGGTGCCTTAAGGAAGCCTCATCGTGGAGCGCTGTAGCAGTCCAAGGTCTCTACAGGAGCGAATGGACAAGGGAGGTAGATTAGGATTTTATGCGGGGGCTCAGTATGGCTACCATTAGTGGGTTTCCGTTCAATAATGGGCCGAACCATACTCTATAACTACTTCGATGAAGTCGATGAATAACAACTGGGTACTAATTTTATGTACAAGGCATTCTTGGATCGATATCGCGAACTTCACAAATGATACAACACTCTCACTTGGATTCAGGGCTTAGACGGAGTCGGGTTCTCTCCAGTTCACATAACGGTTACATGTTCCGATTTGGTTTGGGCATACATCAGTATGGTACATTATTACTCGTCCCCTGCTTTATGTACGATTCAAATTCATGAAGTTCTATATAACTCTTGTTTTTTAAGTTTCATTTGTAATATGGGAAAAATTCATTTTTAGTCCAGTATGTTAGGCCTTGTCCAGTAAAAGTCCTGTATGTTAGAAATTTTCAATTTTAGTCCTGTATGTTTCCAAAGTTATCCAATTTAAGGACACTAACCATCTGAAATGGCCAATTTGACCATAATTAATCATGTGCGACACACGTCATCAATAAATTCGAGAAAGATGAAGAAAGAAAGAAAAAATAAAATAAAAAATACAATGAAATGCACCTCATATGAAAATTAGGGGTTACCTTTTTCTTTTCTTTTTTGGCCAAGCTACTAAAGTAATTTAATGATTTGACATATTATCTGGACAAATACTTGATACATAAGCATTAGCTCTCAAAAGCCCTAAATTTATTAGTTTAATTCCGGCTAAATTGGTCGTTGGTGATGGTTAGTGTCCTTAAATTGGACAACTTTTTAAACATACAGGACTAAAATTAAAATTTTCTAACATACAGGACTTTTATTGAACAAAGCCTAACATACTGGACTAAACATGAATTTTTCCCTTTGTAATATACTCCCTTTGTTACATAATGTCACTTTGTGTAGTCTGAGCCACTTGGGATGGCGTACATGGATCAGCCAGAAAATGATCTTGGCATGTTATAGTTGATATTTGAAGAATACCATCCTCAGGTGGTTGCAGACGAATGTGAAGTTTCTGAAAGCACTTCATTAAAGCCTCCGACTGGGATCCCCCGAAAAGTAGAAGATGGGGAAACGACAAACTATTTTGCCAATGACCTAGCATGGTACTACAGCAACATGGAGAGTGACGTAGTTGAAGGCGACGCAAGTGTTTCTAACAACCACTCCACCAACAATAGGCCCAACTGTTACTGGGTACATCACGATCAAGCTTACAAGTACGGTTTGAATCCGAATGCGAATTGGTACCCTCTTCCCAAGCATCATGCAGCTTGGTGAAAAAGAAATGAAAAATGCATAACTCCATTGACCCAACGTACCAAGTCTGTAGTTTCGGTCGACTAAGTGTAGTGTTTTATCTATAATTGCAAACATTCTATTTTATGTGTGTTTTATGTTGAACTGTTGTGTATGTCGTTTGATTGGTTACGTTGTAATGGAATTTTAAGTTATGCGTGTAATATACAATGTTGATTTCTGTTGATGTAGTTAGACGGCAAGCCTAAAAAGTTTGCATACTTCCCACGCTGCATGCATGACTGTTGTACATGGAAAATGGGTAGTTCAAAATATACAAATCTTTATCCTATTTATAAAAATGCATCATCGTCTCGTAATGTTTGATTTGTGTGTAACGATCCACTTCTACATGATCTTGATATAATTGGGTAATTGTTATTTTATGTACATAATGATTTTCATAGTATAGGTTATTTACTCATAGCGTCTCATTCCCGACTGGGTAGCGTCGAAGTTATTAGTCGTAGCATATCGAACGTAATATTTGTGAACCCAAAATGTTCGATTTTTTAGGTTCTAAGTATTTGGACTCGGTAAAAAACGTGTTCGCTATGCTAGTAGCAAGTAATTTAGCTTGGCGAATATTGGAAACTCCCAGGTGTCACACTATGGGAAGTATAGATTGGTACAACTTATATTATCTACATGTTAACGATTTACATCCATTGAGTTTTTACTGGTCAAATGTAATACTCGATTATGTTAATGCTTTTGTTATTTTGATAGTCAAAAGTATAATTTATGTGTAGTACGAATTTGAAAAAGGATATGCTGTAAGATTTCATGTAGGTTGGAAGATATGGCATGTAATATGCAACCGTAAGATTCTTGATATATGTATATCACTAACCTACCTTCCCTACATTGGTATTGTGAAACTTTCACGTGAATAAAGTAGAGGGTGGAGGGTGGCCAAGTGCCGCTCCTTGTCGGCTACCTTTCCAAGTGTGACCGGTTCTTATGCTAGAAGACAACTCATATATTGCAGACTGCCTATTTATTGCTTCATTCATGAAGGTTGAAATTTAGCAAGTATTTATATCCAGTTGTGTAGCGGAAACCACATCCCTTGTCTGAATAAAAAATGAAACAACCATGTCTTCGTCTGGAACCAACCCGGTTAATGTTCCACAAGAAGATATTTTCTACACAGAAAATTGGACGAAATAGGTTGACAAACGATTTATTGAGATCCTTCTGTCGAAGAAACAACCTGGCTATTTTGACTCCAATTGAAGAACATTGTGACAATACGTCGGGCAATCAGGACTATCAACAATGAGTTCAACATGAACTTCGAGTTCAGTTTTGTGTTGGACTGCGTTCGCAAACTTCAACAGTGATACAAAACATTTTACTATACCTCCAAATATAAAGGTACCATGGACGACCTGATCTCAGGTAAAATCGAGGCTGATGCAACACTATGGCAAGAAATCTGCAATGTGAAGGTTTATTTTTTTTATAAAATTGTAGTTCAAAGTAAGTTCACAACGCCTAAAATTGTTATTTAATTCTAATTGGATACATTTGACATGTTCAGAGTAAACATCTCGCGATGGCATATGCAACACAAGGCGATGAGGAGTTTGATTCCCTTAGGGTGATATTAAAATAGGAGGATAATTTCGTCGTGTGGCACCGTCTAGATGACAAGGAACATATTTCGAGTGACTTTTCCGAGCTCAGTGTACCCAACCAGTGTTGGTGCCTCGTGATGTTATACAAGTTTCAAGTGATTCCTCATATTTGTGATATGCGGTGGGCAATAGTTCCGGCTAGTCTGGGGGGTGCACTAGTGGGACGTTTAACACACCATGCAACTCAAAGCAGAATGAGGGCCCATCCGGCCAGCCATCGGACACACCTAAAACACCAATGAGTAAGTTGCCAGAGGCGATATCTAAGATGGTCAGAGGATGAATTGACTGGAATTTTCACGTTTGCTCTAGACAGTGTTTAGTGTATGGGGCATGTTGGGGAACTGTAACTTAGATTGGTAGTGGCTACAAATTTCTGTTTTAATATTACCATCTTGTTATCATGCTTATTTCTGTATTTCATAGTATGTTGTATTGTTGAGGTGAGTTTGTCTTTTGGTTTAGGTGGAGGTGTTAGAGGGTTGTGGACGTGCACCATATGTTGTTAGTTCCATCTTTAATTGAAATGTTAGTTTATGAAACTTCTCTTATCTACTAGTTGATTTGTTGCTTTTGATCTGTTACGAATTAAATCCACAACTCATTGAATTATAGAGACTACTAGAAGATTTGGTAAGAGAACACAATTGATAAACTATTGGTACTCTCATGTTTCTATGCACTATGGTCGTGTCACGCTTTGCAACTGAATAAGTGCATGTATAATGAAGTTTCGCGAAACTTCCAATGGAAGAGTCTCACTACAACATAAATGGGCTAATGTAACACCCAAAAAGTGTTACATATATACTAAAATATGTTACTATAGATTTTAGGTAACACTTTATTGGTGTTACATTTGCCGGTGCTACCTAAAGTATAATGTAACACTTTTGATGATCTTTAGTAACACTTTTAATAAGTGTTACATTAGATTTTAAATTGTAACACTTTATGGTAACACTATAACCCCCTTTATGTAACACTTTTAATTGAAAGAAAAAATTAAAAATTTGTCATTGTTGGGTTTCGAACTCAGGTTGCTAGATTGCAGGAGCTTAAGCGCAAAGTCTTAACCACTAGGCTACAATAACTTTTTTAGTTATTATTTTAAGAAAAACAATATATACACAAGATTTTATTATACCATCAATAAAATACACTCAAAATTAAGTTTTCATCAAACTACAATCTAACTTAATTTTATTTAAGTTATTCATATCAATTTGACACAATATTTCCACTATTTTTTTTTTCATTTTCATCCACTCATATATATATTTATATATATATAACTTATTTTATATCACATTAATTTTATACATCTAGTTATTGTATATAAATCTTAAGACATTATCATTAATTTTAATTACCATAATTTTATGTATTAAGACACCTTAATTGTTGTGTTTCATAGATTTTAAATAAAAAAATAAACTTACAAATATGAAGAGACATGACCAAATGTCCCAAGTCTAGGCTCTCACACTTAAAAAAATGTATTCAAATTCTTAAAGGCTAAAACTACAAGTCTATTTTGTAATTGTTTAGTAAAAATATAATGTGTGTATATCTATATACATACACACAAATAAGTCACAAATAAAATTTAATTTATTTTTGATAACGAATAAGTAAATCTTTAGGTGTTCTAATGAATTGTTATTTTTGTAGGTCTGAGTTGATCGCTTTCACCACTTATGTTACAGATATTCTGTTGTGATAATTAAAATGTAACACATTAGACAAATAAAAATTAAAGTCACATAAGAAAAATAATCCGCAAATATTTAATTAGTTTAAAATAAAATAAATAATTTTATTATTTACAAGTGTTACTTATTTATAAGTGTTACATAAAAGTGTTACTTATTCAAAAGTGTTGCGTAAAAAGTACTGTTACTTATTGGAAAGTGTTACCTAAATGCGTTACAATTTAAAAGTGTTACGTTCAAAGCGTTACATATTCTAAAAGTGTTACATGAAAGTGTTACATATTCGCAGATGTTACGAAAGTGTTACATGAAAGTGTTACATATTCCTAAGTGTTACAAAAGTGTTACATAAAAGTCAAAATTTTAAAAGTGTTACAAACGAAGTGTTACATAAAGCCATTTATGTTGTAGTGTCTCCACTAAGTCATAATATTTCCTCCTAGAAACATGGTAGCTAAAGTGAATGTAGATATCAGTTCAATATCATCAAGTGATCATAGTTTGTAGTAGAGGGTTTGAGGAATCAGGAACCGGGTTCAGGTTGGGAAGAACCGGGCTAGAGAACCGGGTTTTTAGCCGGATCAGTTTTGAAGGTTAAGAGGAAACCGGAGTCAAGACGGTTATAACTGACTTATGCAACAGATTAGAAATGTTGAGTGTAAAACCGTTGTGAAAGGCCCGTCTAACAGCTTTGTGCAGTTGGAAACGAAAATTGGTTACAACTGCTGCTACTTCCTGATTCGAGCTTCAGCCTTTATATACATTGAATCCACTTGTAGTTTCGAGTTGATACACGTTATTTTCCCTTTATAAACACTACTCAATCATTAGAATTAGATAGCTAGGGTTCTTGAGCTCAATTCGGTCTGTGAATTGGGGGTTTCTAGTTTTCTGGGTTAATTCTTGTAATTGATTGTTTAGTGAAGTGAATTGAGGTGTATAGAGCCTCCGTGGATGTAGATCACATTGATCGAACCACGTAAAATCCTTGTGTTCTTCATTTCTTATTCCTGTTGTGTGTTCGGTTCTTTTACTGGCCGAATTCTTGATTGCTTTTCATTCTCTCTTGGTTTGAGTATTGTGTGTGTGTGTCAAGAGTTAATTACCTAACAAGTGGTGCCGTATGTGGGAAACTTGAGCACACACTCGAAGAGGAAAGGAGAATGGCTGGAATGAAGATGGATGTGGAGAAGTTTTCAGGTAAAAATGACTTTTTACTTTGGAAAATCAAGATGAATGTTGTATTGGTTCAAAATGGTTTAGATTCTGCACTTCTTCCTGTTGATCAATGGTCTGATGTTGAGAAATCAAAGTTTCCAGAAGTGGATAAGAAGGCTTTGAGCCTGATATTCCTCTATTTGGGTGATAAACCCCTGAGGGAGATATCAAGGTGTAAGAATGCAGTGGAGGCATGGGGAAAACTAGAAGAACTTTATCAATCAAAGTCAATATGAAACAAACTATTTCTGAAGCAGAAATTGATGTCTTTCAAGATCACTGATGATAAGGCCATTTCTGATCAACTTGATGAGTTTGTCAAGATGATTGAAGAGTTAGAAGACCTGGGGGTGAACTTGGAGGATGATGATAAGGCTCTGATGGTGTTGAATGTTTTTCCAAAGTCTATGGAAAGCTTCAAGGATGCATTAATGTTTGGAAGGGATGGAAAAATCAGTTATGAATCTATCCTCTCAGCATTGAAGACAAAGTGTTTTCAAAATCAGGGATAAAAGGGCTCTACACAGGCTGGAGAAGGCTTGAACATAAAGTTCAAAAAGAACTATCAAAAGAAGAAGTTCCAGGGATTCAAAGATAACAAATCTGGAACTCAGAATGCAAAGAAGCAGGGAGACTGGGTTGAAAATAGAAAGTGTTTCAAATGCAAGCAAGCTGGAAATTTGAAGAAGGATTGCCCACAAAAGAAGAAGAAACAGGAAAATCAGAGGGCAGAAGTGGCTGTGACTGAACACCAAGATGATACCCCTGAAGTTTTAAACATCACAGGCACAAAGATGGAAAAGGAATGGGTTCTTGATACAGGGTGTTCATTCCACATGTGCCCTAATGAATCCTGGTTCAAGGATTTACAGAAAGAAGATGGTGGATGTGTATTACTGGGAAATGACCACTCCTGCAGAGACCATTTCTCAAGTGAGGTATGTTCCTGGTCTTAAAAGAAACCTCCTATCCCTTGGATCTCTTGTGGCAAATGGCTGTCAGTTCAACTCCACAGATGGTTATCTTCATATCACTAAACACAACAAGCTGGTAATCAAGGGAAGGCAACAGAATGGCCTGTTTATTCTGATTGGATCTCCTGTGATAGGTTGTGCTGAATCTGTGATAAGTAGAGAGGATTTCATGAAGTGGCATAAAAGACTGGGTCATATTGGAGAGAAAGGATTGAAGGAGCTATCCAAGAGGGGCATAATTGGTGAAATAGGAAATCAAACACTTGAGTTCTGTGACAAATGTGCTCTGGGAAAGGCCAAGAAGCTGCCTTATGCTAAAGGGATACATTCTACTCAAGAATCACTTGATTATGTACACTATGATATATGGGGGCCTTCAAGAACAGAGACACATGGAGGAGGAAGGTATTTCATGTCCATCATTGATGATTATAGTAGAAAACTATGGGTATATGTCTTAAGGAACAAGAGTGATGCATTCCTTAAGTTTAAAACATGGTTGAGCCTGGTGGAGAATCTAAGAGGGAAGAAATTGAAACATCTTAGGACTGATAATGGCTTGGAATATCTATCTACTGAGTTCACAAGGTTTTGTGAAGATAAGGGCATCACAAGGCACAGAACTGTCCCATTGAACCCTCAACAAAATGGGGTTGCTGAAAGGTTTAACAGGACTGTGCTTGAGAGAGTTAGATGTATGCTGATTGATGCTAGATTACCCAAATCCTTCTGGGGAGAAACACTGAACACTACATGTTATTTGATAAACAGATCACCATCTTCAACTGTAGGATTTAAGACTCCAGAAGAAGTTTGGAGTGGAAAGGTACCAAACTATAATGACTTGAGAGTGTTTGGTTGTCTGGCCTATGCTCACATTAGACAAGATAAACTTGATGCAAGGGCACATCGGTGTGTATTCCTAGGATATCCTGAGGGCATAAAAGGCTACAGGTTATGGTGCTTGGAACAAGGAAACCAGAAACTCTTGATAAGTAGAGATGTAAGATTCAATGAGGTTGTGATGGGATATAACTCTACTGGAAGTCAAGAAGAAGCTGATGGTGCTGTGGAATCAGAAAGAATTTCCATTCAGGTGGAGCCTATTGATGAAGAGAAGACACCAGGGAATGATGCTCAAGCTCAATCAGGAAATGGCAGTTCATCAGAAGAGGATGAAGATCAACCTGAGATTTCAAATCTCAGAACTTATAGTATTGGTAGAGATAGACCAAGAAGGCAAATCCACAGGCCTGATTTCTATGGACAAGCTGGGAGTGTCTACTATGCATTAAGTGTAGCAGAAGACCTGGAGTTTCAAGAGCCAAGCAGTTTCAAGGAAGCAATCAATTGCAGTGAAAGTGAACACTGGATAGGGGCCATGATGGAGGAAATGGAATCTCTGGAGAGAAACCAAACCTGGAAACTTGTAGACAAACCAAATTGGCAGAAGTTAGTCAGCTCAAAGTGGATCTACAAGAAGGTGGAGGCTGGAAAGGCTGATAATATCAGATACAAGGCAAGGCTGGTAGCCAGGGGCTTTACACAAAGAGAAGTCATTGATTATAATGAGGTATTCTCTCCTGTTGTGAAGCATTGCTATATTAGGTTACTATTATCAAAAGTTACACAAGAAGACATAGAACTACAATAGTTAGATGTTAAGACAGCATTCCCGCATGGTGATCTCATTGAAAGAATATACATGAAGCAACCTGAGGGCTTTGTGATTCCAGGAAATGAAGAGAAGGTCTGTTTTCTCAGGAAATCACTGTATGGATTGAAGCAGAGTCCAAGGCAGTGGAACAAGAAGTTCAATGAGTTCATGATCAATGCAGGTTTCATAAGAAGTTTGTATGACATCTGTGTATACTTTAACAAAGGTTCAAGGTTTGAACAAGTGTTTATGTTATTATATGTGGATGACATGCTCATTGCCAGTAAGAGTATGGACAAAATACAACAGTTAAAGGGAAGATTGAGTTCAGAATTTGACATGAAGGATCTTGGGGAAGCAAGGAAGACTATGGGAATGGACATCATTAGAAGAAGGAAGACTGGAACACTTTGGCTCTCACAGAAGCAGTATTTGCAGAAGGTTGTGGAGAGATTTCACATACATGAGTCAAGGCCACTAAGTATTCCAGTTAACCAACAAACCAAGCTGTCCAAGGATCAGTGCCCAAAGACCAAGGACGAAAATATCGGTAATTACGGAGATATCGATATTTCAATTTAGAGAGATTTCGGTGAAATCTCGATTAATATCGAAATATCGGCGCAAATTTTTTAAAAATGCCGGAAAATATATTAAAACAGATAATTTATCACGATATTTTATAGATTGTTATAAACCTACTTAAAAATTCAAATATTTAATCTAAATATTGAGTGAAATTCACATATTTACAACTAGTTGACAAATAATAAACAATAGAAACATTATCAGGCCACACAAGATACATTATGAACTCTTATTATCATTAAGGATGTTCAAGTATTTTTACCATAATATTCTAATTTATTAATCTTTGGGCTACATTAAGAAAATTTAGTGGATTGCGAATAATTTAGAAATTTTACAACTAAGGCTGCATTAAGAAAATTTTACCGAAATTCACCGAAATTTCACAGAAATTAATCGAATTTTACCAAAATTCACAGAAATTTCACCGATATTAATCGAAATCTCACCGAAATTAATCGAATTTTACCGAAATTCACCAAAATTTTGGTAAAATTTTCACAAATTACAACAAATTATACCTGGAGATAGCCCAAATCGAAATTTTCGGAGATTTCGGAGATATTTCGGAGAAATTCGGAGATTTCGGAGATATATCGGAGATATTCTGACATAAATTTATTACATCCGAATATCGTTTCGGTATCACCAAAAAAGAGAGATATCGGAGAGATATCGGTGAATATCGGAGATATTTTAATCCTTGCCAAAGACAGAAGCTGAGGAGATTCACATGAAGAATGTTCCATATGCCAGTGGTGTTGGCAGTTTGATGTATGGTATGATATGCAGCAGGCCAGATTTGGCCTATAGTGTGTCTCTGGTAAGTAGGTACATGTCAAATCCTGGCGAGGCTCATTGGGAAGCTTTGAAGCAAGTCTTGAGGTATCTAAAGGGCTCAGTCAATGTAGGTCTGAAGTTTCAGAAACAAGAAGCTGGTGTTGTACCTCTTGTTGGATATGCTGATGCAGATTTTGCTGGGAACCTAGATACAAGGAAATATGTTACAGGATATGTTTTTACCTTGTATGGAATAGCTGTAAGCTGGAAAAGTGTGCAACAGTCTGTGGTTGCTTTGTCAATAACTGAGGCAGAATACATTGCCTTAACTGAGGCAATCAAGGAAGCTCTGTGGCTCAAGGGAATTCTCAAAGACTTAGGGATCAGATAAGGGTGTGTTACCATTCAGTGTGATAATCAGAGTGCTCTTCACTTGGTGAAACATCAAGCTTTTCATGAGAGGTCTAAGCATATTGGTGTTAGACTTCATTTTGCAAGAGATGTGATTGAAGCAGGATCTGTTGAGGTGAAGAAGGTGCATATTATGGATAATGCAACTGATTTTCTAACCAAGGCAGTTCCGGGAAGCAAGATGGTTCATTGCTCAAGCCTGATAAGGCTTGAACAATGTGATTAGACCTGAACACCAAATGCAGAATGAGGTGATGAAGTACACTTGAGTTAATTGAGGTGGAGATTTGTAGATATCAGTTCAATATCATCAAGTGATCATAGTTTGTAGTAGAGGGTTTGAGGAATCAGGAACCGGGTTCAGGTTGGGAAGAACCGGGCTAGAGAACCGGGTTTTTAGCCGGATCAGTTTTGAAGGTTAAGAGGAAACCGGAGTCAAGACGGTTATAACTGACTTATGCAACGGATTAGAAACGTTGAGTGTAAAACCGTTGTGAAGGGCTCGTCTAACAGCTTTGTGCAGTTGGAAACGAAAATTGGTTACAACTGCTACTACTTCCTGATTCGAGCTTCAGCCTTTATATACATTGAATCCACTAGTAGTTGCGAGTTGATACACGTTATTTTCCCTCTGTAAACACTACTCAATCATTAGAATTAGATAGCTAGGGTTCTTGAGCTCAATTCGGTCTGTGAATTGGGGGTTTCTAGTTTTCTGGATTAGTTCTTGTAATTGATTGTTTAGTGGAGTGAATTGAGGTGTATAGAGCCTCCGTGGATGTAGATCACATTGATCGAACCACGTAAAATCCTTGTGTTCTTCATTTCTTATTCCTGTTGTATGTTTGGTTCTTTTCTGGCCGAATTCTTGATTGTTTTTCATTCTCTCTTGGTTTGAGTATTGTGTGTGTGGGTCAAGAGTTAATTACCTAACAGTGAAAAAATAGGATTCAATAAGATTCATCAAACTACAACCTGTCGAGAAACTGCAGATGTTATCATAGATTCCAGCAAAGTCAAGATTTCATGAATATTACGTTCTGGATACAAGTATCCTACAAAATACTGCAATATGAATATCGCGTTGGTTGAAATTTTGTTTAATTTTGACAACTAGATCAACAAAGACAACCTACTGAATCAGTTTTGAATGCAACATCTAGAAGACAAATTCATTACAACAAGTTTAAAATGCCCAAATCTAAACCAATATGTACCAGGCAATCAAAATACAACCAGTCCAAAATGAGATCAACCAAATACCTCTTAAAACACGTATCCATCAGAGGGTACCTACAAGCTTCATGCATGCCCATTCTTCCTTTGCTTCGTCAGGTAGTTAGGAAAAGATTTCAAGGTCTTCTGTAGTTTGACCCATGCGATTGACGAATGTAAAGACGTCTTTGCGAGCCCGACCAAGATTGACCTCATAACCAATACAATCTGCAATGTCACTTAGTTGCTTGGAAGCTTCACAACAAAATTTCATGACCAAATCAGACATGGCATCAGAACCAATGTCGGTCTCTCGTTTACAACTCCCGCACTTCTTTGTTGTTGTAGTGCAAGATTTAGGCTTGTCTGGAATTAGGGCTGGTACATGCTCGTCTGTCCACCTGGCGAATATACCACTAAGTTCGTCTTCTATCGGGGGGCCAGCTGGAGTTAGTTGTTGATCGGAAGGAGAATTCGAAGCCTCGCCTATGTCCTCCGTGCCTTCGTCGTTTGAACGATTTTTTCCAAATATTTTGCACTTTGTCCGCAAAATAAGGCCATGTCTTGTATCTCATCAGCTGAGCATTTGGGTCAACCTGTAGGGAAAGTATGAGTATATTAATGCAATGGTTGATTTTTGAAACAACTATGTTAAAAAAATCTACTGAAAATATAGCAACATATGATGGTAAATGAAATTTAAAGGGGTTATTGAATAGTAGTTGACCTTCACGTGTGCTTCCCAAGCTTCGTCAGTCGCATCTATCATCTTCGTTTTATGGTCGAGACCGACGCCAGTCTTTGTCAACATAGTGCACAGGCTACTGATCGCACTATTTCTAACCTAATGTTACCGCATGTGTACGGTGCTACTGTAGCTAGTGATAGCAGTCAAGGTTGATCCCACAGAGACTGGTTGTTATGCGTAGTTCGGTACTCCGATTATGTTAAGACTATCTTAACTAGACTCTAGGTTGGTGAAGATTTTGGTAAAGCTAAAACTAAAACTAAAATGCATAAAAGAACTAATAAATTGAAGAATTAATTGGAAAGCATAATCAAGTAACCAAGGTAGATTTCGATGGCTAAACATGTATTTTAGGGCATAGATTTCAATTATGAACTCTTATTTAAGATCAACTTAAAACTCTAGATTTTTAAACCAATTATGTTATTTATTAGGCGGTGCTACTCTATGTCAACCCTTCTGCCGAAGCTGCTAACGTATAGATCAATTAAGGATAGCCACTCTCCCGAGTCGACAAACCTAAAAGACTCCCAAGGGTTCCCTAAGCTAATGGCTATGCAAGCCCTCACTTCTCTCGGACAATATTAGTACCTACGCTATATGCTCGTATGCCTATTAACCATTCCCTTCTCCCGATGCAAAATTGCTAAGCAAATAGAATTACTAAATTGGCCAGATTAATAAACTCATAAAATAAGAACAAAGCATATAAATAAAACATACATAACTTGTAGTCTAGAATTAAAGATAAAATCAAACTATAATTGTCCGCAATCTACTTTCTAAACACAATATGCGTTTAGCAACTCATAATCAAAGTCAAAATCCAACTATATTCATAGACAAACATATATGAATAATTAACTAAAGAAAAGGAATCGAAAAACCGAATCTTATCTCCAATCTTCGTCTTGTCACGTCCTTGGTCTTCGATCTTGCTTCCAAACTCTTCTCCGATGAATATTGATTCCCCCACTAATTTCTAGAGCCTTGGGATATTTATAGGAGTACATATCTAAGAGAAAGAGGGATAAAATCTAATTGGAATGGGAAACTCGTCCAAAAACTCCTTTTTGGGCTTGTGGGCCAAGTAATGGGTCGACACTGCATTGCTTTTCCAACTTCAAACCTATTTTTGAGGGTCTTTTAGTTATTTTTGGGTTTTTCCTCTTTCTGAAAAAGTTGTAGCCTTTGAATCAGGTTTCCAACGTCGCCAATTGCACCTCTATCGGAGTTGTAGATCTCAAGATATGGCCAAAATGTTAGAGGTGTGTCAAGCTGACATAAAACTTCACTTTCGGGAAGCTTTTCGTCGCGACCGTGACCTATATCGTTGCGACCAAGATGGTTGGCCAGCGTGTTTTTCATGTTATAGGCCACTTTTGACGCGACCGCAACCATAGACGCGGCCATGGTCGATCCTTTTGCTCTTTTAACTCTCTTTTCGTCTGTTTTTACCCTATTTGACTTGTTTCTTCTTCAAACTTCGTCCAAATGGAATAAAATCATCTAATTAACTCCAAAACAAGTCAAAACATGTCAAATGGCCCAATATAACAAATATAAACAATTTTTGGCCTAACATGCATGTAAATGTCATAAAATATATACCTAAATCGACCTAAATACATGCATAAATAACGTAAACTCATAAAAATAAAAACGTTAACTAAGGAAAAACAACAAATATCGGGTTTCCTCTCGACAAGCGCTAAGTTGTACGTCTTCAGCCAGACTACCTCTTCGGTGTTTTATGAGCCGAATTCCAACTAACCAGATTTACAAGCATTTTGATTTATTAAAGTACTATTTGGCGGTCTCGGGTTCCCTACAGCAGTTTGAGCTTTTTGGCAGGCAATATATACGACACAACATTTGTGTTTTCCTCTTAGATTCGACCTATTATATATTGAGAATGTGACTGCATCATTTTGAATACGAAAAGTCAACTCTCCCTGTGGCATATCGATTATAGGTTGAGTAGTCGCCAAGAAAGGTCAACCTAAGATGAAAGTGACATCAGTATTCCCTTGTATATCAACAACTAGGAAGTCTCTAGGGAATTCAAAATTTGCAACTTTTACGAGCACGTCCTCTACTCCTCCAAATGGCGCTAATAAGGATCCATTCGCCAATTGAATAGTGGTAAAGGATTGCTTCACTACCCCTATTCCTAATTGCTTATACATCTTAAGAGACATCAAATGGAAACTCGACCCTAAATCACACAACACATTTTGGAACTTATTACTACCAATAGAATAAGAAATAGAAAAACTTCTTGGGTCGTTTTCTTTCGTTGCTCTTTTTAGGTAGGTACTTGTGTTCGTGCTCTTTTTGGGACTCGCGGCTTTCTTCTTTATATCCTCTTATGCATAATCAGCTTTCTCTACAAGTCGGTCTGGAACCTTCTTCATTAACCCCTTCTCCTCAATGTTCCCCTTTGGTTTTTCTTGCATCACAGATAATATACTAGTGCATTCTAAAGGATCAATGTTAGCAAAGAATGTATCATGTAAGCACTATTCGGACGAAGCATTAACAAAAGAAGGTAAAGTTTTCTTATCTATGGTAGCACTAACTTCCTCCTTTTGCTTTTTGACTTCCTCTTTCGCTAAATTTTTCTTTGCTTCACGTTCCTCCACAAGCTTAGCATGTTCGATGCGAATTTGCTCATTCCTCCTTCTACAGAGTGCTATAGGATGAAATAGGAGGTATGTATTTGGGGTCATCCTCGATTATGATCCTTTGTGGCGATGCAAACTCAAAGATGATTTCCACTTCTTTGTTTTGATGAATCCTATCTTCGGATGCCAGTGGATTTTGGCTCTCATGTTCAGTTTCATTCGTTGAGTAGACAACATTTCACTTTTCTCTTGGATTGACTATAGTGTCACTGAGAAATTTCCCCTGCTTATGTTGTGATCCTATGAGTTGTATCAATTGACTCACATTGACTGCAACCTCCTTGATATCCGACCCTTGGCTAGTCACCTGTTTGTTCAACTCAATGATTTTGCTTTCCGTCTTTCTCTATAATTAGCGAGATATTGGTGATGGCAAATCCCGGTGGCAGTTATAGTGAACTATTGGGATTGGCATAAGAGAATTTCGGATGGTTCCGATTACCTTGTGAATACTGATTGTATCGCTGCTGATTGTCCTGAAGTGGTTGAAGTTTCTTTGATTGAAAAAATTGACTTCATCAACTCTTTCTAGTTGGGCTAGTCAGATTAGTTAACTCCCTTTTCGTTTGTTTTTTACCCTATTTAACTTGTTTCTTCTTCAAACTTCGTCCAAATGGAATAAAATAACCTAATTAACTCCAAAACATGTCAAAACCCATCAAATGGCCCCATATAACAAATATAAATAATTATTGGCCTAATATGCATGTAAATGTCATAAAATATATACCTAAATCGACCTAAATACATTCATAAATAACGTGAATTAGCTATCGTAGTTCTTCTTCCAAGTAACGCGAGAGTTTATATGTGGTGTTGCTTTGATGTCAGTCTTGGGGAAATCCTGAATCGTCTTACCTTCTAGGACTGATAGATAATCGGGATGAAAGCTATTATCCGACTTCCAACCCCAATGATGATTTCTTTCAACCTAGCTATTAAAACTTCGGGTAATTCTATAATACACTTGGTGTATTAATAAACCTAATTTTTTACCTGTTATAGCAGGTAACTAACAACTTTTTTTTATTTTTTTTATTGTTTAGTCAATTGTGTAGGACCCACTATATTTATCTAATTCCATCATATATATATTTCTAGTGAGGCATGTGTCTAGACTCCAATTTGGACAAAAATATAATAAATAGTAATTAATAACTAACATGTAATTTTCATTCTTTTCAATTAATAATTTTAATTTTCGTGTACACTAAAATTTTGGTTTGTATATATGTAAATGCATTTCCTTTTAATAAGGTATTATGGATAAACTGTAAGAAAATAAATGTTTGTGAGTAAATCAAGTTGTATCGAAAAGCCATTCAAAATTCATATGATAATATTTTCTTAACTTGTTGAATATCTATTCACATGTTGTGTTATAAGAAAAAATATGAAGCGAGTATAATTTGTTCCCCTTTTGTGAAGCCGAGTACATAAAATTACTGATAATAACTACTACCTGCGTCTCGCTTTAATTTGCCTATTTTCCTTTTTTGTTTGTCCCAACCTAATTTACCAGCTCATAAATGGTATTTTTTTCTCATAATCTCCACCCTCAAAATCTCCACTCTCAATCTCCACTTTTGAAAAAGTAAAAAATTTCACAACATCTATTTTTTCTTAACTTGTGTGTCTGGCTAAGGTAGACAAATTAGGTCGTGACAGAGGTAGTATATTTTTTATTTAATTATTGTAATAGAAAGTTGGCAGATGTTAGACGACGTTCAACTGATTCAAATTATAGTACAAATAAAACTTCAAAAATGGCAAGAAATTATAACTTAGTATTGTATATTTATCGTGGGCATATGTTTATATGCATGTAACATGTCGATAACACACCTATAAATATTGTACAAGGAATTGACAAATTGAGGAATTTTTTTTTTCTGTACATAATTATCAAATACTACATTATTAGTGTTAGTAGACACATAATTTATTTGTCTGTCTCATCAAATAATTATCAATTGGAGAGAAGAAAAATAGTTGACAATGAAAATAGAGAATGACAGGACAAATTTACATATAATTTACTAACTGTATTTCTAATATTTTGAGGTATTCTTTTTATTGGGAATACAATACAAAGAACAAAATTGGGACACAATATAGTCTCTCTAAATCAATACACCATAAATTAGTAACTTCTTTATACAATCATTTATTTCGACTCCTATTTGAGGTTTGTAGAGTAAATTATTATTGATAAACTAATATTGTTTTTTTCTATTAAATATAATTTGCCTGATCCAAAAATTATTATTTTATGAAGATTGTTGCGTATCAAGTTGAATGTGTGATAATTCTAATACTTTTTACTAATTTATCAAGTGAAATAGTTTTTTCAGAAACAAAAAATTTTAACATTACTCATAAATATTATTATATTAAAAGAAAAAAAGGAGGAATGAAACATAAGTGTGAAATGCCGGAACATTGGCATTCTTATATTTCAAGACCAATCTTGCAGGTAATAGGTTACAAATAAATATTTAATTCAATGGTGTAGATTGAAACAAGTTAAATCTAATGGTATAGATTTTAGGTGTATTAATACACTAGGTGTATGGAAGAAGGACCCTAAAACTTCTTCTTCTTTTGTACTCCAACCCCTACGGACCTTATCCGCTCTGAGTCGCTGAGGTCGGTTAAACCACTCACGTTCTGAGCCAAAACTAGTATCATCACAGTAGATTACAGATCATTGGATGCATCACATGTAAACAAATTGAAGCAAATATAAAACACTAAAACAATGGTATCTCCACATTGTAAGTCAACAAAATGGCATGTGGTAAAAGGAAAGGAGAGGAGGAATTATTTTTTGAAACCACACACACATTAAACATATTTAATTGCTACGGAAGGCACAATTCGAACACCTATGAATGACGACTTGATAACTTAATGAAACCTGTCGGAACACATATCAATACAGAAATAAGGTGCTACTACCACATCATACCCATAAACCCATACTAAGAAACAACAAGAAGCCTGCCACAAAGTGAAGCAAATCACGACATTATACAATGCAAATCATCCAAGGTCCTTGAAATAACCCAAAAATGAGAGTCCTATGCAGTTACATTAAAACAGTAATAACTGAAAAGTTTCTTAGGAACCACATCTTAACATCGGATGTTTAGACCCCCTTCCAAGTGTTGAACATGTTTTGAGCAAGCTCATCACGTTATGCATTCCAACCTATGAAGATTCGACACTATCGATGTAGTCGGCTGGATCAGCTTTGAAGTCATCGTGGTCTAACATGGCCTCGTCCATATCCCCCTACCTATAAAAGTATGTGTGTTTCTTACAAAATAATGTATGGACAAAAATATCCCTATATCAATAATTATAAGTTAAGGTTAAATAAGTAAATTGTTATATAATTAAAATGCACTAATTAATTCCAATTCCAAGATAATAATGGTGGAAAGATAACCTATATCAATTACTATTATAAAACTCTCTTAAAAACAAAAACAAAAACAAAAGGAATTACCTATTTATTTATATTTAAATTCTTCTTACATGCCGTAATATGATATATATATTAGTATAGTTTAGTTGGATTTTTGTAAATGAAATTTTAAGTGGGTAGAATTTTATTTAATTTAAGTTTATTTGGTTGTTTTCTAGATTAACTTTATAGAGTAGCACCTTTCAATTTTGACGAAATTATTTTCCAAATCATTGATGCAGGTATTGTAATCTTCATGACCAATAACTTATGCACTTCAAATTATGTTTGAATCATGCAACTTTATCGGAATTAATTAAATGAGAAATGTGATATTTCACCACTAAATTGGATGGTTAAGATGCCTATCATAGCAATCCTGAATAAGAATTGAAATATATTAAGAAGGGTAAACGAGAGTTCAATAATTTTGATTTATAACTTAAATGTTTTTCAAAATTTAAATAAAGTTAATTCCATATTAAATTATATCATAAGAGCTTGCTAACCTTATATATATCATAAGCATATACTTAGCTGATGTGATTTATTTTTATTATGTTAAGCCAAGGATTATGAAAATTTTAACATTTTTACCTTTTCAATTTTAACAATGCAAGTAAAAATTATATAATTTTGGAGAAAATTATGAATAAGTTTATTGATGAATCTTCAAGCTAATAAAGTGAGTTACAATAACAGAGGTGGCAAGAAATATTTGTAGTAATTTATTTGATATTATTTTCATCATTTTTAAGTTAAGGATTATCGACATTTCATATATGTGTGTGTGTGTGTGTGTGTGTTGTTTTTTATTAACTATGTATGTAAAATATATTTCAATTCTCTAGGGAAGATAAAGAAAAATTATACACTAATGAGGAGATTGTATAATTAATTTTATTTAATATTGGTGTTTAATAAAATTATAAGCAAACATGACAAACATTTTACCGTACTAAATTATTTTTTTCCTTTTTTTAATTTAATTACTTAGTTGTGTCATGTCTTATTCTGGAAAGTGAATAAGAGTTTCATGTGATGGGAAAAAAGTAAAAGAAACATTGTCTCTGATTTTAAATAAATCTAAATAAGATATATATATATATATATATATATATATAGATAGAGAGAGAGAGAGAGGATAAAAAGTTCACTTCAAAAATGAATTTCATATTCGCAAAGAAAGAGGAAGGAGAAACAACACAAATAATTTTGTTATTAGTTAAAGAAAAAGGGAAAAAAAATCACAATAGAAATAAGTAGGTTTAGAAGTAGGTCTCCAAGAACCGTTCAAGGATTTTAGAAGGTCT
This sequence comes from Ajuga chamaepitys, assembly GCA_958295605.1. NCBI lineage: Eukaryota > Viridiplantae > Streptophyta > Magnoliopsida > Lamiales > Lamiaceae > Ajuga > Ajuga chamaepitys. The sequence goes on from OY282497.1 coordinate 9,855,617, forward strand.
TTAGTTTGAGTAAATAAAATTAATCACTTAAAATTATTACATAAATATGTATCTTTGTGTCTTATTAGCTTTGATATCGAAAATTAATGGCCGAAACTCAAAATATAGTCCAATAATTTTTTTTGGTTACGTACATTTGGCCATTTTTACTAGAAAACATTGATATCCACCTACGATGGAATTAAAAAAATATGTTGAAGAAAGCATAAATAAGTGCTTATACATATATTGTGATAATAAATCACGCAAATAACTATTTTGTGTTGATGGGAAAAAATGGTACCGAAAGTATTATAAGTATATTTAAACATCTTATTAATTCTTTAGTCATGGAACTCCATGAAATTTTCTAGCCTATTTAGTCAAAGTATTAAAAAAATATAATTTTGAAATTCATGTGTACAATGGACAACACAGTGAACATAGAAAACTAGAAGTCTAAGAAAAAATAAAAATAAAACAAAAAAAGTCATGCATACACAAAAATAAGACCATTTACATTGCATGGTCATATATCAAGGAAACAATTCTTTAATTTTGATGTTTTTTAAACGAAAATGTCCCTAATTATAAATCAGTATAAACTAAAGAAATATACTCCCTCCATTCACAAATAAGTGTCATTTTAGACTTTCAAGTGTAATTTAAGAAATTATGGGATAGACAACAAAACCTCCAATTTTCTCTCCATCATTTTCTTCATTACCATAATTTTCACCAAATTTTCTTTATTTAATATTATAAATATTTGTATGAAAATCTCCTTAGATTTAGCAAAGGACAATATTTGAATAAATATGCAAAAAATTCTAGAATGACACTCTTTTGTGAAAAAAATGATTTTTCTATAATGACACTTATTTGTGAACAAAGGGAGTATATATATATATATGTATGTATATTCAAAATACGTATGAATATAAAGATATAATAAATTAAAGGAGCTTCATGAAACATTAAATATAATTAATCTAAAAGATAAAGGAATATTGGGAACAAAAATTATTTTGATTATTAATTATGGTTTTCAGCATATATCTTTAAGATAAAAAGTATACTTAAAAAAATATTTTTAAATTTGCAAAGATAGAGGAAGAAAAACAAAAACAATTAATTTTTTATTACTCTAAAGAAAAGTGAGAATTTTCAAAACAGAAATAAGTAGGTTTATAAGTAAGTCTCCAAGAATCATTCATAGATATTAGAACGTCCTTAGTTTAAGTAAATAAAAATTAATCATGTAGGAGATAAATATGTATATTTTTGGCTTATTAGCTCCAACTATTTGGTGAAATTCAAATTTAGTCCTCTAACTATAAAGCTCAGTAACTTTTTTATTCTGTGCATATAATCATTTTTACTAGAAATCATTGACAACATCTACATAAAATTAAATGTTTCAAAAAACAATGAAAATCCAGGATAACATAAAATAAGAGCTTACATATATAATGCGATAATAGATCAAGCAAAACCTTTTTTGTATTGATACGAAAAAAATAGAACAGAAAGTTATTTTAAGTATATTTAATCATCTAATTAAATCCTTTAGTCATAGAACACCAAAAGTTGTTCTAGAAAATTCTACAAATATAATATGAAAGTTTATGTATACCAGACGCAACAAAATAAACTTTACAACCTAGAAGTCAATATTAAAGACAAAAATAAAAAAAATAAAATTTATAATAATCCACGCAAACACAATTATAAGAACTTACATGTTACACGATCATAAATCAAGCAAAGACTTTTTAAGTAGTTATAATTTTTTTATAATATATATATATATATATATATATATATTCTCTAATTCTTAGTTTATTTAATCATCTCAGTATTTCTTCTTTTTTCTGGTGCACCTTAATTTTATTAGTTAATTCAATTTAATTAGACTATTATATATTTATTTTTATAAATCAATGTGTACCACGTGCAACGCACGTGAGACTTTACTAGTCTTCTTAAAGGGGATGATTCAGCATAAAATGATGGATGAAGTTGTGAGTAAGAGCACATGCCATTATCAACTTGTTTTGAATTTTAATCGGATAAAAGCTTAGGCTACGTAGAATGGACCATTCTGGACCTAGAGTGATTCATATTTGTAGAATTCTTCATAGTTTTGGGGGAGGGAAGGACTGCTACACCAATCATCAAGGTGGTACCGAACTGACTTGTAAGGGGTTAAGAAGCCTTCACCATTCATATAACTGCTGTCACATATGAAGAAGTTCCCTATCATGGTGAAAAGGCCATGCACATTAGGTGGATTTTCTAAAGTGCAACCCTAAATGGGAGTATTCTATTTAGGCTTCTAAACAAATTATGAAATTTATTTTATCATCCGTCATACTTATACCTTCTGGAACCTTGAGTCCGTTCGGCCGATTTACAACATCCTTCAATATCCGAGTGTCTGCTGTGGATCCCTCCCAACCAAAATGTACATGAACCTCAGATTCATGTCACAAGCGGCCAAGACATTAATCGAAATAATGCCCGTCCTCGTCCTATAATGAGGTTTATCGCTCTCGGGGATGGGCACTTCTATATAAGTTCCATCTAACGCGCCTATACAACCCTGCGAAGAAAAAAACATCTATCAATGTTAGGGTGCTAATATGAATTCTGCAGGGCTGAAGGCTAATTGATTTAGTGGGGACTGTGTTTTAATACCTTAAACCATTTCCAGCGCGGGTGTGTACAAGTCTCGTCTATTGGTTCTAGTTTTGCAAGTAGAATAGAATGCACCCTCAAAATTGTATTAAGGACATAATAGAAATGATGACATAAGGCCTGAGTGTTGCACTTAAAATCAAACCTAACACATCGCATTTTGGTGTGATGTGACCACACGGTAAGGAAAAGGGAAACTTTCTCCTGAACCGACACGTACTTACTATCCCCCAACCCACCAGCATGATGTAATAGGTAGCAGAACCTACTAAAAGTGCCTCGGTCCTTCCTCAACGTTGTATAGCAGTCTTCATCACTTAGCCCAACAAGAGAATCCTAGATGGGATCCTATTCGTTATTATGTACCTAATCACCCTTTGGGTTTGTCTATGATTCTTATTCATAAGAAACTAATTCCTTGCAATCAGTAAATTCAATACAAAGATCATTTGGAGCACTATCTCTTTAACCAAAACCAAAACATCAGAACAACGCCTTCCTAAACGAGCCATATCCTAAGAAACATTAAACAATGATTGTAAGACTGAGTTAGGGAATCTCATGTTACAACAAAATGACAATTGGTATTGCAATTATTCAGCCGGTGTTGCAGACAATAAATTACTCAAAAAATAAAGGGTTACGAAGGGCTGGTGTTGAAGTTGATTACTAAAATAGAATAAGGGCCAGACTTCTTGTTACGGGTAGCAAAGACATAACCTATTCCATTAAAATGGAGATACCAAAATGAAGATTCATTGGGATTTTCTTTAGTGTTACAGACACCATAAAACAAACAACTAAATTATATTGTGCATTCTTTGTAGCCCATAATATAAGCAAAATCAGCTTTTCTGGGGAACAGAGCAACCAAAGGAAAGTATTCTAAATACTGACTTCCAAAACAACTAAATTCCATAATGTAAACTTTATAAACACACTTCTGAAACTGAACTAATGGAGATTCGGAATTGAAAAATATACCTAAGAACAATGCTTCCCTAAATGGCAGAACATCATAAAAGTAGAAACCTATTTTTTGGCAAAAAGGAAACCAGCTGAAACCTTAAGGGTTCGAACACAATAATGAGCATGAAATTTAGCATATGTCTCAACCTAACTTTGAATTCATAGGAAACCATATCTATTGAAAAATAACTACAACTACCAAAATGTGGAGATATTACCTGTGGTAGATTGATTACGATTCGTGAATCTCAAACCTTGCATAGAAAAGGGGAAAGTATATTAGACGGAGTTCCACAATGAGAATCGAAACATGCATAAGGAAAAGAGAGTAAAAGTTGCAGTGCTAAGCCCTCTTGACAAATTTAACCGTGTATGCCAGACCGAGTACGAGAGACACCGCTACCGAAGATTAGTGGTGAATAAACGGGAACGGATACAATCGGGAAGAAACTAGGTCAATATCGACTAGGGTTATGTGTTTCGAAATGTTTTTTTTTTCGGGGGGAGGGGTATAAACGTAATTTCATGTGGTCCCAAAGTGGGGTGATAGTTGTGGCTGGATATTAGGTCATCCCCAGTCGGTGGATTAGCGTAACCCATATCCATGGGTTTACAAACACGGACCCATAGTATAATTCACAGGTTGCATTTAAGCAACCAAATAATATAAACGTTAGGTTATTGGGAAATTTCAGCCTAAACCCACTAACATGGGTAGGTGAAACTGTCCCAAATCCGATACCTCTTGAACATTCGCCCTTATTATCGTGAATCAACTGTGGGGGTAATATTTTATTGCTGTTTTCACCATCAATTCACGTTGGCCTGAGGGCATAATGGCCAAAACCAAATACTCCCTCCACTTTATATATATATATATATATATATATATATATATATATATATATATATATATATGCATGCTATTTTTATTGATATAGTCAACCACTTATGAAATATCCAATATTTGCTAATCAATTAACTCCTACACCACTTTTTGTGTTGATGAATTCTAATTTTCATCCATTTCATTTACTTGCTGGGTTTTAATTTTTTATTGTTGCCAAAATTCTCTATAGTTCAATAGAATTTGATAAAATATAATTTCTTAAGACAATTAAATTATTCTCACAATTCACTAGATTGAGACTCATGTAAAATGATAGATAAAATACCAATGTATTATTTTACTTAATTTCAAATAGTGGTCAAACATAATCCCCAATTATACATGCTTTGACCCAAACTAATTTTTTGTTCAAAACTAATTTTTGTCTCAAAAAAAAGTTTGATTTCAAAAATATATTATGGTAAAAGAATTTATGTTTCAAAGTTAATATCTTATTTTGTTACACAAAACAAAATTTTAAATGTTTAGTTTTACAATGATTTTATGAATGATTAAATAAGTAAAATCAACAAATAAATAATTATATAAATATGAATTTATGATTTTCATGAAGTTTTCATCTTTATCAACATCAAAAATAAAATCTTGAACATTATTAAACACAACCCGTGGGAGGGAGTGATTATTATGAATGAATATCACAAGACAATTCATTGGTTAGTGAATTGCCACCAAGTGCAAGATCTTATAAGATCATCTGGTACAATTCGATGTTTGTTTTTGTATTAATATATACATATATATTTTGGAGTCTTAGGAATCTAAGACATTATAATTTTATAGCTCCACTTTCACATCCTTATCAAGAAATATAGGCCTCCTGGGGTTTTACGACAACTAGAAAACCACATACTAGTCCATCCACAAATTGGCTAGCTACGACCCATACACATAACAATTGGGCCTCATGGAGTTAGGCTTAGATGTTAAATTGCATGAGTAAGGTATTCTTTTCATATCTTCCATTCTTCTTAAGTTTGCCGAAGTTCATGTTATTTGTTTGTTCAGTCATCCTTTGAGATTGTCTCATCGTTATATTTTTTCTTTAAAAAAGTATAACTTTTTGTCCATGTGAAGAAGTATCAGTTATTTGGATAATTTCACGTAAAAATATTATTTTTCTCCTAAGATAATATCTTTTTTTTCCCGAAAACATATCATTTTTTACATATCGTCTCACCGTGAAACAATCTTAATGAAGCGTTTGTATAATGGTTTTTTTTTATTATTATCTTGATTTTGTACTAGGATAGTTGATTATTTAGCTAAAATTTTTAAAAATTGTCATTTAATCAAAGAATTTTGAAAATTTAGTGCAATTGTGGCCTAATTGAAAATTTGTAATGTGGAAGATAACAATTATGAATGACTATTATTGTAAGATTATAATTGAATGACCGTAATGCTAGTGATCCGATAATCTCGTTAATATATAGACTTGTACAAGGGAGAGAAATATGCACGGAACAAATTACAACAAATAACAGAGTAACTAAATCTCATATATATAAGGAAATAACTCAATATGAGATTGAGGATATTTTATCGCTAATAACCCCCCCCCCCCCCCTCCCACAGGCTAGACGTGGATGGCGGACCCACTCGAAACTTGCAACAAAAGAAGCTGAATAGAGGATGAAGCAAATTTTTGGTAAACACGTCGACAAGTTGAAGATTTGAGGGAATGAAATTCGAGTCAAGTTTGCCAGAAGAAACTAACTCACGAACAAAATGATAGTCGTTGTCAATATGCTTAGCACACTTGTGAGCCACCAGATTCTGACTGGAAAAATTGGAACTGTTATTATCACAGTACAATAGTGGATGCACAGAGGGAAGAGCATGAAGTTCGTGAAGTAAATTGATCACCCAGATGATTTTAGCAGCAGCATTGGCCATGGCCCTACACTCGGATTCACAACTTGAACGAGAGTCAATAGATTGGGACTCCAAGAAACAAGGTCGGGGCCAAGAAAAATGGAATAACCATAGGTGGAACGTCTAGTTTTAGTGCGAGCCCAATTTGTGTCAGAGTAGCCGACAAGAACAAAATAACTACTTTTATCAAAGGAAAGGCAATAATGAAGGGTGCCTTTGACATATCGCAGCAAACATTTCACCGCTTGAAAATGATCAACCGTCGGAGTTTGAAGAAACTGACTGATCATGTTGACAGCAAAAAAGAGATCGAGGCGAGAAATGTTAAGGCACTGAAGGGCGCCGACCAATTAACGATAGAGAGTGGGATCCAAAAAAGGTTCGCCAGGGCTAATAAGACTTTGGGTTAGAGAAGTGGAGATCGACTTGCAATTAGTCATCGTAGCACACTAAAGAATATTAGATGCATATTTGGTCTGACTAAGGAAGAGACTAGAAGAGGTGTAGGTGACCTCAAGACCACGAAAGTAGTTTAAGCATCCAAGATCCTTAATTGTAAATTCATCCTGAAAACGAGCAATAAAAGAACGTAAAAGAGTAGCATCGTTACCGGCAAGAATTATATGATCTACGTAAACCAATTGATATAGTATAGATGAACCATAGATAAAAGTGAATAAGGAAGTGTCAGATCGGCTCCTTTAAACACCAAGCTGAAGAAGGAAGGTCTGAAAATGCTGAAACCTCACACATGAGGCTTGCTTGAGGTCGTAAAGTGAAATTTTTAGGCAACGGACATGATCAGAAAAACAAGGATCGGAATAGCCAGGCAGTTGTGCCATATAAATGGGTTTCGTTGAAACACCGTTGAGAAATGCATTTTTGACATCAAGTTGGTGAAGAGGCCAATTCTGCATAACAGCTAAGGCAAGTACAATACACAAAGTAGAAGCCTTGACCACCGGGCTAAATGTAAGGTTATAATCGAAGCGGGGAAATTTAGTGAAGCCCTGAGCAACGAGTTGGGCCTTGTGACGATCGATCAAACACTCAAAGGGATATTTTGTTCGAAAACCCATTTGGAGCCAACAACATTTACACCCGAAGGACGTGGCACAAGATCCCAAGTTTGATTATGTCAAAGAGCGGCCATCTCTTCATCTATGGAAGCCAGCCATTTGGGATCTTTGGCAGCTGTTTTGAAACCCGGGGCTTACTGGAAGTGAGTAGAGCATGAATGAGATCGGTGTGACAAAGGTGAGCGGGATGGCGGGGTTTGAAGATGCCCGCCTTCGTTCTTGTTGTCATAGGATAGGTTGATACAGTCGTAGGTAGGTCGGCTGGTGGAGGTGTGGGCTCGTCGGGTGGATCAAGCGTCGTAATGGCTGGCGGCGGCTCAGGGGCAGTGGGCTGAGCGGGATCCGAAGCAGCGGCTGTATGGGAATCGTCACATATAATGCACGGTCGAGTAGTGGCAGTAGAAGAAGTAGGCATTGTAGACCGCAAAGATACACCAAGAGGATGAGCCATCCAAAAGGAAGAGGGCTCAAAAAATTCTGAAAGAGGCAGCTCAAGAGGTGACACTTTGCAAGCCTATGTAGCCAAGGAAAATACACGCCGAACTTCAAGGCGCAAATTTTTCGTGGACATGGGGCCGTAGATAGGGATAAACACGATAACCAAAGGGATGATAATTGGCACAATTCGGAACCGTGGAGTAGAGAGTCTCAAAAGGTTAGACACCATGAAGAACTATTGATGGAACACGGTTTATGGTGTATACCACAACACTAAAAGCTCCGACCCAGTATGATGTAGGAACTTTGGAACGAAAAAGCATAGCGAGGCCTGTTTCAGTAATGTGTTGATGCTTATGTTTGGCCCGACCATTCTGGGAAGGTGTATGAGCACAAGAAATGCGATGCAAAATGCCATTTTCCTGAAAAAAAGATTGAACACGGTGATTTGGGAATTTAGTGCCACCATTGCTTTGATTTCTTTTTTTAATTCGTTTGTCAAACTGATTTTGTACAACTGTAGAGAATTGTAGCAACGTATCATAAAAATCAGACTTGAGACGAAGTAGGTACAACCATGTAAATCGAGAATGATCACCAATGAAAATAAAATAAGATCGATAGCCATCAACCGAGGAAATAGGCGCAGGGCCCCATAGATCACAAATCATGTCCAAAACATGTGATGAACATTTTTCATTAACAAGAAATGGTAAACGTATGCTCTTTGCAAATTGACACGACAAACAAACAGTAAGAGACGACAACACAAAAGTAACAGCCAAACAACCTCTCTTAATAAGCAATGAAATAGAATCAAAATTAACATGGCCTAATCTTGAAAGCCACAAATCGAAGGAAGCTTTATTACAACATGAACGAGCAACAACAACAAAGCAGGCAATCCGGAACTCAATTTGTATAGACCATGCACACGTTCACCTTGCGCGAGTATTTTCCTTGTGACCTTGTGCTGGATCGAAAAAGAGAAGTCATCATACAATATATGGACTAGATGATCTCGAGTGAATTTGGCCACACAGATAAGATTCATAGTAAAATTTGGCACAAGTAAGACATTTAATAATAAAAGGTCTTCAGAAATAGAAAGAGTATAAATATGAGTGATGGGTAAAAAAACATAGTTACCGACGACGACATTGTCCGAACCCAAATAAGGCTCAGAGGAATCCAAGACAGAGGTGGCATAAGTCATGTGAGCGGATGCCCCCGTATCCAAATACCAGTCAAAAGCAGAGGACAGGGACAAAGAGCAACTAGTGTGGAAAGCTTCAACAATGTTAACGGCGGCAGAAGATCGCTCATAGTGGTCTGAACACTCATCGGCATAATGACATCGGTGTGGAAAATTTGATAATGGGGAGGGCGTATGTGACCGCTCCATCCGCGACTACGTTTCGGGGCAGAACGACCGCGACCATGAGCTGGTGCAGAACTTGGACGATAATTGGCGAAAAAGGTTGCATCCGAAATAGACGAGGCATGATATTCTTGCATGAGAACATGTGATTCAACATGCTTCATTATGACATCAAAAGAGGGCAAGGGAGTGACTGCCATTTGGGCAACAATGAAAGGTCTAAACGCGGGACCAAGACCCTGCAAGAAATAATGCGTCTTGTTGGAGTCATCAACGTGTCGGCCTATAGCAGCCAATTTGTCACATGTGGCTTTGAAGGTTGTTGAATAATCGCAAACAGTACGGGTTCCTTGTTTGGACAGTTGAAGGGAGTCAAGCAGCACAAGTTCACGTACTTTAGACGTGCTGCTAAACGTGGACTCAAGAGCAAGCCAGACATCACGGGAAGTGCGGCAACCTCTTAATGACGACCATGGCCTCTTCGGTGAGAGAGGAATGAAGAAGGCCTCGAAGCTTCTGATCAGCAAGACGCCAGGTCTTGTAGGCTGGATTTGGACTGGATTTACCGGCATAATCAGTAAGTTTAGCAGGAGAGGCCGAAACCATGCCATCGACAAAGCCAACTAAGTCCTGGTAAATGAGGAGGGGAAAAACTTGATCAATCCGGAGAAGATAATTATTAGAGTTGAGTTTGATGGTAAGCATATGCACCAAGGTGGAGAAGGGAAGAATGTCCGAAGAAGTGGAATCGATAGACATGGTCAGAGGAAGAGAGAAGGCGACGGGAAAAAATCGCAGGGGAGTTTCAGGGTTTCTGAAACCTAGCTAATAGCATGTAAGATTATAATTGATTTACCATAAGATTTGTGATCCGATATTCTCATAACTATATAGACTTGTATTATTATTATTATTATTATTATTATCATCATCATCATCATCATCATCATCATCATCATCATCATCATCATCATCATCATCATCATCATCATCATCTTAATTCATTAATAGGAAAAATATCACTAATTAGAAAATATAACTATTAACTGTCACCCTGGTCACCTTTCAAAGTCCAACTATGACAATTTCTAAATTAGTCACAATTACACATCATTTAAAAAATTATAGGTAACTCAGAGGGCTCAGCTATTTGGGGGATTAAGGATGATAGGATAAAATTATCACCCCTAATCCAATGTCTTCTTTGAAGGCATAGTTACCCATGATATACTCGGGCCCGAGTAAAAAAATGGAAATTCAGGATAAAATCCAGGACTCCCATCCCTCCTCCTTAGGAAGGATCTAACTAATCCCTGTCACCGTAGCACATTGAAAATCCTGCCTTTTCTTTTGAGAATCCCAATTTCAGCAAATGTGATTTTCTTTGTTCCAACTCATACTATTTTTCAGCTATTTTTCTTCATGTTTAACGAGCTCCTCCCAACCGACTGCTCCTGCTATAATTCTTGTTCCTCCGACAAAGTCCTTTCGAGGTTGAGTGATTACACACAACGTCCATAGATTTTTCCAGGCCACAACTCCGACAACCAAAAAATGAAATAACAAACAAAATCGTTCACAAGCTACAGAAGATAACTTGGACTCACAATTAAAAAGCAAAGCAGGGTCCTTACATTGCCTTAAATTCTGGAATGCACACTTGTTCCCTAGCCCATGTACATTCCAAACAATTCATGGAGACTGGCGGTGCTGGGATTCACCAGCCACCGCCAAATCCAAATAGTTTGCAGCCTCAATATGAGCCATCTTTAATCTCTTATCACCTCATTCCTTGGTCTCATCGTACTAGGATCTCTATTTTTTTTCAACAACCCCCTCAACCTGATTATCGGGCCCCCGTCTATCTCCCCGTCTACCTCCATTCCCATTCGGTCTACCCCGTCGTCGAGCATGCTTTCGTTTCCCACTACCTTCTCCAACCAACATCGTTAAATTTCCAAAAATTGCACCACCGACACCACCAAATTATACCCCCATACATCTTCGAAGCTCCAGAAGAGCCCACCACAAACTTATCCTGGGCCTCATGCAGAGACCCACTATCACCCCTATTGTATACCCCGAAACATCCCCCTACCACCTTCTGCAATATAATTTGAAGCAACCCCCCTCACACAACGATGTGGGGTTATCGCACCCCACCATGCACATCATCTTCTCCATAATTCCCGAAGAAGACCCTCCATGCATTAGATGCTCATGTCGGTCAATAACAATAGCGGCATAAACTATAGCAGGAGGTAATATCTGCTCAACAACAGCGACACCAACCACCACGTCCTTAGCAACAGAACCAAAATTTGCAACAACAGCAGTAGCAGAGCTCGATGATGGCTCTGGTTCAATCACATGATGATGATGCTCATCACCCCGCGCACTATCCATCTGAAGTCGAAATCGGCCCACCGTCAAACCCCGTTGCCCTTTCCCTACCAAACTCGCTACTATCCGGATCGTCGACAACCCCTGATCATCTGCTCTCAACCATGGTCCGAACTGACGAGCCACCACTACACCATTATCTCTTACAGCCACCGTCGCAGGATAATTACCCTCAACGTGATCTACTCGTTCGCATATGTAACAAAAATCAGAAAGTTTCTTCTATCTACACAATACCGCATCTCGACCACCCCCTACCACAGCCTTGGTACCAACACATAAAGGTTTTGCTAAATCAATCAATATTTTCACTCGTAGATATTTGCCCACATCTTTTGGAGTGTCAATCTCCAAAACACGACCCAACCTCTGTCCTATCAAACGACCCACCTCTTCGGTCATATATCGAAACTAGAGTCCATGAAACTGAACCCAAAATAGAATATACTCCCTTCGTCCCGAATGAACTTGCACTGGCAAGTGGACACACATATTAAGAAAAAATTATTTTTTGGATTATGTTGACTTTTCAAACCAATTTTTTTGCTTTATTTGGTAAATAAAGGTGTATTGTGGGGGTAGAATTTATGAGATTTGTTTTCTTTTTAAGAAAGTGTGCAAATTGCTTGGGACGAATCGAATAGAAAGTGCGAAAGTTCATTCGGGACGGAGGGAGTACTTAATTTCAAGCAATTCTAGTTTGAGATTCTCGGTCAACTGAGCCAGTCCCAAGAGGGCTCTGTAGAAATTCTAGGGTTGGTTACGAAGAACCCTATTACACTCACCCAAGACACCAAAATGGAATGCCATCATTCCCCTACCAATAGTCATAATATCCAGCGTGTCGTCGAGTCGCCATATTCTTTGTAAAGCCACAATTAAATTCGTTGCCCTATTGGCCGATTCAAGATAAATCGGCCGTAAAGACACACCACTGTATCTCAACTGCCTTCCAAATTCACCACCACATCCTCTCTTTCCACCTTTGAAAGGCGCAGTGAATCCCACAAATCAACCAAACCAGTAATACTACCAAAACAGGGAAAGAAACTAACGAACAACCAGAGGAAACCTGGTGGAAGAAGACGACCATGAAAGTCACCGGTGAAGAACGCACGACGTGGCTAGAATCTCACGCTTGAGAGAGGAACCCTGGCGGAGAGGTGATAAAAGGTTATTTTATTAAGAAAAGTCTTTTATTATGGGACATGGAGAGTATATATCATTTGACATTTCTAACATTCATCAGTTTTTAATACAAATGATAATTTCTATGAGTTATACATTAAACGTAAAACATTAAGTAAAAAAAAATCAGCTGGAATTTTTAAATAGTCTAAAAAGAATGATTAAAAAAAAAAATTGTGAAGGGTAATACATACTTTTGATTTTGAATGATTTATTAAGTGTTGTGAAGATGACGTGATAAATTAAAATTAAAGTTAAATTCTTGAAAATATATGCGGCTAATGGAGGCGAGATCTTGTAGTTGCACCACATGTATAACTTAATGAAATAATTATTCATATTTTTTTCAAGTCTATTTATGCAATTAATTTTTAATTTGTGTAGATAATCAGGAGAAGTTGATTAAGAGAAAATAATAACCTTTCATAGGTTGTATTTGTAAAATATAGATCTATTAGAATCAAACAAAAAGAAAAAAAAATCAATTTCTCATTTTTTTTAAATCGGACATAATTTCTTGATACACACAAAATCTGTGTCCCGGGCACTCTTATACATTTCATATTATATAATAATTAAGGCACCAATTTTTCATGATATGAAAGCGGTATTAGTTAATTAACAAATTAGCTGGATAATAATTTTTTTTTTTTAATAAGAGAATCTTATTACTCAAAAGTCTTGACGTATAAGATTCTCAACCCTAAAAGGATATCTGGTCTCTTGAGATATATATATCTCACCTCCATATATACATATATATATATATATTCTATTAATTAGTTAGAATAGTTAATAAGTTAGTTAGGAGGATAATTAGTTAATTAAAGGGTAATTTATCTACCCTATAAATAGATGTAAACACATTAAACATATCATTGAATAATACTCCAGATTTCTCTTTCTCTCTCCTCATAAACCGTCTTCTCTCTCTCTCTGTTTTCTCCCAGTTGGAGCTCCATCAGCTCATCTCTCAACTCTCAATATGGTATCAGTTTAGGGAATCTTCAATTCCGGCTACGCCATAATCTGTGTTTTTCGATCCTGAATTTCGCTTCCGTCTTTCCAATTGTTTGAACAAAGTCATTTGTAATGTCTGGTGATAAGTCTGATTTGGATTCTTTGAATCCTACTCTGAATCCGCTTTCTCCTTTGGCACTCCATTCTCACGATAATCCGGCTGTGGCTATTGTTCTTGAGCCTCTTAATGGTTCGAATTTTGTTTCTTGGAGCCATTCTGTTCGTCGAGCGCTCAGTGTTAAGAATAAAGTCCCTTTGGTGGACGGTTCTTTGGATCCTCCGTCGGAAAATGATGATAAAGTCGTCTTTGGAGCTTGGGTGCGTGCTAATGACCTGGTTTTGAATTGGTTGCTGAATTCTGTTAATCCAGACATCAAACAGACACTTGAGTTTTTCACTTCTGCAAGGGAGGTATGGCTTGAACTGCATCAAAGGTATGCTAAATCTGATGGAACTAGGGTTTATCATTTGGAAAAATCTCTAAGTATTCTTTCTAAAGGTTCCAATTCTTTAGTAACATACTATAATCAATTTAAAGTTCTTTGGGATGAATATCTTAGTTTTCGGCCCATTTTGAAATGTTCTTGTGGTGCCATGGATTCGTGTACGTGTCATCTTTCTAAGTTGGTTGCTGAAACTCAAGAGAGGGATGTCGTTATGAAATTCTTGATTGGTCTTGATGATTCGTATGCTTCCATTAGGAGTCAATTGTTACTTCAATCTCCCTTGCCTAGTTTTGCAAAAGTATATTCTCTTCTTCTTCAGGAAGAAAGTCAGCGGGGTTTGCATTTTCCTATCTCACATGAATCAGCTGCTATGTTAGCTAAAAATGGGGGTCGGACTTTTAAAGATAGAAAGAAGCAGATGATTTGTAGTCATTGTGGTATGCCTAATCATACAGTTGAACGGTGTTTTCAGATTATTGGTTTCCCACCTGGATGGAAGGGGTCTAAAATGCCTAAGAATAAAACTGAATCTTCTGCAAATGTGTTAGTCAAATCTCCTACTAAAGAATCTATCTCTACTACAGAATCCAATATTGCAACTAACCCTTTGTTTTCTCAAGAGTTATTTGAACAATTTTTAAGTTTTGCAAAACTGAAAAAGGATGGGGAACATTCTGCTGCTGGAGCTTTTGCTGTGCCGAATGATAAATCAGGCTCAGGTATGCATTTTTCTTTTATCACTGTTACTTCTCACAACAAATGGATTCTTGACACTGGTGCAACTGATCATATGTGTTGTGATTTAAGTTTTTTTTTCTTCTCCACCTACACCTTCTACTGTTCGGATTAATCTTCCAAATAATAATATGGTTGTTGCAACTCATGTTGGGGATATCATTCTAAATGAGCATTTTACTTTACACAATGTACTCTATGTTCCTTAATTTTCTTTCAATCTATTGTCTGTTTCTCACTTGACAAAACATTCAGATTGTAGTTTATTGTTTTTGTCTTCTTATTGTGCTATACAGGCCAACAAAACCAAGAAATTGATTGGTATTGCTGAACAGAAGGGTGGTTTATATTTTTTAGATAATAAACCTTTGTTAAGACCTATTGTACAGCCTTCTGTTTCCATTATGAATGTAGTCAAAACTAATGACAGACTAGATAGTTTCAGTTTGTGGCACAACAGGTTAGGACATATCTCTTTCAAAAATATGAGTCATTTGAAAAACATTGATGTAACTACTGCTCATATGAATAAGATTTGTGAAGTTTGCCCATTGGCAAAACAAAGGAAGAAACCATTTCCTATTAGAGATAGTGTCTCTCAACATCTGTTTGATTTAATACATTGTGATGTATGGGGCCCTTTTTCCATTGAGTCTTATTCAGGCCATAGATATTTTCTTACTATTGTTGATGATTTTAGTAGGTGTACTTGGATATATTTGTTAAAATATAAATCAGATGTGAAACATTCTTTAGAATTTTTTTATAAAATGGTTATTACACAATTTCAAACCAAAATAAAGTGTTTAAGAAGTGACAATGGTACTGAATTTATATTGTCTGAATTTTACAATAGATTTGGCATCATACATCAAACTTCTTGTGTGGAAACTCCACAACAAAATGGCCTAGCAGAGAGAAAACATCAGCATCTATTACAAGTAGCTAGAGCTCTTTTGTTTCAATCATGCATTCCTTTGAAATATTGGAATGAGTGTATCATGGCTGCTGCACATTTAATAAATAGGACCCCATCTTCTGTACTTCATTTTAAAACACCTTTTGAGCTATTATATGGTAAAGAACCTGATTTATCTCATTTAAAATCTTTTGGGTGCTTATGTTTTGCAAATACTTTGGTTTCACAAAGACATAAATTTCAACCGAGAGCTGTTAAGTGTATTTTTATAGGGTATCCTTTTGGAACAAAAGGATATAAATTACTTGAAATAGACACTGGCAGAGTATTCATCTCCAGGGATGTGCGTTTTCATGAGCATATATATCCTTTCACTGGTCACACTAATCAGGTACACATTGATCATCTTTTTCATTCTGATCTTTTACAACAAAAACAAAAGCATGCTGAAGAACAATCTTTAGATATTCCTCCTACAAATGTTGATTACATTGCTCCTGTTATTAATTCTGATGTAGTTGTTGAAAATTTAGCTTGTGAATCCCCTAATATTGTTGCCACAGAAAGCACTGATGTTGCTAGTGACATTGACCATCCTGCTCTTTCAGAAGAGATTGGTAATTTTATAGTGCATCCAGAAGCTGTGACTTCTTCATCAGGTCATGATAACTTGAATAGTGACTTGGTAAGTGATACAAACAATACTGTTAGAAGATCTTCTAGAAATAGACAAGCACCAGCATACTTAGACGTATACAAAACAGCTCTTCCCCCATCTTTAAATCATAAATCTGGTCACCAAAACAGCCATGACAGTGCTTCTGCCAATTTTTGTATAAATGAATCTGTTAGGTACCCTATCTCTAATTACTTAACTACTTCTAGACTCTCATATGCTCATAAATGTTTTACTGCCTCCATCACTCAGATTCAAGAACCTACCACTTATAAACAAGCTCACATTGATGACAATTGGAAACTAGCTATGTAAAACGAAATTGCAGCACTTGAAAGAACTAAGACTTGGTCTTTAGTGCCTTTGCCTGCTGGAAAACATTATATAGGTTGTAAGTGGGTTTATAAAGTAAAATACAAATCTGATGGTTCGATTGAGAGGTATAAAGCACGGCTAGTAGCCAAAGGCTACACACAACAAGAAGGCATTGACTATTTTGACACGTTTTCTCCAGTTGCTAAAATCACATCTGTCAAAATCTTATTATCAATTGCTGTAGCTAAAAATTGGTTCATACATCAATGTGATGTTAACAACGCCTTTTTGCACGGTGATTTGGATGAAGAAGTTTACATGACCCCTCCCCCTGGCTACTGTCCTTCATCTGACAAAAGAGTTTGTAAACTCAACAAAAGTCTTTATGGCTTGAAACAAGCCTCTAGACAATGGTTTAACAAACTCACTGAATCTCTCACAAAGATAGGTTACAAACAGTCAGTTGCTGATTCTTCTTTATTTACCAAGCACACACCGAGTTCATTCACTTCAGTATTATGTTATGTAGATGATATGATACTTGCAGGGAATGATATAAATGAAATTTCAAAATGTTAAAGATTTCTTGCATAATCAGTTTACTATTAAAGATTTAGGTTGTTTGAAATATATATTAGGCAGGTCTTCATCTTTGTCAAAGGAAATATATTCTTGATTTACTCCATAATGCAGGTTATTTAGGTAGCAGGCCATGCACCACACCTATGGATGAAAAACAGGTTTTTAATCACAAACATAGTGTTCCACTAACTGATCCTTCTACATATAGAAGACTAGTTGGTAAACTCTTATACCTTACAATTACTAGACCTGATATATCATACTCCGTACAAACATTAACTCAATACATGAGTCAGCCTACTGATTTACATCTTTCTGCTGTTCATAGACTCCTTCGATATTTAAAAGCTACACCTGGTCTAGGATTATTTTATCCTGCTAACAACAATTTTAAGTTACAGGGCTTCACTGACAGTGACTGGGCTAGGTGTCCTCAGACCAGGAGAAGCATAACAGGCTATACAATATATCTTGGAGACGCCCTCATTTCATGGAAATCAAAGAAGCAGACCACAGTCAGCAGGTCTTCAGCAGAAGCAGAATATAGAGCAATGGCTTCGACTTCTTCTGAGCTACAATGGATACACTACATACTGAAGGACTTCAACATTCCAACACTAGCTCCTGCTATAGTCTATACTGATAGCAAAGCCGCATATTCCATTGCCCACAATCCTGTTTTACACGAGAAAACCAAGCACATTCAACTAGACTTCCATTACACAAGAGAAAAAATCAAAGAGGGCCTTTTAAATATTATCCAGATTCCAACAGCAGAAAACCTCGCCGACATCATGACAAAGCCACTGGGGCCGTCTGCATTCCAGAAATTCAAAACCAAAATGGGATTAATAAACATTCACTCCCATTTTGAGGGGGGGGTCTTGAGATATATATATCTCACCTCCATATATACATATATATATATATATATATATTCTGTTAATTAGTTAGAATAGTTAATAAGTTAGTTAGGAGGATAATTAGTTAATTAAAGGGTAATTTATCTACCCTATAAATAGATGTAAACACATTAAACATATCATTGAATAATACTCCAGATTTCTCTTTCTCTCTCCTCATAAACCGTCTTCTCTCTCTCTCTGTTTTCTCCCAGTTGGAGCTCCATCAGCTCATCTCTCAACTCTCAATATGGTATCAGTTTAGGGAATCTTCAATTCCGGCTACGCCATCATTACAATTTTTTAGACATATGAGAAATAGTGTTAAAAAAAACAGGCGAGCCTCTAAATCTCATCCACAATAACTCCATAATAATTCAAAGAAATCACTTGTTTCGTGATTGCATGCACAACAAGTAAGGAATCTATGCCACTTACCTTTATAGCCGAAAAATCCATAGGAAATCGAAGAAGACCAGCAGGAAGACTCATCGAAAAATAGAGATTGGATGCCGCATGGAAAGATACACAAAAGCAAGGATAAATTTCACAAAGGCAAACATGAGAAGAGGTAAAAACAAAACCAAAACGAAACAAAGCAAAATAAAAATAAATAATCAATTTCATGTTATAAGTATTCCCCACCCCCAGTGATTGGAGGATGAGGTTTACATGTATAATGTCATATATATATATGCGTAATAATAATGCAACAAATCACCACAAAAATGGATGTTATTGCTAAAAGCAACAAATATTCTCGTGCAAGTAATGTCATTTATATAAGAGTAGGTTTTGGGTGCACCATGTGCACAATAGTGCTATGGTACACTTGTTTGAGTGTCGCGGTCGCGATCAAGTGGTCCGATCGCGACAAAGTGTCGCGGCCGCGTCAACATGCATTATTGTTGATATTTGCATAAAGTATGTTTGATATTTGCATAAAGTATGTTTGACAATTTCATAAAATATGTTTGAATCACAATTTTAAAGTGAAACAGATTCAAGACACAAAATCCTAATATAGTGCACTTAAGGTATGGTTGATTTACTCATAAAATATGTTTGATATTTACATAAAGTATGTTTGACAATTTCATAAAGTATGTTTGAGCGTCAACATGCATTATTGTTGATATTTGCATAAAGTATGTTTGATATTTGAATAAAGTATGTTTGACAATTTCATAAAGTATGTTTGACAATTTCATAAAGTATGTTTGAGTCACAATTTTAAGACACAAAATCCTAATATGGTGCACTTAAGGTATGGTTGATTTACTCATAAAGTATGTTTAATATTTACATAAAGTATGTTTGACAATTTCATAAAGTATGTTTGAGCGTCAACATGCATTATTGTTGATATTTGCATAAACTATGTTTGATATTTGAATAAAGTATGTTTGACAATTTCATAAAGTATGTTTGACAATTTCATAAAGTATGTTTGAGTCACAATTTTAAGACACAAAATCCTAATATGGTGCACTTAAGGTATGGTTGATTTACTCATAAAGTATGTTTAATATTTACATAAAGTATGTTTGACAATTTCATAAAGTATGTTTGAGCGCCAACATGCATTATTGTTGATATTTGCATAAAGTATTTTTGATATTTGCATAAAGTATGTTTGATAATTTCATAAAGTATGTTTGTGTCACAATTTTAAAGTGAAATAGATTCAAGACACAAAATTCCTAACGTAGGTATGGTTGATTTACTGATAAAGTATGTTTGATATTTGCATAAAGTATGTTCGATAATTTCATAAAGTATGTTTGAGTCACAGTTGTGCGCGGCCGCGACACTACCGTGTTTGAGTCACAGTTATGCGCAGCCGCGCCAACTCCACAGCCCAAATTTCCTTTTAGTCACAATTGGTCGCGCCCGTGGCCGAACCGATGCACAATAAGGTTATTGTGCACATGGTGCACCCAAGTTTTTGCCTTTATATAAAGGCAAAAACTTATATAAGATCGTCACACAATGTGACGGAAAAAAATATCACTTTTTATAGTAAAAGTATCACGTTTATTTGTAAAAGTATCACTGTTTTGGAACAAAAAAAAAAAAATCACTTTTTGAAGCAAAAGTATCACCTTTATCTGTAAAAATATCATTGTAGTAAAAATATCACTTTTATCTGTAAAAGTATTAATTTAGTCTGTAAAAGTGTATTCCGTCACACGTGTAACCGTCACACACAAGACTCACTCTTATATAAATTACTGTTTTATTACCAATTATTCTCTGTATTTATAACTTATTACACACGTGAAAAGTGGCATGAGCTCGATATCCTACCATATTCGACAGATTTTCCATATTATACACAATAAATTAATTTTTTTTTTAACGAAATACCCTAAAATACGGGGAATTTACAGCGCAAAAATTAGGGGATTTATATCGCTAAAGATTTATATGAATCACAAATTGCACACAATATATATTTGAACTAAAGTACTTCAACCCAATTTAGAATGTCAAATCGGCTGAAAGTTGCACCCATTTCTAAATATAGCACGTTGTGTTTTATTATTAAATAAGATAGTTTTTGAAAATCTGCTCTACTCGATTCACATATGGTAGTTATCTATTGTCGTAATTTAATTTGCTTAATTAATTTATTTGATAACAATTAGCAACTAGAAAAAGTTTGATCGATTAACTCAATGTTGAGGAGTACGACAGACTTTAATAGATGAAAAGTTCGCAATTTTTCCCTCAATATGGCTTAGTAAAGTTTGCCAGAATTTGACAATGTTTATGGCATATATATGACGGAGATTTTTCCTCAATATGACCGAGTCAATTTTGACAGAATTCATTACAAATGTAGTTCATATATATAATTGGAGATTTTTTTCCATAATATAGAAGTAAATTTTGGCAAATTATGGCGAGTCAGTTTTGAAAAAATATCATTATAAATGTAGCTAATATTTGCATGGAGATATTTCCCACAATATAAAGAGTAAATTTTGACAGAATATTATTATAATGTAGCTAATATATGACTGGACTTCTTTTCCTCAATATGGCCGAGCAAATGAAAGATCTTGCCATAAAATTGTTATTTCTAGATTAAGGAACAATGTTTGGACGGAAAAATACATATATTGCTATGACGGTTTTATTATGTTATTAAGATATCAATTTTATCTTTCAATGTGTTATTCCCTCCGGACCATTTGAAGTTGTACACTTTTCTTTTTGGTACATCCCGCAATAATTTATACACCCTAAAAAAGGAAATTTATCTCAAATCTTCAACCTCATTTTCACCCTCAATCTCTACCTTTGAAAAGTTAACAATAAAACAAAATACACTTTTAAAAAAAAAAAAAATAGGTACACACTTAAATGTGCAACTTCAAGTGGAAAGGATGGAGTATTTTTTTTTTTTAAAACTTGGCAAGTTATAGTCATTCGTATTATACGTTTATGCTATTTCGCAAATCTTGCATGACACAAGCATGGTATCATTAACTTCATCCATCCGATAATGAGGTAAAATAAAAAATAAATTCATATACGGGATTAGAGAAAAAAGTCAATTAAATAATGAAGTGCACTTCCTTAATGTAATACACACCCTAAATATATGAATCGCAAATGAGATTCTTAATTTCATCTTATATTTCAAAATAATCACTATACGCTATGTATATATTGACATCATTAATTAACACTTGACGTATGTTAAATACAATAAAATATTAGATGAAATACAATTTAAACACTTATGTCAATTAATGGACATATTAATTAATACACCTAAAGAAATATTTGTGTTGGAATGTAGTGGCATGTGCCACGTCTGCTGTGACACATTTTTCGATGGTACATCCACTTAAAAAGTGTAAAAATATTTTTATTTAATGTATTTGTAGGATATTATGTGTATTCAAAATCGTAAAAGGTGTGTTGAAAATTGTAAAATGTGATATAGATAACATGATATGGATGATGGATAAACCGTTCGACTGCAAAATGAAATACGTTAGAGATGAACCATGCCCATCCGAATGGGACATCCCAAAACAAATATCCCTATAGAATTAACAAAGACTCTGTTTGCTTAAGATTGAGCTCAGTAGATTTAGAGGATCGAATCTCAATAAAATACAATCATTAACTCCTTCAGTTAGATTTAGTCCAACACTCTCCAGTCTTAAGCAAATGAACTGTTTTCCCCTGTGTCTACATTTCTTGAAACACACACACACGGAGTCCCATTTGGCCCCCCTCATATTGCGTCTTTATCTCCCTCTTTTTACATACTTTATTTGTCTCCAAATCTAGTGCTTATCTTCCGTTACACTTTAGAAAGTACACTCTTTCATTCTTTTATACCCAAAAAAGGAAAAAAGGCAAAAACAAGTGTACATGTCGACGTCTTCTTCATCTTCTTCTGCAGAAGATGTCGAAGGAGGAAACGGCAGCGGCGGCGGCGGCGTTGAAGGGCCTTCATCTTCCCGAAGTAGGATACGGCGGAACAATGGCGTTTGGCCGGAGCCATTTCTTGAAGCTCTTGCATTTCAAGCAGCTGTTGATGCATCTACCACCGTTGCCCGCCTTGCTGCTGCCCAAGCTCTAATCAACATTTTTCAGGTACCCTTTTTACACATGCACTGTGTGTGTTTACCCTACTCAAATAAAAGATTATATAAGTTGATATTATCTTTATTAATAAGTGGTGTTTCAACATTCTATTAAAAAAGACAATGTATCAAATTATGATATAAGTTATCATACTGTTAATTATATATTTGAGGCCCTAATCAAGAAAGTTGGTCCATATCTTTGACCAAATCTCATCAAGACACTTGAGCCATAACATGCTCTAATCATCCATAACCTTAACTTTTGAAACACTCGATGGTGTGTGTGTATATATATATATCTATTTTGGAAAGTTGCCTTTTATGGGTGTTTTTGTGCAAGTCTACTTGTAACCAAACATAAAATGGACATGTTATGTTACCTTTTTGTTTTTAGCTGTTATTAGAGGAAATTTTCTAGTTGAGGCAAATTATATTTACTGTCTAAACATGTAAAAGGTTTCTTTTGGTTGTTTTGAGTTCATTTCACTTTCATTGCAGGATCCCTTTTGAGCTAAAAAACTTAAAAGTAATAATTACTACTGTTTGACTCAATCTCTTTCTTCCCATTGGGATGCTTTCTCTGTCAAGATTGAAAGAGACCATTTGAGGCCACCCTTTCAACTTGTTACTGCCTTTTCTAAATCAAAATCTCATCTCATTTTAAGCTTAATTAATTTATACAGTCACTAACACACATACCTTTTGGAGTTATATTTAGGTATTTTTGTTTAGGGGTTGACCCTATCCAATTCAAAACTGTTGTATTAGTTATTACCTAATTTTTATATATTTTGGCTGTATTTACTTATGATTGGAGGCTGAGAGAAATAAAGTGAAAAATAGAATGTTGTGTTAAATAAATGGATGTTTGATTTTGTTGGTTTGAGATTGAGTTAGAGTTTATTTTTAGTGTAAAACTTGATGTGATATGTGTAAATATATTGACAACAATCCCAATAGAAACACGGCTCGACTGAAACCTTATACCCTAGGCCAAGTTATAAGTAAACACATACTTTGATTTTTTTTAGTATAATTTGATAATATTTTATAAAGGTTACACTGTTCTATCCTAAAATATATGCTAAATTTAAAATTCATAGAACTAAAAAATTTGAAGGCAGATTTGTTGGGCAGCCTTTCTACTTGAACAAACATACCCTTTTGCTTTTGGCAGAGCATTTCAGTTTTTAAAACATCCGCAAATTCATATTATATCCTAGAATAAACTATGAATGAATATTTAGAATATATATACATCTGAAAACAAATATTGAGAGTAAATGAGGTAAAAAAAGAATTTCGTTGCAACTGGTTATGTTTTAAGAGAATTGATTAAATTTAGAGATGGTAGTATCGTGGAAGAAAAAGAGATATTTAGAAAACTGAAAAAAGTGATATAGTCAAGTAAATGCGAAACCCTGGCATAGTTTGAACAAGGCTCGTTATTCAAAGTAAGAAGATCTTATGTCGATTGTCAGGTGGAGATAGGTTCACTTTATATGTTGTATTGACTATGGTGTACTTAGTGTTCAGACATCATCTTCTTCTTAACATTTAAGAGAGAAGTTGTCAGTGTTATATGAGGTTTTGCAGCACATACATGGCTATGGGTTGCCTACACCATATATGGGACAGGTCGAATAACGCTAGACATTTCCCTCCTATACACCTAGTGACAGTACTACTCGCTTTCTCTCTCTAGGAGTAACAGTATCTACTTAATAAAGTGGAGTACTTTCCCTGGGACTGCAGTCTCTACTATGCACACTTTTCATTAATAATCAGCTTTTTATTAGACTGACTTGCCAATCGCAATGCCAATGGCAATCGCATGCCTGCTTAAGTAAATCCTTGGTTTTCTACCCAACACTCTTTCTCCATATCCAAAACCATGCCTTTCTTTTTAATTAATATAATATTAATTAAAGGAGTTCCTTCCCAAGGTCAGTAGTGACTGCCCATCAAATAACCCCACGAATCTTTAGACCCACCCCCAACAAATTCAATTCGATATCAACATAATTAATTTAAATCAATAAAAAATTAATAACGACTATATATTCTACATATACAATGCAAATCATCACAACCCTAACTCAATGATCTATAGTACCGTCATTTCTAATTTTTCTAAGCATAGCATAAGAAATAGTAGTTGCACTATTTAATTAACTTTTTATGTTCTAATTTCATAAATCCATTTATTATTACTATTTTTATTTAATAATAAGATATCACAAAGGAATCCGACTCCTATGAATGAGTCTTGTAGAAACATACCAGAAAATCTCATATACCAATATAAATATTATTGAAAGGAAAAGAATGACGTCAAGATGATATATAGCCTATTTTTAATCATATTTCAAGTTTTTATTTTATTATTACTGGATTGCATAATATTCATAACAAATAATTATTCAATATTTACTTAAGCTAATTAATTGCATCTGAATTCAGGTGTGCTCTACCTGGCGAGCTATATCGCGCTCCGATCTCCTATGGCGGAACCTCACACGAAGGATCTGGAACATCAGACACCTCACCCGCGCCACGTGGCGAGAGGAGTACATCTACCGCCACCGGACCGCCGCGAACTTCCGATCACGCAGATGCACGCACGCCACGCTCAACTTCGTCCCAACCGACAACAACAATAATAACAACGACGGCCTTGTTTGCCGCCGTCTGGCGCTCTCAGACCGCCACATCGCAGCTGGTTTCTCCGATGGAGCAGTTCACCTGTTCCACATTCCGAGCAGGCTCCACCTGTCGACGTACTACCCGCAGCACCGCGATCGCCTGGGGCGGTTCTCCAGCGCCGTATCGGGGATCGTGTTGTCGGACGATCGGCTTGTATTTGCTACTTTAGATGGAGATATTCATATGGCGGTTATTAATGGGGTTACTCCTCTGAGAAGGGCACATTTGGGGGATGTGGTCAATGACGGTGCCCTAGTTGATTTCTCCGGTTGTAACCGCTGGTGGGTTGGCCTCTATGCAGGTATTTATTTTTTGCTCATAATTACAGATATCAGCCTTAGAGCCTTTGTATCTTCTAATTTTATGTCTAGAGGGTTTTATATGGTAATATTATTTCTAATTTTTTACCCTATAAATCTTTTGTATAATTTAGTTACCTGTTGACTTTGTACCTTAATTGTCTATGTATAACTATAGCAATTTCCTTATTTTTTATGTAATCAACAAATTAAGATTCCTGTGCTTTAGGCTTTTAGATCTATTCAGATGTTCTTCTGACCCAATGTTTGAAAGCTTCTTATTTTTATTAATCAAGATGTCCAATATTTTGTGTGTACTAACAAATATTCACATTTTTAAGGATGCATTTTTTTATTGTGTCAATTATAAATTTATTAATTGTTTTACGATAGAATGTGATAAAATTATGCTTATAAAATTAGTAAAATTATTGAAATTGGAATGTACATTCTATAAACAAACATAGCAAGGGCTTCAATTGTTTCATCTTCTTCTCAATATTAATTTAATCGTGTATGTTTAATATCATATACACATGTCAACAAGCAAAGTAG
This sequence comes from Ajuga chamaepitys, assembly GCA_958295605.1. Classification (NCBI taxonomy): domain Eukaryota; kingdom Viridiplantae; phylum Streptophyta; class Magnoliopsida; order Lamiales; family Lamiaceae; genus Ajuga; species Ajuga chamaepitys. Next base: position 9,882,313 of record OY282497.1, read on the forward strand.
TATAATAATATAGAAAAAGAAATAGTGAAGTTGTTTTGAGCTTTTTTCAGGTGTTCCAGGGCATGCGTTCCACATATGGAATAGCCAAACAGAAGAGTTAGTTTTCATCGGAGGCACACTGACTGATCCAGAAGCAGTAATGGGGTGGCATTTGCTCACTGAATTAACAGACCTGATCGGCCGAATTCGAGTGGTTAACAACGACATGGCTGTGGCCTGCACTAGCCTTAGGGTTATGGTATTCGACTTGCAAAACCAAGGTGTAGTACTGGTGGACGAAGAATTCCGAAGGGGAATCCTGGTGGGGTTGTTCGACGCCTTTAATGAGTGGGCTTTTATAACGGACGTGCGCGGTGGGGCCATGGTGCGTAGGGTGGGTAATATGGAGGAAGTGTGTAGGTTCACAATAAGGGGTGGGATGAATTTGGGGTGCATGAATGGTGGGTATGGGTTGGTGTGGGGTGGGGGAGTGATTAGGGTTTGGGAGATAGAGCATGGCCAATATTTGTATAGTTTTAGAGAGAGAATTGAAGGGTGTAATGCCCTAATTGCTGATGAAAGGTATGTGGCTGCTTGTTCTTCGGATGCTACTATTCATTTGTGGGATTTTGGGGCTCAATAAAATTAGGGTTTTTAAACATATTTTGTAGGAGAAAAAAGATAGTTTGTGTTGGAAATTGCTAGTTTTGATTCGGTTGCAATTTACAACTTTCTTTGTAGCAGTTGCAATATTTTCAGTCACTCATGTCTCCTCATAGTTTATTTTTATTTAAAACAAAACGTTATTCCAAAATTATATTTGTGCAGAATCAATTTTCTTCATCATACTGCAGGGAGACCCTTCATCTACCCAACATTTTTATTTTTTTTTATTAATATTCCATATTTCATCTTTTTTCTTTTTTCTTTTTTCATTTTATAATTGTTAAGATTATATAAATTTTAGGAAAAATTTACCAAATTTGTCTTGCGATTTATGGATGGTCAGGACCATATGGCATCACTTGTTATATTGGTATTTCATCTTGTATTTCACCATATTCATCAACCATCACTTATATTAAAGATATCACAAATTAATATATATCATATATTAAATTAAGTGTAACACTTAATTTTTTATAAAGGACTAGTCCTAACCCGGTCCGAGCTATTAAATAAAGGGTTAGTCCTTTTTTTTTTTTTGTTTTTTATAATAGCTCGATCTTTCTTATGTTTTAAGCTAGAAATCATAATTTTTAGAGATTTCTTGTGCATCAATTGCACGGATCTTAGTTTCATGCAATTCGAGTCATGAGTAAAATAGTATTAGTACTTATGTCTAAATGTATTACATATTTTCGGTAAATATATCACGGTTAAAATGTATTAATGTTTATATTTAAAATTTTACTCAATAAATGATACATTTAAGGATAAATTGTGATACTCCTAATTGGACCATCAACTGATGTATATGAGACTGCTTTATTTTCATTGTATAATTGTATGTGGTAGGTAAGGCCCAAGTTGCCTAAGGCCGCAGGCCGTCCCAAGTTGTTTATAGTTGGAAGCCCAAGAATTGGCCCAAATACAGATTTGATAATTAGGTTGCAACGGCAGCGCAAGAAGGAGGAAAGATCTGACCCACGATTTCCTCTCAATCACGAAGGCAAGTTTCGTGGCCTTAATTGTAGGAATATAGTTAGGGCTGTGATTTGTATGATATAAATAGTAGAATTAGAGAAAGAAAAGGGGTTGAAACTTTGATCAAAGAAAGAACGCTTGTAAACAAAAACAAAGGAAGAGAAAGAAAATGAGCCAGGAAGGGACATCATTTTCCCGTGGACGTAGATCTCCGGATCGAACCACGTAAACCTTGTGTCTTATTGCTTGGTTATTTTCTTGTTTAGTATTTTTCGTGAATATTCTTGTGATAGCGGATTGCGCTTTATCAATTGGCGCCGTCTGTGGGAAACGTAGAGACGACTGGATTTTTAATATTGATATTGTACTTGAAACCATGGTAACTACTCGCTTGAATCACTCTCGCCAAGGTGATCAAGTCAATCAAGATCCACCCGTGGATCAAACCTTACCACCGAGGTAATCGATAATACGGGATGCATCTCACCACCAGGGCAACCAAGGCCCGGCTGTGAATCCAGGTGACGGATTCTTACCTCTACCTCCACAAGATATACAAAATCCTGGTCCTGCTACTACACAACCACAGGTTAATATCCAGATGACTCCGGAACAACTCCAGGCCTTCCTACAAGAACATGCTCATGTTCTCCAAGACTGGACAGTCAACCGATTAAACCCTGATGGCCCTGCTGGACATAACATCAACCCCGTAGTGCAACCTCCTCGTCAGAATCTGCCCAACCAACAAAATCCAGTGCACCATGAGAGGCAGGATCGCCGACGAGAACGACCCGGTCCTCCCGAGGACCATGGGAGTTCTAACGGATCGAAACAGCGCAATGACGAACTTGTTGATGTTGATCGTCGCCGTCCGCTTAACGCGACTAAGAAAGCTCGTTATGCCGATCCCTATACTCCAGATCTTCATGAGTACGAGAGAGTACAGCGAAATGCTGAATTAGACAGAATTTTAGGCCTTGACGCCAATGGAGACATTATCACCCCATTCTCCCAAGAAATTCTGGCTACGCCTCTTCCTGAAGGGTTCAAAAGGCCATCCCACCTTATGATGGCACTGGAGATCCGGCCAATTTTCTTGGGGCTTTTAGGCATAACATGCTCAGTCGAGATCACACCGCATCTCTTCACTATTGTAAGATCTTCCCTGAGTACCTCCAGGATGAGGCACGAGTTTGGTTTGACTCTCTTCCCCGCAATAGCATATCCTCTTTCCGAGAACTTGCTGAACACTTTTGGGCACGTTTTGAAGCACGTGCAAAGTCTATGTCCACTTTGGCTGACCTGATGAACGTGGAACAAAAAGAAGGAGAAACCATCTCTCAATTCCTGGAACGTTTTACGACTGAAAGTTTGAAGGTAGGCAATCAGCCAGATAGCATCATTGTCACAGCTTTCATGAACGGATTACGAGCCGGACCACTATACACCGAGCTAGTCCGTAATACTCCCGTCACTACCCGAGCTCTTTATCATGTGGTTGGGCGGTTTGCTAAGGCAGATGAGCAGACCCGGCGTAAGAGGAAAAAATCTATTGCCAAGAGACAATCAGATAAAGGACCATCTGGGTCTAGTGCCCGTACCAGTGCCTTCAACCGACTGGGCGGAGGTCGACCCGATACTCGTCACGATCTGCCCCAACTAACACCTTTAAATCGGTCCCGAACCGAAATACATGCCATCCACAAGGCTGATCTAAAACCTTGTCCTCGTATGACAGCCCCGGCTGACAAATGAAACCGCACCAAGTGGTGTGAATACCATTATGACCACGGGCATGATACTGAAGAATGCCGAGAACTCAGCAAAGAAATCGAAGAGTGTATAAAGCAGGGGTATTTCCGTCAATATGTTGCTCAATCAGACAATAGACCACAGCACCGAGGTGGAAACCAACACCAGAACCGAGCTGGCAATAACAATCGTAGCTTCTAACAAGGTCGGTCACAATGGCCGAATAACCGATCCGGGAATAACCATTACCGAAAACAAGATCAGGGAAGCAGACGCAGTGCTCAACAGCAACAACCTCGCTTATTGCCTGCTCCTCCTCCCCAAGAAGAAGGGACCAATCCCTCAGCTCGTGTTGTTAATAGTGTTATCCATATGATCTATGGTACACAGCCAGCAGGAGTGTCCCGCAAAGCTCTTATTGCAGAAGCTCGCAGACCTCCTCCCGAGGAACCCCGTCACAAACGTTTCCACAATACTGAGACAGTAAGTTTTACTGAGGACGACCCCGTACCCGAACGCACGCCTCACACTGATGCTATAATCATTGATATGACTGTGACGAATATTATAATCAAACGGGTGTACGTTGATAATGGTGCAGCTGTAAGTGTTATTTTCTCAGATTGTTTCCAAAAAATGGGCATATCTCGAGATTTGCTTCGGCCTGCTCCAGGACCTTTGCAGACATTTACACAAGGGGAAGTTCGCGCAGAAGGGATTATTAATCTACCAGCCTCGGTAGGTACTCATCCTGCAATCAAAACAGTTTTTGTCGACTTTTATGTGGTGTCATCTACGTCTCCTTATAATATGATTCTTGGACGGGACTGGCTTACTCCTGCCCAAGCCATATGTTCCACATTTCATTTAACGATGACATGTCCTTCACCTTACGGAACCATAGCCATCCGTGGCGATCAGAAGATGGCTAAGCAATGTATGCTTGTTGCACTCAAACCACGAACTACACAGACGGTTCAACCACAGTTTCAAATAGATACCCCCGGGCTTGAATCAATACCAATTCAACCTCTTGGTGATGAGGTAGTAGAAGTCCCTCTTGATCCAAATGTGCCCGAGCGAACTGTTAAGGTCGGTGCTATACATTTACCCCTACTTCACAGTGCCATCGTTCAAGTATTGCGAGAATACTCCGAGGTCTTTGCCTGGTCACCTTTAGACATGCCCGGTGTCACACCAGATTTGATTACTCACAGATTGAACATTGACCTCGCAGTCAAACCAGTACAGCAGAAGCGCAGACAATTTGCTCCCGACAGAAAAGCTGCTATTCGCACAGAAGTTGAAGCATTGGTGAAGGCAATTATCTTTTTCGAAGTCCATTATCCGACCTGGTTGGCAAATCCTGTTCTAGTCCTGAAGTTTGATAATACGTGGAGAATGTGCGTGGATTTTACTGATCTGAATAAATATTGTCCGAAGGATTGTTATCCGTTACCTTCTATCGACCAGAAGGCTGAAGCCATTACTGGACATCCCGCGCTCTGTTTCTTGGACTTATATAAGGGATACCACCAAATTCACATGGATAAGAATGATGCGATCAAGACAGCATTTATAACGGACTTCGGAATCTTCGCATACAAAAAGATGCCCTTCGGGCTCAAGAATGCCGGAGCCACTTATCAAAGGTTGATGGACCACGTCTTTCAGAACCAAGTTGGTCGAAATGTGGAGGTCTATGTCGATGATCTAGTCATCAAGAGTCGAACTTTTGATGCATGTGTTCGGGATATTTCTGAAACACTGGAAGTACTTCGACGCCATAATCTTCGCTTAAATCCAGCGAAATGCACCTTCGGGGTCGGTTCAGGCAAGTTTTTAGGATACATGGCCTCTCCTCAGGGACTACAAGCTAACCCCTCCAAAATTAGGGATATCCTCGATCTCAAAACACCCCAGAAAGAAAAGGATGTTCAGCGCCTTACTGGACAATTAGCCGCGTTAAACAGGTTCCTATCTAAAGCGGCTGAACGGCAACTTCCTTTCTTTAAGGTGTTACGACAGGTTAAGAAATTCGAGTGGACTCCCCAATGTGAGGAAGCTTTGACGGCCTTAAAGCAGCACATCCGTCAACTTCCCATTATTTCTGCCCCGATTGCTGGAGAACCCCTGTATCTATATTTGTCCACCTCTGATGAAGCCATCAGCGCGGCTCTTGTCCGTGATGACCATGGGACTCAGAAGGTTGTATATTTTGCCAGCCGGGCTTTACAAGGAGCAGAAATCCGATACTCAGTCATCGAAAAGACCATATTGGCATTGGTTATGGCGGCCCGCCGCCTCCGTCCCTATTTCCAGGGACATGTTATTAACGTTCTTACAAACCTACCAATCCGTCAAATCCTGAGTAAGCCCGATCATTCAGGTCGACTTGTCAAATGGGCAATAGAGTTGGGAGAGCATGACATTCAATTTCTTCCTCGTCACGCTATTAAAGGCCAAGCCCTGGCTGATTTTCTAGCCGAAGCTACTTATGAGTGTCCGGACTCCAACTCACATCCTGAACATATTTCCCCTACTGATCCCAGTGTTGAAATCGAACGATGGTATGTTCATGTAGACGGTGCCTCCGCTACACGGGGAAGTGGTGAAGGGGTCATCATCAATGGACCTGACAATGTTGAAGTCAAGTATGTTTTGCGCTTCAACTTCAAAGTCACGAATAATGAAGCTGAATATGAAGCGATTCTTGCGGGTCTTCGCCTTGCAAAGACTTTAGGAGCTGCGCATATTCGACTATACACTGATTCCGAGGTGGTTTCCAGTCAGATCAATGGCTTATATATAGCAAAGGAGGAAACCATGAAACGGTATTTGGCTTTAGCTCAACGTCTCCTATGCACATTTGCCTCTGCCCACATTCACAAGATTCCCCGAGAAGAGAACACAAAAGCTGACGCTCTTAGTAAACTGGCCTCCGCGGCTCCCTCAAGTATACCTTCTGATGTACTTGTAGAAGAGATGTCTCATCAGTCAATCCACGAACAGCCTGTCTCGGTAATCACTGATTCCCAAATTACTTGGATGACACCCATTATCCAATATTTACAGGATGGAACCCTACCCGATGACAAGTTACAAGCCCGACAGGTGATCTTGAAAGCACCAAAATACACTTTACATGACGGAGTTTTGTACAGGCAATCTTATCTTCAGCCCAGTCTTCGGTGCCTTGGCCCGGTTCAGGCTCATTACATCCTCAAGGAATTACATGAAGGCTCATGCGCAAACCACATTGGTTCCCGGACTCTTGCTAAAAAAGCACTCCGATGGGGATATTATTGGCCTACTCTTTTTAATGATGCGCATGAGCTAGTGTCAAAATGCGAGAATTGTCAGCGGCATTCACGGATTAAACACTTACCTCAAACTGAACTGACAGGCATACAGAGTGCATGGCCTTTTATTCAATGGGGCATAGACATCGTGGGCCCTTTCCCTTTAGCTCCAGGTGGTCTTAAATTCTTAGTGGTCGCGGTGGATTACTTTACCAAGTGGGTCGAGGCTGAACCACCCACTACCATTACTGGAAGGAAAATTCTTAATTTTGTTTGGAAGAACATTGTCTGCCGATTCGGTATTCCTAGCACCATTGTTTCTGACAATGGGAAACAGTTCGCGAATGACCCTTTCCGTTCTTGGTGCGAGGAGTTACATATTAAACAGGCATTCACTTCGGTGGCCCACCCCCAGGCTAACGGCCAAGTCGAGGTGACAAACCGAACACTTGTTGAAGGCATTAAGAAACGCCTAGGTGAATCTAAAGGGCTTTGGGCTGATGAACTCCCTCAGGTATTATGGGCTTATCGCACTACACCACATTCTGCTACTGGCGACTTTTAGCCTAACCTACGGCTCCGAAGCCGTCATCCCGGCGGAAATCGGTGTAGCCAGTCCTAGGGTGCTGAATTTCAATCTAGAACAGAATGAGGATGCTCTCCGTACCAACCTTGACGAAGTAGAATATCGCCGAGAACAAGCTCTTATCAGACAAGCCAAAAATAAACAGCAGACAACGAGATATTATAATGCTCGAGTTCGGTATACACAGTTTAAGGTTGGTGATCTTGTGCTCCGGCGCAACTCCGCCAGTAAGGCCCAGCCCGAAGGCAAGCTCCATGCAGCATGGGAAGGACCATATTGTGTGGTCACTGTTCACCCCTTGGGAGTTATCAGCTTGCACGTGTTGATGGTACCCCAGTACCTCGGACTTGGCATGTTACTAATCTTCGAAAGTTTTTTCTCTAAACACTGTTAGTTTTACTTCGATTTCCTATCTCTTGCATAATTTGTTTCTATCATGATAAGTTTGCTCGGTTAATCATACTATTCAGGTCTGGCTATTACGTGTTTGTGATACCGTGGGGACGCCCCGATATCTTTATATTACATGTTTCCGAACACTTATTTTCGATCCGTCGTATATAATACATGTCTACGGACTCCATTACTCAATTTCTAAACTCGGTTGAAGTTACATATTTAAACCTCAGGGTTCTATTCAAATTCTATCTCATTCGATCAGAGAGTACAAGGCGCTATTGATTCGTCTCCGGACTTCAACTCATTTTCTTTACACACTCTTGATAATCTATTTAAGTGTCTTTGTCTTTCAAAAAAAAAAAAAAGAATAAACAAGCAACATTTTTTGACTAGTCATGTAAAAGTTACAACAGACTAATTACTCTTTCACTACATTAACTTTGGTTGGGTATTAGCTGTGCTACTACCTACGGACGTTGCTCGGAGCCTTCTCCGAACCAGTACGCGAAACCGCGTCGCCTTGTCTCTGATCGAATATTCCTAGTCCTCCGGGATGCTTCTTGCGCGTTCCGACGACGCTCTACTTCGCTTCGGTTATGGACTCCGGTCCCATACCTATAACTTGTCCCTTGAGGACCCCGGTCATCTGCAGTATGTCCGGATCTTCTCCTTGGCCCTGATATATTGATCCATTCTGCATGGCCCCATTCTAGTGGCGCTAATGGATCCATCACCTCGGGGGTTTTAGTTATGTCTTCCCCGGTTTTCTGACGAGGAGGCTCTGGTGTCTTCCGAGGCACTGGGTTTATTCTCCGTTCCCTCCCCGGAGTGTTCGCCCATTCTACAGCATCCCACTCCTCAACAGGCATCTCATCAATCTCCTTGGCCAAAGCTACAACTGTTGATCCACTGGCCTCCGGCTCCATCACGCGTGTTTCTTTCGGTTCTTGGGGCACGCTCGATGTCACTTCGGGCATGTTATTGGTCTTCCCGACACCTACAGTTTGGTCCGCCGACAACATCTTCTCTTGGATATCGGCCTTTGTTTTCTTGCCCCTACGCTTTTTCTTGCGGCTGTGTTCTTGTTCTTCTTGCTCTGCAATGTTTAAAGCTTCGTTCCTGGCCTCCACTTTCTTTTGCAGCTCTACCAGAAATCCTAATACCAACCGGTTCCTTATGACTTCAGGATTATTGGCATCACCTTGCTCGCTCCGCTGCTGGACGTCTCCCCGGATTTCTGCTCTCCGGGCTTGAATCTCTTGAATTGATAATCGTCCGCCGTCAACAAGCAAATGCTCACACTCTTGTTGGTTTATACGGAGTTGCTTCAACTCCAGATCTTTTAACACACACTGCGCTTTGTACTGCCTCATTTGTTGTGCAGATTCATTCCATGAGCTCTCCGCTTCTACGCATCTCTTTTCTACTAATGATAAATTCCTTGATAACCGTGGGACTTCATGCAACATCAACATATCTCGGTCTTTCTGTAGCCAAACTATTGATGATTGAAGCTGCTTTATTACTTCATATGGGTTTTCAATATTTTCCTGGCAAAGGAGACACCTCGGTTTTTAGACCTTACAAATACATGTACATTGTTCTGAATAAGAATATAGCAACATTTGATATCCATAAAAATGTTTCAACATTGTTTATTTCTCCGGAAATACAAAGTTGTTCATTACAAAGCAAGAAAATACAACGGAATCCTTTTTACAGATCATCTACCCTACATTCTGCTCATGAGTTGGAAGGTCACTGACCTCTCCGGGGGTAGGGTTGGTTTCTTTTTCACCCGAGTCCTCTACAACGTCACTCGCTACCTCTGCTGCCTTGCCAGGGCCTTCGATCATGACGGAAGGCCTAACAACTTCTTTACGGGGAATAGGAGCTCGGTTCCTTAACTCCCGTACATAAAAACCGTTGCGAAAACCCAAGAAGTCCTTATCCTAGCCTTCATTACACCGTTTAATGATTTCGGGAGTTAGGAGTGTGTTCTTCTTAGCTAAGGCCTCGATCAATGGCCACTTCGGAGCTTTCATCAACGCCTCAAAATATGCACCATCTTCGTTCCCTACTGCATCATAGTTATACCCGAAGTCTTCATCATAAACATTGACCTCCGGGTATTTATCATATACGGTTTCCAACAGCTCGCTTTTTGTAGCCGTGTCACCTGCAGCCACGAACGTGCTCAGAAACTTCAAGAATGTCTCTGTTTGCATCAATTTTTCGGCGAAAGTCTCTAGTACAGCTCCCTGGCCCACGATCGCCTTGTTCAGCTCTTCCCGCGTCGCAATTAGGTCACCCCTCATCACAGCAACCTCGACGGCCTGTTCACGTAGCCTGGCCGCTTCTCTCTCGGCAAGTACTGCCCTGTCTCGGGCTGCTCTAGCACTCTTCTGAGCCTCCGCGAATCCGGTCCGTAATTTGGCAACCTCGGCCTCCAGCTCGGCTACTTTGTCTTGGGTAGATTCTTTCTCCAATCTTCCCACTAGTCCGCGGATTGGCTCCAGCAGTTTTTCAAGCTCGGCTCCGGCCGCCGTTATTTCCGCTCCTTTCCCCTGCATTGCCTCACTATTATGATGGGCGTGTGCGAGGTATAATAACACTATTTACGATGATACCTCGTAAGCCGGGGTCATATGCGCCTTTTTGGGAGGCGGTGGTGTTGTTGGAGAGGTGATCCTCCTCTTGGTACTCGGCGTCAACCCTGAAAGTGGAATGTTGTCCTCGGGGTCAACTCCGTGGCTACCTCCAACTGTTGTTCTTTGTAGCTCCGGGGTTTTAGACCTATCATCTCGTCCCCCGGAGCTGGCTTCTGTACTCTTCCTAGCGGCACTCTTGAACTTACCCACTGCACATGACAAGCCATTATTCAGAGAATTGACAAGTTTATCTTACACAATTTATACAGGAATAAAAGCCCTACCCTCTACTTCTGCCCTGGTTTTCGTTCTCTCCCCCTCAGATATGCTCGGTGTCCTGTCAGAATCAGTCCCGGTTGGGGTACTTTTCTCTTGGGAATCCGAAGTCCCAGCAGCCCATCTGGAATAATACAGGCTCAACCCAGCTTTATCTAGGACTTCTTCCGGAAATCTGGACTCCAGTACATCGGCTCTCTTCAAAACGTCCACACCCCTAGGTTCCCCTGCAGGGGCACTATCTACTACCTCTAACATTTGCCACTTTGGCAGCACTGTTGTCTGCCTAACATAAATAAACTTCCCTCTCCATCCTTCAATTTTACTCGGATTCTTAACCTTAAATCTTTTTCCCGGCCTGGGGTTAAGGTAATACCAACCTTTATTTTTCCCCATCATTTTCAATTGAAAGAAATGCCTAAATAAACTAATACTAGGCACCAATCCCCCCTTACTACACTCCACTAAAAAACCTACCACCTGCCTTACAGCATTGGGCCCTAATTGTCCTAAAGCTATTCCATAATAATCCAACAATTTCATTAAAAAATACCACAGAGGAAACCTCAATCCTACGGCCAGTTGATCTATGTACACGGATATGAATCCTTTGGGAGGGCAACAGGCTTTGTCCTTATCTTCGGGAATAATTCCAAGTCAAAGGGTAAGAAAAAATTTGGCACCCATCGCCTAATTTGAGTCTCAGTTACAGTGGGCCTTACCCCTGCCACCTCGAACCCCTCTACTTCCTCCTCACACCGGGGAAAACTTACTGCCTCCACTCTTATTTCACTAAGATCACCTCGATGGATTTGTCTACTTTCGCTGTTCACAGGGAAGATCACTCGGATAGGAGGTGCTCTAAAAGGCACCCCTTCTGTGCCTACCTCCTCCACCCTAGATGAAGACGAAGATGAAATAGACATACTTACTTGTTTTCTTTGGTTGGTTGGTGAGAGATATTCTATCGTCACAAGTTGGCACAATGGCGGATTTCTCTGATGCGCGATTCAGATAACTGCAAGAGAAGAAGGTGAAGGGTTTCGATTTCCCTCGTTTTCTTATACATTCAGCAACGGTAAAGATTCGATGGTTTAAAATCAACGGTCCTGATCTTCACGTGCCACACACGCGCCTCGAAACCAGCAATATGCGCCGTTTCACATGCGCTTACTCGAATACTGTGTACAACTGTCAGTCACGCGCCTCAGTTGTGTTCATCACTCGTGTTGAAGAAGCTTCTCAACCTCGGTTGAAGGACCTCGGGGTTTACTTTTTCTCAACCCCGGTTGAAGGACCTCGGGGTTTACTTTTACTCAACCCCGGTTGAAGGACCTCAGGGTTTACTTTTTCTCAACCCCGGTTGAGGTACCTTAGGGCTTACTTTTCTCGACTCCGGCACTCCTGGCTTACCTTATCTACTTTACAAAGCCGAATCCTTCTGCTTCGGCTTCTTTGGGGGAGGGGCATCTGGTAGGTAAGGCCCAAGTTGCCTAAGGCCGCAGGCCGGCCCAAGTTGTTTATAGTTGGAAGCCCAAGAATTGGCCCAAATACAGATTTGATAATTAGGTTGCAACGGCAGCGCAAGAAGGAGGAAAGATCTGACCCACGATTTCCTCTCAATCATGAAGGCAAGTTTCGTGGCCTTAATTGTAGGAATATAGTTAGGGCTGTGATTTGTATGATATAAATAGTAGAATTAGAGAAAGAAAAGGGGTTAGAACTTTGATCAAAGAAAGAACACTTGTAAACAAAAACAAAGGAAGAGAAAGAAAAGGAGCCCGGTAGGGACATCATTTTCCCGTGGACGTAGATCTCCGGATCGAACCACGTAAACCTTGTGTCTTATTGCTTGGTTATTTTCTTGTTTAGTATTTTTCGTGAATATTCTTGTGATAGCGGGTTGCGCTTTATCAGTATGTGTGCAGTGTATGACCTTGTTAAATTCAGGATTTGCATTTTCAGTGAATTTTGTTGTTCCACGATTAGTTTTGGTACGTGCATGATGTCATTTTATTTATTTTTGTATTATATTACATGTTCATTTGTGCGCTGTACATTATGCACATTTTTCATATTATAATTATTATATGTAATGAAATTTGCATGTATATTATTGAAAAAGGTAAAATCGAGAGTCAATATTTTATTATCTAATTATCTTTGTTTCTCCTTTCATATTTTTTTCTACATAATTTTTACCCTTTAATACCTTTAATTATTACAAATTGAAACTATAAGTTAGATTTTTTTTTAAAATTTATTTATTACTTTTAATACCTTTCATTATCACAAATTAAAACTAACGATTAGATTTTTATATTTTTTTTGTTAATTTCAATATTTAAATGCAGGATTTAATGAGGTTGAATGTTTTAAATAAAATGTTAAGTAAAATACTGGAACTTGACTCACTCGACTCACTCCCTCATTGTTTTACCAGTGCATTGCACATTTGTAATATTTGTAATAATTTATTAATATAATTATATAAATGTATAAGAAAATAATGATGTCAAATAACTTGAATAATTATCACTTGAAAGACATATATATTAAATAACAGAATAATAGTCTAAGAGGCCATAAATATAGTAGTTACTTAAGTGTGGATATGTTTGCTTAAGGTTTCCCTCAGTAAATCTAGAGGACCAAATCTCAATAAAACATACTCATTAACTCTCTCAGTCAAGTTTGACCCAGCCTTCCCCAGCCTAAAGCAAACACATATATGAGTAGTAAATTATATTATCATTTCATATTCAAATAAAAGTTAACCGGCTTATTATTTTTGTATTTAACATATTTTCTTAATAAGATAGAAAAAAATTAATAAGCAAAGTAATGCAACCAAAAAATTACTTTAAAATTTTTTACTTAAAATGTAAACCTAACAAGTTTGTATCTTTTAAACAAAATAATTCAATTTATCTAAACATATTAAGATCAGGAAAAAGTAAAATTAAAGTAAATAATTTTAATCATCTAAAAAGGTAAACAATTCAATCCCTTCAAAAGAAAAAAAACATGATTTTTGGAATTATGTAACATTTTCATTTTATACATAAATTTAAAAATCGAGTTGAGAAGAAAACGTTGCAAGACCTCTAAATTTTTTGAAAAAAAATAAAAAAAAATAAACGGAGAAGCCAAAAAGATGGAGCATCTACATATCTTCTCATTTAGTGTTATACTTGTCTGCACGGAAATTGTTATGCCCCTTCTTTAGTATTAAGTAAGGATTTGCATAATTTACAATGTTGAGAAATATAAAATCTCTATATATGAGGTGTACGTATAATCATTTGACGATGATTTAAATTATGGTTAGCAAATGATCAAGTTTAACCATTAGAAAATTAAATAATGAAGTTGTAAAAGTTAAAAGATAATTAAATGGGTGGTTTTAGAAAGACCCATAAGTTACACGACTAATTCTACAATTCGCCTCAGTTCTATTATCATATCACCATTGAAGGATTATAGGATTAATCACAAATAACGGACCACTTTTAATAATGGATATCATTTTGTAAATTTTCAACATAAAATCTAAATGTAGACTTTGAAAATTAAGAAACCATAATTTATTGTAATTTTATAATGTATAATGTACAAGATTGAGAATAGTGTCCACAAGCCGTATAATGTATAATTTGTAGAACATTTTAAATAAGTCGAGAGTCAATATTTTTGTAACACTTGTGGATGGTCCGATCGTGAATGTTGAATTATTAGGGCGACCAGTCTAAGGGCGACCAGGTTGCAATTCGTTGGAAGAGTGGAGATCGCCGAACACCGGATGACTAAGGATATTGAAGAGCTTAGGTCGCATAGCACCTCCTCGAACTGACCTAGTAAAAGCGAGCTTGCATAAGGTAACACGTGGCTTACACGTACTAATCCTGGCGATCGGTCTAGCTGAAAGTGACAGATAAGAAATAATGCTTCCAAACACAATTGTGGTCACTAATAATAAGTTATTTGTGACCACTTGTTATCACAAATCTCTCTATAAATTATTTGAAACAACTTTAAGACTACTTTTAGAGACAACTAGTTGATGCAAAAAATATTTGAGACGCATTTGAGACCACTTTTGTGGTCACAAATATATTATTTGCGACCGAGTTTATTGAGACGACAATTAAGTTGTGACAAATACTCATAAGTTGTGACAAATACTCATTATTTGAGACCACTTTGCTTAAGTTGTGACAAATACTCATTATTTGAGACCACTTTTTGTGGTCTCAAAATACCCTTTTCCTTGTAGTGACGTGTGCGAGATGTAGGTCAACACGATTTGTGATGAGACTGTTGGGAAAGAATAAACACAAAGAAATGAACGATAAACGAGAAAATCGACAATGCAAAGAACACACCTAATTTAACTTGGTTTGCTAACAACTTGTTAGCTACGTCCATGATCAAACGAGAAGAACTAAATTCAATATCAAAGAGTGATAAATTTGACCCTAGGTCAACTATTAAACTCTCCATCATAACAAACGGAGCCAAACTGAGTACTAAATCAATTGACACTTAACCAAAATAAATTCTCTATATTCTATTGACCAAACGAATCTAAACCCGAAAATAGAGTCTCAAATACAAACTGAATATTCTAGACCAAATAAGTACTAAGTACTCAACAAAAAAACCAACTCTTAAATATCCCAGAATGACAACCTCTCTCTGTCTATCTGTTCAAATCTCAAAGATAATAGGACTATTTATAAGCCCTCAAACCTAATTCCTAGACACAAAACAGATCAAACTGGACCTAAACACGCTTAAGCCCATCTTCTGCGTCGCCTAGGACTGTCGCGGCCGTGACCAAACAAGTTCACTTTGTTGCAACCGCGACAGATCTCCAACTTCAAAATCATCAATCGGCCACAATTTATCGCGGCCGCATTGCTTCCAACGCTCTTCAAATCCAAACCTTCATTATGACATGAATGTCGACTCAAACCGAACCAAATTCAAAGTACACTTCATAACAGAGACGCTAGTTCTAAGTGAACTGTTAGGAAGTCATAATTATATTTCCCACCTTGTATTCAAGTATAAGTACCTCTCAGTAAATTTATTTTACACCTATTGAAACCATAGCAAACAAGAGTGGGAATCCACAAAGAGAAGTTGTAATATGACATTAGCTCGTTACAGCAGCTCGTTCAATGCGACATCAACTTGTTTTCAGTTCATTTTCCAGTTTTTCCCTTTATGTCCTTGTTATCTTTACGGCTTATGCTTGTTATGTGATGTTAGTAGTATTCCGGGCTCGCTCCAACCACATAATTCACATACACTACAAGAAAATCATAAAATAGCGACATGAATTAGAGACGAGTAAGATCCATTTCTAATTTTTAATAAAATAGTGACCGCATAGTGACCGTAAATCCTAATTAGATATTATTGACGGAATAGTGGCATAATAGTGACCGAAATACACCGGTCTCTATCCCTTTGGTAATATCTTTTAATAGCAACTAAATAGAAACCGGTGTTTTTTTTTTGTCTCTATTATCTAATTTATAATTTTTTATTTTTCATAATAACATAATAGCAACCGAAAACTCCTACAAATATAAGGGTGAGGCACTAGACTAGACTCCAGGCCGGAGTCCCTACGTAAATGTGAATCGGCAGAGAAGGAGGAGTTTTTAAACACTCTGAAGACAACCTACGCCTCCGTTCATAAATAACGGATTTGAAACAAAAAACTTATATAACTTTCAAATATTTAGGAGAAAAGAAAAGAAAAGGCAAAAAAAAAAAAAAAAAAAAAAATTGATTGGTCCACTCTCCTCAATTGTAGGAGGGAGTTACATCACAATTTTTTTTTTCTCAATTCTTTTTTTTTTTCCGCTAGAAAGTTAAACACACACATTTTGATTTAAAAATAATTCAAAATTATCAAGAAAAGACACATCACCCTAAACGAAAATTCAACAATCTTCCTTTTATGAATAAGGAAGATAAGGAAGATTTTATTCGCTTCTTGTTCAATACAACCCAATCTCAAATAACGAAGTAAACACTTCGTGACACACTGTTTGTGTAATACATTTTTGGGTCTCATCTCAATTAGATTGATATAATTGAGTTTTATTAGATTAAAAAATATCCAAATCAATTAAAAAAAAATACTGCATTTTTTCCAAAATAGGTGTCACATTGAAAAATATGATTTTCTTTTTTATTTTTTCCAGAAAAAATGTTATTTTGGAAAAGAAAACTGATATTCTTCCAATCTAACTAGAAACAACCTATTCAGGGGCCGCTTAGTTCAAATTCAAGAATGAAAATGATAATGGATATGAATGAAGGGTCAATCACTATGAAAATAATAATTGCATTATTGTTGCTTGGTTCAAATTTTACAATGAGTATTAATGTGAAAATGAATCATGAGTAATGAATAATGTGTGAGACTAGTTAAAATGTGATAATGATTAACTTATTCTAATTCCCAACTTTATTAACCAAGCATAATAAATGGGAATCGGTTCTCTTTCATTCCTATTACCGACTCCTAATCTTTCATACCAAGCAGACTCTTTTTTTAGGTGTAGTTAATCTATGGTACCAATGAGGTACCAATACCAACGGGGATAATTTTGGTATTTTTACATTATCTATTGTGCAGCAGTAATTAATACGTCTGAAATTTGAATATTTTTTATAGCAAACATTAAATGTGACAATCAATGGATTACTGAATTTTGTTATTTATTTAATGAACAACTTTTATTAATTAGTTGTGGTTCATTATATTTCCTAAACATGTGAATCTTTTAAATTTTTCAAGTGACGCTTAGTATTGCTTAGGAATATTCAATGAATTATAAATGTGGTGTTATTTTAGGCTAGTGACTGCAATAATACATACAACAAACATTTCAGTCAAGTTAATTAGTTTGCATCTGTTCGAATACATTAAAACTTGATTAATCGAGTCTAGTAAATAAATAATTTGTGTCGTTTAGCCCAGTTGCGTAATCTACTCAGTTTGACTCGTTTAGCCCAATCGAGTAACCAAATTTAAACAAACGGTCAATTTGATTCGTTTTGTCAAATCGCGACTAACACATCACATGTTTAATCAATTTGACCCGTTTAACCAGATCAAACTGACTTAGTTCGGTGAAATTTAATCAAATTGACCCGTCGTCTAGCGCATTCGAGTAACCAAGTTCGACAAAACGTGTCATTTTGACCCGTTTAGTCAATTTAACATTTAATTAATTTGACTCGTTTAGCCCGATCGAACCAACTTAATTTGGTTAAACGGGTCAAATTGACCTATGTAGCCCAACCGGGTAACAAAGTTCAGACGAACGGGCTAATTTGACTCGTTTAGCCCAATCAGGTAACCAAGTTCAAGCAAACGAGTCAATTTGACCCATTTAGTCAATTTGACCCTTTTAGCCCGACCAAACCGATTTAGTTCGATTCAACGGGTTAAATTGACCCGTGTAACCCAATTGGGTAACCAAGTTCAACTAAAAGGGTCATTTTAACCCGTTTAGTAAAGTTGACTCGTTTAGCTCGATATAACCAACTTAGTTCGATTAAACGAGTCAAATTGATCCATATCGCCTAATCGGGTAACCAAATTCAAACAAACGGGTCAACTTAACCCGTTTGGTCAATTTGACCCTTTTAGCCCGACCAAAATGCTTTAGTTTGGTTGCACGGGTCAAATTAACCCGTTAGCTTAATCCGGCAACCAAGTTCAAACATACAGGTCAATTTGACCTGTTTAGTCTATTTGACCCGTTTTGGCCGATCGAACCGATTTTGTTCGATTAAACTGGTCAAATTAACCCATTTAGTCCAATCGGGTAATCAAGTACAAACAAACACAAATTGACCCGTTTAGTCAAATCGCGACTAACATTTCACATGTTTGATCAATTTGACCCATTTAGCCCAATCGAGTAACCAAATTTGACTAAAATGGTCATTTTGACCCGTTTAGTCAATCTGTCCTGTTTAGCCCAACTGAACCAACTTAGTTTTTGCAAATAAGATTTGGCCGGTGAGGTGGTGAACTTGTTGCGAAAGTCGCTCCAAATCACTAGGATTAGAACGATCTTCTCAAACCAAAAGCGTACAACTTGTGACAGAGGTAGTATGAAGAATATTGAATCCACAGGGAGGATTATTCCATGAGAATTGGCTTAAGCATGTTCGTGTAAGTAGGTCAAACGTAAATAAGAGTGAAGACTAAGCTAAACAACATAAATGCAAATAGAACTAAACAAGGAGGGAACCGATCGATGAGAAGATATTCCCGGGCTTAGTTTTAAATAAAGATGGAATTGATATATCAAAGACGATTATAGACATTATTGTGAGTTTTATCTTATTGAATTCACAAACCAACCGACATCCCAATTGGATGTGAATTCTAGAAAACAGGTTGAGGTGTCCCTAATCCCCAAGAATCTGTAAGTAAACAAGGTTCAATGTATAATATCTATACGGGTAAAAATACTAAACTAACCTCGGTC
This sequence comes from Ajuga chamaepitys, assembly GCA_958295605.1. Lineage (NCBI taxonomy): Eukaryota > Viridiplantae > Streptophyta > Magnoliopsida > Lamiales > Lamiaceae > Ajuga > Ajuga chamaepitys. The sequence continues at coordinate 9,901,439 of OY282497.1, forward strand.
CACAAATTATAGTTACAAAAGACTCGAAATAGATAACTCGACTTCTCATACGCTGAAGACCAACGTAAGGGTGTAAAAACTACACACGAGGCTAAACTCAATTTCGTCCATCCCAATTGATGCCCCCTAGACACTACTCCCCCTCTTGGTAGAGCTTCTCCTCCATAGGTATTTATTTTACCAATTGGGTCTTGATTAACCTAATTTTTTGGAATTCATCCCTCACCCGTCATTCTAAGGCGTAGTTATTAATTCCTACACTCATTCAAGATCTAGTCGGCAAGTCCTGAAAGGGTAGCAATCCCAAGCCTAGAAGCCAACCATCATCTTCTAAATTCGCAACCAACCAAATTGATTATAAGCTACAGAAAGTCGAGCGACCGTACAAGCTTGGGAACTTAGTCACGAATTCGATAGGAAATCATTACAAATTAATCAAGCCCTAACCCTAGGTTACCACAAGCCACAATAAATCCAACAATCAATCAACGAATCATCAACCCTGAAGGTTCGGCTACTCCCGGAATTTGGCAAACAAAGAAATTACTCATAAATCATCAAAGCAATAAGAATAATCAACAACATCAAGCAAGAAGATAATAAAAACTGAAAATAAAGAGAAGGGATAAGAAAATGCTCAATTATTGAAGAATCTTTGTAGAACTTCAATAATCTCGATTGGTGTCACAAACCTGTGAATAATCTCCCAGTTCTCCTCCAAAAATGGCTTCCTCCTTTAAGAGGAGGAAGAAAACCCTAACTTTCTACCAAGAACATCTGAGAATCTATGAAAACTAGAGAAGAAGGTGCAAGAGAAGTTTTGAGTTATGGAGGCTTGTTTCAAATGAAATGGGGGAAAGGGAATTTATAACATCTAATCGTACAAGTGTAAAAAGACCAAATATCTATAGAAATACCCCCTTTAGTAAGGGTAAAAGGATAAAATTACAAAACAAGTGTTTGGCCCTTTAAAATATTGAGTTGAACCCTTTTATCGCGCTTGATTTGACCTACTCAGTAATTCTCAAAAAAGTACATCCAGATCAGTTCTCGACTTAAAGTACAAAGTTATAGATCTTCGTCTTGGCTTCATGTGGAAACTTGAATCACCAAAATTTGACTTTGAACGAAAAAGTTATGGCCAAAATGCGAAACTGTGATGCTCGACCGAGACAAAACCGGAAATGGGCCCCTACCGAATCCGGCCTTTTCCCAGTAACCTTGGAGCTCCAGCCCGGTACCAAGCTGGTACCAGTCCGGTGGTTCAACCCTTTGCCCAGTTTTTGCATGTCGGGTATGTCGTATAGTCCTACCGCGCGCCGTCTTCTTTTGTCGTTATTTCAGACCATTTTCTTTCATTTTCTCGGTCCGAATTCTCACGACTTATATTCATGTCTCAATGATCTTCGAGTAGAGTTTTGGTGAGGTCTGATTTGGGCCCATTTTGACCTTGATTTGCAGGCCAAAATGGGAAAATGCATGCGATTGAGCTTTTCTTCTATTTTTCGTCGTCTAAACCTCTTTCAACTCACACTACAAGAAAACTTACTTTTGGTGAGGAAAAAATAGTGAGAGTAAGAAAAAACTCTCACTAAAGGTCCTATTTAATTGGCTTTTGTGAGAGTAAAAATGTACTCTCACTAAAACACTATTTTTTGGTGACAAAAATCAGAATTAAAAAAAGAAATAAAAAACTTACCGTCACTAATTGTTTTAGTAAAAATTGGGCGCCCTTTCTTTCCCACCAATTCTTAAAAATACCGTAAGTATTACTAAAAGAAAAATTAAAAGAACATTATCCAAGGCCAAACACTCCAAATTGAGGGGCAAAGATATATACAATTCTCTCTCTCCTTTCCCCTTCTTCGTCTACTTTCCCCTTCTTCGTCCAGAAAACCCTTCTTTGCCCAGAAAATCCTTCCATTGCTCCAGCTGCTACTGCGTCGGAACCCTTCCATTGCTCCAGCTGCTACTGCGAAACCCTTCCATTGCTCCAGCTGCTACTGCGTCGGAACCCTTCCATTGCTCTAGCTGCTACTGCGTCGGATTATTACTATTCGCTGTCGCCGGTTTAGCAACAAGTGTGGAGGTACGATTTTGTTTCTCTCTCTCTCCCTCTTTCTTAAAACCCCAGGTCTATCTCTACTCCTAATTTCGTCTCTCTGTGTTTTAAACTGTGCATGGTGTAATTGGTATGCCTTCCTCCATTATCTGAAAGTTCCTGTCAAGATTCCGCGACTTTTTCAGTTAACAGGTATGAAGAATTTCTAATATCCTTCTTCTGTCTCTTGCTTAGATATGAATCTTTGGTCTGATGTAGCCTATTTTATAAATCTGCCAATTTTTTGTTTATTTGAGTTCTCTCTTTTGATTTTTTCGTGAAAAAAACATATATATCTCGTTATGACTACCCTTTACGGGTCATTCTGATCTGTTCCGTTCCTCTGGAATAAGGCAATTTTGATAGATTTTCTTAATTTGCCTCAGATTGTGCAACACACTTTGTCATGGAGATAGGATGAAAGTGTTGGTATATACTGAAATTCCTATTGAGCAATTGAAGATGCAGGGAGAATCTTCTTGTGCAGAACCGTAACTAAGCCGGACTGCTGAGTTAGCTAAGTCTCTCTCTCTCTCTCTCTCTCTCTCTCTCACATAGTTGTGCACTGATTTTTGCTATTGTATTGTTTAGGATATGTGGAAATGAGTAACAATTGTAGCCTGCTTGATAGGATAATTGTGGTATCAACACCAATTTGGGTATAGGACTGAATTAGCTACAATCGAGATTGGTCATCATCATATGTTTCATTTAAGATATTTGTTTCATTGTTACTTGGCACTGATTTTACATTTTTTTCTTGTCTTGGTTTTATCTTCAGTGAGACTTTCATGCATTTCATTCTGATTTTGTTTTATTCTCTGTTTTACAATTTTCTTTAACCTGTGAATATGATATGGCTAAATGCCTGTCTTCCTCCAACAGAATCTATGTTACCATTATTATGTTATTTGTTTTATGCTTCTAAGGTAGAGGGATATAAGTAGATATCATTTTTTTTTTTCAGAAAATTAAAATTTATGCCTTCCTCAAACAATCTATATTGCCACATTGATTAAAAAAAATTTGTATCCGATAAATCAACTTGACAACATTTTGTTATATTAGTTGACGTTTGTGATGGGCGAAACTAAATTATATGAAATAAAAAACAAAATCTTGAACATAGTATAACCCTATTAGATATACATTTAGTGAGAAACATACAATGTGAACAGATTTCAATTAACTGTGACACACATCTCTCATTAGATTCTCAGTTTTATATAATGAAAGTGTAATGTTTGTAATGAACATTATTATTTTCAGAGACATAAAATGGTTACAAAACCTTGAACACTATTATGAAGAAAATTAAACCTCTTTATCATTGAACACACTCACTTGAAATCTCATTTGCATTGCCACGTGCTGGCAAATCAAAACACTGGATGACTCGTAAGCGCACTGTGATGGAGTTAACATCAAAATGGAGTTGTGGCGACTAAAACTAAGGAATGGTAAATGATTTTTTGTTGTTGCAGACTATTATGTATTTAAAAGTAAAACTGATATGAATTTAAAAGTCTAATTTAGTATGTCCCTCACACCCCTCAAAGGATTACAATAAATAAAACCCCAAAAGATTGCTAGTCTACCTCTATAGAATTTGAGTTGTTGTTGGATTGTTGAATGAATTTTTCTCCCTCTTCTTCCTCCTTTTTATAGTTGAAATTAGACACCCATTTGCACCTTCAAAGCTGTCAATTTGTTGTTTTAAGCTGTCAAGTTGTTGTTTATCTTGCTAAAATAGGGCTGTCTTTGTGATTTTTGCTGTAAAATTTTAGTTGCAACTTGATGCTTCTTTCACTTAACGTTGGTAGCAACTTCCAGCTGCAAATGGACGGTTGAGCTGTTCTTGATTCTGCAATTTTGCAGACCTGCTGTACCATGCTGCTTCATTTCCTTTATTTCAGTCTCCTCTCCTCACTGTTGCTTTTAAGTATGCAAGTAAATGAGTCTTAAGTCAACAATGATGTGCTGAAGAAAATAATATAATATGAAATGTAGTTAAAAGAAATTTTTTATTCAGACCAAACCTGCCTTCGAGAATCATTCTTTTGTTTTGGGAATTTAAAGCCTATTTCTATAGTTTTAATGGCCTGGACTCTTTAACAATTCAAAACAATAGAAATATTATATTATCCTAAGCCTATATTTAATTTATATCGATGATGAGTGCAATTTATGCACAAATTAATTAAATATAGCTAATTATGACAATATTGCTTAGAGAATATAACAAAATCAATTAAATTAAGAAGCTAAATATTATAGAATTATGCACTTATCACAGACTATTATGTATTTAAAAGTAAAACTGATATGATGAAATGGGAAAGTTTATCTGTAGAGGGGCGTAGGGATGTAATCAAACCAAACTGTTCGCGAGCTATTCGGGTTTCGGCTCGAAAAAATATTCATTCGGGATCGTTCGCTGGCCTAAACGAACCGAGCCCGAGCCCAATTTCGAGCTCGACAAAATTTTCGAGCCGAACTCGAGCCTGCAAGTATTTGGTTCGTAAGCTCGCGAGCCTGTTCGCGAACTCAGGCTCGCGAGCCGAGCTTACGAGCTAGCTCGCGAGCCAGCTCGAATATATATGTATATATATATTTATTTCAAAAATATATGTGTTCAATGGGATTTAAACTCTAGAACGTTTAAAATAAGGCAAAGGTCTTATACTACCAGGCCAACTATGACTTTTAGTAAATATTTTCATTTAAAAACTGAGCTTAGTCTATAAACGAGCTTTGTTTTAGTGACTCTCGAGCTTTATTATAGGTTTCACGAACCCGACCTCGAACTATGTTATCGAGCTTTTCACGAATCCGAGCTCAAACTATGTTTTCGAGCTTTTTCGAACCGAGCTCGAACTTAAGTTTGCTTATTATGTTATCGAGCTTTTGCCGAATCGAACTCGAACTATTCGCGAGCTTGGTAATTATATAACGAACCGAACTCGAATACACTTTTATAAGTTCGAGCCGAACTCGAACCGAACTCGAGCCCACTAAAAATCAAACGAGCCGAACTCGAGCCTGGTACTGT